>OY756397.1:0-656933 GCA_963576865.1 Anania hortulata | reverse complement strand
TGTTGATGATACTTCCTTAATCTTCAAATTAATAACAGGCAAAAAAATTTGACGATGTAAACGGAGCTCTCTCTAAGGTATAAAATTGGTTCACAAGTAATAACTTACTTCTCAATACAGAAAAACTAAATGTATAAAATTAACTTTGCCTAACGTGAAACAAGCTAACACAGAAATTCTACTAAATGGTGAAAAACTTGATTTATCAAACTCCACTGTTTTTCTGGGCATTATATTGGATTCGAAGTTGCAATGGGGACCACATGTTGACACTCTGGCTGGGAGACTTGCTTCAGCTGCCTTTGCGGTTAGAAAAATTAGACATCTAACTGACGTTGTAACGGCAAGGCTGGTGTATTTCAGTTACTTTCATAGTATTATGTCTTATGGTCTTCTCTTGTGGGGTTCTGCTGCGGACATCGATACCATCTTTATTTTACAGAAAAGAGCCATTCGTGCTATATACAAGCTTAGTCCGCGCGAATCCCTGAGAGATTTCTTTAAAGAAATTAACATATTCACTGTGGCCTCTCAATACATATTTGATAGTATCATGTACGTATGCAAAAATTTAGATCTTTTTATAAAAAAAGGGATATTCATTCATAGAACACAAAAAACAAAAACAAACTTGTAGTCCCAAACTTTTGATTGGCTAAAACAAGTAATTCATTCTTGGGAAATTGTATAAAATTTAAATTGAATAAATGATTTTTGACTTTGACTTTCACTGATAGAAGCAGATGGTACCTATCAAATAAGTTATTGCCAAGAAGCATTCACTCATTCATTGAGCATTCATTCATAAAAGTCACAGTGAATTAGATACCAAGTACCTACATACTAAAACCTTGCAACTACTACTAGCAAGTGCATAAGCGTGGTGGGAGGGGGGGGGGGGCGACGGGAGTGACGAAATAGGCAAGGCTGCTGTCAAGGGATGCAACAGAATAGCATTGGGAAAGGCCTAGGCCATGCTGATTAGCACGGGCGTGCATTGGTTTCAGATGGGGGTAGGCTATGAGTGAAAATTTAGTAAGTATGCGTGAAACAGTAGGCGATCTCGCGGCAGCCTAACATTGGTTAAATTGCACAGTAACGATCTAAGTTGCGCGCTTTAGTAAGGACAGGTAGACGACAAAATGGTTACAGAATATTTATTGTTTATTGTTGAATACGTAATTAATAATTATGTTTAGCTGTTCTGTCAGTTTTTTATGAAGGTAGGCTCTGCATAATAGCCTATATGGGATGCACGCCCCTGCTGATTAGATACGTCTAATATAGGCTTAATAAAGTATATAAAGAACCAGGACTCTAATGCCAAATAATGCTGAGGTTGTTTTTTTTTTCAAAGACATTATAATCTTAACTGTATTCATTTATTTTATTTAATAAAACAAAGTTCTTGACTTATAAATGGTGTACATTTATAAGTCAAGAACGGCTGGACTGATTTGTTGTGTTTTATGATCTTTGATTTGTTGAATTAGGTAGTCTCCGTCTCGAATAGCAGAATAACTAAAAACAAAGGAAAAATTCACGAAAATAAAAAAAAGGCGGCACGAAGTTCGCCGAGACACCTAGTTTGACAATAATTTAAATATTGTGAGTGTTTCTAATGAAGAAGATAAGCAGATAGATAAGAATGCACCTCTTGCCAATAAATACTTAAATAACCAGCTTTTATCATATCATACATTAGACATTACACTTCTGTCCCCACCAGTTATCAATGATTCTGGATTTGTGCAAATCTTGCCAATAAATATTGATTACCAACTTTACGTCTGATTATTACATTGGTATTACTATATCTATACAAAATATTATTAGACACCATCGCATACATACATTGCGCTGATCCTAAGGTATCTAAGTAGCTAAAGCACTTGTGTTATAGAAATCAAAAACAAATTCAAATTCAAATTCAATCGTTTATTTGCGAGAATACATCATACATGCAATTTTATAATGCAGAACTTACTAACTTTGTCCATGTATTCAGCCTGCATGCAGGCGTGCAAATATTAATAAAAATATAACAATAAAATGTCACACTATTTATCAACCGACTTCAAAAAAGGAGGAGGTTCTCAATTCGTCGGTATCTTTTTTTTTTATTTTTTTTTTTATGTATGTTCAGCGATCATTTGTTACTGCGTTGACCGATTTCGATAATTTTTTTTTTGTTTGAAAGGTAATACTTTCAGAATGGTCCCATATAAATTTGGTTAAATTCTGATGATGGGATCTATAAGAAAATCATCAAACATTGCATAAACTCCGTACCACGCCAACTGATTTTAGTATCTATCTTACCTATATCTCTGCCAAATGTAGACCGATTTTGATGATTATTTTTTTAATGAATAGCTTATACTTCAAAAATACTATAATAAAAATTTTTGGAAAAAATTTCACCCCTAAGGGTGGAAAAATAGGAAATGAAATCGATGTTCAGCAGCTAAATTATGTTTGCACTCGTAAGATTTGTTTTGATTAGGATTTATCACTAAAATGGATGAAATAAGTTAATTTTATAAAAAAAATAAAAACCGACTTCAAAAAACTAAAACGCTAAAAATAATCTTAACACTTAAGTACCTAATCAGTTACTTTTGGAGTCGGTGCAAACGAAAACATTGGTCTCTCATTGACTGGCACCGACTCCAAAAGTAACTGATTAGGTACTTAAGTGTTAAGATTATTTTTAGCGTTTTAGTTTTTTGAAGTCGGTTTTTATTTTTTTTATTTAAATTAAAGATTTCATATTAATTATACAATTATTCATTAAAATTAAAATATTCATTCAGACTATAAAAACAATTATTCAACAACCAATTATTTAACATTTTCTTAAATACATTTCCTTGTAGTACTTCAGACACGTCCCTTCCAACATAGAAAAGTTTGTTTTCTACCGAGAATCGAACTCGAGACCTCAGAAGGCAAAGCCAAGTCTGGCGTATTGGCCTTTCGGCTATGAAGGTAAAATATAATGCTCTTGTTTACATTTTTAAATTCATTTCAACAGGCATTTTCAAGTGGATACTTGTAAACGATGTCATTGTCAATTTCACCGAAACACGAGTGTTTGGACACTTCATCTGACCCAGTATACTTAAGTGCAGATAAGCACTAGTTATTAGATAATTTTATCTATCACTAGGCTTTTGAATGCACACCTGAAATTATTTGGTGATATCATAGATTCTAATGATACAACTCATTATTCGGAAATCGGTTACTTCAAAAAAGTTGTTAGTTACTTAAAAGTTTTTCTTATGCTGATACTTAAGAGTCATAATCTTCCCTCCTCCGCCTCAGGCCCTACGTACTCTATGAAAGTATTATAAAAGTACTTCACGACCTAAGTACCTTGCTTGACGATGCCGACTATCGGAGTATAACCGTACTGTGCTTAGTACATCTATACATAGAGGGCTTCGTACATTTGTACGGGGATTCGTACATCTGTGTAAGGCTTCGTACGTCTGTATGTACACACCGTGACTGACACCATTTTTTCAAGACACATTTTTTAAAATTATCTACACCTTACGACTAACGATCATGCTTTCATAATTTTAAATTATTTATAAAATGTCGAGAGGTAGACCTCAAAAGCGATGGCGCGATGACTTAGACAATTTTCTCCAAGATTGGCAGGCCCTAACCACCGACAGGGATAAGTGGAGAGGTTTGGGGGAGGTCTTTTCCCAGCAGTGGGACAGAAATGGCTAATAAAAGAAAGAAAGAAAGATAAAATGTCTACTTTTATCTGCTTATATATCATTAAATTGAGTAAGTAGGTAGGTACTGTGATGGCTTATCGCCAGAAAAATAAAACCTTTAAAAAAATTATGTGTGGGTCTTACAGCCTATTTTAAATTAGGTTTAAAAAGCTACCTACCTTGTTTAGCTACTTACTTGTTTTGCAATGCACCATAATTAAGTACCTAAGTACTAATTAAATTACTAGGTTCTTCCTGTTTTCCACCTTGATTTAAGATGGAAGCGAATGCGATTTTCAGTGTCAGGCGAAGGTGATCGTCCTGTCATGGTAATATCCTTATCGAATTAACTTTACCTAGTAGATTAGTTTGATTGCTTCATTTATTGATGATTTTACTGAGGAGGTAATTTGATGAAAATAATATTCATAGTTATTTTAAAAGAACAAGACGAGCTAAATTAGGGGACGTCTTATTGATTAAGGCGCAGAGTAAGGCCAAGTTTTCTGGCAAAAATACTGGATATAGGTTGTGGAAATTAATATATCATGTACCTTATATGTTGAAGTTTTTCCTGTTGTATCTAAATACTAGTTATTATTTCTAAAGTACATGAAATATATAAATACAAATTTATATTTTAAACAAAGTTTTTGTTTAGCTTCAAAGTTGGTTTAGTTATTTATAACATTCGTGCCTTTAGGGTTAAGTTTTTTTTTTTAAATAGTCAACCAATTAAGAATTATAAGGTTTTTATATAGCGGATATTTTTCTCGCAATGATAATCTATTTGCACAGGAGCGTAACAGATGGATGTTTTGTCTGCGAGAAGCATTTGTATTATCTTAGGCACGTAATATAAGTCGCATTTGTCGACGTTTAATGCTCAAGGTCACTTGCCTTACCAGTCGCCTTAAGTAGGTATTTATATTCAATAGCTTTCTTTTTTACTCAACTACTTATTAGCGACAGAATTATTGAAAGCAGCGTAATCTAGTTGAAATTAGACTTAACAGATAATACGTAGGTACCTATCGTTATTTAGATAGGTAGGTGCGTACATATAAGTATGTTAGTTTGACATGGTCGCAGTGTCCGGTACAAATATTTCTGTCAGACTAGATTGAGATGTCTAAAAAAAGGGTTGCGTACAAAATATGTACCTACCCATGATTTTGGTTGATCTACCTATCTAAACTTACTATTTCCGAGCTATTACCACAGAATATATAATAGTTTACCTACTCGATGTGACGTTTCCATAACAAAACATGTACCATTGATCGTTAGAGAGATAGATACTCTTTATTGCACACCATACAAGTAAATTACACATGATTTTTACAAAAAGACAACGTACAACATAGGCGGTCTTATCGCTTGTAGCGATCACTTTCAGACATCCTTCAGGTATTCGGTAGTAGCTACTTCTTAAGTAGTTATCTTTTAAATATCTTAGAGTAGGCAAAGATAATGCAATGGGCATCTTTTGTGACATAAATAGTTAATTAAATATAAGTTGACGTATCTATCACCCACGAAATCTCGACTCTCCCTTCGAGCCTAATTTGTAATAGTAAGTAAGTTTATTGGCCTTAAAATCGTTTTTAGAAATTATCAATCCGTTGAGAATGTCCGAAGAGTCCTTTATTGTTAGACCAAAAGTTGGCCCACTAGTTTGTCGATTGCCCTTTACGTCGACACGTTTGAGAACTGGTTGACCGACAGATACCTAAACCGATTGTGGCTGCGGTCGGATTAACCACCAACCACTTTGGTCAATATTTGACATAATGCCGCACTCAGAGACGTCATTTAACTTTAACCTGTAAGGTTACACTTAAGTCAATACGAATAAAAACAATTGAATGAACAACAATGTAAGTCAACACTTTATTGTTAATTGACGTCTCTGAGTGCGCCTTACTCATCATCAAAATTCCAATGTCAAACCCATAGGTACTTAAACACATATCGGGCTAATAGGTACCTACTGTTTGAAAATAACATTTGTTGGCACTGGAATTACTGGATTACGTCGTCCTACCAATTTTTACAAGGCTACTGTGTTACTACTAGATAATATCACAGAATAAATATTAAAATATATTACGAAAGAAAAAATATACTTACCTACTTACATAAATATTCGAATAAGATAAAATCTTAAGCACTAAGATAAAAAGTGCGTCTGGTTTTATACGATAATACTATTACCTACCTAGGGTTTAAAATAATATGCTACGTAAATTCAGTTAGTTTCTTATTTAAAAAAAAGTAAAGTACCTATTATATTATTATATCCTCATCTCACAGCACAGCACAGGCCTCTCCTCAATTAAGAGGTGGTTAGGGCCATACTCCACCTCGAGGGCCCAGTGCAAATCAGTGGAGGGGTGTTGTAAGACCAAGGACTTGACCTTACTGTCAGATGTTATTATGCCGCCCTAAGGCGTCTGTCTAGGCTTCACGATTAGTATCAAATGATATTAGCCGGGACCATTAACGTGCTTTCCGAAGCACGGAGATGATTGTGATGAATGTCACTAAATATGGAGGGATGGTCACCCATCCACACACAACCGCGGCGTATGTGGCTTAACTTTGGTTATCACTGCCAAAGCGCTGCCGCCACTGAGCTACAAGCACCTCCAAGCACAAGTTCCTTATTTAATGTTTAATAATACAATTACCTATCATCAATGAAGGTACTTATATGAAAATGTAATTAAAAGAAACAAAGTCAGCGACAGACTATTTTGAAATTTAAAGCTACAGGTAACGGGCAGGCGGGCCATATCTCGCAGAGCACTTCCGTCGAGGAAAGTGAGAGTCTCTATGAGAGTCTAGTGGCGATATTATGTAAATGAATCATCATCATCATCATTTCAGCCATGGAAGCCACGTACCGGCAAGCGCAACGTAGGATACCCACCCACAAAGTGGACAGAGCTAGTAAGGGTCGCATCACAGGAAGCCGCTGGATGTAGGCCGCTTACAATCAGTCAAACTGTCGTAAGATATGCCAAATAAATCTGTGAACACACATTACAAATGAAATTAATTGAAATAAATTGCAAAAAGTTGACTTAAAATTGTTACGTTTTATTTGTTTAATTACCCAAACTTACTTAATTAAAGATATATTATCGCATTAGGCCGTATCATTTGTAACGATAATTTTAAGAATTTGTGTAAAGAAAAAGTGTTTGATTTTGAGTTAAATTAGTTAAACTTTAATTAAATAAAATATTAATTGCCAAACTAAATGCCAAAGTCGGTTTGTTGCATTTGATTTCTTTTTCTTTTACGCTGCACCGCATTGAATAACAATTTTTTTTTTTGCCTACTAGAATTAATAGTTTACATTAAAGCTGATTCAGGGCAAAAAGTGAATACGCTAATCTCATCCTGAAAACATGCACCGTTCCTTAGGGATAGACTGATTCCGTAACAAACCGGATTTCACGCGGACGGAGTCGGGGGACAAAGACTTACGAAGTCATTCTGAAAGTATATTCTACTACCATAGAGTGTTTCCTATATGATTAAACTTACGCTGACTAACCTCAACCTTTCATTGGTTATTTGACAGCAAAAAGAAAAAAGTTGTCAAGTCTGCGAATGCGAACGCTACCGTGTGAATAAAGTTGATTTAAATTGGGCTCGTAATCTTAAAAGCGATGCGGAGTATGCGGCACTGATAAACAGTTTGGCCGGCGCACTGTCAGACGGTCACAGCTAGTAACGAGACAGCAACGCGGTGGCGCGCAACGCTCCGCACGATGACGAAGGAAAAAGACGCCATCGACTTGGACTCCATCCTGGCTGAGCTAGGCCAGTTCGGCCGCTACCAGATCTACAACTATTGTTTGATTCTCCTGCCTATAATGTTCAGTGCTGTGTACAATGGCCAGTATATCTTTTCGGCTGCTGCCATGGAATACAGGTAGGCATTTTGGACTTTCATTTTAGTTTTATAGACTTTTCTCTGGCCTAGGTTTATTGAATACTGAGTGAAGGTGTTAGGGAACATCTATTTTAGAAAATTTTCATTTAAAAAAGTACTTAGATGATGATCACTGAGTGTTGTTATGCAAATTGCCAAAAAATTACAGACTATTTTCAGAGAATTTTTAACGCATAATTTATAAAATAAAATCAAACAACGAATGAAAATTGGAGGTAGTATAATTGTAATGTTGATTACCAGCGAAATTCTTTCAGAGATTAGAATATTAAAATATAAAATCCAATGATTAGTGCAACCGGCGATACCGCGCGAGATAGCTCGTCTTAATCCTAAAGTGTCGATTTATATTAATTAATACTACCTACTTACTTTAGTTAATATTTTAATCGATAACCTATATCCCGGAACTGCATTTTTGTTTAATATTCCATTTTTTTTTTGGTATTTTCATGTGAAGATTCGTCGATTCGATATTTAGCAGCGTTGGAGGATATTTAGAACAGACATAGACATTCGAACTATAATTTGCATAAAACTTTGTAAATTATAATTCACATTTGCAAGTCCTGGCAGCCTGTAACTGAAACTACACTTAGCTCATATTCGTTATTAGGTACTTTTTGTTTGTATTATTGGTGTAAGATTTGTTGGTTGCTCTTATTAAATAAATAATACGAAATCCCAATATGCTAGTAAGCTCAGTAGCGGCAGTGCTTAGGAGTGATTACAAAAGCAACTCACGCCGCGGTATTGAGTGAACCATTCCGACCATATTTATTGACATTTATCACAGATATCCTGTGCTTCAAAGGGCACGTAAAAATTTGCTTCGGGGAATATCGCTTGATACCAGACGTAAAGCCAAGTCAGAGGCTTTAAGGCGGCTAGATTACATCTAACAGTAAGGTTCTCACTATTTAATTGTAGCCTTACAATATAACCCTTCCATCAATCGGCACTGGGCCCGCGTGGTGGGGTATGACCCAAACCACCCCATAGTAAAGGTGAGGCAAATGCCATGCCACTGAAATCCCATTGGATAACAATTCCCTAGGATTCAGTCACGATTCTTGTGTTTGGCGATATGACATGAAAATCGAATACTTTAAGAATACAGCTCCTGGAGACGTATTTTTAAAGCATTATAAATGAATTTTGAATTCGAACACGAAAACAATTCGTGTATGAAATTCATTTCTATTGCTCACGATTTTACGCATTTTTGAATCACTCGAAATAGGTGCTACTATTAAATTGATATCTTGTAACTATTTTTGTTTCACGCAGAAAATGTTATAAACCTTAAAACAAAAACTCATTAACGAACGTAAATAAAAAGTTATTATGTCAAATTTCTGTCAAACATACGTTTACTTGTCAATGTAATTCTTCCGTACTTTCTCCTAGTAGAAAACAAAAGACGATCAAGTGGTCGTTGCAGAATTCACGGAATGAATTTTCAAAAATAGTGATTTTAGAAATTCGCATGCGAATCTTGCGATTTCGTATTCGGATTGGAATCCGCATGATTCAAAAATACGTCTCCTGATACGTTCCAAAATGTACTGACGTCAATGTGTTACCCGAGCAAATCTATCTTTACATATAAAACAAAGTCGGGTTAGTTTCACAATTTATAAGTCAAGATCGGCTGGGTCAATTTTTGTGATCTTTGATTTGTTGAAATTGTCTCCGCCCCGAATAGCAGACTAACCATTATAATAATAATATTATAATTATAATCCCAGTCACCTTAGGTGTACACCTGAAAAGACTGGGATTGGTCGGCGGCTCGCTTCCAGCAAAGATGCAGAAGGCGGTGGTGCTTGATACCGCCCGCATCGTCCGCCGATTTCTTTCTCTTTTGCCCTGATTCCGGCCAACTGTGCTATTGCCGGTCATTACCGCCCAAGAGGCGAGAGGTTTTTGGCCTATAAAGAAATAATAATAATAAAGCTTTATTTTTCCATAACCTAACTTATTTTACAATTAATTATTTTATCATGGATCCCTTCTGGGTAAAAGCCTCCTCCAACTGGTTAGTCTGGTGTAACCAACATTACACCAGACTAACCATTAAAAATGGGAAAATTCATAAAAAAAAATGTATGAAGAGGCCGTACGAAGTTCGCCGGGACAGCTAGTACTTTAAATAAAACAAAGTCGGCTTAGTTACACCATTTATAACTCAAGAACGGCTCTGCCGATTTTTATTATTTATGATTTTTTGGATTTGTCTCCGTCCCGATTAGCAGAATAACTATTTAAACATCGAAAAATTTACGAAAAAAAAACGAGGCGGTACGAAGTTCGCCGGGGCAGCTAGTTAATTATAATCTAACGCCTAACGTCGACAACCTGTGGACCTTGTATGCCCTTGGTCTAACTAAGGACTATCTATATTTGCAGAATGCCTATAACTTCCTAAAATTGAGTAGGTAACTACCATTTTATTCTATTAAGAAAAAAAAAAACCGACTTCAAAACACTATAAAGCTAAAAATAATATTAACACATTATAAGTCATCCAACCGGCCAATCTGGAAGTCAACATAGGCCATGTTCAGCAGTGGACGTCCTATGGCTGAAATGATGATGATGATGATGAAGTCAAACGAAAACATTCAAATTGTCATCGGCTGGCACCGACTCCAAAAGTAACTGATTAGGTTACGATGTGATAGTATTATTTTTAGCTTTTTAGTGTTTTAAAGTTGGTTTCTTTTTCATAAAATTTACTTACTTAATCAATTTTCAGTGATAAATCCTAATTAAACCAAATCATAATAGTACAAACAAGGTTAACTGATGTACACCGATTTTATCCTCTATTTTTCCACCCTTAGGGGTGAAATATTTTTTCCTCAAATTTTTACTAAAGTATCTTTAATTTAAGAATCATCAAAGTTGGTTTACATCCGTCGAAGATATTGGGTAACATAGATACAAGAAACAGGTTCACAGAACATTATCGGTTCTATACTTGTTGATTTTTCTCAAAAAGCGTTGAATCAATTTCGATAAAAATACCTCTGAAGTATGATCTACCGATAAAAATAAGAATCATCAAAATCGATTCATGATTAGAGATTCGCGTAACATACATACAAAAAAAATAGTTGAATTGAGAGCCTCTTTTTTGAAGTCGGTTGAAAATGGATTTTATTGTCACGAAGTCGCGTTGATCGTGATTTGCAAGCAGTGTATTAGTTAGATAGACACTTTAACGAGAAGCAAAATTAATAACTAAAGAGTGCAGAAAGTAAGTTAAAATGCTGCAAAATTTAGGCGGTCTTATCGCTGGAAATGATCTCTTCCAGACAACCGTCACGTAGAGGATAGTTGAGTAAAATTGAGAGGGAAAGCATTGAAGAGTTCCAAAATATAAAATAATTTAAAAGAAGACATTATAATCATTTAGTTAGAGTAATACCATTATAATTAATTAACTCTAAGACTTACCTAATTATACAAAAACTAAATAATGAATACAAACTTATACTACATATGAATATGTAGGTAAATGGATCTCTCAACCAAAATGTTTAGCTACTTGTTGACTGGTAGAGAATGCAAGTCTGCCATATCTACAATATTTTTTAAATGTTCAGTAAATAATATTTACCTACTACGGGAAAACTCGGAAAATCAGTGCACTACAACAAAAAAATACATTATTTTCTTTTGACTTTTGTTGCACCGCCTAAACCATCTTTGTCTGGCCCCATGGTTGACTGGCAGAGAATGCTTTTGACATTAGGTTCGACATTTGTACTACTTTTTTGTTAGTGCAATAAATATTTTTTTTAAGACAGACTATAAAGCAATTAATTAGACATGTTTTCTTGTTTTCCGGCTCAAGTTATAGTGGCATTAATGGTCAATTAAGTGATTAAAAAGATTGTAAGGTGTAAAAATACTCACTTACCTACTTGATTGCAATCTGCTCCGACTTGTATTCTCTTTGCTGTTACACTATGTAGGTAAAGTAAGTACATAGTATCATTATGTATATACTATGTACTCACTTTGTTGGATGCAGGTTCCAGCGGCTTCCTGCAACCGTTACCAGGTCGACTGTCTACCCACGTCTTGTAGGTAGACGTCCTATGCTGCGCTTGCCGGCACGTGAACTTTCAGCCCCATCGGCAGTCAGTTCTACGTGCTATGTGCCCCGCCTACTGCCACTTCAGCTTGCTAATCCTCCTCATTTCTGATTCGATCTCTTAAAGAAACATCGAGCATAGCCTTTTCTAGCACCTTTTACGGAGGTTAATTTAATTATACTTACATCGGGTTAGAAAAATGGGTATGATACCTGTAGAAATACTGTACTTACTGGATGTAACAAACAAACCTTAAGCGAGAGCGCAAACGTGGACACTTTTGTGTCTTGTGTCAGACACAAGCTACCGATGAATATTTGATTTCTATAGAACCAGTATGAAATCATCCACTCTCTGCGCATACGTAAACATTTCTCGTGTCCAGTTGCTTCCACTTAACACATACTCATGATAATCAAAAAGTGTTCGGTGTCGGCAGCTGGAAACTAAAAGTGTCCATGTTTGCGCAGCGCCTAAATGGCTACTCGATTTTAGGATAATTTTTTTTTAAAGTTGTTTTTTTTAATTTGTACGAAAATCATACAAAACCTTCAGCTTTAAAAACATTAAAAAAAACATTTATGAAAATTTGTGTGTGCCAAAAGTGCCATAGACGAGAATCAAAACCTATTGAAATAGCAATTTAGTTTGGTAGGACTTCCGCCAAACCAAATTGCTTTTTAAGTAGGTATTTAGTGTAGGTTTGAAATGATATGGTATCATTTCAGACAATTTAGTAATTTTACTGTTTACATGCAGATTTTTTTTAAACATTAAAGTGAATTTTAATAGCTATTTATGTACGTCAAATTGCTATTTAGGTATTTAGTTTAGGTTTGAAATAATATGGTATCATTTCAGATAATTTAGTCATTTGAATGATCTTTTCTAAATTGGCTCGAGTCTGGGTGTACTGGGAGACGCCTCTCGCAAAATACATTGTCTGGTAAGTACATCGTAATACAAAGTTGTTAATTCCTTACTATGACAATGTTTCCTAGTACATATTTATTGACTTAATTTTAGGTAGGTAGTAAATGGACCAAGAAAAAATACTACAATGTACCTACTTGTATTTGTCTTACCTACTTTCAAAAATATTTTATTTTTATTTGGACAAACAAAAAACCAAATAAATGGGTAACAATAATTACTGTGGGTAATCTGTAGGACTTAGGGGGTAGACTCCACACCATTGCGGAATTTTCTGCAGGGATTTTTTGGTATAAGTACCTACTTATTTACAATTCCGTTGTATTTAACATTATTTTGATGTGTAAAGTTAAGGCGCTGCGCAATCGTCGACACTTTTAGTTTCCAGTTGCCGACACCGAATACTTATTAAGAAGAAAGAAAGACATTCATTTAACATTATTAAACGTCATGAGTGAGTGGATGATTTCATACTGTTTTATAGAAATCAAATATTCATCGGTAGCTTGTGTCTGCCACAAGACACAAAAGTGTCCACGTTTGCGCTCTCGCTAAAGGTTCGATTCCAAAACCGGTGACAAAGGCAGGTAGCAAACCACATTAATTAGTGGTTTGATGACATTTCTATTAAAATCTACAACACACAATTTCCTAACGCACACTTTGGAAATTTTAATGCATTGTTTATTTTTAATCAGCGGGTTGATAATTTTAATCTCTATTGATTAAAAGGGTTTAAGACGTGTCGGTCCGTTGGTTTTCATATTATTTTTATATAAACTAAAATGGTAAAAAAAATACTCTTAAGTATTTCATTACATAATATGTAGGTAGGTACCTATAATGGATGGCGTAAAAAAGTAAATACTCCGTACGAACTGCGCAATATTATACAGGATTTCTTATGTTTCAAAATGATAAATGTTCCGCATTTTCCCGCTTTGGCCACACAGCCGGCGGGGCGTGACGTCGACGGGACGGCGACGGAGTAGCAGCCCGGCATGCAAGTCACACTGCGGGCGTGGCGGTTTCATTGACGTTCATAATAAGACGTTTGATTTTTCCACTGTCCATTATTAAATCTTTAAAAAGTAGTAAAAATAAACAAATACACAACGCTGTGTGACTACTAAGTAGGTACGAACGTAAACGTAGCAACTACGTTTACCGTGCAACACAACATCTAACCGTCTCGCTCACGCCTGACAGCATCGCGTCGCGTCGGGACGGCAACGGTGCTGTGTGTCGTCTTCTATAGACATCGGTACAATACAAACACTGGCGTCGCGCTAGCGTCACGTCACCGTCGCGTCCCGCCGGCTGTGTGGCCAAGGCTTATTAATGCTTTGGAGTAGGGTCTTGACTCCATTAATAGCATTTTTATTAATTTCGCATTTCGACAGAATAAAGACAGATTTTTAAACATGCTTAATATAACTATTTTACTGTCGTTTGTATTTGAAACTTTGCGAGTAGGTACTAAGCTACTTATTATGTGATCAGAGCAATGTATGTGATATTCAATCCAATATTTAAAAAAAAGTTTTTTATATATTTTTTATATGGACTCATCCCGTTCTTTAAGCAGAGCAGTGATTCTGCCAATGTCGAGTGTATTCTTGTTATAGTTCACAATAAATAACGTATGTTTAGTTTTGATTGCTTTTCTTAGATTCAGTGGAGGCTACTTTTCCCGTAGAAGCAGGTTTCAGACGCTATCGGGTCTAAAGCAAGTTGTCATGAGATAAGTCACTGGACACTCGATGCGGCGTTGAATACAATGACATTTCAATAATTTAAGATCTTTATCACTTCACCAAACATTAGAACACAAACTACACCAAACTTGCACTCTAAAGCTCTATAAATGAATAAAAACCATTAAAATAGATCGTCCATGCTTTTCGTTCGACTACCCCCCACCGAATCGTCTATTTATATTTATGTACCGCAAACTCCAAATTTTGCTACAAACGTCAAACGTGTGGTCACAAGCGCTTGCGGCAAATTCCCTTTGATTTGTAAATAAAACCGACACTGGTCGGATCGGCTACAAGCGCTTGCAAACCTACGCAAACCAAGTCAAGCACTCTATCCACACGTTTGAATTTGTGACAGTTTGTTGAGGTTTGGCAAGCGTGTGAATCCAGCATTATGGTGTAAACCGGCCCTAAGATTGAATTCATAACCTCTTGGTGGTACGATTGCATTCCTTTGCAGCTACTTAAGTCAGTTAATCTTTAAATTCACTAGATCAGTGTTAACTGATTACAAAAACGTATTGAATGAAAAACTGTTTACAGTTTTTTATCTGATGGTCACGCGTGGCTACCCTCGGAGCAATTACCCGTAATCTATCTGATAAACCAATTATGCCACCATTGCTTTTGTTGGGTCAACGTTTTGTACCGTCTGATGACAATAAAATCGGTTACTGATACGGCTATTGTTAATTTGGCATCAGTATTTAACCGATACCACATTTTTGTCAGTGATGAAATGATAATAAAAATTGAAAAACATTTATTTCTCTCACATACAAATTATTACAGTGTGTCTTAGGGTAAATGAGTACATATTTTGTAGCACCTTGTGTGTGAGAGACTGGTGCCTACTATACAGGTTTATATTACAAAGGGGTGCAAAATCTTTAGGAGTGGCTCAGAATCATTAGCTTAATCGAACTATGCAAAGAACAAAAAAAAATTTTACACATTTAATTATAAATAAAAAATATTCCTATCCGCTGTTAAAAATCGTACGCGTGAATAATTTAACTCATTCATGAAAAAATTGCACCGTATGTGCACTGTGTAAGGTCCTTGTAGGCTCGCCGTACCTACGCCTCTGATGAATGACCGCGCGGCTTTCGAAGTCTCTCTATTAACTTTATTTTCGGATATTTCAAAGTATTTTTTTAACGTAACATAACATGAGATTATTACAAAATAATAACGATTGAGACGCTTCTTTATATTGTTCCCTAGATCTTATTTTTTTAAATTGGCACCTTTTTGCAATGTAACCCTATAGGTTTCAGGGAAACCAGTATTCCAAGTCACCAGTGCTCCACCCCCAGGTTTATTATTTTAAATACAGAGCACTAGGTTATCCATAAAATTGAATTGAAATCTTAGGGCTCTTTTAATTTAGATGTTGACACCATTCATAAATAATTCTGAGACACATTTAATTTAATGACCCTATTTAAGACATTTATTCAGTCATAAGTTCCAATTATTTGTTTAAATTTATTTTAAATTGCTTTGGAATTAATCTATACAGTGTGTAACGAAAAGGTGAAATAAAACTTTAAGGGTTTATTCTACGGCTAAATTACATCAACTTTTTCTATGGGAACAACATCAAAATCTCAAAAAAAAAATTGACGTTTCCATACAAACTGATGCCAGCTGGTCGCGTTTTAGTATGGGAAAGTGTTTTTTTTTTTTGCGATTTCGATGTTGGTCCCATAGAAAAAGTTGATGTAATTTAGCCGTAGAATAACCCCTTAAAGTTTTATTTCACCTTTTCGTTACACCCTGTATAGAAAAAACAAAGTCGGGTTAGTTACACCATTTATAGGTCAAGAACGGCTGGACCGTTTTTATGATTTTTGACTTTTTGAATTTGTCTTTGCCCCGAATAGCTGAATAACTCTAAAAAACCGGAAATATTCATAAGAAAAAAAAAGTATGAAGTGGCGGTTCGAAGTTCGTTCGCCAGCTAGTAATTAATAGATTACTTAGTCAATTGAGTTTGGTAAACAGTGACATCACTGTTCGCTATTGCAATACAGATTGCAAGAAAGTGGTGCGTTTTGGCAGCTCATAAAAAGTATGTCAATTGATTGTTGGTGTCAACTTCCCTAGCTAAGAGTCAAAAGCAGAATAGAAAATGAGCATTGGGTTGTTTCGCCCCGCGGTGTGAATCGCTCAAGAGCTCTTTTTAAATGGGGCCTTTCGCACCGCTGTAATCACTGCGTGCGAAACGACTAAAGACCCCTATACCTAACGTTTTGGGCAGAACGTCAGACGTGCGTTTGCAGCACCGCACACGAACTGCCTCCTTACAATGACTCTGAAAGCAGGGCTGCTTCAAGAGCTTATTGTATGAGCTATGTTGGTAGTCGTAATATATTTTTATGGACCACATGCATCTCGAGTCTGTTGTGGTACAGTCGTTGTTTCCGATTTCTTTAATACAAGCGCTTTGGCTACTTTTACTTACTTTAGGATCTGGAGACGTATTTTTGAATCATGCGAATTCCAATCCGTATACGAAATTGCAAGATTCGCATGCAAAATCACTATTCTTAAAAAATCATTCCGTGAATTCTGTAAAAAGTGGTCCTACCTACTCGTTTATCGTTTTCTACTAGTAGAAAGTAGTTACGGAAGAATGACATTGACAAAAAACATTATGTTAGACAAAAATTTGACATAATACTTACCTTTTTACGTTCCGTTTTAAGCGATTTACTATCGGTTTTGAAATCAATGAGTTTTTGCATTCCGTTTCAAAATATTTTCTGCCTAAAACGAAAATAGTAACAAGATTTCAATTTATTAGTAACACTTAATTTTTCAAAAATGAATAAAACGATGAATTTCATACATGAATTATTTTCGTGTTCAAGTTCAAGATTCATTTCTAATGCTTTAAAAATACGTCTCCAGAGCAATGTATATGACGTTGTCATTGATTAAAATAGTGGTAGTAATAAGTAATATACAAGTCAATGGATGTTGTCCAATATTTATTTATTTATATACTACTGCTGAAATACTACAACAATTTTCCTAAGACCAACATCGAAATATCATAATTATCTCAAGTAGTGTCATTTCTTTAAGCAACTTTTATTAGATCCACTTCTTCAGTTGGCTTGATCCATCTTGAGGTTTTAAGTGCAACAGTTGTCACTTGAGTGGACATTTTATTGATATTTATTGATAAAAGTCGATCTTATAAACCCACTTATTTATAATGGGGTCGAATGCACTTTTCTGATAAAGATTTCGTCACTTACATTAAATATATTTACAAATAATTATCTAGGTATGTCCTGTTATATGATAAAACATGCTTCAACAATTTGATCACTAAGATATCGACGCCTTTCTAATTTGCTAAATCGTCTAGTAACTTACTGAGACAATTTTTTATATTTAAGTGAAATTAATAAATCAAATGTGCCGCGTGGGGACGGCCGTAAAGAATACATTTCCCCACCGCCAACAGGAGGTGTGTCGTAAGAGGCGACTAATTCCTGTAGTACGAGACGGGCAGCAGCGTCTTCCTGCGAAATCTTATAAAAAAACTGCGCTCGTCAACCCGCCTGCCAAGCGTGGCGAGTATTGGAAATCCCCCCGAAGATAGGTCATTGGGGGAGGCCTATGTTCAGCAGTGGACTTCCTATGGCTGAAATGATGATAAATAAATCAAAAATGATTTAGATAAATCAAACAATACGTAATGAAAAAATAAGTAGGTATAATTAATTAGCAGAAATTAAATAGAACTTGTAAATCAAACACCAAAATGATGAAAAATGACTGAAAATGAAGAAAACTTAGACCCTATTTAAAAGCTCTGTTATTCATTATCAATGTGTTAATTCATTTAACGGACTGCTACTGACACTTAAAATTATCTGATAATTTTCCTATATTACTGAATTAAACTCAACAGATTTGTAAGCGTAACAATTAAATTTCTGTTATGTCTCGTTTGCCAGAACTATCAAGTTAAAATACTTTTCAGTGATTGGACGACACATAGGTTAAAAAGTTGAGAAATTATTTATGACTAGCTTTTGCCCGCGACTTCGTCTGCCATGACCTTATCCGAATATTATGTCAAATTTCATTTAAATCTATTCAGTACTTTTTGCGTTATAGAGTAACAATCATCCATACATCTATACTTACAAACTTTCGCATCTTCTATCTATACAGGGTTACATTCCAAGGTAGAACCAATTTATCAGGGATCACTTAGAATCAGTAACTAAATAAATCGATCTACGTAAAAAAACAAACTATTTTATTTTCATATCTATACAGGGTTATTTGTAAAACAGCAACAACCTCCTAGGGGCTGATTCTGGTGCTAAAATATGACAACTTTTTCTATAGGATTAACATTTAAAAAAAAAACACTTCTCCATACAAACTGATGTTAGCTGGTGGCGGCTTATTATGGGGAAGTGTTTTTTTTTACGATTTGAATGTTCTCCCGTAGAAAAAGTTGTTGTATTTGAGCACCAGAATCAGGCCCTAGGGGGTTGTCGATGTTTTTCAGATAATTTTTCTGTGACTTTTCCTTTTGCGTACCGCTTCAGTAGTTGTTTCGATTTTACCACCCTATTCTTTTTTAAATTATCAGTTAAGAAATGACCAGTACGTCTCAGGCTGCAAGTCCGAAGTCATCTTTTAAAATACGCGTCATGGTTCTAGGTGCTATCTTCAACTCCCGAGATAAAATCTTTTGCTTTCGGACAGGATTTCTTCGAATTTTTTCCCTTACTGCTATGACCACCTTTTTCGTACGAACACTACGTTGACGGCCAGATCTTCTTTTGTTACAAATAGAGGAGGACTCATTGTACCTATTGATAGCCCGGTACACAAATATTTTACTAATACCTAGCGTATGGAGAGTTTTAAAAATTGCATTTTGCTCCATACCTACTTTGTGTAATGCAATCACAGCGATTCGGTTCTCTTTATCACCCTACTCCATTTTAATATCGCAAAATGTTGTACAATGTATTGGCGCCAAAACGTCAAAATGAGAAAACTCAATGAACAATCATATAAAAATGACAGATTCCAAATTCAAATGTTATGTTTTGTTTATTTTTAATTGTAACAGTATTTATGGCCAGACGTAAGTATATAAAACAAAGTTGATTGATTTTTATTTTGTTTCCGCCCCGAATAGCGTATAACTATAAAAAACATAACCCTTCCTTGGCATTCGGAGAAAAGCACGATTTTCACGAAATTTCACAAAACAAAATGTATGGCGGTACGAAGTTCGCCAGGACAGCTAGTCTACAATATTAGTAGGATGCTATGTAAGTAGTAGGTACGTTTTTCTCCAGATATAGCAAGATCAACCCTCAATAAAACAAAACCAGTAAGTAAACACCTACTTATATTCGTAAACGTCTTATTAAAGATTTTGTTTGTTTTTTCCTGCATCGTCTACCTACTCCGGTAGACACGACAGCGAGCGGTTTCCTTCCTCGTACCGAGAATCGTTAACAAAGGAAATGCGCCGGCCTTGCCTCAGATTTAAACTTTTATTAAGAAACTAGATTCGAAGACGTATTTAATTGTTGAAACACTAGAAATGAGTATAAAATAAATTTTGTTTGTCTCAAGATTTTACACATTTTGGAATCACTCGAAATAAGTGTTGCTATTAAAATGAAATCTTGTAACTATTTCATTTTACGCAGAAAAAATAATAAGTCCGATTGCAAAGACTCATTGATTTTGAAAACCGGTAATGAATCGCTTAAAACGGAAGGTAAGTAAGTAGTTATTATGTCAAATCTGTGTCAACCTTATGTTTAGGGTTCAACTCCACCAAACTCCTATCGTATCGCATATAGGAACGAACGCAGCCATATCCGATCGCGTCCTAGAGGACGTCGACGCATACCTTCGATTGGCTCCATAAGGCTACCCACCTGGCTTGCGAACAATAGTTTTGAGCCTTGAGTGCGGGCGTGTTCTATTTTTTTTTAATGATTGAAGTTGACATAGTATTGATGGCTATTGCATTGGAAGAAGATGAAAATAATCTTAAAATACAAAAGAGGAAAAGACAAATTTGGGTTTATGATTTATGGCAAAAACGGTGTAAAAATGGCAAATTTTACCAACTGTGTTTACCCGTCAACACACGCGCTCGCGGTCAAGCTGCTGTGCGTGACTTGTTAATATAAACTTTAAACACTGTAAACAAGATTAATTGTCAATGCAATTTTTCCTTACTTTCTACCAATTGAAATCGTAAAACGTGGGTAGGCCGTATGACTACTCGTAGCAGAATTCACGGAATGAATTTTCAAAAATAGTGATTTTAGATATACGCATGCGAATCTTGCGATTTCGTATGATTCAAAAATACGTCTCCAGATGTTGTGTTACACCGGCGGGGCCATAGCGATGGCGGACCGATGCACACGTCTCATTGTTGCGCAATAGGATCTGATCACGTATACTAACGACGGGGGAAAATATACCTTTCTAGGGTTCGGTTATTCAATTACATTCAATTGAATTATGACAGTGACTAGCTACCTTGTCTAGTATTCGGCAAAACTGATTTTGAAAGACACCATGTTTGTTTTGATCGCCATACCAGAAAAACAACTGTAAGGAAACACGGCGTTCTCTTTTAAAAACGTTCATAAATTACGTAAGGAGATATAAATAATTATTTATTTTTGGGATTATGATATAGGTCATTAAAGAAAATTTGTTTGTTTATCAGACGTATTTCCCTACAATACCTGACATTAGCAAAATCACCGTTTGATTGGTACTTAAGTACAGCAACAGCTCGTCAACCTACAACAAAACATTTTTTTTCTCAATTGAATCAAATCTCTACATGTCGGACTTGAAGTTGAAAATCAGTTCAATAACCTTTAATTTTTTGGGTAGGGTGTCAATGTGAAATCCCCGTTCCCGCTATTCTAATGTCCCCGAGACGTACAGTCACAGTGGCAAGATCGTAACGCAACGTTAACGACAGACATCCTGCCTTAATATGGCAAACAAGGAATTACGAAACTAACCTGGATCCTGTTGTTGCCACTGATTGGCGGAAGGATCTGAGCATGCATTGAACTTTGTTTTATTTTTGTCGTCTAATTTAACAATGGCAAAATTCAAGATGGCGGATCATTCTAGTTTGAGATCAAATTTGGCAAGGCATCTATTTAAGACATCGAAACTGGGATTATGACTACACATACAATATTACTTAGAGGTACCCTAGCAGCCAAGCGTGGTATGAATCCGTACCTAAATTCTGAAAAATGAGATTATAAATTCTGGAAATCCTAATCAAATTCTAGAGCCATGGATTTGAAGCCAGACCTCAACCACTTAAACTACAAATGCTCCTACTAGGTATTTTATTTATCATAATAAGGAAAATTCTGCAACACAAACATGATTAAGATTTTTTATAAATACCAAAAAAAACACTTCCCCATATTACCAAGTATGATGTTTGCAGTTTGCGTACGAAATAAGACCATTTTTAAAAGTATAGTTAACATAATACTAAATTGAGTGTTGTTCGATCGTAAAATTATCTAAAATCGCCTGAAAAGCCATTTCAAATTGGAATTTACTTCGTCTAAGTACATAGTAACTCTTTAGATTGTTTTTTGTATCTACTTAGTATGCAAGAAGTAATAAAACGTCAGGCACCAATTTTACATACCTAATTTTTTACGCTTAATTATTATTATTATGTAAGTAAGAAGTAGGCACTACATTACTACACATAGTACCTAACGAGTGTATAACATAATTCCGAATCATGTTATACACTCACTCAACGAGTGTATAACGTAATACCGAATCATGTTTGACCGATATAACCTTTCACAGAAAGCACTGTTGACAGAAATATCTATTTCTAAAAAGCATATTTTGCCGAAACTCTGTTCATAAAAAGCACGCTCCGTCGAATTGCGGTCGGCAGAAAGTATTTTTGACAGAAAGCTTTATTAACTAGACATCATTTTAACTGACACATTAAGGTTTGGGTAAGCCAAAGCAACTTTTCTGGATACATTTACAAGATGGCTTAATCAGTATCCAAATTTTGATACAGTGATCTATTGATGAAATGGAAACACTTGGTATTTTCTCTGATACGTATTTTTTCTTGATTTCCCTGTCCGTCCCATGATAAACATTGTTCATATCCATGACCAGAACACTATGATATAATGGGCTAGTTTCCTGGGTCAAAAAATTATTGTTCTATTTAGTCCGTCAGTTAGATTATTTAAAAAAGTTGGACCCTTATGTTGTCTTTTCTTAATCAAACAAAAAATGACGAAGATAAAGCGCATAAAAGTGAGCACGTGACGTCACGTCTTGCTAAAAAGTGTCGCAAGGCGTGACGTTACGTGGAACTTTAACGGACTATATCTTCATCATTTTTTGTTTGATTCAGAAAAGAAAAAATACGTGTCCATTATTTTCTGTTAATCCAACTGACGGACTATTTAGATTTTTTTAGGAAACTAGCCCATTTGGTTACTGATTAAAAAGTCACCTTCTAAACGCTGATGATGCATGTATTTATTTTCCTGTGATTTGTTTATTTGGTGTGGTATAGAATAAAGTATCTATCTATCTGTGAAAGGTTACATCGGTCAAACATGATTCGGTATTACGTTATACACTCGTACTTAGGTACGGTGTTCTAATGTAGCTACTTAATTGATTCTAGTAGTGTGATTCTCTAATTATATTTCTATGGCGGTGTTTGACGTCAATCTGATACTCACAGCAAAGTTGTGACTTTTCTATTTTATTATATCAGTGTCACTAAAGCTTTTTGCTGTTGCTGAACATCAAAATACAAACGAAAATATTGATATAATCGATTTAGGGCCGATATTTCAATAGTCAGATAACTTTTATTTTACAGTTTTCATGTAGAAATTGTGCCAAAACGTCAATTTTATTCGTTGAACAAAGTTATCTGGCGATTGAAAAATCGGCTCTTAGAGAATAGCATAGATATTTATTTAAGAGCATGTTTTTATTGATAATTTTACCCAAAAAAGTGCGGCAGTCATAAATATTATATCTGATTTTTTTCGATTTCACAGAAGACTTGAATTTTTTACCGATTTTTAGAAGCACTTTCTAAGGATAATCTTGTGGTGTTGTCTTCAGATTATCTTTATGTGTAGAATCTAAGTAAATAAACGTCTATAAAATAAATATATTTAATTTCAAATAGGAATAATTATTTGAATAACTGGATTTGTTTTTTTTAATTAATCGACTATGCGCTTACTCATTTAAGGAATCGATATCACGGTAATAGATTGTTAACAAAGTGCAATCATATTAACAGTAGATACGTAGGTGTGGTCAATCTAGAAAATATTGTTTAGTTTAATTAGGTTTGGCTTTTAGAGATGCACAATTAAAATTATTACTGACAGTATACCTTAGTAAACATCACTTACCATAATAAGGAAGAATGTATCTCATGTATCCTCATGCCACAAAAACCTTGAGTTTTATTATCACCAAATCTGATTTTAAAAAAAAACATAATACTTTTTGTATTCATTTTCCTCAAATTATCTTTGCATAGGTATTCGTAACGATAACTACGTTTAGTACAGTTTTTATGCACCTCTAAACATATTTTGAGGTTGAAGGTTTTGAGGCAAGTTGACTTTCCTCTGTCCTATGGTCCTGAAGGTGGTGACTTTGTAGCCATAACAGGAGACGTATTTTTGAAGCATTAGAAATTAATCTTGAATTAGAACACGAAAACAATTCGTGTATGAAATTTATTTCTATTGCTCACGATTTAACGCATTTTTGAATCACTCGAAATAAGTGTTGCTATTATCTTGAAACTATTTTCGTTTTACGCAGAAAATATTATGAAAAGGAATGCAAAAGCTCATTGATTTTAAAAACCGGTAGTGAATCGCTAAAAACGGAACGTAAATAAAAAGTTATTATGTCTAACATATGTTTACTTGTCAATGTCATTCTTCCGTATTTTCTACTAGTAGACGAAAAACGAGTGGGTAGGATCACTCGTTGCAGAATTCACGGATGAATTTTCAAAAATAGTGGTTCTAGGAATTCGCATACGAATCTTGCGATTTCGTATTCGGATTGGAATTCGCATGATTCAAAAATACGTCTCCAGGAGACGTATTTTTGAAGCATTAGAAATGAATCTTGAATTTGAACACGAAAACAATTCGTGTATGAAAATGGTTTCTATTGCTCCGATTTTATACATTTTTGAATCACTTGAAATAAGTGTTGCTATTAAATTCAAATCTTGTAAATAAATTTGTTTCACGCAGAAAATATTATAAACAATAAAGCAAAAACTCATTAGCAAACGTAAATAAAAAGTGATTATGTCAAATCTCTGTCAATCATATTATGTTTACTTGTCAATGTCATTCTTCCGTACTTTCTATTAGTAGAAATCGAAAAACGATTGGGTAGGACCACTCGTAGCAGAATTCGCGGAATGAATTTTCAAAAATAGTGATTTTCGGAATTTGCATGCGAATCTTGCGATTTCGTATTCGGATTGGAATTCGCATGATTCAAAAATACTTCTCCAGGACTATTACTTTAACGTTTTTCTTACCTCGTGATTTAAATACTTAATTTATTTAATGTTCTTCCAATTTTACAAAGTACTATGAACCGAAATACAACGTTTAACTCCAAGTATCTACTAATGCAAACTCTTAGGTATAAAGTACTCCGAAAAATTTCCTTGACTTTACTACTAATTGACCAGTTCCTTGTTCTATGAAGCCTTGTATCACCAGTTTTACCATATCAAAACGTGTCGCTAAAGATTTTATGCGACGTTGCCGAACGTTGCCAGGCATCTCATCTGTTTGTTTTTTCGTCTAAAACGTCATGACATCCAGGACTCCAGGCAGCATCATGAAACGCCGCTAAACCTCGTAGGATATCTCAGCAATACATGTCGCAGGTTAAATAAAAGTATGCGTTTTAAACATCCTACTGAAAGGCACAGGCGTCACCTCAACTATGAGGTAGGTTTGTGTCATACTCCACCATGCGGGTCCAATGTGGATTGGGGGAGTGGTGGTGTTGGAAGGCCAGTGACTTAACCTTACTGTCAGATGTTACTAAGCCGCCCTAAGGCCTCTTACTTGTATCAAGCGAAATTAGCCGGGACCAACTTTTAACGTGCCTTCCGAAGCACGAAGATGCTTGTGGTAAATGTCACTAAATATGGTGGGAATGTTCACCCATCCAATTACAACTGCGGCGAGGGTTGCTTATAACTTTGGTAATCACTGCCAAAGCGATGCAGTCACTGATCTACAAGCACCTCTATTGAATACGAGGCTATAAACACGGATCATTACAGATGCAAGGTCCCAGAATGCGAGGCGTCTCCCCCCCAGCTGCCCACGAACGATTGGGGGATATGGGCGCTGCCCGAGGGCGGCGGCCGGTGTGACAGACTCGAGCCGATCGGGGAGTCCTGCAGCCCCGACTCGTTTCACGTGAACAACACCATCGCCTGTGACGCCTGGGTGTATGAGAGCAAGAACACTATTGTTGGACAGGTGAGTTCTATCGGGATATCCAACGTCATCATCATCATTTCAGCCGTAGGACGTCCACTGCTGAACATAAGCCTCCCCGAAAAGGCCCAATACTCGCCACGCTTTTCAGGCGGGTTCTCGAGTGCAGTTTTTTATAATATTTCACACGCTGACGCTGCTGCCCGTCTCGTGCTACAGGGATTACTTGCCTCTTACGAAATGCCTCTTGCTGGTGATGGGGATTGATTTATGGCCGTCCTCACACGGCACATCCAACGTTATCCAACGTGCTGGAAGTTAATTATTATATTTATTACTAGCCGTTGAGGTTATTTTAGCTCAGTGGCGGCAGCGCTTTGGCAGTGATTACCAAAGTTAAGCCACCTACGCCGCGGTTGTGTTGGATGGGTGACCATTCCAATCATATTTAGTCTCATTCATCTCCGTGCTTCGGAAGGTACGTTAAAAGTTGGTCCCGGCTAATATTGCTTGATACTAGTCGTGAAGCCGAGTCAGAGGCCGTAAGGTGGCTTGATTACATCTGACAGTAAGGTTTAGTCACTTGCCTAACAGCAACAGCCTACCATCAATCCGCACTCGACCCGCGTGGTAGAGTACGGCCCAAACCCACACTATGTTGAGGTGAGGCCTGTGCCCTGCGGACTGACCTCGTTCGCGTATTCTTTAGTTAATTGACACGCATGTATTCTTTTTCTACAAACCTTCCTCTTGAATCACTCTGTTTATTGTTGAAACTGTATCAACATCCGTTGCGTAGTTTAGAAGAGCTAAGCGTACAGATGAAGGTAAACTCATCGTTATTTCGAAATGTATTGGTTTCTAGAGGTAGATATAAGTATGTACATTCAATATAAATTATATGGGTAAGTATAAGGGGTCTTTAGTCGTTTCCCACCACGAGTTATTCGCCCCGCGGTGCGAATCGCCCAAGAACTTTTTGTAATAGGTCGATTCGGAACAAAACAGTTCTGTACAAATAAATAATTGGAATCGTTAAGTTTTTGCTAAGAGTCTAAAGCGGACTAGAAAATGAGCATTGGGTCGTTTCGAATAACTCGTGGTGCGAAACGACTAAAGACCCAGTATAAGTATGTAGTTACATTGAATAAATAAATAATGAGAATAAAAATAGTTAGATGGCAAAGGGGCGCCAAATTTTAAAAATAAGATCTAGGGAACAATATAAAGAAGCGTCTTAATGATTATTATTTATAATAATCGTAGGTAATTTGGGTATTCCGATTTTCTTCCGAACTTTATTCCGATTATACTATAAAATTTCGATTGTTAAAATTTAAATTGTGCCCGGATAAATCTACTTTCAAGAATTATAATTTTTGAGGTTTTGCATTAATTTTCTTATATTTCTCATAATCAAAGTGTGGGACTTACACACACATATAATAATAATGAGTAATTTGATAAACTCTCTTCGATCCACATTTGGAGATTACTTTAATCGTAAAATGACAAGGTGATATCGATTAAGCGCTAATTCTCAACAAAACTGATTGATCACCTTTCAATATTTTAATTAATACGAGATATTAGTGTTGATATGATCATCAATAGGCTAGTTTCCTGTGTCCAAAAAAGAGTATTCTATTTAGTCCGTCAGTTAGGTTATCAAAAAATATTGGACCCATATTTTGTCTTTTGTCAATCAAACAAAAAATTACGAAGATAAAGCGCATCAAAGTGAGCACGTGACGTCACGCCTTGCGACACTTTTTAGCAAGGCGTGACGTCACATGCTCACTTTGATGCGCTTTATCTACGTCATTAATTTGATGTTTTATCTTTAAAATCATCGTTTAAAATTTGTATTTACACTATTTCTATCTATGTCTATTTACAAAGACTGCTCTGTTTATTATTAGTTACTTTACCTAATAAATTAGGTAACACTGTTGTATTCATAATTCATTTATTCACTTTCATACAGTAACAGTAGTCCACACAATACATAGGTTTATACCTGTAAAAATAATGGGATATGAATAAATAAAAAATATAATTTTTATATTTACGAAAAAGGCTTTTAAACGTCTACCTATAAAACTACGTTTAAAAAATTATTGTATGTAACCCCCTACGTAAGTAATCGTTATCTTAATTTTTGGCTTTAACTAATAGATAGAAATTTTTAAATACCTACATAAGTTTGACCGAAATATTTTTTTGAATTGGTCCATTATTTATTATTTGTGACAATAATTCATGATTTACTAACTTCTGTTTCTCTGACGTGCCGTACGGGGTAGTAAGGACATTAATGCTCAATTCATTGCTTAGTCATTAGCTCGGGGAACAGCCTTAACTTATAACCTTTTACAAACTATACTGCGCGTTAAAAGTATTCGTTTAATCTCCTATCAAATTTTATCGTAAAATAGAGAAGCACTAGACCTTATAAAGCGTTAACTAGCTGCAATAATACACCCAAGGATTAGCAGTACTACCGAATATCGAGATAGTGGTACGAGTATAATGAACATGCCTCGCATATACTTAAATATTGCGAAGAGATAACAAAATGTACTTACAAAGAGCCAATATGCAATAACAATATGATGGAATGGGCATCAAAGGAAGTATGGATTAATTCTCATGACGTTATCGAAAAGGGATTTGGACCTACTTGATATTGAATATTATTCGAGTCAGTACTCTAGTCAGCCTGACGCGGCACTTTCCTGCATTCTACTGGTTAAGGCGAGTATAGTCGTCAATTAACCTTTCTGCTGCTGCGACACTGCTTACCGTATTAAGAATGTGTAATACTCTTATGTTTATTACTGTGCATTTGTACTACTTATATTTTGTAGCAGCGAAATAAACGTCATTTATTCATTCATTCATTCATTAATGTAAACTAGTATGTGGATTCAAATATCAATTTCACACAGAATACCTAAAACAATTCAATTCGTCCGTTCATCACAACGGTTTACCAACGAATGTCTTTTGCCTCCGTATGACCGGAAGCGGAAAACATGACATTTTTAAAATAATGTAAATTAAATCAGGCTTACAATAATATTATTCTCATGAAAATATAATTCGTTAAGGTTTAAAATTAATATGACATTAGTTGATTTGATTTTAATTCTCATTTTTATAAAATCTATTTAGATATAACAAAGCCATGCAAGCGCTCCTAATGAGCAGTACTCCGCTCCTCTTTCAGTTCGGCTTGGCCTGCCAGGAATGGAAGCGGACGCTGGTGGGGACTATCCACAGCGTGGGCCTGTTCGCTGCGCTGCCCCTCACCGCCTACGTCTCAGACACGTAAGTACCTACAAGTCTCTTCTTTAAAGAGAGGGAAAGTTTTTATAACACACACACAATACAATACAAATCTATACAGTGTGTAACGAAAAGGTGAAATAAAACTTTAAGGGGTTATTCTACGGCTAAATTACATCAACTTTTTCTATGGGACCAACATCAAGTTCTCAAAAAAAAAATTGACGTTTCCATACAAACTGATGCCAGCTGGTCGCGTTTTAGTATGGGAAAGTGTTTTTTTTTTTTTGCGATTTCGATGTTGGTCCCATAGAAAAAGTTGATGTAATTTAGCCGTAGAACAACCCCTTAAAGTTTTATTTCACCTTTTCGTTACACTCTGTATATATAAAAGAAAGTCGGGTTAGTTACACCATTTATAAGTCGAGAACGGCGGGACCGATTTTTATGGTCTTTCATTTGTTGAATTTGTCTCTGCCCCGAATAGCAGAATAACTATAAAATACACGGAAATATTCACAAAAAATAAATGTATGAAGGGGCGGTACGAAGTTCGCCGGGACTGCTAGTATTAAATAAAAAGCACAAACAAAAATAACAAACATTTTGTAGCGACATCTATCTCGCCACATACGAACTAATCTGACGTATCCTACATCGCGATATTAAAGTTATCGGAGCGATTGAAAAATATATACAAGAACCCGACAAACAACCGTCGGGCAGTTGCCCACCAGACACAATACCCGTCTGGTCGGAGGATCTTTTCAATGGTGGATAAGGAATTTAACACACAGTCGATGTGGTGTGTAATAGGCACCAGCTCAGCCTCCCTAGCATGAGCACCAAAACACGATATGATATGATATGATATAGCGATATATCGACACCAACTGTAAAAATATGCAGCGTATGCTGCAGAAAACTGCAGCGCAAATTTTAGCTGGAACGTGGAGCCCCAAGTGACTTAAATCCTAAAAAAAATGCGTGCTATATTAACTATATACTAAATAATTTGAAATGAAAATAATAAAGAAGAAGAAACAAACAGATGACCCACCATGTGCTTACTCATTTTAGGGAATACTCGTTTCGACGTTGTATTCGTTAGTTTTCAATTACATTCGATTGAATAGAATAGAATAGAATAGTTTATTTGCGTTTAAACAGGGTACACTGAAGGTCTTACAATTGTTTAACGTTCGGCCCATTTAGCCATTATCAATAGCATGCAAATGTACAACAGAATTATAAGATTTACTACATGCATATTAATTTTATAAGAATTATTAATTTACTGTGATGTCACATACATATTTTATTTATTAGTACAATTCAATTTTATTATTCAATTTTATAAACTATTACAATTTTCTATATATATTGTTTGTTTATATAAACATTTATGTCATTTATATTATTACAGTTTACACAGGTTTATAATAATTAATAGATGTCAAACAATATAACAGATCGAGCAAATTAAAGAATGTCAAAACATATTAAATGAAAGATGAGATTATTTCATTTTTATCTTAATAGACTAACCGGAAGTATAACCTAAGTAGTATTTCACACTGTAGAACATTCTATCATAAAGCCATGTGTACAAGGCAATCTTAAATTGTTACATGGTAATTGTTTTATTTATTTATTTAAACTTTATTGCACAGGTGGGTACAATTGGGTTTTATGTGCTCTGGTATCTTATTGTAAATTTGGATGCACATAAAATAGCAATTTTTTTGAAACATCACTCTTCTTGAGGTGAAAACAGATACAAGTCTATTACTATTTCGTGTATTACGTGGGTATATATCCTTAGCTTGTTTGATGCATATTTAACTTTACAAACTTCCCAATTTCAAAAATGTAAAGGCACGGTAGTGGCAAGATTTTTAAATATTTGAAAAGCGGTTTGCACGGTTCGTCAGGCGCAGTACCACATATTGCCCTAACGCATTTCTTTTGTGCAATGAAGGCTTTGTTTACTTCAGTGCTATTTCCCCACATGATGAGGCCATATCTTAAAACTGACTCAACATATGCAAAGTAAGCTGTAAGAGCAGTACTCTTTGAGGCTATCCTAGTTAATTTATACCGTAAAACGGTTAATTTTATTGCATACAAGTTCCACTTGCTTTTTCCAATCTAGTTTCTGGTCAATTTCTATGCCTAGGAATTTAGTTGTATTTGCATTTTGAAGTATTTGTCCTTGGTAATTTATATTTAGTATCTGAGAGATAGTATAATTAAAATTTATGAAGCAGGTCTTGTCAATGTTTATAGTCAAATTATTATCCCTAAGCCATATTATAAGAGATGTAATTGTTTTTTCAATGTCACTTTTATGATCCTCTAATGTCAATTTACTATCTGTCCTTACAACCACGGGTATGTCATCAGCAAACAGAACACATTGATGCTCAGTCACGTCAGGGAGGTTGTTTATATATATCAAAAACAAGAGCGGTCCCAAAACACTCCCTTGTGGAACACCAAATTTATTGACTCTGAAATCTGATTTATATGTTTGAACGACTTTATTTTTGTCTACTTGTGAGATTTCAACCAATTTGAGGTTTCGGATCGTTTCTTTAGTTATTTTATAATAAGAGCTCTAGCAGAAAAAAGCCAGATTGGGTTAAGAGCGATAGCCAGATTGGGTTTAAATGATAAAATATTAGTATTTATACTGTCATGGCAAACAGCCACGTGTATCGTATAACTTCGACTCATCGGTCTAGGATATTACTTTTTATCCCTAATCATGGATGATTAACTCTTTCAGTGTCAAACCGAATCCCATATGAATTGAGATCATCGATGTAGCTCACAGGTCACCTTTGCCGTAGAACTGATAACCGATGGGGTTGACGTTCTTGAGTGAGGCGTGCCTTGGTAACCGCAGCGTATATACACACAAAACTGCTGGCAGTAGATGGAAAAGAATAGCTTAGGTTAGTTAATAGTGGCGTGGATTGAGAGGCCTGTGTCTAGCAGTAGGACTTATTCGTCAACTGGCGCGTGTGAAACTCGCGCGAGCGCGCGAGTTGGCACCTTCCGAATTTACCTATTTTTTTTGTCGTCAACTCGCTTAATCATAAAATCTGTCAGATTTATGTACAGTTAGTTACAAAAGTGTTTCAATAAATTCAATATAGGTACCTACATAAATGTATACGACTTGTTTAAAAATAAAACTAAATATACATAGTTTTTGTGATAGGTATAATATAAATCAACATGACAAAATATACATTGTTTATTTTCCTTAATAATTATCAACATTAACTAATAAGCATGTAAACTGTTTATAACTAAGCAAAAAAACAACAATATGATATAATGTGATTAAAGCTAATTTTCAGCTAAGCCAAGCTAGCTGCGCGCGGGCTATGATGACGCCATACGAGATAGTATGCGACATCGGCCGCGTCCCCCTTGCCTCATCCAGCTCTAAATCGAAATCTAAGTATCTACTTATACCTACCTACCTACCGACCATCTGGTCGGTATTAAACTGAATCAGGCAACGCGAGCAAAGCCGCGGGCAATAGATAGTTGTTTATAGTTTTTGGTTTCAATACCTTTTCATTCGATTGTACTTTATATAGGCGCGCGAGTTGACGACAAAAAAAAATAGGTAAATTCGGAAGGTGCCAACACGCGCGCTCGCGCGAGTTTCACACGCGCCAGTTGACGAATAAGTCAGCAGTAGATTGACGTAAGCTGATTATGATGGTGGTGAACTACCTTAGGTACCATTCCTAAACCCTATTGTTACTTTGATTCTAGTTTCGGCCGTCGCACAGCGTTCGTGCTGACGGCAGGGTGCGCGGGTCTTATGGGGCTCATTCGCTCCTTCTCGCCCAACTACATCACCTACCTAGTCTTCGAGTTCCTCGACGCCACGCTCGGCTCTGGGGTATACAGCAGTGGCTTCATTCTTGGTAATTTATTAGCTTTCATAACTATCATATTATTACCTTACAACAATTAAATTACCCACGTGACGCCACGAGTTTTGCGTTGCTTGTCACGCCAATCGCCCAGGGTTTACTGATAAAAAATAGGCTGTGACGCAGTACGTTTAAATAGAAAATTCAAGTGCATATTATGCTGTTAAAATCGAATGTATACAGGGTGTTAGGTAAGCGGTATATCAAGCTTCTCAGAAGCCGGTTTGTATGTTTTTAAAAAAAATGATATCAAATTTCTGTATACCATAGTATTTAATTTTTAAGCTTATGTTACCATAGGCTAGTATAAACCATTTACCAAACACCCATTTGCCGCACACTATTTAATCACAATAACTACCCGATCGGCACAAGCCGAATGAAGCCAACCTTCGTGTAGTTGTTGCTACAGGTTTGGCTTTTTCGTTCCATAAATACTGCCGAATCGAATGATGTGTCATCCCGAATAAACTACCTGGTCGGCACAAGCCGAAGGCGAACATGTGCAGTAATTGCTTCGGGTTGGCTTTGTTGTTCGACAAACAATACTGTTCATTGTCATGCGTGTTTGTAAAAAAAAGAATCGCTTTTTTAAAATTACTAAACTATTTTATTAATAAACATTTCTAAACTTCTCATCTCCTTACATTTCCAGCGCTTGAAATGGTCGGGCTCAACAGGCGAGTCCTTGGTGGAAACATCATCTCCTGTTCCTTTGCACTCGGTCAAGTGTTTCTGGCGCTGGTCGCTTGGGCTATCCCCTACTGGAGAACCCTTACGCGGGTCCTATACACCCCTTCTCTTCTCTTCTTCCTCTATTTCTTCGTTGTAGAGGAGAGCGTGCGGTGGCTTCTCAGCAAAGGCAACAAGAAAGAAGCCGCCAGAATTATATTCAAAGCAGCCAAAATTAATAACAAAAAACTATCACCAGAGTCAGTGAAACAGTTAACAGAAGAACACCATGAAGAATCGAAACCTACTCACGCAGAAATACACCAAATATTGCCTGACGAAAAACCACAGTCACTGGTACTTCAAGTGCTAAGGTCTAGAATAATGGTGTCTCGTTTATTTATCTGCTCATTTTGGTGGATAACCGTGACGTTTATATACTACGGCCTGTCCATCAACTCAGTATCACTAGCCGGGAACATGTATGTGAATTATATCCTGACGTGTCTAGTGGAGATTCCGGGGTACTGCGTGAGCGTCATCACACTGGACCGCTTCGGAAGAAAGGGCTCCATCATGACGGCGTTCTTTATTTGCGGGATGTCACTCATCGCATTACCGTTTGTGCCAGAGGGTATGTACCTTCAATTACATAATGTAATTTCATGTAGATGTAGGTAGAATAGTTAGTTTTGCTACCATGTAACATTTGCAACAATTATACTTTAGTTGTTTCCTTCTTTAGTAGGTATTATTTGAGTAATGACAGTGTCGTAAAGAGCTTGCAAATTCTAGTAAATGCAATAAATAATAATAGCTCTTTTTAAGGAAAATGAAAATAAACATTATTGCAAATACACTATTAAGATTGCTTGGGAGCTCAGAACGGAGCTCTCTTTCATGGTATGGTGGAGCTCCCATGGTATCATTTCAGGGTGAGTAAGAGAGACAAATAGAGCCGTATGCGATCATTTTTCGGAGTGGGGACTTGAGATTTCTGTGGTGAAGTGCCAACACGGCGTATAGCTTTTTGGCACATCTATACAAAAAATTACAATATTTAAGCGGGCTAAACTGATGTGTCTCAGCGAAAAGATAGGTATACGGTGTATTTAGGTATTACTTTTTAACAAAACTTCGATTTGCTATTGGCTCCCACGTAAACGTAAATTAGTATTTTTTTAATAAATCGCGTTATGCAGACTATTAACTAAAGACACATGCACCACTAGCAGATTAGCCTGGCATTAGAATGTACGTCACCACTTAGATGTTAGACACATGTAGATAGAACCTTTCTTTACAGATATAATCTGGCTGATGACATCCCTGAACATGTTGGGGAAGCTGTGCATCAGCATGGCCTTCAGCAGCATTTACATCTACACATCGGAGCTGTTCCCTACGTCTGCGAGGCATCGGCTGCTCGGCTTCTGCTCCATGGTCGGCAGGATAGGCTCTATTGTTGCGCCACAAACACCATTGCTGGTCAGTACATTCATTTGAGTAAACGATAAGAAAAACAAAGAGCGAAGGAGCGAGTTAGTTGAATAACCTATGAGTTAATTGTTGGTCAAGCAATACGTTGTTAAAAGTGAATATTTATATTTTATCTGGCGGTCGGTCTCTGATTTTATTTTGGAGTCTAGGGGTCTAAGGTCTTAAAAGCCCGCACAGTTTTCTTCTCTAGTTCAAAGGTAGATTCAATATGTGCCGCTGAGTCCATTAACAATATTGCATATGACATAAAACTGTGAAAGTCTAACCCTTCGGATACCACTAAACATTTTTCCTATTAGGTAAGTGCAACGCGAAGGGCCAAATAAACTAATCTTGCCGTTTCAGCATCAGTTAATTGTCTTGTCTATCTCACCGAATAATAATATCCAGCTGAAGAGCTAAGTGTTCTGCAGGCTGGGTGTCGCATGCCCTACCACTGGTGGGCAAGACTATGATCAGCATGGTGTTCGCCTCGGTTTACATCTACACCATCGAGCTGTTCCCCACCAGGGGCCGGCACACCATGATGGGCGTGGCTTCGATGGTGGGCCGCGTGGGCTCGATTCTGGCGCCCATGTCGCCGTTGTTGGTCGGTCAGTCGAGATAGCTAGTGTACACGGCGGAAACGTTACTGTGTCCAGACGATCATTTCGTTTTAATGATATTGCACAACTTTAGAGTGATATGGTATTTGCATCGCTTAGTGCTCAAAAAGACATAAAACATTTAAAAAATATCTCAACATATTCCGATTTAACTTAAGCGGCTCTCATACATTTACTAAGAACGTATCAGGCATGTAAGATAATTAGTAAGAGCTTCCGTATAAAAAATCTATATCCTCATCTGTCATTTGACAATTAATCAGATTATTATGCTGCTTAGCCTAGCTAAATCGCGTGCCGATGTGGTTAAATAAAAATAACTGTAGGATTTTTAACGCCACCAGGAAGGAAAGTACTCCAACACTGGAGAGAGAAAGTTTTACTCAATGGAAACATTCCTTTGTTGATTTTTGAAAAATGATTGCCTCTGTTCCCACACCCGTGAATAGAATCTGCTAAAATCGATATTTATGATTATTTATAATTATGTCAACTGATGATTAAAGTAAATATTTTTCAGTTTGACTATTATTATCACAGCTACGAATAACATTTTATTAAGTACTTACTTATAAACATAAACCCAGACCCGCTATTTGAAATAAACTAACACAAAGAATTCGCGCACTGCACTGAACTGAAATTTTGCAAATACCTACAAAATTGATGAACTATTTGTCTGGACATTCTTAAAGTTTCCACCCTGTAAATTGCCTTTTAGAGTTGCTAGTAGATGTTAGTTGTAGCAGAGCTTAATTATTCTGTAGTTGTAGTTAGAGGTCGTATGTTGGACGCTACAATAATGTACTAGTATTTTGGTTAACTTACACAAACCTACCGCGGTTGCTAAAATCACACCCCGTTTAGTGTGCATCGTCTTGTTTCTTATTGTCGCATATACAAACCTGAGCAGCCCCATTTGGTTGTAAACCACGCGCGCCGCGACAACCGCGTCGACCGGTGGACCGGGCCTTTGGTGTGTGGTGCCTTCTCTTTATTTGTATTTTGTATTTACCTGGAGTATGTTGGGTCGCTCTTTTAGAAATTGTAAATGTAGATCTGTAATTTGTTGTTTTCATATGTAATTATATTTATTGCAAAACTATTTGTTGTAATCATAAGAAAGCTCAAGGTCGCACCGTACTGTGGAAAGTGCTATGCTTGGTGTTTCTTTGCAAGATCGAATCACAATTGAGGAGATCCGTGAACGAAAAAGAGTCTGACATAGCCCAACGGATTAGGAAGCGGAAGTGGTAGTGGGCGGGGCACAGGCACGTAGAACTGACGGCCGATGGGGCAGAAAGTTTCTGGAATGGAGGCCACCGGTACCAGTACCGGAAAGCACAGCGTAGGACGCCCACCCACAAGACAATCTGGTAAAGGTTGCAGGAAATCGCTGGGTGCAGGCCGTTTTCTGCCGGCCAATCTGGAAGTCACTAGGGGAGGCCTATGTTCAGTAGTGGACGTCATTTGGCTAAAATGATTGGATGATGATGATAGGTAAATAACTACGTTGAGCTTGTAAGTAAGTATGTGTTTCATGATTGTCATTAATACCGTGTATTATGCTAGTAGAAAGATTAAAAAATAATGAAATTAGAAAAAACACATAGATTTGATAAATTTTGAATCTTATTTTAAGAGCAATAATCCATAATAAGAGCAATATAGCTTCCCCATTGACTTCCAGATTATTACGTATCAGATCAGATTTCGTACTACATAATTTATATTTTTAATGACCTGCATCTAACGGCCATGTTGCTAAAAGCCAATGAGCTGGAATCAATACCTAGAAAGTTCAATGTTCAAAAGCAGTTAAGACAAAAGATCAAATCCAATGATGGTTATTATTATTTATACTCCATGGGGAAAGCACTGGCAAAGCTAATCTCAAATGGTGCCAGTGGGTTTGGTCTTGTCAACTGTTGTCAAGTAATGTCCGTGCAAATGTCAAAGTAAGATTTTTGCTATGCCTGCTAGTATGACGCATACACGTTTGAAACGTGTATGCGTCATACTAGCAGGCATAGCAAAAATCTTACTTTGACATTTTGCACAGGACAGTACTTGACAACACTATGGCAAGACCAAACACAAAGCGATACCTATCGAGATAAATGTCCAGTGTAGTTTCCGATTGCTACCATTAAAACAGAAATACACACTTCAATATTTTCATTTATGTCACTGTCATTTCAAAATTCAAATCACGGTCGATAAAAACATGAATTGCCTGTATGAGACATAGGTAACTTTTGTCTCCATTTCCAGATGACATACATGGAGTCCCTTCCGTATCTGATCTTCGGCATCATGGCAGGAGTGTCCGGCCTCCTGATGATCTTCACGCCGGAGACGCTGCGCATGCGCCTGCCCGACACCGTCCAGCAGGCGGAGAACATCGCCACTGCTCCTCGCATAAAGAGACCGACAGACATTATTGTGGATTAAAGGCTCACGTACATCAGGGAGGAAAGACTTTTGCAGTGCGGTCCTTGGTATGTGCAGGCCTTAATAGTGAAGTAGCTAACTGTCACCTATTGTGCAGGGCAATCATTTTTATGAGGGTTAATGTTTATGGACAAGGCCAATGCATATGTAAGCAACATATTAGGGAATCTATCTCGGCTGGCATCGGCTGAGCATCTCCTATTATCATCGGTATGAGTGCAATTACCTTTTCGCATGTGTTTTGTCAATATTATTTGGTCGTTTATTAAAGAGCTCATTCTTTGTGATTAAACTAGCACGATTTTTCCAAGTTGCTTCAAATAAGTTTGTGTCTATATTCGGTTTCTATTCTGTATTATAATCACGATCTCCTGATCATGCTGTATTTATCATGTCTTCACAAGCTTAATGGAGATCATGGTACATATATTTATTATCATATAGGCTCTTAGCATACTTAATGCTTTATTCTTCAGTGGCTATGAAAATTGTGTGTACTTGAATTTAGCCTTGCTTTGCCATTGTCCTTGCTTGTACATTCTGAAAGAAATGTCTACAATATGTATTCAAAACATTGCCTTTTAATTACTTTCAGTAGTCGAGTGAATATAAGTATTTACATTACGGTGTACCTACAAAGAAATCGTCGAAACATTTGTTTTTTTTTGTAACTTGATTCTTATTCTAGTAATAATCATGTAAAATGACATTTGTTTTCTTATTATCTGATGTGAAATAATTGAGTGTGTGCATGGACTCGTTTTCTCTTACACAGGGTGACTTTGAAATCATTATCTACTAAGCCTATTTTTCTACTCATAGTGAGGAATATTTAAGACTAAACAGACTCACAGTAAAAGAAATAACATAGTATTCCATTCCCGGGTGGTCATCTGCTCATGCGCACAATGATCCGCGTATGTGTTATGCGCTACTGGTCATCACATGACATTGTCATCATAGAAACTTGCAAATGTTTATTAATTTGATAAATCTAGATAGAACTAGTAACCTATGCCATGATGAAATTGGTGCATCTGGAGAGCACTAGTGGCGGAACATTTCTCGTGGCACTAAAAGGCAATAATACCTACTATCTTTGTATATGAATGGGCGTATTGTCCTCGCCCGTGTCGACGGCAGACAGTCTACTCACAATTAATGTAAAATTACTAAAATCGAAATTTCTGTGCGCGAAAACAGCGCACGCGACGGATCAACTGTCAACACAGACGCATCTTGCGTGGATGCGTCTTAGGCTTGATAGAAGGCAAATTCGCAGTGAAACATGTGCGATTCGAAAGTAAACTGAGGGGCTTGAAATAATGTGCGCTAAGACGGGCGGCTCTCTGATCGTGGTGCGTATGCGACGTACCAGATTTTGATACTTATGGATTACTAAGTTTTTTAATATTTTGTTCTTTTGATCGATAGTCTATTTTCTAACGTCTGATCTAAATATTAGGTACAGTTTTTAGCGTTTGACTTCAAGTGCAGATGTTACAGGTATCACGAGTAGAATAGTAGTAGTTAGTATTTTAACGATTTTAAAGTCACCCTGTATATTTTATCTATACGAACTATTTATTAGATAAATAATGTTGGTTTTATAATGGGATTTAATGCAAGTATTATGTTAAAAACATTTAATTATGTTTTGTAGCTAAAATACCTTTGGTTTCGATAATTATGAACCAAAGTGCATTGTATTACAATGATGAATTTAATGTGTATGTAATTGATCTAAATATTGTATTTTATCAGATTGTATACCTAAAGGTACTAAAACTACTTACGTAAAATACAATGGTACCTACCTAGATTTTAATATAACGTGAATCAATCTCTAACAGCGGTAATATTTTTTGTCGATGGAACGAAAAAAAAACTCATTAAGTGATCAATAGAGTATGAATTTATTTATTTTACTAAACCCTCGAGACAGCTCGGGTGTTGGCCGGTGAGGTCGCTGGTTTAAAAATCACATGGGTCTACTTTAAACAGTCTAATTATGTTATTAATATGACAGTTCAACAGGCTAGCAAACAGATTGCTAGATCATTTGAGGCCCAGGTAGACAAATTGCGAGGGCATCGCGAAGTGGTTGCAGAGTGGTTGCGGGTAGTGTTGCCGCTTGATAGGTCAATATCAATTGTCTATCGATAGCCTATCGATAGTTGAAAGAAAATCAATTTTATCGATTGTCCTATCGATCGTATAGATGAATTTGGCGTTCAACTATCGATTGCAAAACTATCGATTTTTCGGCAACACTAGTTGCGGGCCGGTAGAGGTTTGCAGCGCGTTCCATTGAGCACATACCCTATCTAAATAGTAGTCCGTTTTTCTTTGTTTGGCGAATATTGTAAACAATCTTGACATTACTTTTTAACGAAATTATTTATTTAATAATAAGATAGACACAAAAACAATAATCTATCATACTAATTCATCATTAACACGAAAACCATTTTATTCTAGATGTTCGTTACATATTTCTGTGAAAAGACGTGCCAAGTTTGTTACAATATTCGTCAACCAAAGATGAACGGACTTTAGACCAGCAATACCGACCTTTTTTTTTTTCTGAAACACGTTAGTCATTTTTCACTTTGATTTTTTTTCGTATGAACTGACAAGTTCTGTTAACTCTCGCCCATATAAAAACAGTACAGCCACAGATTTAATAGTAGCTGATTTTTTGTGGAACAAAATAAATATCATTTCTACTCTATAATGTACCTACCCTATATCCCATCTAAAGGGTACCTATAACTTACCTAGGTATGTGATACATGAGCGCGTTCGGAGTCGGTAAGGACGTATTTACAACATATGGAGTCAAGAAAAAAAAGTGTAGGTAAGCTTTGTGATAGGACGTGGGGCGTGGGTGCGTGAGCACTGGCTGCTAGGCACGTACGCTGCAATGGCTTATAACCAGTTTGCACTGATTCGGCCAGAGCACAAACTGAGGGTTGCGCCACGCATACAATGTGTTCGTTTTTGCTTGGCATTGATGAATTACAATAAAAAACGAAAAGTATAAAACATATTTTTACTACGAGCATTTTATTTAACTTACAGTTGCAATGTTTGTATACCTATATAATTATAATATTTTTTTGATATTTTATAATTAAACATGTCCTTAGAAATTTTTCATATTTTTTTAGAAAACTTATAGGAGTATTAAAAACCTTTCAATAAAATATTATTAGCAAAAATGACATAAATAAAAATATGTAATTAATTTACCTTGTCGTGAGAACCTTATGAAAAATGTTCCTTGTACGAAATAGGTGTCCATTAAAAACGGTATACTTATAGAATCTGAAGCTTTGCCTCTGTTCCATTGTATACTCGGGTTGCAGTATGGTTGTAAGCGTGCTTGCGGCGCAGTGCAACCACTGTTGGCGCGTTGTGTCGATACTTAAATAATTTCATTCAAATTTATTATATTATAGTTGAACGATACTTGATAAAGACCTATCCGCTTTGGTTTAATACTGCGCCGTGGCACCACCGCAGGTACCCAAACACACAGTCTAAACAACATAGAGTCGTACAACAGAGGTTAGGCGCAACTGAGGAATGTAGCGAGCCCGAATTGCATACACAACCAGCACCTCGATCCAGAACCCTACGGTAACTCTGTTATCAACCGATTCGGTCAGAAATTAGTCGATTTCTAATAATTTCAATTCGCAATAACCGTATCGTCGATCAACTTACATATTTCATACCGAATCGAAATAACGTTACACCCGTGCGATTACAAGTACTTCTCGACCTGCAAATAATATCAACACTATTCACAACACAGATATCGGTTAAGACTTTCCTAACGTCCGATCGATTTCTTTCAGTAAATTACGAGTGGTACCAAGCACCCGATATCTTCATAATATTGTAAAAAATATATTTTGGAGTGCTAAATACGCATTTTGAGGTCTCTGCGGGATGCATCAAATCCATTTTAAGTTCTGCTCCTAGGAAAAACTGAATGTTGTTGTGAATATAAAATTTACATTGGCACGTCAAACATTAAGTGACATTCAGTGGCAACTGCCTGTCACTCAGTAAACATTTACAAAGCATGTTTTTATGAAAGTGTTACATACTTTTTGGTTGAAGTAAAAAAAAATATTCGTTTTTCACAATTAAAATATTATATATGATCGATAAAAAAATATTATTCGTATTAAAGTTTTTATAATGTATAAAATAAACCAATTTAATTTGAATTTATAATATATAATTAATTCAAATTAAATTAAAATATTGTGTAACAATAGGCTTCGTGAATGCAACTTGTAATCAAACCGATACCGATATCATACTCGAACTTGAATCGGATGCTGTTCTGAATAGCTCTAAATCCGACATTCGATCCGAAAAAGATATCAAATCTTTTGATTCGGTTAAATTACCGAAGGATTCTGAATCGAGGTGCAGTTCGGGACGGTAAATTGTTGGACTACTGAATGGTTTTAGACTGTGGGAAAACCGCGGTGCTCTTGATGACGGAAAAAAGCCACAAACCACCAAAAGCTTTAGGGTCAGAAAATATATCATAGCTAATGGATACGTCCACCAAAGACTGAGTGCAGAATGAGTAATATAATATATGTAATTAGGAATTAATGTAAGTATTTTTATTCTGATATTTAATAAGATTTTATTTGTTAAAAAATATAGATATTTAGCTTTTATGTTGTTTTATTTTTGTCAAATTTTCACACAATTTTTTTTATCGTCTACATCGTCTTTCAGATCGTATGTTACCAAGTGTCTCAAAGATAGTTAAAAGTTTATTGGCTTATTACTATCACACACACACACTCTCACAGCAACAACATGCGACCCACGGATGCCCTTAAAGCTAAAGGGAAAAGTCTACAAGACTATTATAAGACCTGCTTTACTACATGGCTCTGAATGCTGGGCCATTAAGAAGGTAGATGAAAAGCGATTGCATGCAGCAGAAATGAGAATGTTAAGGTGGATGTGTGGGGTGACAAGAACGGATAAGATAAAGAATGAATATATTAAAGGAAGTATGAAAGTAGCACATGTAGCAGAAAAGATGAAAGGACACCGTTTGTCTTGGTATGGACATGTGATGAGAAGGGAAGAGGAGCACGTAACGAGAAGAGTGATGGATATGAGTATTGATGGGTGGAGAAGTAGGGGACGACCTAAGAAGAGATGGATGGATTGTGTGAGGAGAGATATGACTGAGAAGGTAGTGAATGACTCAATGACGAGTGACCGGATTGTATGAAAGAGAAAGACATACTGCGCCGACCCCAGATGACCTGGGAACAGGGCAGGCAAATGATGAATGAATGATGACTAAGTTAAAATGGAGATATACTAAAAGGACACCTGGGACTTGCCCTGAGGACATATCTTATCTGTAATTTTACATTATTCCTACTAGTATTATAAAAGGGAAAGTTAACTCTGTTTGGCCGTCTGTTACGCTTTCACGCCTAAACTACTGACCCGATTTTGGTGAAATTTGGTACAGAGATAAGGCAAGAGCTTGGGGTAGGACACGGGCTACTTTTGTCGTAAAACTGAACCGATTTTGAATGAAATTTAGTTTGGAAAAAGCATGAACCCTAGGGTAGGACATGGGCTACTATTTAGGTTTCACTTCTTAAGCGAGTAAAATAGGGTATGATAAAACATATTCCACGCGAGCGAAGCTGCGGACTAGGCTACAGCACCAAGTATAAAGCCGTGTAATGTGTGCGACTCGCACATCCAAAGAAGCCTACAGAGTGCACAAACCGAAGGGGCCAGTAGCACCAATGTTATTCTTTCGCGTGCCACTTACCCAATATAGACCGAAAAATCTCTAAGAAAAAAAAATACGCGGCATCCAAGCGGATATTAAAGTGTACTCCGTCAACGAAACACCCAACATGCGCAACACTGGGCCTCTCATCAGTGCGTTCACCTTCAGGTTAAGGAGTACGTGCGAAGTAAGACCCTCCTGCCTCACTCCGCAATCCAGCCTGCCCAGATCCGAAACCTTCCCCGCCCAGCGCACCCTGTTCTCCTGAGTTAAATACCAGTATCTGATAATCGGGGCACATAGCTCGTAGAACTGACAGCCGATGGGGCAGAAAGGTTCTAGAATGGAGGCCGCGTACCGGCAAGCGCAGCGTAGGACGTCCACTCACAAGGTGGTCAGACGACCAGGTAAGGGTCGCAGGAAGACGCTGAATGCAGGCCGCTTCCAACCGGCCAATCTGGAAGTCAATGGGGGAGGCCTATGTTCAGCAGTGGACGTCCTATGGCGGAAATGATGATGATGATGATGATGATGATGATCTGATAATGAATGTGTGCTTTGGCGGAACTGTAGACCGTAGTTTTAGAATAGAATAGAATAGAATTTTTATTTGCTATCAATTTCTTACAAATGTTGTAATAAACAAAGTCAAAGCAAAAGTCAAAGGCCCTGGACGAATCCTGAAAACAAGATATCCGTGAAATGGCAGCGTTCTTCAACCTCAAGGCAGTTTCCGTGGACAGCCCAGACCAGAAACCAAACTGAGCGTCGTGCAATGAATGCTTGTTTAAATATGAGTTGAGCACGCCACCAAGCACATTTACTATGATGATAGCTAGCGAGATTGGCCTGTTGAGCTTTCCGACACATCTCCAGTTTTTTATTTCACTGTAGGTACCACCAGGATCCGCATCAGTTTAAGCGGCAATAATTAATGGCCAATGCACTAGTTAAATAGAAGGGCGAGTGCACGGGGCAGGTGGGATCCAGCATACCTCAGATGCTCTATGCTGAGCTCATCGTAACAGGGAGATTTGCCTCTAGTCATCTTTCTTAATATGAGCACAGAACAGGTATGACACGCTACCCTCCACAGCGGGATATCTTTCGCTAGAACGACAGTTGATACTTCGGAACCCTACAGCGTCAAACCTGCAGCGTGAAGACTTAATAGCAAACCGCTCCCTGAATCCTGAAATTAAACCTGTTTGTCCAAATGCTTTTGAAATTAGAGTCAGAATGATGTTTGGGTAAGGTGTCTAATGAGACAAAATGGTGGTTTACAAACACTGATACAACTGAATAGCGGAGCGTAGCGTGTTATTCCTTTTTTGTGACTGATACCAATCTTATCTTACTTCTTACTATCTTAATAAATTAAAAATGTGAAAGTTTAGATGGATGGATGTTTGCTACTCAATCACATCACAGAAATAAGGATATATGCTCGATGACCACATACATGTGTCATTGATGTAAGTAGATAGATAGATAGATAAAAAATTTATTTCGTAAAACAGACAAATACACACAAAAACAAGACAGAAAATAATAAAATATAGATTAACAACAACTAAAACACGAAAATAAAAAAAACAAACATTGCCAAAAACATTCTTAAATTAAACCGAGTATGTAGTGTGTGTACCGCTGCATTACGAAAGGGAGGTAGCTCAGTAAAAAATTGCTCTTGGAGCAAAGATACTGGTATTCTGCTACCACCTGAGAGACGATGCAGAAGTAGTGAACAGTATGTGTAGAAGTACGTGTTCGTGTAGTGTTTCTGTGAATAAAATACGATTTAATAGTTTTTAACGAGTGTTTTGCTATCAATAAATTATAATCTGAGAAGTGAACGTTTCACATATGTACATCAAATAAATAGATAAAAAGTGTGACAGGGAAAACAATATCTAGTGGTTTACTTAATGTACAAAAATATGGTGAAGTTTATGTTTTAGTGTGGTTTAAGTCCGCCATCCAGACGAGATTTTTTCTTATAAATAATATCGATAAGTTGTTTTTGCGTATTCAGCAATTTCGATTTATATTTAATTTTAAAAGTGGATTTGCATAAGTAATATGTTGTCTCGTCTGGCACCGTATTTGTGCGCGGCGGTGCATTGGCCTATCGGGGGTTCCGGGTTTCTTCGACCGATTCTGTGCTCCCCATGGGCTCGGAGCTCCTAGCGTCGGAGGTTCCCGCCGAAAATCATTGTCGTGATAAGCCCGTGGCTGTCACGACAAATGCTGAGCCGACACATCAGATCCCTTTAAATGTTTATATTGTTATGTATTTTTCTCTTGTGTGTCGAATAAACATTTATATTTCAAAATATATTATTGTGAAATTAAATAAAAAACTTTACGGTTCCCAAGTGATGCAAGATAACTGTCATTACAGATGGATTCTTACCGTTAGATGACGCTGTCCAGTTGGCAAAAAAATTAAATGTAAAACAAAAATTACACTAGCTGTTGTCCACGACGTTGTTTGCGTGGTCTTTAGTTTTTACTAACTATGATTAGGACCATGCAAATGAAATCGCAGCAACAGGTAGGTACCTACCTAGGTAATTAAAATTTATCAATATTTTTAAATCACAGTTGTTTTAATACCTTAGCTTTACTTTAGCCAAGTCATGCTAACGTAGAAAACAATGAAAACACATTTGTAATCTTGAGTTGGATATTATCGTGAAACGTAGCTTGTGTTGCCAAGGGCAGTTTGTATGATAGCATATTATGTCCACTTTCTGTTTATGTTTCTTATAATTTGTGCTTAGAAAAATACACAGTAGGGTGTACAGATTTTAGTTCTAATTCAAGGGATCCGCTTATCTTACAAGCTGTGCCAGATAGAATTCGAACATGGTGTCGCTTAGGATATTAATGATTTAGTTATCCATTGCTTTGCGTCAACAAATCTATACAGGGTTACATTTCACGGTAGTGCCAATATTTTAGGGACTACTCAGAATCAGTAACTAAATCGATCTACGTAAAAAACAAACTCTTTTTTTTATTCTTTCATTCCGACATTAAAAATAGTATACGTAGAAAATTTACAATAACTCCATTAAATTGCACCGTATGTGCACCCTGTGATTCTCGTTGGAGCGGCGTCGGCGTATGCCTGTGATCTCTATAAATGAAGGCGCATTTCGCGTTTTTTTTTCGGAAATTTTTAAGTTTATTTTACTCCAGAAATACGACGACTGACATTAATTGCGATAAATTAGTATTATAAGATTGTTCTATAAACCTTATTTTTAAAATTTGGCACTACCTTGAAATATAACCCTGTATATTTCAAGTGTTATTGAAATAACGCAAAAACTGTTCAAACCCTTTCCCTTACTAAACAGTGACCAGCTGACGTCAGTTTTTATAGAAAATATTTTTTTTAAAGAATTCAATGACGAATGACCAGATTGCATGGAAGAGAAAGACATATTGCGCCGACCCCAGATAACCTGGAAACAGGCCAGGCAAATGATGATTGTTGTTTGTATAGAAAATGTAGTTGTATTTAAGCACCAGACTCAGCCCCTATGAGTAGCAAATTAATGAATACTTAACTAACTTTGTATAATATCGTTGTTTAGGCTCGACACAAACACAAAAAAATAATACTAGGGATGACGACAAAGTTTTTTTCTTCGTCTATTATATAAATATTATTATTTATTTGCTTTTTTTTTAAATAAGTAATCAAAACATTACAGAGATACAGTGATTTGAAATGACGCCACGTCTTGGTACAGGCATATTTCATAAACGTAGAAGGACGGGAGTGGAAGCAAACCAAGTTGTATAATAGTCATATTAGTCATTCATTCAGTATAATAGGTCCTCTTCCGAGCACTTAAACACGTCCCAAAAATAAAGCTTTGACCTACCACCGCTTCGGGACTACATATCGGTTGGTGATAAGAAGAAACTGCGCAACAAACTCAGTCCCCTTTGTCGGCATATTTTACAGGAAATAGAGTTACAAGACATGACTAATCAGTGCGAATTAAGCAGGCTAAGTCCATACACTCTTGTTCCACTTTATAATATCCTTTTTTCGTAGGGATTTATGTAATGTGGATTTTGAACTTATGAACTAGGTAGTTTAACAAGAGCCAGTGGTACTTTGAAAAATTTAATAGTATATTTCCCCAAGAATACCTACAAACTTTGTGTAGTCTGAAGCTCGGAACGGCTACTTTATTTTTACTTCGGGTATTATTAAACGACTTTAAAAAAGGAGGAGGCTCTCAATTCGTCGGTATCTTTTTTTTATTTATTTTTTATGTATGTTCAGCGATCATTCGTTACTGCGTTGACCAATTTCGATAATTATTTTTTTGAATGAATGTTGAATTCTGATGATGGGATCTATAAGAAAATCATCAAACATTGCTTAAACTCCGTACCACGCCAGCTGATTTTAGTATCTATCTTACATAATATCTTTGCCAAATGTGGACCGATTTTGATTATTATTTTTCAATGAATAGCTTATACTCGTACTACATAGAACTGGACTTTTGTGCAGAGAATTAGAATATATAAAAAGTCTTTCTGTAAAATGTGTAATTGAATGTTGCGCTTTGGAATTATTGGATCATAATATTATTGTTATTTGTTTGTATAGAATCCCTGGATCTAGTCTTGATATCTTTCATGAAAAACTTGAAGTGATTTTAAATAGAACTTGCGGGCAAAAAGATAAAAAAGTACTGTTATGTGGAGACTTCAACATAGACATTTTAAAAAACACGCCTATGAGTAGAGATTTTGAATACCAATTATTAAGTTACAATTTGAAATTACAATTTAGAGAGCCAACTAGACCATCGAGTGGAACTTGCTTAGATAACATTGCAACTAATATTATAAGATCCAATGGCAGGGTTATTGAGCTAGCTCTATCCGATCACTCGGCTCAATTATTGAGATGCCCTGTTAAGAAAACTTGTTCTTTGCAATATTGGTTTATAGCATGCCGGGATTATTCTACAGAAAATCTTGAGAAATTTAAGGAATCTTTAGGTGCATTAACATTTAATGATACTTTTAACTCTACCAATGTGAACGAAGCATTCAATTTGTTTCATGACAATCTTAAATGCTTCTATGACCTGTGCTTTCCGTACAAAACAATTAAAAAATCTATAAAAAATAAACCAAGATGGATTTCTCAAGGCATTAAAAGATGTTGCAAAAATAAAAGAAAACTCTTGTGGCTATCTAGATTAAATAAAAGAAATAAAGATTTAAAAACAAAACTAAATAACTATTCTACAAAACTGAAAAACATTATAAAGTTAACACAGCGGAAACAAAATGATAAAATGATAAAAATGTCACAAAACAAAACAAAAGCCACTTGGCGCATAATTAACCAATCTAAAACAAAAATGCCTGTTGAACCCATATCTAAGATTAAAATAAATGAGGAAAATATTGTCGACCCGTTAGAAATAGCTACTCTATTTAACAATCATTACGTTGACCAAATAAAGATTAATGACACATTTTCAGAACAGGATAATACATCTAACATTCCAAATTACATTAACTCAGTATTTTTAGCTCCGGTTACACCATATGATGTACTCAAGGTAATAAAAAATTTGAAAAATACTAATAGTGTTGGCATTGATGGAATATCAACTGTAGCTGTGAAATACGTAGGCGAAATTGTTGCGTTACCATTAAGTCATATAATAAATTTAATTTTTAATTTAGGAATATATCCAGAAAGACTCAAATCAGTTATTGTCTCACCATTATACAAAAAAGGTGACAAAATGGATATAAAAAACTACCGACCAGTAGCGATACTGTCAGTGTTTTCAAAAATAATAGAAAAAATAATTTACCATATTTTGTACAAATTTCTAGAAAATAATAAAATATTGGTAAGAGAACAAAAGGGTTTTCGCATGGGCATGACTATTAACTCTGCAATTTATGACCTGGTACAACGAGTCACATTAAACTTAGATAAAACTAAACCGACATGTGCTGTCTTTATGGATATGTCAAAGGCGTTTGATCATGTTCATCATAATACACTGTTGAATAAGCTATATCGTTATGGTATTAGGGGAAATGCATTGAGCCTTATAAAGTCGTACCTAGATAATAGAATTCAATTCACTGAGTTAAATCGTATTTCCCACTCTAATAGCAAAAAATACAGATCTGAAGGCAGAGTCATAAAGTTTGGAGTCCCTCAAGGCAGTGTATTGGGGCCTTTACTGTTCTTAGTGTACATTAACGATATGCCTATGTCTACTAAGTACCCTATGGTTCTTTTTGCTGATGATAGTACAGTAATTATTGAATCCAATCCCCCAAATCAATATGAAAATGAGATCAATATGACCATAAAAAACGTAATTAAAAAAACAATTTGAATATTAACTTAGACAAAACAAAAATAATGCAATTTACACAAAGAATACCAATGTTTAGTTTAAATGTAAGTTTTAATTCTATTGCGCTAGAGCATGTACACTTGATTAAGTTTCTTGGTATTCTCATAGATAGTAATATGTCATGGGAATCACATTCGATAGAAGTGTGTAAAAAACTTTATAGGTTCTCTTTTGCACTGAATAAAATTGCAAAAATAGCTGATCGTAATACTGTTCTGACAGCATATCATGGATTTGTCATGTCAACCCTACGATATGGAGTAATTTTTTGGGGAAATTCATCTTACAGAGACATACTCTTCAGAGCACAAAAGAGATGCGTTCGGGCTATCTGTGGACTAAAACCGTCAGACAGTTGTAAACCAATATTTAAAAAATATAAACTGTTAACTTTCCCCTGTTTGTACATTTTGGAGACTTGTCTTTTTGTCAAACATAATCCGGACAAATTTAAAAGAGCAAAGCTAATAATGGCTCATCGTCTTAGGCCTAGAAAACCCATGGTGGAAAAAAAATATGTAAAACTGCCCTTATGAGAAAGAGTTTATTAACTATGGCATCAAAATTGTACAACAAGCTTCCAGAATGCATGCAGACATGAGCTTGAAGACAAAATGTTCAAAAAAACATTAATTACTTTCCTAGAAGAGAAAGGATACTATAGCATTGACGACTATTTAAATGACTTTTTAGGTTAATTTTTGACATGTATTATCAAAACTGTTTTTTTTTCTGGAAATTTTTACATTAATTTTTTGACATTATTATTTTGTGTTTAGACTGTATGCTTAATGTACTCAATAATTTAATTTAGATGACATTGTATTTGAATATTATTACTTTATCTGATATTTTTAAATAATTTTATTTGAATTTTATAAAACATTCGTATGCCTTTAAGGTAGATCATATTGGGCCCCTTTTAATTGTAACAACTGACTTTTATACCTATGATGACGAATAAATATTTCATTTCATTTCATTTCATTTCATTTCAAAGATACTATAATCAAACATTTTTGGAAAAAAATTCACCCCTAAGGGTGGAAAAATAGGAAATGAAATCGGTGTTCAGCAGTTAAATTATGTTTGCACTCGTAAAATTTGTTTTGATTAGGATTTTTCACTTAAATAGATAAAATAAGTTAATTTTATAAAAAAATAAAAACCGACTTCAAAAAACTAAAACACTAAAAATAATCTTAACACTTACGTACCTAATCAGTTACTTTTGGAGTCGGTGCCAGGCGATGAGAGATTCTATGTTTTCGTTTGCACCGAAACCGTTCGTTTATAAAATTAATAATGATATAAGCCTGAATATATAAGCCAGATGAAAATAAGCCTTTAAGCTAAATAGAAAGGATTCGTGGCAGTTCGACACGTGACTAGCATTCAAGGACAGTTTTTATAGACATCAAGCTTTAAAAACAATTATCTTTATCTTATCGCCTATCGTAAATAAATATATAATAACGCAATAAATATTATTGAAATTTACCACCCAATACATGGAAAGGACATTTTTAAAAAAGATATTATTACCCGGCAATTAAAACAATAAAAGTGCTTGCTCACTCTGCTCATTATGGTAAGGAAAGAAATTAGGAGATAACAATAAATAAGCAAGGTATAAAAAGAATATAATAACATTTAATAGGTACAAACTCAAAGTTTGCCAAAGGGCTATGGAGCGGAGCATACTAGGTGTAAAAAGGATTGTTAGAATCCGCAACACCGCCATCCGCTCCAAAACCGGTGTCGCAGATGTAGGCGAGAAAACTGCAAAGCTAAAGTGGGAGTGGGCAGGACACGTGTGCAGAATGCATCCAGACAGGTGGGCCCAAATCGTCACCCGATGGGTACCTATAGACGGCGGTCGCCGAAGAGGTAAACCCAAAAAAAGATGGTGTGACGACTTGGTTAACTTAACGAGGGATTGGGAGTCATTGGCGATAGATAGAGATCGATGGAAGAGTCTGGGGGAGACCTTTGCCCAGCAGTGGGATTGAAAAGGTTGATAAAAAAAAAAGGTACATACTCAATTATAAGGTACGAGTAGGTATTCATCATTCAGCCCACGTCAGTCCACTGCTGGACATAGCTCTCGCAATGCACCCCACTAAGCCCGATCCTCGGCTATTCTTTTCCATCCACTGCCAGCAGCCTTGCGTATATCGTCACTCCACCTTGTCGGAGGGCGCCCCACGCTGCGCTTGCCTAGTCGCGGTCTCTACATGCTAGATGGCTTAGCTGAATCTTCCCAACGCATCAGTCTCCTAATGAACCTAATTAGAACCAAGGTTTAGTTCAATCAACATGTTACTCCAGGGCTGATAGCTGTTAACGGGGCTGCTCTCGAGGTTGTTCAAGATATGTTTACCTTAGGCACACATTGCAGTTAGGTAAATACAACTTCGAGAGAAGCTTTCAGGAGAATACAACTGGGCTGGGCAGCATTTGGGAGACTTTGTCGAGTCTTTTTATGGTCAATCCCTCAAAGTCTGTAGAAGAATGTCTTTAATGAGTGCGTATTGCCTATCATGACGTACGAAGCCGAGACTTGGACACTCACGGTGCGACTAGTACACGAATTTAAAGTTGCTCAGGATTTGTCTGAAGGGTAAAATCAGAAATGAGGTTCTCCGACAGAAAACGAAAGTAAATAAATAAATAAATTCCTTATTTGTAGAAACAGTATAAATTTGATGGAATTGAAAAACAACAAAAGTGCTAACATGTTTCACCAATCTATGTCATGCAAATTTATGAGATTATGTTTTTAAAGTTAAATTAGAGTCAATTTTATACTTAAAAAAGGTCATTATTATCAGAACAGTCAAACTTTATGAATACTTAGTAACGATGTTAGAAGAAAAATTCTTAAATGTCATTTTAATTTGTTAATTTATATAATAAGAATTCATTAATATTATAAAAAGGTCTTTCGATTAGCCACTTGTAAAGTTTTATATATTTTACTTGTCATGACATAGCAATTGTTGTGATATATTTTGCTTCTACACATTGGCATTACTAATCTTGTTGGGTCTTGTTTTTTTTGCTTTAGATTTTACATTGTCTTTAAATCGTTTAAATAGTGATGGGTTTTCTTTAACAAAAGTACCGACTTGTAAAATATACATAGACGTGAGAGTCAATAGTTTGAGTTTTATAAAAAGGGTGCCCTTTCCAGGGTCCATTCATCGCAATATTGTTAAAAAAAACTTAATATAACATAATTACAATGGGCTTACAAATAATAATAATAATAAATAAATCGTTTATTAAATAATAGGAAGCAGTTACATTTGGTATAACTTAAAACTAAACAGTGCAAAAAAATTGATACTTTGCCTGAACTAGGTAGAACCTGTTGAACTGTGAAATGGCAGTTTCCCAAAAAATTATGAAGATATAGCCCGTTAAAGTTTCGCGTAACGTCACGTCTTGTGACACTTTTTAGCAAGTCGTAACGTCACTTGCTCACTTTGACGAATTTTAACTTCGTAATTTTTTGTTCGATTGACAAAAGACAAAATATGGGTCCAATATTTTTTTATAATCTAATTGACGGACTAAAAAAAGAAACTAGCCCATTATCATTATCTCTATTTTTAGTTAATAACCAGAAAGGACCGTGACCGCCGGTAGGCCGGTAGTTGCTGGCAATGTTAAAGGCAAGAGATTGAGAGGAAAATGTCTGAAGCATTGGATAGACCAGATCCGCAAGATGCTAGACATTACCATTCATGATGCTCTAAACTCTGCAACTAAAAACCAATAAAACCAATTTATTTCTGTAAATAGGCCTAAATGGTCTTTTACACGTGCCAATATATTTTTTTTGCAATCTTTTTTCATTTTAATTTTTTTTCAACTGACCAAAGCAGATGGCATCAGACAGTCCGCGATAAGATATTCTATTGAAGCAATCACAACCCTCAACACTGAGGAAACTGATGCGAGGAGGGGAACAGAGAGATCTCTTCAAAGAATTACTCTATAAAGTCCTACGTTAGCGCTAACTAAGCGTAGGACGTCCACCATAATAAACCATGTTTAAACAGTACCTTTCCAAGGTATTTTTATTTGTTTATGATAAATTTTTGTTATCTATAAATTGATAAAATTTGCTGATTATAAGTTGTAGGTTGCTAATTAGGCTGATAATTTATTAATTTGTATTCATCATCATCATCATGTTAGTTTATTGCAGTCCAGGACGTAAGCGTCCCCCAAAGAGTGCAATAGAGTATCTCCCGCTTTTTTTCATCCAGCCACTGCGAGCCATCTTCCTAAGGTCGTCGGTCCATTGAGCTGAGGGGCGTTCTAAACTACGCTTGGCAAGGCCCGGTCTCCACTCGAGAACCCATTTACTTCACCTTTCATCGTATCGTATACATTATTTTTTATTAACTTATCCACTTGCACGACGGCACTCGCGACCTGCATGTAGGAGCTTCTGTCATAAAAAGCGGTGCGCACGCGCAGAAACTTTTTTTGGCAATTTAAAAATTTGTTAAAAAAGTATTAAAGCTTTTGCAATGTAAAAAAATATGTTGTCTAGCTTGAAGTATTGAGAATACATTTAATTTTAATCATATTTTTTTGAATTTCCAGCTTCGTTGACGACCACCGTAGCCGAGAATCGAGCATCCGAGCTCCCGTGTTCGATACCCGCTCGGTCAATGTAGAAAAATTACTTTTTTTTTATTGTCTCGGGTCTTGGTGTTGTGGTACCGTCGTTGTTTCTGATTTCTGTAACACAAGTGCTTTAGCTATTTGTTATGGATCAGAGCAACGTATGTGATGTTGTCCAATATTTATATAAAAAAAGACAAAACAAAATATTACTTTCAACCTCAGTTCATCGTTTGTCCACGTTTGATTACTAAAGGGGTACCCAAATGCACGCCACTGATCCTCGGATCCTCGGATACATTCAGTACTAGACGTGTAGCCGTAAAGAATACACTTCCCCACCGCCAACAGGAGGTGAGGCGACTAATTCCTGTAGCACGAGAAGGGCAGCAGCGTCTGCGTACGAAACGTTATAAAAACTGCGCTTGCCAACCCACCTGCCAAGCGTGGCGAGTATTGGCAATCCCCCCGATGATAGTCATTAGGGGAGGCCTGTGTTCAACAGTGGACTAGTGTTGCCGAAAAATCGATAGTTTTGCAATCGATAGTTGAACGCTAAATTCATCTATGCGATCGATAGGACAATCAATAGTATCGATACTATCGATAGTATCGATATCTCTTTTACTGCAATATTATCGGTAAACAGCAATACTATCGATAGTTTCGATCGCTACCAAGTAATGAACTATCGATACTATCGATAGTATTACTCTTCAATATCGAGAAGACTATCGATAGTATCGATACTATCGATGGTATTGATAGTTGTGTACTATCGATAGTAAGCTTTAATTCAATAGTATTGCCATCTAAGAATTTAAAGAATTGCCATCTTTATTAAAAAAAAAAAATTGAAGAGCAATACTATCGATAGTATCAGCCATCGAAACTATTGATACTATCGATAGTATTGCTGTTTACCGATAGTATTGCAGTAAAAGATATATATATATCGATACTATCGATAGTATCGATAGTATCACTAGAATCGATAGACTATCGATAGACATTCGATATTGACCGATCGAGCGGCAACACTACAGTGTACGTCCATGGCTGAAATGATGATGATGGTGATTCATTACTAGCTGTTGCCCGCGACTTCTTTTGAGTGGTCCTTAAATTATTCATAAAGGATCTTCTGCGCTACTTTCTTACTCAAACTCAAACTTAAACTCAAGCGTTTATTTGCCAAGAACACATCTTATTTATTTCTTTTTTAAGAACCTTCGCCTGATAGACTCCTTTTGCATCCACTGCCATGTCTGCTATCAGCTTTGCTCCACCTTGTCGGACGGTGTGCAACGCTGTGTTTGCCAAGTCACAGTAATTAAATTCCGATTGATTTAATTCATTTCAAATTTATTTAATTGTATTGACTAAAATGATGATGATGATTATGTATTGGTGTTGGTAACAATTTTCTAACTAAGTAATTACTTTAGTAGGTGAGTATTTTATAATTTTGCCACACCTGTCCCCTCAATTAAATTTATTAATTTATTAGGTAAATTTATTTATTTACCTGTCCCCCTAGCATGACCACCAAAACACGATATGATATGATATTATACAGCGATATATCGTCTCTAACTGTAAAAATATAATAGATATAGCCGCCATTTTATTTTTTTATTGAAACAGCGATCATTGCGACGTAACCGGCACGGCGGTTCAACATAGCGGCTATGTCTATCATATTTTTACAGTTGGTGTCGATATATCGCTATATCATATCATATCGTATCGTGTTTTGGTGCTCATGCTAGGGAGGCTGATGTGCTTGTAAAGCACATTGCATACGGTTGCGCCACCGGTTCTCCACCCAGTGTCTTAACATCCTGGCAGGAAGGTGTCTAGGATGATGATATGATACTGACTAATCCTACGCAGGAAGCCGTTTTTTTTGCATTCATTACTATTCGGTACATGTGATGACCGTTTGTAAGTGTAAAACTGTGTACATGATATTGGACTCTTTTTAATTGTGTCAAAAAAACTTTAATATTTTTTTCATTACCATATCCACGTCAATGTCCAAACACCTTCATACCAAAGTATGTCATTGCTAGTACAAACTTACAGGCTATATTACTAAAGTTCCTCTATGTTCTAGTTAAATTTTGTCTTTGGTACACTTAGGATAATCTATGTAGATTAGTACTTATTACTTTTTATGACGATGGAATTACCACACAATTAATTAATGTGATGTTAATCAGATAAGTACCGACTTTCTGTTCGGTAGTGTCGCTTCTCTGACGTTATTGTTATCAGACACGTGCTACATATTTTACGCATACAGTGGTTAGCTTTCTGACTTTGTTTATGTTGTAGTTCTTTAATGTAATGTAACGCAACAGCCAATCACAGCTGAAAGACACGCCAGCCAATTTTAAATGTCACCTCCAACGCCAGCCATTGTCAAGCCGCCAAGCCTCCCAAGAGCTTGCTAGTCAGCAAATAGCCTTTGGTGGAGGCAAGCCTTTATACGAGTAATACCATGTAAGCTCATTTTAGTGTATTATTTTATACTAATCCGTTAAGTAGAGAAATCGAAATAAAAAAGAGGAGATCCGTAAACTAACTTAAGTCGTTGACAATGACAAAGCTAAAGCTAAAGTGGCAGTGGCCACTTCAGTTTTCTAATCTCAGCACATAGCACGTAGAACTGACGGCCGATGTGGCAGAAAGGTTTTGGAATGGAGCCCTGCACTCAAAAGAAGGTATCTGGAAGTCATTGGGGGAGGGATATGTTCAGCAGTGGACGTCCTATGCGGCTATGCCTAAAATGACGATGATAATGATGACTTATTAGGGTAAAACTCTGACAATTTGCAAATAAAATAAAATCATTACATCAATAGTCCAGTTTTTATTTATGCCCCTTAACAACAACAAGCAATATTTAGATTCATCTTTATACAGTACACTCCTCCTACTCCTTTGACGACCAACATAAAGAATTCCAGGTGCGATTCCCGGTTTGGGTCAATTTCAAAATGTTTTTAACCTAATTAGTTCGGATCTGATTGTGCTGGGAGATGCCTCTTACAAATTAATTACCATACACATACTTCGTTTTTTTTTTCAAATAAGCCATGATAAGCCGTATTCCCTACGAACGAAGCCGCTAGCAAAACTAGTATTGTAATTTATGCTATTTATTACTTATCTATTGCATAAACAAAGTTAAACGAGGCATTAAACTAAACACGTCAAGTTAAACATGTCTTCTATTGCGTTACTTATTGCCTTAGGCACACATTGCAGTTAGGTAAATACAACTTCGAGAGAAGCTTTCAGGAGAATACAGCTGGGCTGGGCAGTATTTGGGAGACTTTGTCGAGTCTTCTTATCGTCAATTCCTTAAAGTCTGTAGACGAATGTCTTTAATGAGTGCGTATTGCCTATCATGACGTACGAAGCCGAGACTTGGACACTCACGGTGCGACTAGTACACGAATTTAAAGTTGCTCAGCGAGCTATGAAAAGAGCTATGCTCAGGATTTGTCTGAAGGGTAAAATCAGAAATGAGGTTCTCCGACAGAAAACTAAAGTAAATAAATAAATAAATTCCTTATTTGTAGAAACAGTATAAATTTGATGGAATATAAAAAACAACATCAGTGCTAACATGTTTCACCAATCTATGTCATGCAAATTTATGAGATTATGTTTTTAAAGTTAAATTAGAGTCAATTTTATACATAAAAAAGGTCATGATTATCAGAACAGTCAAACTTTATGAATACTTAGTAACGATGTTAGAAGAAAAATTCTTAAATGTCATTTTAATTTGTTAATTTATATAATAAGAATTCATTAATATTATAAAAAGGTCTTTCGATTAGCCACTTGTAAAGTTTTATATATTTTACTTGTCATGACATAGCAATTGTTGTGATATATTTTGCTTCTACACATTGGCATTACTAATCTTGTTGGGTCTCGTTTTTTTGCTTTAGATTTTACATTGTCTTTAAATCTTTTAAATAGCGATGGGTTTTCTTTAACAAAAGTACCGACTTGTAAAATATACATAGACGTGAGAGTCAATAGTTTGAGTTTTATAAAAAGGGTGCCCTTTCCAGGGTCCATTCATCGCAATATTGTTAAAAAAAAACTTAATATAAAATAATTACTATGGGCTAGTTTCCTAAAAAAAACAAAAATGATGAAGATATAGCCCGTTTAAGTTCCGCGTAACGTCACGTCTTGTGACACATTTTAGCAAGTCGTGACGTCACGTCCTCACTTTGACGCGCTTTATCTTCGTAATTTTTTGTTTGATTGACAAAAGACAAAATATGGGTCCAATATTTTTTGATAATCTAATTGACGGACTAAACAAGGAAGCTAGCCCATTATCATTATCTCTATTTTTAGTTAATAACCAGAAAGGACCGTGACCGCCGGTGCCGGTAGTTGTGGCAATGTTAAAGGCAAGAGATTGAGAGGAAAATGTCTGAAACATTGGATAGACCAGATCCGCAAGATCCTAGACATTACCATTCATGATGCTCTAAACTCTGCAACTAAAAACCAATAAAACCAATTTATTTCTGTAAATAGGCCTAAATGCTCTTTTACACGTGCCAATATATTTTTTTTGCAATCTTTTTTCATTTTAATTTTTTTTTAACTGACCAAAGCAGATGGCGTCAGACAGTCCGCGATAAGATATTCTATTGAAGCAATCACAACCCTCAACACTGAGGAAACTGATGCGAGGAGGGGAACAGAGAAATCTCTTTTTTCAAAGAATTACTCTATAAAGTCCTACGTTAGCGCTAACTAAGCGTAGGACGTTCATCTACAGGGTAGACAGACGACCTGGTAAAGGTTGCAGGAAGCCGCTGGATGCGATTCGCTTCTAACCAGCCAATCAGGAAGTCACTGGGAGAGGCCTATGTTCAGCAGTGAACATCCTATATCTGAAATGTTGATGATGACTCTACAGTGTGACTTCCTAGAGAATTAAAGATCAGGTATGCGAGTAACGAGGCCAGTATCATTGTGTAACATTGACTCAAATCATTTTTTTAGCGGTGTCTCCTAGCCATACCTCTGTCTGCCTTTAAACCATGTTTAAACAGTACCTTTCCAAGGTATTTTTATTTGTTTATGATAAATTTTTGTTATCTATAAATTGATAAAATTTGCTGATTATAAGTTGTAGGTTGCTAATTAGGCTGATAATTTATTAATTTGTATTCATCATCATCATCATGTTAGTTTATTGCAGTCCAGGACGTAAGCGTCCCCCAAAGAGTGCAATAGAGGATCTCCCGCTTTTTTCATCCAGCCACTGCGAGCCATCTTCCTAAGGTCGTCGGTCCATTGAGCTGAGGGGCGTTCTAGACTACGCTTGCCAAGGCCCGGTCTCCACTCGAGAACCCATTTACTTAACCTTTCATCGTATCGTATACATTAATTTTTATTAACTTATCCACTTGCACGACGGCACTCGCGACCTGCATGTAGGAGTTTCTGTCATAAAAGCGGTGCGCACGCGCAGAACCTTTTTTTGGCAATTTAAAAATTTGTTAAAAAAGTATTAAAGCTTTTGCAATGTAAAAAATTATTTTGTCTAGCTTGAAGTATTGAGAATACATTTAATTTTAATCATATTTTTTTGAATTTCCAGCTTCGTTGAAGACCACCGTAGCCAAGAATCGAGCATCCGAGCTCCCGAGTTCGATACCCGCTCGGTCAATGTAGAAAAATTACTTTTTTTTTATTGTCTCGGGTCTTGGTGTTGTGGTACCGTCGTTGTTTCTGATTTCTGTAACACAAGTGCTTTAGCTATTTGTTATGGATCAGAGCAACGTATGTGATGTTGTCCAATATTTATAAAAAAAAGACAAAACAAAATATTACTTTCAACCTCAGTTCATCGTTTGTCCACGTTTGATTACTAAAGGGGTACCCAAATGCACGCCACTGATCCTCGGATCCTCGGATACATTCAGTACTAGACGTGTGGGGACGGCCGTAAAGAATACACTTCCCCACCGCCAACAGGAGGTATGTCGTAAGAGGCGACTAATTCCTGTAGCACGAGACGGGCAGCAGCGTCTGCGTACGAAACGTTATAAAAAACTGCACTTGCCAACCAACCTGCCAAGCGTGGCGAGTATTGGCAATCCCACCGATGAAAGTCATTAGGGGAGGCTACTTTCTTATTTATTTCTTTTTTTAAACCTTCTCCTGATAGACTCCTTTTGCATCCACTGCCTTGTCTGCCATCAGTTTTGCTCCACCTTGTCGGACGGTGTGCTACGCTGTGTTTGCCAAGTCACAGTCATTAAATTCCGATTAATTTAATTCATTTCAAATTTATTTAATTGTATTGACTAAAATGATGATGATGATTATGTATTGGTGTTGGTAACAATTTTCTAACTAAGTAATTACTTTAGTAGGTAAGTATTTTATAATTTTGCCACACCTGTCCCCTAAATTAAATTAATTAATTTATTAAGTAAATTTATTTATTTACCTGTCCCCCTAGCTAAATCTATGATATTTTTACAGTTGGTGTCGATATATCGCTATATCATATCATATCATATCGTGTTTTAGTGCTCATGATAGGGAGGCTGATGTGCTTGTAAAGCACATTGCATTTTTTTTGCATTCATTACTATTCGGTACATGTGATGACCGTTTGTAAATGTAAAACTGTGTACATGATATTGGACTCTTTTTAATTGTGTCAAAAAAACTTTAATAATTTATTCATTAACATATCCACGTCAATGTCCAAACACCTTCATACCAAAGTATGTCATTGCTAGTACAAACTATATTGCTAAAGTTCCTCTATGTTCTAGTTAAATTTTGTCTTTGGTACACTTAGAATAATCTATGTAGATTAGTACTTATTACTTTTTATGACGATGGAATTACCACACAATTAATTAATGTGATGTTAATCAGATAAGTACCGACTTTCTGTTCGGTAGTGTCGCTTCTCTGACGTTATTGTTATCAGACACGTGCTACATATTTTACGCATACAGTGGTTAGCTTTCTGACTTTGTTTATGTTGTAGTTCTTTAATGTAATGTAACGCAACAGCCAATCAGAGCTCAAAGACACGCCAGCCAATTTTAAATATCACCTCCAACGCCAGCCATTGTCAAGCCGCCAAGCCTCCCAAGAGCTTGCTAGCCAGCAGATAGCCTTTGGTGGAGGCAAGCCTTATAATACCATGTAAGCTCATTTTAGTGTATTATTTTATACTAATCCGTTAAGTAGAGAAATCGAAATAAAAAAGAGGAGATCCGTAAACTAACTTAAGTCGTTGACAATGACAAAGTTAAAGCTAAAGTGGCAGTGGCCACTTCAGTTTTCTAATCTCAGCACATAGCACGTAGAACTGACGGCCGATGTGGCAGAAAGGTTTTGGAATGGAGCCCTGCACTCAAAGGAAGATATCTGGAAGTCATTGGGGGAGGGATATGTTCAGCAGTGGACGTCCTATGCGGCTATGCCTGAAATGACGATGATAATGATGACTTATTAGGGTAAAACTCTGTCAATTTGCAAATAAAATAAAATCATTACTTAAATAGTCCAGTTTTTATTTATGCCCCTTAACAATAACAAGCAATATTTAGATTCATCTTTATACAGTACACTCCTCCTAATCCTTTGACGACTAACATAAAGAATTCCAAGTGCGATTCCCGGTTTGGGTCAATTTCAAAATGTTTTTAACCTAATTAGCTCGGATTTGGTTGTGCTGGGAGATGCCTCTTACAAATTAATTACTATAAACATACTTCGTTTTTTTTTTCAAATAAGCCATGATAAGCCGTATTCCCCACGAACGAAGCCGCTAGCACAACTAGTATTGTAATGTATTATCCTATTTTTTACTTATCTATTGCATAAACAAAGTTAAACGAGGCATTAAACTAAACACGTCAAGTTAAACATGTCTTCTATTGCATTACTTATTGCTTTAATTGTCACGAAGTCAATAAACATTCGTCCTATAAAAGCATTATCAACGTTATTGGTATTTTCAATAACAGAGTACGGCACAGTAAATGCAAGAAACAAACATAAAAACAAACACTTGTCGAGATCTATAACCTCTCAGCATTTATAATTCCAATAAATAGCTTCACTGATACTTTAATCTACAATGTTAACGCTATCAGCATTTGATCCCATCTATAGATTATTACAGATTGTAATTTAATAGTGAATCTAAAAACAATGACATTCGATTCGGAATCACGCGTGGGACAGGAGCGTGTTTCCAAAATTGTGGAGAGGTAAAATTAGAAGTGATCCAGAAATGTCAGAGGATCGCAAAGAGAGCGTGGCTGGGTCCCAAAGGCCCAGCAAAGCACCCAATGGTATGATCCAGGAGAAGGCACTCGAATTAGACGATGTTTTGGTTACCGAACTTGGGCAGTTTGGGCGTTTCCAGCTACAGAATATTCTCCTGGTGGCCATCCCCATTATAATGTCTGCGTTCATGAGTGAATATATCTTCTCAGCTGCTGCTATTCCTCACAGGTAAATTGATAGCCTTATCTTAAAAGTTTTACATTTAACTAGTAATTTAAGGACCATTTAGTGCCCAGTCCACTAGACGAACTGGTAAAGGTTGCAAAAAGCTGATGGATGCAGGCCGATTCCAACCGGTCAATCTGGAAGGCACTAGGGGAGGCCTATCTCCAGCAGTGAGCGTCCTATGGCTGAAACAACGACGATGATGATAGTCTGGTGGTTCGCGCTTCTTACTACGCAGCTTGGCGGTTGAGGTTTCGAACCCCACACTATGGGACAAATGTTTGTGTGATAAGCACGAGCATTTTTGGATGTTTATAAATGTATTTAAGTACTTATGTTCATCATTATTTTATCTAGTCACCATGGTCGTTAAGGTGCATTATGAGTATCATAGTAGGTACTTAAGATAGTTAAATTAAATGCAGTTGAACTAATTAATTGGCAGATACTTAAAACAATTATAATGTAGGTATTTTAAAATATACTTCAGTGAACAGCCTCTATTTGTTATAATCATATCTATATTTTTAAACAAGTATTTGGAATGGAAATATAAATTAAAATACTTTCACTTGAAGAAATTTTTCAACTGCTTCTGGTGATATTCAAACCCATTCAATATTTGGAAGTCTGCGATAAGCTTTGGTTTCGTTAACACAAGGTTGAATTTCCCAGTTTGAGGTTATGACGATTAGTGCATTGTCTGGCGCATATTTATTTATCTTTTCGCGGTTTACAATAGGTTTGTAATTTATCATAAGAAGACGGATAAAAAAAAATTTTTTTTAGGTGTCAGATACCAGAATGTGGAGAATTTGAAAAAAACGTGTACTTTGAACCAAATTGGCTCCCAAATGCGATCCCAGCAGGTTCTGGTTCTAGCCGATTTTCGAGCTGTGAACGCTTTGAGCCCCGTGGCATCAATGGTTCCTTGTCCTCCTGCCCTGCCTCCCTCTTCTACCAGCAACAGCAGATTAATTGCGATGGATTTGTCTATGCGAGGAATAATTCTGTTGTCTACGATGTGAGTATTTGAGTTTTCGTTAAGGAGGGTTGGGGTAAGACATTCACTGGCGGGCCATATAAATCATATTAAAAAGTATAGTTTTTTCTGCTGACTGAAAACGATTAAAGGTTTAAAATCTCAAAACGAAGATATCACAACTGCTTGTCAGTATCGCCAAAATAACAAATTACTTATAGTATGTTAATTATACTCTACCTTTTTATGCGTTTTGAATGTGACTCTCATTTATCGGTGCAGCTAATGGCAACCTTCATTTAATAATTAATAGTCGTTATAAAGATAAATTTGAAAGATTACAAACAAACGTATCACTGAAACTATTGACGTATTTACAAGTAAAGGAAATAAAAACAATTTCTTTTAAAATCTGTTGCTCGAAGATAATAAATTATATTCATATTCATTTAATCACTTAATAATGTAACAGCAGCACTTAAATAAACACTGGCATTACGATGGTAAATAGTTACATTATAACTTCCATGAGGTATTCGTAAATTTAATTAATTAATTGGATTAAGGTTATAATAATATTACATTTCATCATTCTAATTCAACATAATTCACAATATATATATATTATATTTAAATTAAATTGTTTTATGTATCATGCCTCATATTGTGTCTTTTGTACTATTTGTATGTGATGTCAAATGTTTAATAAATGTCTTTTCTTTCTTTCTTTCTTCTATTGCAATATTAATAAATATTGGACAACATCACATACATTGCTTTCGTCCTAAGGTAAGCAGCTAAACCACTTGTGTTATAGAAATCAAAAACAACGACGGTACCACAACACCCAGCCCCAAGATAATATAGAAAAGTTAAGAGAAGTAGTAAATATATCTAAATATGAATATAAAAATTGCAATAAAGGGGACTTAAAAGGTTTTTATAATTAATATATACGGGTGGAGAATAAGCATTCGTTTTGTGGAAGTACTCGTACGTAGGTACCTCTAAAATACTGATGTTAAGGAAAAATTACTTACACAGTCATCATAATCCATTTATATTTTTTAACTTCGCTTTTTAACTTATTGCCATTTTAATACAAAGTTACATTGCAAAGGGGTGCCACATCTTTAGGAGTGGCTCAGAATCAGTAACTTGATCGAACTAAGAAAATAACAAAAACTTTTCTTTTTCACATTTAAATATTCCGCTGTTAAAAATGTTACGCTCTCTATTGACTTTATATTAGTTTTTTTTTTTTTTCGTAATATACGATTATTAAAAATAGTAACGATAAAGACGCTTCTTTATAATGTTCCCTAGATCTTATTTTTTAAATTTGGCACCCCTTTGCAATGTAACCCTGTATAAACATTGTTCAACAGTTTGACCTAGGATGCCAAGAGTGGAACCGTGCTTTAGCTGGTACACTCAACAGCGTGGGCACCCTGCTGGTCCTGCCCATCACTGGCTTCGTCTCCGACCGCTTCGGGAGACGCGTGGCGCTTATCATCAGCATCTTCAACCTCGGGCTCTTTGGCCTCATCAGGGCCTTCTCCGTCAGCTACCCCATGTACCTCGTCTTCCAGATACTGCAGACTACTCTTGGGGCCGGTACCTACAGTTCTGCGTATATTTTCGGTAAGGTTATTTCAAATAGATAATAGGTATAAAATAAACAAAAGTAAGGAAAACAAGTGAGTGTTAGGCAATGTGAAATTTGGGTTTCCGTAGTTACCCGTCATAATAAGTTGTAAAGCGACTACTGTCGTGGTGATTTTTGTCACATTTCTTAATGCAACCATTTCCTTAGCAAAAAGGGGGGGTTTCCTACAAAAAAAAACAAAACCTAATCCGAACCCTAAAAAGTACTGTAAACCTCAGAATATTCTTATGAAGACTAATTTTCTTCTTTCGATTTTGGTAATTCCAGCAACGGAGTTGGTTGGCCCAAGATTTCGTGTCGTGACCAGTGCCACTTGCTCTTCCATGTTCGCCGTTGGCCAAGTAGTGCTTGGGAGCGTTGCTTGGCTGGTCCAGCCCTGGAGATACCTGATCATGACCCTTCACATTCCGTGCTTCTTAGTCATCTCCTACTACTGGATTTTGCCTGAAAGTGTCAGGTGGCTACTGTCGAAACAGAAATATGCAGAAGCCAAGGTTGTCTTGGAGAGGGTGGCCAGAGTCAACAGAACGCATATCAGTGAGAAGTCTTTGCAGGCTCTGATGAATCCGCCTCCTCCACCTGTTGTTATTCAAAAGGAGGTACGTATACGAATTCAACGCAAACTTTCTTTTCTATATTATATTGTATTATTATCATTCTATATTATACTATTATCATAATACTTATATTAATATTAATAACATCATATCTGTCAAAAGTCGATGTTTTTCATTTTTTCACCAATCTTATTAAGTACCATGTTGAAGTCTAACTTGTATTCTCTACTGTTTTAGGATCAACCAAGTATGGTTTCAACAATCGTGAAATCGCGGGTTCTCTTGCGTCGTGTGCTTACCACTCCCATCTGGTGGATCACCACCACTTTCGTGTACTACGGTCTCTCCATCAACTCCACCAGCTTGTCAGACACCATGTACCTCAACTACATCCTGACCTGCGCCATCGAGATTCCAGGTTTTTACTCAGCCGTCCTCCTCTTGGACTGGATTGGCAGAAAGACTACCCTCTCCGGGGGCTTCCTACTTAGTGCTGCCTGTAATATTGCCTTCGCTTTTATTCCTACTGGTGAGAATCTTAATTTATTCTGGTGTTTATGGTTTTATCTATGTTAGTATGTGAATCTCGATCAAATTGCAGCAAGCATCTGACGATCCGGCTGGAATAGTGCGTAATTCGCCTCTATTACGGGCCCATGCTATGTGGGGACGGCCGTAAAGAATACACTTACCCACCGCCAACAGCACGCGTGTCGTAGCTGGCGACTACTTCCTGTAGCACAAGATGGGCAGCAGCGTCTGCATGTGAAATATTTGAAAAAAACTGCACTCGCCAACCCGTCTGCCAAGCGTGGCGAGTATTTGCAATTCCCCCCTTTTCGGAAAGGCATAAGTTCAGCAGTGGACGGCCTACGGCTGAAACGAGTATGTTGACGGCACCCATCCCAGGTTTGATTTCTTGTTTAGGTTGGTTAAACAATCTATTTATAAAATTGGCTCGAGTCTGGGTGTTCTCGAAGACGCCTCTGGCAAAAATACATTGTCTGGTACCTCATAATAACACAAGAATGTTAATTCATTACTTCTAGATAATGACAATTTATTATGTTTTTGTTCATTTTATTTTGCTACTTTTGTTTCGTAGATATCTAATCAGAATCTAAAATAAATAAGTACAAATCTAATCTACTCGTAGATTATCTCTTAAGCAATTAACTATTGAAGGTCTGTTTCGGTCAGGGTTTCAACTGAAAACGATAATATTTAGATTTTGTATATTTTTCATCGAAAGTAATAGATAACTAAAGCCTTGTCAAGTGCAATTACTCTTATCAGTGATTTCTATAATCAACGATTAGAGCCAATTGATAGGTCATTGCTCAGACAAGATAAGCAAGATAATTTAGTAACAATAACACTTATGTATTTATACCCTATGATGACTGCATCATTTGATCAGGATGAAAAATATATTATAAAAGCTAGTCATTTTAAGGATGGTTGTATGTGACGATTGGGCCAAAGTCTCTTAAAATGTTTGCGCGTCTAAGACAAAATCGGATACTGCTATTTACACATTTTGACTTGCTAAAATGTAAAAAATAAAGTCAGCTGCTTTACTTTGTATAAATAAATTGATAATAATAATGGAAATATTGGACAACATGACATAATTCACATACATTGCTCTGACCTAAGGTAAGTAGCTAAAGCACTTGTGTTATAGAAATCAGAAACAAAGACGATAACACAACACCTAGATCCTAAAAATCGTTTTCTATGTTGATCCGACCGAGAACCGAACCTGGGACCTCAAAGATGACGAGGGCCAAGTCCGGCGTAATCACCTCTCAACGATGGAGGTTGTCAAAAATGTGGGTCTAAGTCTTTTATACATTAAAAATCCTCAATAGGCACAGGCAAAGCCAATCTCAGATGGCGCTCGCGTGTTGGGTCAGCTTATTTCTATCACCCGTTTTGCTGCTGGATAGAATGACAATTTAGACACTATACTTCACTACACACCATCAGGGGCTCAATTCCCGTAGTTTGACAATAGTCGCAATCCGGTGTCGATCCGCTCCCAGTAACAATTCAATCACAGACGGTATTCTCGTAAACTTTTAATTGGACGTAAAATTATCAAAACTATCCAAATAAGACTGAAAATAGAGCAAAAAAAATTATAAATTTGTTTTTCTCCATTTACAGACGCATTACGAACCATAATTGCGTTTTTTGGGTTTACGAGAATACCGTTTGTGATCGTAATGTTACTGGGAGCGGATCGACACCGGATTGCGACTATTTTCAAATTACGGGAATTGGGCCTCAGGTGATGTTGAAATCGACATCACTCGTCTCAAATAAAAAAAAAAACTTTAGCACTTAATCTATTTATTAAAAGAAAGTGCACATACTTTGCTTCTTTTTCTTCTCTCGAATGCAGCTATATCTATATCATTTAATATGTAATTTCTGATTAATTCCAGACCTATATGTGTTGCGGCTGATTATCTTCCTTCTGGGCAAGTTCGGTATCTCCCTGGTGTTCACATCGCTGTACCTGTTCACGTCGGAGCTGTACCCCACGCAGTACCGGCACAGCCTGCTCGCCTTCTCCTCCATGATCGGGAGAGTGGGCTCCATCACGGCTCCTCTGACCCCAGTCTTGGTGAGTGTCAGTTTTAACTTTCTAAAGAAAAACCAGTGTACCTAAGCTAATTTTCTAAGCTGACATATAATTTTTAACAAACCATAGATTGTGACCATATAAGTACTAGGATACATTAAATATCTTTTTCCAGCAGACAGAAGCTATAGATTGGAAAATTTGGAATTCAAATTCAATCGCTTATTTTTGCTATCTTACAGTACAGAAGTTGAAACCATTATAAGTCCATGTATTCAGTTAGCATGCAGGCATGTAAATATTAATAATAAATAAATATAGAATGTAACTTCCTTAAATGTTAATTTTAATGTGACAAACTTTTTAATTGGCTATGTAAGCATTTAATACAAAGTGTTTTTAAGTTAAATTTACATGCTGTAAAGTTTGCAATAAATAAATAAATAAAAAATAAATAACGAAGATGTCATATTGACGAACTAAATTCTTATTACAATTAAAATTACACTCTACGATCCAAAGTACGTGGCCTCTCACTATGGGCCTCATAAGAAAGCTCAAGGTCGCGCAGCGTGCTATGGAAAGGGCTATGCTTGGTGTTTCCTTGCGAGATCGAATCAGAAATGAAGAGATCCGTAAACGAACAAAAGTCGCTGACATAGCCCAACGGATTAGCAAGCTGAAGTGGCAGTGGGCGGGGCACATAGCACGTAGAACTGATGGCCGATGGGGCAGAAAGGTTCTAGAATGGAGGCCGCGTACCGGCAAGCGCAGCGTAGGACGTCCACTCACAAGGTGGTCAGACGACCTGGTAAAGGTCGCAGGAAAACGCTGGATGCAGGCCGCTTCCAACCGGCCAATCTGGAAGTCAATGGGGGAGGCCTATGTTCAGCAGTGGACGTCCTATGGCTGAAATGATGATGATGATGATGATCCAAAGTATCCGTCCCTGCTTGTTGGCTTAGACGGATCCGATGTGGTCGTCATAAAATATAATGCCTTTACACTCTCTTCTTCACTCGAGAACTTGTCTGCCCTTGCTCTGCGTCATGTTGCTTTTGAAAAGCGAGCTGTGATATTTCAATGCCCTTGTTTTTAAAATGGAGTTTTATACTAAAATAAAAGCTGAGCTTAAGTGCATGACTTGGCCCACGTGGTGGGGTATGGCCCAAGTCACCTCATGGTTGCGGTGCCCTGCAGTGGGATGTACATAGGCATACTTTACTCATTAAGTGCACAACCCTCTGTAAGTACTTGTACAGCTTTCTAAGTGACCCTACGTTTTATGCTCTAAGCGTTCTCGTTTAGCCTAGGTAAGGAGTCCTCTTATTTACCAGAATCAGTAAACAGGTTTTTAGCAGTTTAGACTTCAGTTTGTTTGATTATTATGGCTACAGTCTTAGGTTTTCTCCTTTAGGATTAACAAAAGGTATTTTAAACACAATAATATGCCTAACATTTTTCTAACATGGCACTCTCTACGAGTCCCTACACATAAGAAGTAGTAATGAGCAGGTCACGAAGACCGTAGTAAAGAAGACCAGTGAAATATTGGATTAAAGATAGCAAAAAGATTGGAGTCGAGAACAAATTGATATTGATAGGACTGTTAGCAAAAATACAATGTTTGAGTACTTTTAGCACCATTAAAGCTATTCAAAGATTGTGTAAATTACTTTTATTTCCGAGTTATGATAAATTTTGTTACCAAATACAATTAAAATATTTGCTTTATCACTATTTTTATCATTATGTTATCAGCTAATTTATCTCAAAAATACGAGTATATTCTTATACCTTTTATTTAACGCTATTACCAGCGCGCCATCTACATTTCGTACTTTAACTTTTATTTATCTCAAGGACGTGTGTTGTTGAAATATTAATTGATCAAATTCAATAATTGTGCGTGCTTAGTTTTGTGATCGATAGCTAGATGGCGCTACAAGACAGTGTGACCTTTTTTGTGGCTTAAATCTTTATTTCCGCAGTATAAAGAGCTATTGGAGAGCTGTTTGTTTCTCTGGCTAGTTGTTAGCAGCACCATTTACCTCTCCTACCTATAAAACAAAACCAAAATAAAAATGGAAAAATAAAATACAGAGATGAAGTAACAACTAGAACTTAAGATAAACAATATTGGCCAATATGCCGCATCTTACATCTAGTATTCAGATACGCTCGGTGGTTGACCGGCGGATTAGGTTTTGGCATTTTAACAAAACCATACTAAAGATTATGCAATCACTACGTTCTACAACTCGAAAAAACAAATGAAGATCGGATTGCTGCTTTCCCGCCAATTTTTTTTGTTATTTTAAAGAAATAGTAAAAGTAAACTTACGATGTGGTAATTTATGATTTTTTTAAATTAATACTCAACTTTATGTTACTTAATTCAATTTCACATCGCGCTGTTATTGAGTGGCTGTTTAGAAAGTTGCAATATGGTTCAATAGAAATGTAAAAATAGAACTAGTAATTTCTTTTTATAATTTGACATCTGTCAATTGAAAACGATTCTCCCTAGGGCTGAAAAGTATTACTTTCAACCCGCTCCACAGGCAACTTCAGACCTACTTTCCGAGTATGAGTAATGAAAAACTAATTTGCTGATGCAAGTGGGCCTTAAGATAATTTTTTTAATTTGTTTTCCAGGCGGAATATTGGCAAGGGCTGCCGTCGATCCTGTTCGGCGCCATGGGCCTGCTGTCCGGCGTGCTGGTGCTGACGCAGCCTGAGACCCTGGGCACCAAGATGCCGGACACGCTCGCGGAAGCCGAGGCGCTCGGGAAGCCGGAGTCTAAACGCATCCGTAGCTGATCTCAGAACTGATTGGAACTGTTTAGGTTTTCGTATTGTTTAAAGAGGCAAATTGCATGTTTTTTTTATTCTGATAAAAAGAAGGGACAGATCGATTATGCCAAAAATGCCTGAAGCATACTGTTAGATAGCAATATAGTAATAATAGTTTTTGGAATTTTCTTACAATAAATGTAGGTTGTGCGGTCGGCACCATATTAAAACTATATCGGATTTTTTGGATAATAGTGTAGTAAATTAATAACAAATAAATATAGGACAACATCACATACATTGCTCTGATTCAATGCAAAAGTAACAAAGCACTTGTGTTACAGAAATCAGAAAGATGTAAGTAATCTACTCATTGTTATTTACCATAAAATACACTTTAATTAATTAAGTATAGTCTATATTTAATAAATTATATTTTTACACAAACACTCGTTTTTTACTCTATGGGTTTCAGGTGTTCTTTTAGAGTTCCAAATAAATAAGTAACTCTTATAATTTCTGTCTGTCTGTCCTCGGCTTAGCTCAGAGACCTAAAAATATACAGAATACTCATTCCGATGATAAATCAATATATATTGCTCCACAAAATACAATTTAATTAATTACGATGATTATACAATATTCATTATTATTTTAACATATCTACATTGTTAAATTTTATAAATTGTTACCATTTTAATTAACTCATTAAAATAAACTACGAATGGCGTCATCCTCTCCGTCCTAACCTTATTGTTGTGCCCAACAGGGTCTATAATGATCTGTTTAATTTAATCTGTACCTATTTATAACACTTACGTAACATTTGAATTGAATTTAGTACTAGAAATCTGTAATTTAGCGAAGGATATATATAAATGACGGCGACAAAAGTAAGTTCAAATCTTTAAAAAAAACAAACAAAGTGGATCGTATCATAAATATCACAACAACAAATGACATGAATAATATTTTCACTAGAAAAAAATGTTAACTGCCCCTAGTGGGATTCGAACCCACGATCTCCGGGCGACTGCTTATGCCAACTGTTTTTCAAGTGAAACTGTTTTATTACTGTTAACAGTAAAACACCTAACCTAGCCTATTGTAAATGGAAAAAAAATTAAAAATTGAAATACGTAGGTATATGTGATACATGATCCATCATACAGCCCACTTTAATTGTTAAATGTGCACGCAGCGTCGCTTCGCGTCACGTCTTGGTGTGAACTGACCCATAATCAGCTAGCTTTTCTGTACCCCAAACCATTAACAAAACGCGGTCCTCATTTGGCACACTCAACTCCACGTAGTCTAATGTTCCTATTGTATTGAAGTGGGTTATATGATGTATCACAGTATAACATTATTTTTTTGCATTCACAATAACGTTGCACCACGTATTCTGAATTCTCACAGTGAAATTTGTATCTTTTCATGTAGTAAATAAAGTTTATTTTATCAACCGACTTCAAAAAAGGAGGAGGTTCTCAATTCGACTGTATGTTTTTTGTTTGTATGTATGTTACGCGATTACTCCGCCAATTATGAATCGATTTTAATGATTCTTTTTTTGTTTGGTAGATCATACTTCAGAGGTGGTCCCATATAAATTTTATCGAAATTGATTTAGAAATTTTTGAGAAAATCAACAAATATATACCCAGATAATATTTTGGTTGTGGTTCTTGTTATCTATCTTCGACAAATATGAGCCGATTTTGATGATTTCTGTTTTATTGAATTGCTTATACTTCAAAGATGCTATGATAAAAGTTTGCAAAATAAAAATCATCCAAATAAGGATAGGAAAATAGGGGATGAAATCGGTGTTCAGCAGTTACATTAGGATTTATCACTAAAAATAGATGAAATAAGTAAATTTTATAAAAAAAAAAAAAAACCGACTTCATAACACTAAAATGCTACTACTAAATTTTGGTGCAAACAAAAACATTGAATCTCTCATCGGCTGGCACCGACTCCAAAAGTGACTGATTAGGTACTTAAATGTTAGGATTATTTTTAGCATTTTAGTGTTTTGAAGTCGGTTTTATTTTTTTAAATAAAATTTTGTCGCTTATAATGTGCGCGCAGCGTCGCGTCGCGTCGCGTCTCGGTGTAAACCGGGATAAGGTTTAAAAAAAAATGGATTTACAAACTTTCCGGCAACAACCAGAGTCATAGCTCTAGTTGTTGCCGGAAAATTTGTGAATCCATTTTTTTTAAACCTTATCACGTTAAAAATCTAGTAGGTACAGTCAACGGCAGGTCAACCTACCCAAATAGTTAAAGGTCATTGAACCGAATTTCAACTTTATGTCTGACACGCAGAGATTAATATCAATTGAGAAAATTTTACGTTTTGTGGTAGGTTGACGTGCTTTTGTCTGTACTTAAATCGATAAGGCCAATGCTTTGGAGCAATTTTAATGGCTATTCTAGTGTTAATATCCAATTATGATTGTCTGAGTCTATTAAGTACTGTCAGCGCCTGCCATATTATCCCAAAGCTTTTTTCTTCGTTTTCATGTCTACATGTCACAACATAAACATGAAAAAGGTTATATGTCATTTTTGACAAGTTTACTAGCCATTATTACTCTACTGAGTTTAAAAACTAGACTTGGCTATATACCGAATTGGAAGAAATGAATAGGATCTACCGACTACTGTGTTAAAAGGTAACCTCATCCTCATTATATTCACTGAATCACCCCTATGTATATTCTACCATTTTTCGTAGTTTTCGAATTACGTTTTTTTTTTTTGTTGACGTTACTTTTCTGGCCACCTTGTATTTATTGCATTCTACAATATTACACAGATGTTATGAATAGGTACATAAACAGATCATTATAGACCCTGTATATATGTTTATTTTTTTAAGAATTAATTGCCCAAAAAAAATCGCGTGTAAAACTATCGTAAGAAATGTTATTTTACGTCAAACACAAGACAAAGGCAAAAAAACAAAGTTGAAGTGATTTATTAAAGAAGAGATATTATATTAGATCAAGAGCTCATGGGCCCCAGAACGCCTTTCGTAGAATAATAGCAATGTCTCTTAGCTTGCATAACTGGCTATTTAGGTGGCAGCACTGTCAAAAGTCAAAAATCATTTATTCCATTTAGGACAGAAAATTGCTACATATGAACATCAATAGTAACATTATTGGACCATATGGGGCCAGAACATGTCTCCTTTTTTTTTGGGCCCTACTAGCGCTTCGAGACATGACACAGATAATCTGGCAAGTGCTGAGAAGAAACGCCGGAACAAACTCAGTCACCACTAGCTGCCACAAAAGAATATAAATCAAAATAAACAGGTAGGTACATCAGTTTAGTGGACTGACCAGTCGGCTGTCAGTCAGTTGGTCTAAATAGTGTTTTCTTTAAAAATCATTCTGACCTGAACTGATCGTATAAACTGACGCTGGATTGACCATGTATGTACGTAGGTTTTACCGAGTGAATGCGTTTGCGTGTATCCAAAAATTAGACATACTTAGTTGGCCATACTTTAGAATTTCGTTAACATAGAGCTTGTTTTTTCATAGGTACCTCCAAGAAAGAAGAAGGTTCATGGCCCATAGGAAATTCACCCAAACACTATTCAAAATATCAGTGGCTAACAAACTTTTTAAAAAAATCAAAATCTATAAAACGACATCAATTTAGATAAAATCACAAGAAATAGACAGTCATCAACCTTTAGCTCCATTATGCTCTATATACGGTAGTCTTAATTAGTGCCCTTACTTTAGATGGTATTATTATAACCTTTTTTTAATTTTTTTATTACAATAGGTACACTAACAGGACACAGTCTATACATGATTGAACATAAAAAGAAAGAAAGAATCTGGACCGTAACCCATAAACAGCGTATACACAACATCGCTTATACTATGCTAATAAGACAGTGGGTAAAATTAAGTTTTGTAACCAAACAATTGGTTAAATTCAGAGTTGACTTAAACTTAATGACTTATTTATAAAATTGGAAAGAGAAACAAATTTTTATTAAATCGTAACACCAGGAGGTAAAATCGCCTCAGCCGTAATGATTTCGGATACGACTATTTTGTACTGAGGGAATTTACTGTTAAAGATATAAGATAAGATAAATTTATTTCTCTGTAAAAACTTAGCATAAGTACATGAAACTTAAGTAATTTAGTTTAATCTAATAATTATTAAGTTGGTACCTAAACTAAGCAATAGTTTTGAAATAGCAATGTCTTTGCGACCGCGGGCCAACTCGTTGTATGTGCGGCACATTCTGACCAGAGGGTTATATTAAGACGTATTGTTTTTGTACACCTGTATTGCAAACGTGTTGGAGCAGCGCGATCTGTGCCAGGTATTAATGCTAAGTGACGAGAGAAGATTTAAATACCTAGTGCGGCTCAGGTATCCCAGTAACAGTAACCAATCGTACGATCTCATTCTTTCATTAGAAAAACAATGTTTTATTTTTGTTTCACAAACGACACTAAAATAGTTAATATTGATAAGCTTAAACTCGGTGCGTTTGGTATAGCTACGAAATATTGTACCTTCTTAATGATACCCTAATCCCTGATCTGCAATAAATCACCGATAAAGACGATTTTAATGAAACTCCATCGTTATACTAGAATTTCAATCATAATATGAGTAACGGAACGTATATGTATAAAAAGTTACTACGTCAAGTAGTTTTTTCTGTAATCAACAAAAAGCATCAGAACAATTCTAATAAGCATAAACTAGCTACTTTTACTTGAGGAAATGGATAAAAGCAAAATTTGCTTTTATTTAAGCCGAAAGTAAAAAAAGCAATGGTATTCACCGATATTAAACAAAAATTACACTGTAATGTCAAACTTAAGTTTACAAAAAAACTGAGATATATCACTTTCATATCGGGCCCGGGTTAACAACGACCATTCTTCTTTGATGTTAATTTGCAACTTAATACCTTCTACCTATTCTTTGAGCTAAGGTCTAAAGTTTTTAGAAAATCACTTTATTGCCGACGGTCCCTTTTCCTTCGGTTCGGAACCCTGAAATTTGAATAAATTGGATGTATTCGTAAGTACAATTCAATTTGCCTTAATTATTTTATGGCTGAGAACGTGCCGGCTGACACTAAAGTTAATGGTCTAACCCAACAGAGTCATAGATAAAGAACGTAACGTATACAGGGTGTAACGAAAAGGTGAAATAAAACTTTAAGGGGTTATTCTACGGCTAAATTACATCAACTTTTTCTATAGGACCAACATCGAAATCTCAAAAAAAATATTGACATTTCCATACAAACTGATGCCAGCTGGTCGCGTTTTAGTATGGGAAAGTGTTTTTTTTTTTTGCGAATTCGATGTTGGTCCCGTAGAAAAAGTTGATGTAATTTAGCCGTAGAATAACCCCTTAAAGTTTTATTTCACCTTTTCGTTACTCTTTGTATATGTATCATATTTATGAACGTAAATACATACAAGGTGAACAGACGACCTGGTAAAGGTTGCGGGAAGCCGCTGGATGCAGGCCGCTTCCAACCGGCTAGTCTGGAAATTACTTGGAGAGCTATGCTAACTACTATGTTCAGCAGTGGACGTGCTATGGCTGAAATGATGATCATAATGATGATAAAATACATGGTATTAAAAAATTACGAGCTTTTTAAGGTATGGTTTAGAGTCGAATCAAAAATACCTACAGGAAAATTTACAAAAAAAAAAATTTTAATAAAAATATTTTGTTTAATCAGAGGGAATAACTAGTATATTTTTTATAAAAATATTGCTTTGCATAAATATATTAAAAAGTAAACGTATTACCTTTCGATCGAAGTAAGAAAAGCGATTTTAAAAAACTTACACTAGGCCCTTAATAACTTAACGCGGACGAACTCACTGGTAAAAAATAAACGAAGTATTTTTATGTCATATTTTTTATTTCATTTTGTTTTCCTTGCTTAGTTCTAATTAGGAAATTATTTTCAAGGACATTTTAAAATAATTTTAAGTCTATTTTCCATAAATTCAACAATACCTAAAGTGGCAACTCAGGTAGGTATTTACAAAAATAAAATCGTAAATCGTATATCGTAAACGAACGTCGCTAAACGTCTTAATTAAGTGGCATTGATGAATTGGTAATTGGCTTTCACGGCTTAATTTGAATTTAGGGCATTATTACACTATACGCATACGAATTAACATGCCTGTTTATTTGAAGCCGTACGCGCAAAATATTGTTTTGGCCCTCGTTTGGGACTCTCTGAGGGAGATTTTAAAAGATATTAATATATTACAGTAGCGATACATTTTTGAAAATATTATGTACGTTCGAAAAAGTCTAAGTTTGTTTAGCCTAAAAAGTGATTTTCATCAATATAATACTCGTAATAAATAATAAAATTGGTACCCCGAACTTCAGACTAAGTACACAAAGTTGGTAATTCATTCTTGGGGAAATGTATTAAAGAAGAATAGCAAGCTTCTATAGAGCTCTGGACCCAAATTTTGAGGCCCCATTAATTCATGAAATTAGCTACGTCTCGTACAACTAAGCAAGGCTAACAAAAAAGTTAGTCAACCTTACCCTCTTAATGCTGGGATTCAAGAGCTATATTAGTGAAAACATGAAATGGTGAGGTTAGGTTATGAGTTAATGTGTATTGTCCAATTAGCATTAAAACAAATTGCATTCGTAAGTAAAACTACACTACACTACACTTTGCAAACAATATTTATTTTGTATACACTTTTACTTAACTTAATACAAAATTAAAAGTATCACATTCACAATACATCTGAGGTTGACTTAACTGACATTGACCGACGGACTTCTACATCAAAAGTGTGTTCCGAATTAGTCTAAAATCGATTTAAGCATACTTAATCTCGTTCCGAAATGGAATCTTGTTAAATAAACCCCAAAATTAAAAGTTATATTTTATCTGATTCTCAACTTTTAAAAAGTTGAAATTTTAGGGGCAAAATCTGTTAATCTTACTTAACATTTTTATTATGTTTTCCAACAAGCACGGCTTCGTAAATTATTGGGTCCATCTTCGCCGAACTTCTTTTTCAATAAAGTACCAAAGACTCTTGTTGAACTACCTGTACAAGTTCAAAATACACATTAAAAAATCCTTATAAAAAAAGGATATTATATCAAATGACGATTACTGAAACGACAAGAGTGCATGGACTTAACCTGCTGAGCTCGCACTTACGAGTACTACATGTCTTGTAACTGTATTTCCTGACAAGGCTGACAAAGGTGCCGGCGTTTGCTGCGCCGTTTCTTCTCATCGCCAGCCAATATGTAGTCCTGAAGCGGTGGTAGGGCTAAGCTATATTTTGAGACGTGTTTAAGTACCCGGAAGAGGTCTATGTATAATGAATAAATGAGTATTATTGAGTGAAACATAAAAGTCAAAGTCAAAGTCAAAAGTCAAAGTCAAAAATCATTTATTCAATTCAGGACAAAATTGCCACTTATGAACGTCAATAACAACATTATAGGCCCCTAGGGGGCCAGAACATGTCTCCTTATTTTTTGGGCCCTACTAGCGCTTCGAGACAAGACACAGACAATCTGGCAAGTGCTGAGAAGAAACGCCGGAACAAACTCAGTCACCACTAGCTGCCACACAAAAAATATAAATCAAAATAAACAGGTAGGTACATCAGTTTAGTGCAGGCTGGACTGACCATACATTCTTGTCATCAAGATAGTCTTGAATTTTATAATACCCCTTAGACATCAGTGTAGTTTTGACATGTGACTTAAATTTATTAATAGGAAGTTTGGTAACATTGTGAGGTATATTATTGAAAAATTTAATACAATTTCCCAAGAATGAATTACTTGTTTTGGCCAATCTAAAGTTTGGGACCACAAGTTTGTTTTTGTTTCTGGTGTTATATGAATGAATATCACTTTTCTTTATAAAAAGATCTAAATTTTTGCGTACATGATATTATCAAATATGTATTGAGAGGCCACAGTGAGTATGTTAATTTCTTTAAAGAAATCTCTCAGGGATTCACGCGGACTAAGTTTGTATATAGCACGAATAGCTCTTTTCTGTAAAATAAAGATGGTATCGATGTCCGCAGCAGAACCCCACAAGAGAAGACCATAAGACATAATACTATGAAAGTAACTGAAATACACCAGCCTTGCCGTTACAACGTCAGTTAGATGTCTAATTTTTCTAACCGCAAAGGCAGCTGAAGCAAGTCTCCCAGCCAGAGTGTCAACATGTGGTCCCCATTGCAACTTCGAATCCAATGTAATGCCCAGAAAAACAGTGGAGTTTGATAGATCAAGTTTTTCACCATTTAGTAAAATTACTGCGTTAGCTTGTTTCACGTTAGGCATAGTAAATTTAATACATTTGGTTTTTTTTGTATTAAGAAGTAAGTTGTTACTTGTGAACCAATTTAATACCTTAGAGAGAGCTCCGCTTACATCGTCAAATACCTCTTCGCCTCTTTTTAATTTGAAGATTAAAGAAGTATCATCAGCAAACAGAACTATCTCACAGGAGTCTTTAGAATAGAAAGGGAGATCGTTAATATAGATCAAAAATAGCAACGGTCCCAATATTGAGCCCTGGGGCACTCCCATTTGAAGCGGGGCGCCAGAAGAGTTAGTACCATTAACGTTTACTGTTTGTAATCTGCCTGAGAGGTAAGAATTTAACAATTTTGATGCGTTATTAGATACACCGTAATGTTTTAGCTTCATAATAAGTGTTTGGTGATCGACACAATCAAACGCCTTCGATAAATCACAGAACACACCTATCGCATCATGCTTATCTTCATACGCATCCAAAATGTGTTTGACAAGTGCCACCCTAGCATCTGTTGTATTTCTACCTTTAGAAAAACCAAACTGTTTCTCGTGCAGTAAATTGTTAAGTTTAAAATGGGAGAGTAATTGACTAAATATAACTTTTTCAAAAATTTTACTAAAAGCAGGTAGAATGGAAATTGGCCTGAAATTGCTTGGGTCACTTTTTTCTCCTGATTTGAACAAAGGTATAATCTTACTATATTTCATTAAAGTAGGGAATTGACCTTGATCAATACATTCATTGAATAAATGCGCTAAGTGAGATGCTACGAGAGGTATAATGGGTTTTATTGTGTCAGTTGATATGCCCCACATATCCTCAGTTTTTTTCTGTTTCAATTCCATAAAAGTTTTGACTACCATTACAGGATTAATATGAGTGAAATCAAATAAGGAGTTGCACCCGTCAACACTGGACACAAGCAGTGATTTTGCATGCAGAGCAGATGAATTAAGTTGTTTTGTGGTTTCGACAGGTATATTACAGAAGTAATTTTCAAAAGCGCCTGCTACCTCATCATCGGATTTAATTTGCTTATTATCAATTTTTAGTGTAAATGTGTGATCGCGATGTTGTGTTTTACAAGTTTCTTTGTTTATAATATTCCAAGTCTCTTTAATTTTATTACTCGATTTATTAATTTTTTCACGTATATAATTAGATTTAGCTACCATACAGACCTTTTTAAATAACTTTGAGTATTTTTTAACATATTCTACAAATATTAGGTCATTATTCCTATACACTTTTTGATTATATAGTTCAAACATTTTCCTCCTACTGATATATATACCAGCAGTAGCCCAGTCACTGAATTTCGGTTTGAAATTGTTTATGACTAATTTCTTTTTAGGAAAGTTTTTGTCAAATTCGTTTTTGATTAGTTCAAACAATTCTTCATATAAGTTATTAACATTGTCAAAAAGACTTAGAAACCTAACCCGATAGGTTTTTTCTTCATCTATGATATCGACATTGAAATCTCCACATACAACTACCTTCTTTTTATTAGTAAATATTTTCCTGAGTAATTCTTCCATTATGGACTCAAACAATGTAAAATTACCACTTGGGGGTCTATAAACACAAACAATAATGTAATCGTCCAGCTCTGCACATGATATCTCAATAGTTCGCTCGACAGAGAGAGATACAATATCTTTTCGCTCTTTACATTTGAAGTTATTATTAATTAATATTAGTGACCCGCCACGGATGGCGTTCTCCCTTGAGAACGAACTAATAAGGCTACAATTATCAATGTGCAAAATAAGTTCATACTTTTTGAGCCAGTGCTCAGTTACACATAAAACCTGAATATTCATTTCTTGTACAAATAGTTCAATTTCTAAGTCTTTTCCAGATAAGCCTTCTATATTTTGGTGCACTACGTTTAAATGATTTGAATCTTCTATGCTCGCTAGGTTTTGTAAGCAAGAGTTTTCCTCTATTGTCTGAATGTCTAATTTAAATAATTATTAATTGGAACGGATTCCAAAGGTCGAATATTCATGTCAATTGTCTGCTCAATAAAAGCAGACTTGGTAGCCAAGTTCTTGGCTAAACAATCTAAACAATATGATAGCGATAACGCTATTTGTCTTTTGAGATAATTATTGACAAAATAACTATCTCTCGTCAGATAAATCTTATTTTTAAAATAATTATTTATGTCAATAACATGGAATTTATATTCATTATAAGATGTCAATTTATGAATGTTCAGGTTAATTTTATACCTTAAATTATTTTCTTCATCTGGCAAACCGCTACTATAAGGTAAGGTGAACCAAATAATTTTACTTATTTCTAACAGTTGCAAACTCTCAAAATAATGTAATAATTTATTTTTGTTAACATTACCTCTATTACCTATAAAAATTATTAGGGTAGAATTTTCACTAAATTTAAAAGAGAGTATTTTATTAACAATTTCCTCATAGGATGCTCCGGGCATGCAGTGATTAATCACACTTTGTCTCGTATAATGTGCAAGTAGGTGCCCCATGTTCTTACCGATCTAGTCACTAAACATAACTATATTATTTGCTGATTTATGGGGAGTTTCATTAGGCAGGAAACAGTTGGATTGTACATCAGATAGATTGAGAGGGCTGGTAGTCATTTGAGTGAGTGATGATGACTCACACCCTGACTGAACAAGTTTCAATGGGTTGGAACCTGAATTGGGATAATTACAAGTATTACAATCACAGGAGGTTATAATATTAGTTAACATCTGGATGTGTTCACCACACTCTTTTTTGGTATATTTATATGTCTCGGTCATAATTTTTAATGAATGTTTGAGATTCTCTAATTCATTTTCTAATTTCAATATGTCACTTTCATATTTTGTCACACTTGTTTCTAACAATGTAGAACATGCATCAAGCTCATCACCAAGTTGCCTTCTCTCTTTTATATATTTAACCTTTGTAAATAACAAATTCTGTTTATTAATTAATTTGTTTGATTTTTTAATAAACCTATTTAATCTAACATATTTCTTAAATTTGTTCTTACTGCACCTCGAAATCCCTGCAGAGGTTAAAGAAGGGGAATGATCACAAGTTAAATCTATGGTTACAATAGGTGGACTTCCAGGTGCAGTTTGTGTCAGGCTGGGCGCACTACCAACCAGCTTGTCGTATAAAACGGTGGTTTGTCTGTCAATGTAGGCTTGCTTCTCCGTCTCCAGGTATTTGATATGGTCTCGGGCCTCATCAAGATCGTGTTGAAGGGCAGATATACGACTGAGGTTTTGCTCGTATTCCTCACAGCACTCACCGAACCCACTTATGACGGATTGTAACTTGTTTCGATTGTAACTCTTTTAAGGTGATAAAGTATAAGTATTTAATATTTATACTTTATCACCTTAAAAGAGCAATTAAGTAATCAATTAAGCTTTAGGTAATAGATCAAGGATTTGTTTATTTACGATTAATTTTCTTAATACGACAAACTTAGCTCAATTTACATGAGTTATCATCATCAAACATGATTCCGAGAAGTGTTTAATTTATAAAAAAAATAAAAATTTCAGTTTCATTTAAAATTCTTTATTTAGTGGTCTCCTTTTAACATTACGTTATTTCCGTGTTAGGGGACTCCGCTCTTCCATAACAATTATATTTCAAGATAGGTACTTAACTACTTTCGGTAAAAAAAGCTTATTTTAATGATCGCAATTTGCGTATGCGCATAGTATGCGTGTTTGTGTATGTGTGCATGTATGTGGGAGAGCTTTACCAGGTCGTCTGTCAACCTTGTGGGTGGACGAATGTGGACACGTCCCACGCTGCGTGTGCCCGTACGTGTGACGTCCATTCTAGAACCTTTCTGCCCCATCGGCCGTCAGTTGTACGTGCTATGTGCCCCGCCCACTGCCACTTCAGCTTGCTAATCCGTTGGGATATGTCAGCGACTTTTGTTCGTTTACGAATCACCTCATTCCTGATTCGAAATAAATTAATAAAGAGGTTTACAGTGCCATAACATGAACCCTGGAATGTGGTGCAATATTGTAGAAAAAACATAAAATTACGTAATCACAATTATCAACATTACTTAAATAAAAATATATCTACTTTAAATTGAGATCTGGTTTTCTTGTCATTAAAAAAGTTACTGTCTTGCAGCGAGTAGTAGCATTTTTGAGGAAATGTTTACTTTATTGGCTGTCGTTGAGAACGTGTAACAATTAAACTTCTATTGTGTATTGGTTTGACGGGCTGAGGTTAGATTTAAACTGACCACGTCATAAATCTCACTATAATATGTACATTTTATTAAGAAGGTTGTTTGAGGTATGTTGCTAGCGCTCTGTTTTATCTCTACTACGTTAATAAACCAATGATTACGTATCTATTATCACCCTCGCGCCACATTCTACTCAATGAAAATATAAACAGGGAAAGTAATTAATCAAATAATTAAACTATTGATAAAAGGAGCGGCAGTGAAAGTAAAAGTCATGGCTTACATGTATGTGAAATGATTACGAATCCTAACACGAACCGAATATTTTTGTGCCATGTACAAAAAAACACTTTCTCAGCATTGAGGGCAAAAGTTCAGGAGGACACCGAAATTGTGTAGTCATGATCTAAGGGATTTGATTTCCCTGTCAGAAACACAAGATTTCGGAGGTCAGATGGCAATGTAAGAAGCAAAATTACATAAAAAAAATCGATTCATTTTCACAAGATACTCGAAGTGAACAAGGTTTCAGATTTAATAGTCAGGCTTGTCAAATCTAGGAGGAACAATTGGATGTTATCGGTACACTTACACCAACATATTTAAATCCCTGGTCAAAATAAGCGTATTGCTTACTATCGATCGTTCCGATCAATCACAGACTTTGAATAACTAACGTAACATTAATCCGAGCACCAATCTAGATTATTAGCGCTTTAGATTTTTTGATTACATATACGTTCAGCTTAAATGCTCGTCGCTACCCAGTCAGCCAGTTGGTCCCTGCTTCGTGGGCGGTAAAGCCGTTCCCTGTGAGGTTCTTTTCCAAATACAAAATGGCTGAAAATAGAAAAGACAGCATTGCTTCTGCGAATAACACAAGACCAAATGGAATCTCATCGGAGAAACCCAGAGACTTAGACTATGTCCTGGTCAACGAGCTGGGCCAGTTTGGCCGCTACCAGATGATCAACACCCTGTTAATCTCAATTCCATTAATTATGTCCGCGTTTATGAGCGAATTTATTTTCGGTGCAGCTGCCATTCCTCACAGGTACGGTTATCAATTATGATTTGCAAAATTTATGTATTTTCATTTATTACTTAAATAATAGATTATTAATTAGGATTTTTATGTTTCGTCAATAATATTTACAACTTTTAACTTCATGATTAAGTTGGATGTATAAATAATATTAGGGTAAGATGGAGCTGACATGTTCGAGTATTTCGATCAAAGCCCCTAAATAAAATAAAGAAACTTTTTTTTCCATTTTAATTTGTGGTTTAAGTTCTTTTTGTGTTATTGTACTAAAGATCATTATAGTCTTCGATACATAAATATTTAAATAATACAGGGTTACATTGCAAAGGGGTGCCAAATCTTTAGGAATGGCTCAGAATCAGCAACTTAATCGAACTATGCAAAGAACAAAAAAAAAAAAGATTTTTCACATTTAATTATTTCTATCCGCTGTTAAAAATCGTACGCGTGTTAACTCATTCTTGAATAAATTGCACCGTATGTGCACTGCGTAAGGTCCTTGTTGGCTCGCCGTACCTACGCCTCTGATGAATGACCGCGCCGCTTTCGTAGTCTCTCTATTGACTTTATTTTCGGATATTTTAAAGATTTTTTTTTGTAACATATACGATTATTAAAAATAATAACGATTAAGACGCTTCTTTATATTGTTCCCGAGATCTTATTTTTTTGATTTGGCACCCCTTTGCAATGTAGCCTTGTATAACTATTTATAATTACAACGGAAGAAAATCATTTGTGATGATTTTATAGATGTCGGATTCCGGAATGTGGAGAGTATAGCAAAAGAAACACTTTCGAACCTGAGTGGATCCTCAACGCCATTCCAGCCAGCACCACCATCGGGACTGGGTTTGAGAACTGCGAACGGTTTCCCTCAGTCGGTAACGGGACACTAGACTTCTGTCCTGTCAATCTGTTCAACCAAGACCAAACCGTTGACTGTGACGGCTTCGTTTATGCGAGAGACGAATCCGTCGTATATGAAGTAAGTTTCAAAAAGTTTTACAGTGTTATCTGCACTGTTTATAGAAGTTAATGCTTGCTTTGTTTATAATTAACGTTAATTAGGCTACTACACCCCAGTTACTAATTTACAACTTGACTTTTAATTGTTTTCTTTTTGTTTAATCTCAAATAGGATAAAAGCGACGCATCAAACTCCTAATTAAATAATGTAGCTGCAGCTGCTGCATAATTATCAGTGGTTAAATTAATTTTAATATAGAATTTACTTTTTGTCGTGAAAGCTGAACCGCTTTTGATGAAATTTTGTACGGAAAAAGCTTGAACCATAGAACATAGGCTACTATTCTTATTTCATCTCCTAAGTGAGTAAAATAAGGTGTGACAAACCGTATTCCACGAGAGAAGCTGCGGGCACGGCTAGTATGTTATGTATCTAATCTAACCTTATCGAGTGCCTTTTTATTTAAATAAGAAATTATGTTTTTTTTAACGATTATAAAGGTTTCTCACTACCCAATATAAAACGATTTTTATAAGCTTCTAAATCATCTTACATTTATATTTGTAAAGCATATTATAATATCTTTGGCGGGTGGCACGTCTTTCTCATTGCCACAGGGTATTGACATCCAAACTTAATTTTCCTACCCACATGAAATAAATTTACTATAATCATTGCAGCCTGATCCCGTGAAATCTTGCGACCTTCGCGAAAAGTACATATTTTACTCTATCAGAAATCAGAAATATTTCAAAATTAATTTATTCACTGAAATACACGTACATTTCGGATTTTTTGCATTTTATATCTAACATTGTATAACATTTTTAACTGGACGCTCAGGTTGTTTTTTGTTTTTTAGTTTGACTTGGGATGCCAAGAATGGATGCGTGCTCTTGCTGGAACACTCAACAGCGTGGGAACTTTGTTGGTGCTGCCCATCACTGGGTACATCTCCGATCGCTGGGGCCGGCGCGTGGCGCTCATCATTAGCGTTTTCAATATGGCTGTTTTCGGCCTCATCAGGGCCTTCTCCGTTAACTACCCCATGTACCTCGTTATGCAAATCGTGCAAACCACTCTAGGAGCGGGTACTTTCAGCTCGGCTTATATTTTTGGTAAGAATTTGTATTTGGTGTGTTTTTGTTAAGTTCTGTCTCTACTTTTAGATATGAATATGTTTTCTCTGCTTTATTAATTGATTCTTAAAAGACTTCATATTTTATTGTTTCAGCTGCGGAATTGGTTGGACCCAAATACCGCGTGGTAGCTAGTGCTACATCAACTTCCATGTTTGCCGTGGGTCAAGTTATCCTCGGTGCCACAGCTTATGGTATAGACTCCTGGCGGTACCTGCTCATGGCACTCAACATCCCTTGCTTCCTCGTCTTGTCTTACTACTGGATCTTACCAGAGAGTGTGAGGTGGTTACTGTCCAAGGGAAAATTCGAAGAAGCGAGAGTGATTCTTGAAAAAGTAGCAAGAGTAAACAGAAAGGAGATTAGTGAAAAGTCTATGGCGGCACTGATGAGCCCACCTCCACCATCAACAACTACAGGCACTTTTCAGGTAATTAAAAAAAGCAGATTTTTAGTAAAAAGTATATTATCAAAGAAAAATATAAAAATATATTGAAAAGTGTATAATATAATTAAAGTATGCATTAGAGTATGTATGCATAATATTGTATTGGTATTGAAAATTATAACAATAATTAAAATAAGTAAAACAAACATACTATAAATATTTTTTCTCTGTACTGTTTGTTTTCTGTGGTATGTAATAAAGAGTAGGTATCTATCTATCTACATAAAAATTACAAAGAAGAAAAAGTTTAATAAATATTTGGTTTAAGACCGTTCGGTTTCTATCCACAGGAAAGCGACTCCTTGCTTAAAAGCATAGTGAAGTCCAAAGTTCTTTTGCGACGTGTGCTAACTACTCCCATCTGGTGGATCACCACAACGTTCGTCTACTACGGTCTCTCCATCAACTCCACCAGCCTTTCTGACCAGATGCACCTGAACTACATGTTGACCGTCGGCATTGAGATTCCTGGCTTCTACAGCGCAGTGCTTGTGCTGGACAGGATCGGAAGGAAACCTACGTTGTGTGGTGGCTTCTTCTTAAGTGCGGCCTGCAATATAGCTTTCGCTTTCATTCCGACAGGTAAATATTGTGGTGTTTTTTCTCTATCATTATTTACAAATTTAAATAAAATGTGTTTTCTCGTATTATACCTGTAGTGTTCCCTTATCAATATATATCGGCTCCTAACATCACACACGTCCTTCACCGTGCCGTAGTCACCGATGGTATCCCATTCCACCTTCTTCTTCCACCCCGCTCGGTAACCAGTGTGCGTAGGAGACGACAGGATACTTCCTTCTCCTTCTCACATACACTACAATACCCTTAATGGATTTAAAGCTTGAACATTTAAGGAAGAACGAAAACATTTTGCAACAAATTGCAACAAAAAAATTATAAGATGTTGTAAACGCCGATTAAGGTAACTAAAGGAAAGAAATGGGCCTGGAAAATCGAACTAAATGTGAAAAAAGTCACTGGCCACTCCACTTATAAATAATTTTAAAATCAATTTTATACCAAACAGTATTATTTTCTACCTATAGTAATGTAAAAAGTAAAAACTACTTCTCGCTTATAAAAAAATTGAGCCTTTGTAACTTCGTGCTAATTTCAGATATGTCAATACTTCGGCTCGTGATCTTCTTGTTGGGCAAGTTTGGAATTGCCCTTGTGTTTACATCGCTGTACCTGTTCACATCGGAGCTGTACCCCACGCAGTACCGGCACAGCCTGCTTGCCTTCTCCTCCATGATCGGGAGAGTGGGCTCTATCACGGCTCCTCTGACCCCAGTCTTGGTAAGTTTAAATTTTTCTTGTCATGTCTTTTCAAGGAGCTTACAGATAAGGAGTACTATATACCAGACGTGGTTGCAAGTAACGAGGTTGCGGTTGGTTCGAAACTTTACCGCACCCATGCCAAGATATTCTGTCGTTAAGCCGCGTTGCGTTTGGTGCGCATAGTCTCATAGATACATACGAATCTCGGGCGCTGTGGTTGATTTGAAACCGCGCCGCCTAAAACCGCGCCGCCTATTTAGTAATAGAAATATTTATTTGCCAAATTAATAAGTAAATAATAAAGATTACCAGTGATTCCCACACTAGGCTAGGCCTGTCTCGTGAATATCACATTGAATGTACAGAGAAGTTACAATATTTTATGTTTACAAAATTATTTCAAACTAATTTCTTACATTCTTTCTTTCTTTCTTCTTACCGCGTCTGATGCTTATTCATGTGCAGTGAAAATGTTATTTCTTTTCTTTTCATAGCAGTGGCTTTAACCGTAGGAACTGTGATTATACCTTGAAGAATTAAACGATACCCTAAACGTTTGGCTATTTTCAATTATGTATCTCCTTGTGTTTCTTTTGCTGTATTTAAAATAATGCACATTTAACAGATTATCTAAGCAAAAACTTATCATCTTGGATAATTATCTATCATTTTAAGACTTTGTTAACTTAAAATTTTCTATTTTTTCTCCTAACTAGACCCAGTACTGGCATGGTATACCCTCAATCATGTTCGGCTCTATGGCGATGCTGTCTGGCGTGCTGGTGCTGACGCAGCCTGAGACCCTGGGCACCAAGATGCCGGATACCCTAGCCGAAGCTGAGGCTCTTGGGAAGAGCTAGCTTAGCATGAACAATACGTGCTGACGATGACAAGTCTACTACTGCTGCGTGTTGATTTGATACTCCAGTCCATTTGTTTTGGTAGTTTTGCCAAAAAAAAATGGTTTAGTTTCCTGGGTAAAACAAAGATTATTCTATTTAGTCCGTCAGTTAGATTATCAAAAAAATATTAGACCCATGTTTTGTCTTTTGTCAATTTAAAAAAAAAATACGAAGATAAAGCGCATCAAAGTGAGCACGTGACGTCACGCCTTGCTAAAAAGTCTCGCAAGGTGTGACGTTACGCGGAACTTTAACGGGCTATATCTTCATATTTTTTTGTTTGATTGAGAAAAGAAAAGATACGTATCCAATATTTTCTGTTAATCCAACTGAAGGACTAATTAGATTTTTAGGAAACTAGCCCATTGGATTTTATAGATTTTGACGTGCTGTTTTTGAGTTTTCATATTGCTGCTTGCTATTTTTGGCAAAATTGTATATACTTTATAAAACATGCCTCAAACGTATAGACGTAGTTATTCCGTTTCAAATGGCAGCTCGGTTAAAGTTGAATTCAAAAATTGTGTAATGTCCCATTTTGGCGTAGGGCGTATATTTTATATGCGCGGCTTGCGTTTGCTAAGTCTCTTATTTAATAGATCTAGAAACACATGTGTTAGATAAAAATATATGGCAATGTAATGAATTAAGTTTTTTTAAGTATAAGTGTAAGGCTTTAGTCTTAAGTTTTAGCTAAATAGTTATTTTACCGACGACCAGATCGCGACGCGATCATTCGCCATTAAAACAAAGGGTCTCGAGTTCGATTCTCGTTTTGGGTCAATAATAATGTTTCTAAATTGACTCGGGTCTGGATGTACTGGGAGATAGCTCCGGCAAAATTTATTGTATGGTGCTTTGTAAGATAAGGTGTAAATTAAGTTCATGCGATAGGTACTATGACGATTGATATGTTATCTGACTAATATTTAATATTATTTACCTATTTATTTGTATTTTATGTGTAAAATAGTGTGCCAAGTACTCATATTGTCTATAATTGGCCAATAAAACCAAAAATTAAAAACGTCATTTTTTTATTTTACATCCTATTTACAATTTATATAAATGTAATAAGAGGTCTAATGACTCTTGACAATTTTACTATAAAGATTACGGACATAAGTAATTATATGACAAAATTATTTATCTAAGCAATGCCTGCAGTGGGAACAATATAAATTAAATAATATAATAAGTAACGCAATAACATTATCCGAAACTAAATTGCTACTAAATACACACTTAACAGATTCATATTCATGTTATATTCGTTGAAGTACCTATATGACAATCAGATCGATTCTCAATTATAAAAAAATGTTTACCTTATTTTACCAGATCTTAATTAATTAACAATACAAAACATATATAAAAAGCACCTATCCATCAATTCATACACATTGTTCAAATTTCTAACATTGTTTTATAAAATCACAGATACTGCTGGTAACTGCCTCATTCACTATGATCAGCAAAAGTTATAAATAAGATTTTAGTTTGTAATGTACCTTTCAGTGATCAATAAAATTAATGTTAACTTGTAAAAATCTTAAAACGTCTAGTCTACTTTCAGTTTTAACCATTACATCAACAAGCAGTATTTATCAATTAAAATTAACATCTTATGGGCCGATTTTTCAAACGCCAGATAACTTTTATCCGACAGATTTTTTAAAACAAAAACTGTCAACATGTTAAAGTTATTCTTCATATAAAAGTTATCTGGCTACTGAAAAATCAGCCCGAGGCGAGTAGTGCTTAACACGTTCTAGTACAAAACACCCCATGTATCCTCGCAAATTATTAAGGTAAATATATATAATAATATAAATTACATACTTTAATTACACATTTGCTGATCTAGATCAAGAAAAAATTTCCGCGATTTGTTTTAAATAACATCATTACTTTCTTTTGTCGTATCTTGCAGATCGAAGGATAAGTTCGATAACGGCCAACAAGAACATCAAGTTTATCTTTTCCATTTACGAGTACTTAATGACGCTGTATGTAGGTAGCATTACCTACAATATGGGTATTTTTCCATACTTTTGTGTTGCCAAGACATATTATGTACAACTAATACCTACAAACATAAAAAGAAGAGTTCGAAGCTTAGTGGACACTCCTCTCCATTGTCATAACGTTGTCAAGCCTACAAATTTACAGTGATAAATCAGTATTCCCCAATCCCCATCGGAGTATTTTGCCGCAATATGCGATATTTATAGATTCATCAGACCCATTTTCTTAATCTAGAGCTCACCAAGATTGCATCAGCATAATACTTTGGTAAAACCTAGGACTAAATCAAATTACCTAACTACCACCAAGCCATTTCTTGTAAAAAACATTTTTGTCACACTTTAATCTCGCACCGAAAGTCGTCATCGCGCACCTTCGACATCTTTTTGCGCGATGGTATTTTCTTTTTGGTATTGTCTGTCTCGCTCGTGCTCCAAGCTTGGTTGTGGCTCGGTGGCGCCCTGGGGTGCGTCGTCACCGAGTTTCTCAGCTTCGTTGATGTCTTCAGGGAGTTCTGCGTGTCCCGTGTCGGGCAGCAGCATAGCTAACAACGCCGGGCCTAGCGCTACGATGCCGAACGCGATGCTGGGCAGCCCAGGCATATATTTGTCCTGTAAAGGTGGTTAGGTTACAATATATCATCACAAATTTTACAGATATGCCCTTAATGGGGGTAGCTTAGATAGATAGATAGATACTCTTTATTGCACACCGTACAAGTAAATTACACATCATTTTTACAGAAAGATGTACAATTTAGGTGGTTTTATCGCTAATAGCGATCTCTTCCAGACAACCTTAGTGGTCAGAGTTACGCATCCGCCTTGTTTAAGTATGTGTGTGGGATTATTTATACCCTCGAAGCATCCCTCAAATTACGTGTGATAAATGTGTTCTATCTAAAGTAAGACTAATTATGTGATAAAAAGCGTTTTTTTGGAGGTTTAGAACATTTGTATATCTTACACGTTATTTTCCCGTGTCCACTCTAATCGGAATTGCATTCGGATCACGTTTGGTAATTAATCATTTATTATTATTATCATCTTGACTCATTGCTGTGATCCCCTTGGCGATAAGCCTGTCAGCTTTGCTAAGAACGTCAAAGAGATAAATTGAAAAGGACTTTCCAAATTGCAAATAAAAGATAATGCGTTTAAAATAGCAATATTGGTAACATCTCGACACCAAAATTAGGTAGTTAATTACTTGTTAATAGCGTTACAAATGTTTCACTAAAATGAAAACTGTGACTAGAGTTAAACACTTAGGTATAGAGACGCATTTTCGGAAAGCATTGATTGAGAAAGGGATCTTAGTATGATTATAACTATCTAAAACGAAAGATTTATAATTATAGGGAGATCTTAATATAGAGCTGATCATTCGTAATCTTAACTTAAAAAATTCAACTGAGTCTTACTGTACATTCTGATTATACTCCCAAAAATCATCTGTGGAGCAAGTTGGCCCAGAAAACTGTGTACTCGTCGTCTTGCTTGTCAGCAAGAACGACATTTCTTGGCTTTGGAACATTTAGGTAAACAAACAAAGAGACAAATAATGTACCAGTAAAGGTGCTTGAGGCGCCAGCACAGCTCCCAGCCTGCCAATAGTGTTAGCTGTATTGGTCAGTGTGTTGCGAGACGTGGTGGGAAACACCTCAAGAGCCACCACAGTCAAGGAGAAAAGACCATAGCTACTGCACATCTTTCCAATCACGTAGAACAAGGTTGAAGCCCACCAGATGGCTGCAAGAATAGGAATAAGGTAACATTTATAATTTTTTAGGTTGTGATATCATAGACAACTCCTCAGCAGATTATTTTCAAATTGATGTTGATGTAGTTTTATTATTAAAGTTTTATTCGTAGGTTAAAAAAATAGGTATGTTTAATGAAAATGAAAATCGAAATTTGACATTGCCGTTCAAATAATTAATCAAACACTAGATAACATATTAAGATTTCATGCAAAACAAAAGATTTATTTTAGGGAATTCTTAATATTCTTTGATAACAAAGATAGTAACATAACTTCTATACTATCGAAACTACAAATGTTAATTTAAAATGAAGACAGCTGTTTTAAGTTGTTTACCCGAGAAGTGGTAAATGATAGAAAAAATATATAAATGCTTATCTTACAACAGTCTCATTAAGCCCCAAACTAAGCAGAAACTGAGCTATGACTACTTGATATCCATGACCCAAGTTAAAGTGCTCGTGCTTCAAATAAACACTTGCATCTTGCGGGATTCGAACCAGCGGTTACGTGGTTTCACAGTCGGAATCTCAAACCACTAGCACCAAAACATTATCATTGCTATAAAACACTCGACTTACACTTAGGAACAAAGGCAGATGCAATGAAGAAGAACGCACACAGCGAGTATGCGACACAGATGGGCGTCTTTCGCCCAAACCTGGTGAGTGTGATGGCCGTGATGATCCTAGTGGGGATCGCAACCAACAGCAACGCTGAGAAGTTCAAGTACTTGTTCCCAGATATGCTGATAGAGTTGATGATCGTCCCGTAGTTGACGAACATGCAGCAGAAGAAACTCGCCGCAATCAAGGCAACCCTTCCCAGGATCTTCTTCGAACGCAGCGCAAACAAAAGATGTGTGGTTTGCACTGGATTCTGTCTTTCCTAGAAAGGTTTGATTCCCGATTAAAGTAATTAGACAGGATTAAAGTAATTATCACGATTAATAAGCTTATTCCAAGGATTCAGTAATAAGAAATTTATAAATACTCGTATAAGTATTCTTATGTAATCGCACTATTTGATTTCTTCATTTTGAATAATAGGTTATATGTTTTATGATTCAATTCTACCAATGCAGAAAATAAACTTATTTTAGTAGCCTTGGAAATGATAGGAAACCGTAGGTTTTTTTGTGTACAGTTTATATTTTATTTGTACAGTAACTATTAGGTTTTATTTTACGTTAATATTTATAAATGTTTATGTTATTGGTTCTAAATAGTGCAATGTAAGCAAAGAGTAGCTATATACATTATTTATATTTCTTTACTTTATTCTGATCACTTCTATCTTGCAGACTATTAAGTGCAATTTTTCGGGTAAGAATTTTTACAATAGGATTAAAAGCCAGCAGGGTATTCACATTTTTTTAAATCCGAGATCGATGTGATTGTACTAAGTAGGTACTAAGATTAGATTACTAAGCAAAGACTAAACCTGTTGATAATAACTTGGACAATATGCTCAGTGATCAGTCCATCCAATCAATGTGATCAGTGATTGGTGGTCAATGAGTACCTAGTGAAATATTGAACATAATTAACATGGTGTTTGTGATTTAATTTTTATTTATTAGGTGAATTATTTTACATGATTTAACTACTTATTTATTCATTAAAAAAACATATCGTATTTTTCAAGCAATTGATTTAACCATCATTTTATTTTGAATTACGTTTATAGTAACAGTTTATGATTACTCGTCTTGACTCACCTGATCAGTTTTATTCCTTTTTTCGCTATCACTAATCTTTGTCAACATCTCTTTAGCTTTCTTGGATAGCGTTATGTTATTGATTTTGGCGACTTTATTCAAGACCCTCACAGCTTCGTCTTTTTTGTTATGGGCTAGTAGCCATCTGACCCCTTCGTCTACTAAGAAAATGTAAAAAACCACGACTAACAACGGGGCGTATATAGCTCGCATCATGTGCCTCCAGTAGGGTATTTTCCAGGCGATGAGACCGAAGAACGCGGAGCCGAAAGTTGACAGAATGTCAGAGATGCAGGAGAAGACAACTCTCCGCTTTTGACTGACGCTCTCTAAAGCTGTAAAAAGAAGAAAAAAGATCTATTAGTCTGAAATAATTTTAATAATATTTGGGTAGGAACATAGTGTGTGGTATTTTTATTTTGTGTTGTTAATGACGTGTATTTTTCAATAGAAAAGATAAAAGCATTTAAGTCATATCTCAGAAACTTTAATAGGAAATCTAAATTTTCTGCCATCCGATACGTATCTCTTACGGAAAAAATTATGATAATTAATCATTCTAATTAGTCTGTATTTAGATAATTATTTTAACTAAATTTACCCTATTTTACGATTGTGCTACCGATAAATTACATTTTCAGGGGGTATTTTATCTTGTGATTGCTTATTATGATTATAATAATTACTTTGTTATTTATATATATCCATGACTTAGGTGCAAATGCTCGTGCTCATCACACAAACATTTGCCCCTTTCGGGATTTGAACCCGCAACCGCTGGCTTTGTAGTCCGGAGCGTGAATCACTACACCAGACGGTCGTCGTCGTCGTCATCTCTGGAATAACACGAAGTCAGCGTATCCAATACAACAACATCTTTAAGATGTATTTCATTGTCGATGTTTCCGCATACTGATGGCTTTCATACCATATTCGCAAAAATGTAGATCCCTTTCATATCGCAAGCTTAGAACAATGGTGGACAGCCAGCTGGACCACCCCGCTATGGATGGCTGAGCCTCGTTTCGTGAGGAAAGTAATGATTTAACCTGTATTTTATATGTAATACGTAAGAAGTAATTTACATACGAATCTCGCTTAGTTAACCGAAGTATACTATTTTTATTTTGCAGACATAGCCCAACGGATTAGCAAGCTGAAGTGGTAGTGGGCGGGGCACATAGCACGTAGAACTAACGGCCGATGGGGCAGAAAGGTTCTAGAATGGAGGCCGCGTACCGGCAAGCATAGCGTAGGACGTCCACTCACAAGGTGATCAGACGACCAGGTAAGGGTCGCAGGAAGACGTTGGATGAAGGCTGCTTCCAACCGGCCAATTTGGAAGTCAATGGGGGAGGCCTATGTTCAGCAGTGGACGTCCTATGGCTGAAATGATGATGATGATGATGACTATTTTTGTTTAATTTAAATTTAAATTAGATATCAATTTCTATTTTGTAATCATTTAACAGGACACCTGCAAAGTAATTATTTATTAACTAACATGACAACAAAAAATGTTTTTGATCAACGATAATTAATAATTATTACTGCAAAAAATATGACACATTTTATAGAAATTTGATAACATCGGCTTACTTGTGGTAAAGTCTCCATCGATCATGATTTATTAGATATCGACGTTCGCGTAATTATTTATTTTGTTATCTACAAGAAAATAGGCTGATTAGTACGTAATAATACCTAGTAAATAGCTATCTAGCTGCCTAGGGGGTACGTGTTTATAATTATGGTAGTCGTATCGCGTTTATCTATAACTTGGAGTAGGTAATATTGCCATGATGATAAGAGGTGTGTCATTATGTGCCATTATCAGATAGGATCCCATTGAAAATTTTCGACATGACTTTAAATAAATAGCAAGGTTATTGACATTGAATTTGTTAATTACAGGTTTTATATGATTTTTAATGCCGAAAGGACTAAACACTAGGGATAAGATAGCTATTATTGGTCAAAATAGAACTTGGGGTTATTGTACCTTGTAATTTGGGTGTTGTTGTATTTGTAGGTTATGAGAGATAAGATAAATGGTTTGTTTACATAGGTAAGTCATAAAAAATCATCATCATTATCATTATTTCAGCCATATGACGTCCACTGCTGAACATAGGCCTCCCCCAATGACCTATCATCGGGGGGGATGGCCAATACTCGCCACGCTTGGCAGGCGGGTTGGCGAGCGCAGTTTTTTATAAGATTTCGCACGAAGACGTTGCTGCCCGTCTCGTGCTACAGGAATTAGTCGCCTCTTACGACACACCTCCTGTTGGCGGTAGGGGAAGTGTATTCTTACCGGCCGTCCCCACTCGGCACGGACATCACAATTAAATTTGAGTTCTCTAAGTTAAAAATGATGTTGGCGAAAGATCTGAGCTGGTGGCTAGGCCATTAAAATCACTCACTTGCTTTGCCTAGCAATAGGGTAGCTTTTAGCAAGTGGCTATCTTTTTTACTTTCTCGGGCTATTGTTTATATTTCTTATATCTCTTGTTTCTTTGAATATATTATTTACCTACTTATTAAAAGGACATTATTGTACATGTTGTAATGTTACGATTTTTGACATTGACTTTACTTGTATGTACTAATATTTGAAATTCAATTTAATTGAAATCATTTATCCTAAATCATGTTTAATAATAAAAAATGTTAAATGCATGACAACATTATTAACATGTATGTGCCATACCAAAATACCTACTAGAACTAAATGTACCGTGTTTTATGCAAATAAAGATTTACTTTACTTTAAGACAAACGTTGCCGCAGAACCGATAACCGATGGAGTAGATGTGTTCTTGAGTAGAGACCGCGACATAGCAAACCCATCGTAGGGACAAGGTGGAACAGTGGGTCAGTGGCGTGCATTGGGAGAAGCCTATCCAGCAATGGGGCTGATTATGATGACACATCAAACCAATTACATTTATAAATGTAATTATAGAAGATTTGTAGATACTTACATAAGACTAAAGAAGCGTTGCCATATCCTAGAGCCGTCTCTAAGAACTCGAAAATCAGCAGCATCCAGTAGTTGACGGAGAAGGACTTGATGAGACCTGCCACGCCCACGACCAGGGGGGTGCACACTATTATCACCTTGCGCCCGTATCTGCAAATAATTTAATCATAAAAAATAAGGACTCCCCAGCATTCAATACTTTTTGTACTATTTGTCGTTGAAACGGCTACGCTAAAGAAGTATCGTAGGAGCTGATAACTTGAGTTTTACGTTATCAGCTACTAAATTATCATCACTTCTAGCGATAAAACCGTCAAATTTGTGCAGTTCTAAGTGCTTTTCCTGTACCTTATTTGGGTAATATGTATAAAGGGTATCCATTTACCTAACCATCACCTGCTGAATGAAGACCTCACCCATTGATCTTCAGCGGAGCAAGTATAATGCAACCTTCATCCAGGTTTTCTGTTTGTCCAATAAATTATATTTTAAGTCTTTAACCGCCCAGCGAAGGTCTACTTCATAGTACTATTTTCTTTATGATCTATTATAAAATCTTATCTTATTATAACATTTTAAAGGCATCGCTTTAGCAGAGATTACTAGTGATGGGCGAATGCGAATGATTTATTCAAATGACCATTCGAAGGAATGGACATTCGAATTATTCGATTGGAGAATAGAAGTTTTCGATTTATTCGAATGAAAAAGAATAATTCAAACGAAAAAGAATAATTCGAATGAAAACAGTTCGACCAAATATATTTTAAAACACATGTGCTGTCAATCAACTGTAATAACATAATGTGAGTAACATAAATGATTAAGAATGTATATAGAATAAGAAAAAATAATTTTAAAAAAAATCTCTTCACATAACAAAAAATGGGTAAGTTAAAGAAAGAAGCTGACCTGAAAGAAACAAATGATGCTTTGTGTGGTTATTTCTAAGAAGTATTTAATTATCTGCTAACTTCCACTTATCTAATATGCAATTTTTGTCAAATTTATATTTTACTACTAATTAAAAAAACAAGGCAGCACGGTTATTTTGATACACAATCAGGGGAAGCACTGCTGTGCCGTACTTCTTTAAACATGAAATTATTCGAACAACCCATCATTATTTTTATTCGAATAAATTCATTTGGTCAAAAACCAAGCGAATAGCGAATAAAAATCACTCGAATTATATAAGTAATTATTTGAATGACGAATGATTATTCGAATAGTGCTTAATGATTCATTCGAATAATTCGATTGTAGTTTTTATGAACAATCGGCCATCACTAGTGATTACGAAAGCTTAAAGCAACTCATGCCGTGGTTGTGGATGGGTGGGTGTCCATTTCAATCGTAATTAGTGATATTTATCACAAACTTACTTATTCTCCGTGCTTTAATAGGCACGTTAAAAATCAGTCCTGGCTATGATTTGAAATTAGTCTTATAGCCCAGTCAGAGGACTTAAGGCGGATTGTTAACATCTGACAGTAAGGTTTAGTCACTGGCAACAACACCCCTTGCACAAATCCGCACAAGGCCCGAGTGGTGAAGTGTGCCCCAAGCCACCTCATAAGTACTTCAGGTGAGGCCTGTGTCCTGCAGTAGGACGTTTATAGGCTAACGTAACTTAACTAAAGTTGTATATTTACTACCTGTCCGAAATGAAGCCAGAAAGTAAGAAGGAGAAGACAAGCCCAAGGTTGTGGACGGTGCCGACCATCGTTCCCTTCCAAGGGTCACAGCCGAGGTCAAACTGAAATAAAAATTACAGAACTGCTGTTATCAACACCCTGTTATCAAATATTGCTGTAAAAAGAGAAACACAAAAGTAGAGTGTCTGTGTATGTAACTGTCCTTTATTTATGCCTGCAGCTTTGCCCACGTCGAAAACGTCTGGTAAATAATGATAGATTAGCTATTCAGTTGTTTTTATTGTTCTTTTCGTGATAGATCTATCCGGAAAGTTAATTGTTGGTCAAAGAGTTACTTAAATCGAATTATTACATACACCTAAACATACTTTACCTTCTTTGATATAGGATATTAAAATGGTCTAGGCTCCCAACAAAAAGGAGTAATAAATGGTGCGCGATCAACAAGGCCTATCGCCTGTAACGGCTATTTGATTAACTATCACAATTTAATGATAATAAAATTACGAATACTGAAAAAGTATGTGTCGTAAACTCATGAGTTTAAAGTCACTCAATCATGCATCAATGGCTTAATGTATTTAGATGAGAACATAGATAAACCAAGGCCTAAATTGAAACGCTGGCACAGAACAGCTAATTCATTTAATCTGTATTTGGTAGAACTCTTAATACCCGTGAGAAGCGCAATGATGCGCGTCTTTAAAAAAATATTTGAGGCATAACCACTTGCAACTGCTAAGTCGTATACTAAATGCAATTAAACTAATACTGCACACGATGATATCATGATACCATAATCATACAACTCTGTCTCTCACTATCTGTCAATAATTTTCCAATTTGCAGTAAATAAGCTACACAATAAATTCTATTAACGATAAAAGGCACACATGAGCCGCAAAAAAAACTAAATTACTGTGGTTATGGAGTGGCCATCATAGTGAGTTGTTTACCATTATTTTCGATCATGGTGACTTGCTAAATCATAATAATATTTCAAGTAAGCCTTCCACGTTCAAGCGATGTTGATCGTAAGTGTTAAAGATATTTAGAACCCGGGTACAATCCTACATTTCCGTTTTTACAAATTCTGTTGGCCACTAAAATATGCTTATACTCAATAGTATAATCATATTGAATAGAGTATGATGATCGTATACAACAGCATCTAGTGTAAAACAACACCAAAAATAAGCGTCGTGATATTGTCACGACAAATACTGAATACAATACATATCTTTTTTTGTTTTCTCTATTGTCATGTATTTTCTTTTGTGTCAAACAAATATTATTCTATTCTATTATCAATTATTTGTTGCAGTATTTGTAATTTACATGTTTTACAATTACCTACTATGACTTATTAAAATGTTTTAATCTTTGTTGTTGCATTTTTTAAATTAACACTTTGCACTACACGGGTATCAATGCAAGACATGCCTCTTTACACTCGTGCATCGATCATCGCCAGTCATCCCATGACCACGGCCTATGCAACTAGATCGAAACGTCAGGAAAATCAATTCGTAAAAAGAGGTATAGTGCTACTATGATGACCTACTGTCCTACAACGTGTTATTTTGCCCAAACATTATCGTGTTTATTTACTAGAGTCGTTATCAGACAAATAGACGTACATCCGTAGATGCGCCTTGAACTCATAACTATGGCAGACAATGTCCATGGCAGTGACCACCGCCATTGTCGCAGTTGATTGCCGGCTGTTGTCAACGAGCGCTCACGTGCGCTACGCCCATTACATGACATTGTACATACTATGCAGGCCGGTGCTGCGAGTGAATGAACTAAGCCCACTCAGCTGTGCTCAGAGATAACATCGAAAACTACAACATTTACAAGGGTCGAAACTTGTGCCTAGGCTAGCTACTTCCAAGGACGCTAATTAGTACCTAAGCAATGTTGGTTTTAAAAAACTGGTTATGCCTCTGGAAGGGGGAAAATTAAAACTTTTTTTTTTAAGTATAATATCATCAGACACGTAATGATATATGAAAACTAAGGCAACTCTGCTTACATACGTGTATAATCATGATTTATGTACAAATGCTCGCTGCTTTGTACTGAAAATTTTTATACATATTTTATAGATAATCATTTATTCTACTAGTGTTTATTGTTCATACAGAGAAAGTACACTAATTTCTCAGTACCTATACCTACTACAACGCGGAGTAGGTAAGTAAGTAAAATAAATATTGTGGACGATATGGCCCGAGTAAGACCATTTTCAACCGCTTGAAATTGAAAGCCGCTTAATTTTTTATATTTTCATCAAAACGTGTGTGTATAATATAAAAGGTGGTGGTTTCGGAAAAAGCACCGTAAGCTTCTTCCCCCATAAAAATTTAAGAGAATTGCCATCGCCACGAGTATAAGAAGATCAAAACATAATTAGAACCCAATCTACAACTAACCTCAGCAACAATGCTGTCGTAATTCTCATAGACTATTCTCTCGCATCGCATGGTCTCGTTGTCCATGTAGCGTTCAGGCGAACAGTCCCCGTCATCGATTCTGATGACTGTCGTGTTGTTTTCGTAGATGGTGAGAGGTCCATCATGTCTGACTTGACGCTGGCAAGTGTCGGTACTGTTCAGCACGAAGGGGGCCCAGGAGGCGTTGAAACGAGGGTCTAAGCTCTCACACTCTGGGACGTAGCATCTGAAAAGAAACAAAGTTTAAGATAATGGTTGAAGTCTGTAATGTCTTTTCAATAGATTGCAGATAACAGAAATGTCGTGGATGTGTTCAAAGGAATTTCAATGGCTTGGACAAGCCTGGATATAACAATTTGTTTAAGCAAATAGGGTAAGGCATTGCAATTTTACACTTCCCGTATTTTGGGAAGTGACGAAAATAAATTCCACTCAAAAAACTTGGTTAATGATGACACCCTTTTTTTAAAATATGCAATCACAGAAAAATATGTACTGTTACCGAGAGTTGGGCAGTTTTGAGTTCTACACATTTTTTGCCACGATGATTTTACTGAAAACGGGCCATGAGTATTTTTCAGATGACTACAATATCTAACTGTGACCATTTTATTGGAAATAAACAACATTTTAAAAAACAAATAAAGCTTAAAATAATTGATGATACAGCGTAACAAATAAAAAAGGGATTTTACTTTTTTCTTTTTGTCAACATTGATTACGGTTATACGGGGTGTTGGTTTTAAATTAGCACCTTGTACATCATCTTAATTATATTTTATCTTGGCTATGAACAACATATTTTTTTAAATTAATTATATATGTAACTTTAGTGATATTCTTTATCTGCGAATATTACGAGAGAAGTTTTCAGAAATGTATACCTTTTCTATAAGTACTTTTCTTGTATTTAAGTGCACACTGACTAACATACTATTCATTTATATAATATACGTGGATAACTGTTATTGGCTTTCCGTAGAGTTAAGATATTTTATGTAAAATGAAATCTGTAAGCTGTTGTTAACCCTAATAAAAACAAATAAAATAAAACTCATCGTGACTCGCGGTACAAACCTAAATTAAATACAGGTAGGTCAATAATAGAATGAGGTAAAAAGTAAGTAAAGTAAGCCTATCTCTCCCACTCCAGGGAACAGGTAAGGCCTGTGCCTCAGCTATAGGGTAGGTTGGGTCACACTCTACTACGCGGACCGAGACCTGATTAGTGAAAGATATTGTGAGGCAGGTGATTTAACCATATTGATGTAATCAAGGCGCCATAAGGTATCTAGGCTTCACGGCTAGAATCAATTATCCTAATGCCGGATATCTGCTTAAAATCATACTTAGTTTTTCTCCTTCGGTCGGGGCTAGATTGAACTCTAACCCTTATCTAGGCTTAGCAACTGAGAGTTATTCTATCTACGACATTGCCACAAGACACATTTAACTAGGTACCCGTAAAACTCGTTTCCGAAAACACTCGTAATGACTTAATAAAACACTTGACATTGTAATTAAAATAAAGACCTAAATGTAAAATACACAACGTAACTATTAGATTAGACAATCGATCTTTGGATAATATTCATAAATTACGTTGATGGCAAACTGGCATATTGTTCAAAAAAATACTTTGTTGTATAAAAAATACTTTGTATAAAACAGATAGAGGCTAACGTTATTTCTACACAGCAAAGCTTAATTTGCTTCATGGCATCGGAGCTCCAGATCAGTTTTTTTTTTTAGTTTTATAGGTACGTATTTAGAATACACTAAGAATGTCATGGAGCAAAGAAAAACGTAAAACTCAAAAACAAACGTAAAAACTTCCTTCTTCCTGCACCATTTAGAGGATATGAGAGGTAATATTAGGACAAGTAAGTCATAGGGATCTAAGATCTAAAAACCTTTCATATCGTGTTTTAGTTCATCATATTTAAGAGTCCTACGTAACATTAACACAAAAATATCTCCTACATAAACGACTACTACTGACAAATCTTTCACAAACATAATAAATTCATTTCTATCATAACTCATAAATCTGGTCACTACGCATTAGTAGCAGGCAGACGATAAATCTCGAGAGCAATGATTATAATTTTTATTGTGTATGTTACATTTCAATTTCTTCTTTGAATTTACAATAGATAATCAATACTGCTTTGACATTACAATTAACATTATTGACATAACTCAAGATAGCACACTGTTCACGTGTGCCGGTTCAAAACACCGATAATTGTGTTTGATTTATGAATACCGTTGTCAATACACTAATATCAGTACAATGTCGTTAAAATGTTGGTTAATAGGCTAATTTTACATTGAATTTCTTATTTCACATATTTACGAAGTATAAATATAAAAAAATGCATTTAAAATGACTGAAATATGGTTTTCAGTACCTTTAATTACAGAGATTTAAAAGTTTTTTAGTAAATATTTGACAAATTAAATAACTAAAACTTGTCGTAGTATTCGCTTGACGAAGATCTTGATCAGAGTTAACCCAAATTAATAAATAAACTAGCAATACAATTTGGCTTTCTCCTTTTTGCCATATAACTCACAAATTCACTTTTCTTTTTTCGACTTCATAGATTTGGGTCTCCACAGAAAGTTCTACAGAAAATCTAATTGAAATGCCATTTGGGGACGGTCGTAAAAAATACACTTCCCAACCGTCAAGAGGAGGCGTGTCGTAAGAGGCGAATAATTCCTGAAGCACGAGACGGGCAGCAGCGCCTACGTGCGAAATCTTCGCCAACCCGCCTGCCAAACATGGCGAGTATTGGCAATCCCCCTCGATGATAAGTCATTGGGGGAGGCCTTTGTTAAGCAGTGGACGTTCTATGGCTGAAATGATGATGATGATAAATTGAAATGGAAATAGGGATAATTCCAATAAACCCAACGATGATCGAAAAATTGAAAAATGTTTATTTCTTTAACAATAATTTTAAATATAGCTATGCAGAGGTGGACTCTTTCTTATAAGTGCTAAGGCACCTGTGGCAGAAGGAGTCACTCTTCCTTAACAAAAGGTACATTTATATAAAAGCAAGTTACATGGTACTTTTTAACTTACAAAACAAAACGTTGTGTGTGTGTGTGTGTGTGTGTGTGTGTGTGTGTGTGTGTGTGTGTGTGTGTGTGTGTGTGTGTGTGTGTGTGTGTGTGTGTATGTGTGAATGTGTGTGCGCTTGGAAAACATGTTTGGTATTGTGTTATGTATCATATTTAAGTAGGCTTTCAGTTTCTTCGTAGTTTAATGATTTTAGCCAGTTTGTCACTGTAATTTTACAAATGCAATCTCAGATGGAACTGATTTTAAACTAATTTTAATATACATACATAAGGTCGCCTTTTAAAAACGGGTGAAATTGAAAGAGCAATTACAAAAACATAAATGAATCATTTTTGTTAAAAAAAAAGAAAATTTTTATACGCTAGTTTTCGAGACAAACGCCAAAAACTATTTTGATTTCAACGTAAAATAAAACACCCCGTGCCCCGTGCGTGCACCCCGAGGGAAGAGTGGGGCACGATTGAAATGAGAGAGACAGAGGCGATGATGTAGGGACGTTTCAGACTACACAGGATGCTCTTAATTTTTTTTTTCTTAGGAATAATAAAAATGAAAACTAGCCCGTTTTTAAGAGTCTAGCCCTAGCCCGTCTAGTCCAGTGGTTAGCGTTCCTGACTAGGTACATAACCAACCGTAGGTTCGAACCCCGCGAGACTGTTTGAGTCATGAATGTCATATTATTTATAACGTATTAAGACATGTCTATCCGTTATCTAGTTGCCATAGTACTAGTCCTGCTTAGTGATAATGATAATTGGTGTGATTGTTAAAATAATTATTTATTTCTTTACATTCTAATGTTAAACAGAAGATGATCGATCAAGTCTATTATTTAAAACTATTTGTTTCGTTTCATTTGAACGGCGAAAAGAATGGTGCTGGATTATATTGATTACTATTTTACAAAGTTTGACGTGATCAGCCACGTTTTCAGAGTTCAAAGTTTATTTAATGTATTTAAATGAAATCATTTATTGTGAAAATGTAGCTAACAATAGGGTGATAAACATGAGTACATGAATGATTACCTACCTAAGTTATGAGTATTTCATGTTATTGTCCTTTAAATAAAACTGATTTGCTGAAGAAACATGGGTCCTAATATGAAAAGGTAATAGTGAAATACTGAATATATCCCTTTATAAACGAATATTTTTCTGGTTAAAAATAAAATTGTGTTCACCTGTGGTTAACCTCCGCGGCAGTAAAGACATAGTTGTAGTTGCACATTGCGAGGAAGGAGTCCCGGAATGCAAGCAAGAACAGTAGCAGGAGCTGGTACTTCCCGAAGCTGCCCAGCTCGCTGAGGATGCCCTCTAGGTTGAACTGGCCCTCGCTGCTGGCCTCCGTGTCTGTTGCCATCTGGAAACAAAAAGAGTTTAAATACTTTCCGCTTAAAATCAGAGTTTGATAAAATTATGAATACTTTCTTTTAAAAATCTTATATTGTTTATGTAGATGTTTGACGATTTTATTTAAGTTTTACCCATCTCTATAAGTACCCACTTATAGAGATTAAGTTTTACCCACCTCTATGGGTAAGTACCTACTTTAGAGATTAAATTTTACATAGCTCTAATATGAATCTAAAAATAAAATCGTCAAACTTCCTGTAGCCCCTTACGTATTGATCGTGGAGTAAAAATGAATAGAATTAAATCTATTTAAATAAAACAAAGTTAGGTTAGTTAAACCATTTATAAGTCAAGAACGGCTGGGCCGATTTTTATGTTTTATGATTTTTTGGAATTGTCTCCATCCCGAATAGCAGAACAACTATTCAATTATTGGAAAAATTCACGGAAAAATAAAAACTTTGAAGAGGCGGTACGAAACTTCGTACCGCCGGAACTTCATGCTAACTCGCCGGGACAGCTAGTTTTATATAACATCTTTTGTCACAAGTTATCATTATGTTATTTTATTCGTACAGATATTTGATTAATGAGCATAAACCAAAAAATATGGACCTCTATATTTTTTTCGCGATTTCAATGTTTGTCCTATAGAAAAAGTTGTAGTATTTAAGCAGTACACTGTACAATCACCTAGAAGGTAGATACCTAATAAATTAGCACCTTAAGTTAGTATGTTGTCAGCTGCATGTTTATATAAAACTAGATATCCCGGCGAAATTCGTACTGCTCCTTTATTAAACGGTTTTAATATATTTTTTTTCAAGATTTTTTTGATATTTTGATAGTGATTCTGCTATTCGGGGCGGAGACATATCCAACAAACCAAAGATCATAAAAATCGATCCAGCCGTTCTCGACTTATAAATGGTGTAACTAACCCGACTTTGTTTTATATACAAGATCGCCTTTTATAAACGGGTGAAACTTTAACAGAACTTCTAATTATATTAGAGAAACCGGGCCCTATTATTTTCATTCTTAAAAAAAAATTAAGAGCTTCCTGTGTAGTCTGAAACGTCCCTACATCATCGCCTCTGTCTCTCTCATTTCAATCGTGCCCCACTCTTCCCTCGGGGTGTTTTATTTTACGTTGAAATCAAAATAGTTTTTGGCGTTTTTCTCGAAAACTAGCGTATAAAAATTTTCTTTTTTTTTAACAAAAATGATTCATTTATGTTTTTGTAATTGCTCTTTAAATTTCACCCGTTTATAAAAGGCGACCTTACGTATGGATATTAAAATTAGTTTAAAATCAGTTGCTTCTGAGATTGCATTTGTTTAAGGAGCGTTACGTAGTTAGGAGAGAGGGGGGGAGAATTTTAAAGGACCTAAAAGTATATCTCGTCTTAAATATTGCCTGTCACAGCATGACAGACAGGAATGCAAATATTTAATTTAAAAACGTTGAAGCGTAAAACACTATTTTTCTTTGAGAAAACAATAATTATTATAAAGAAACTGCTGATTAAACAAACATGCGCAAATAAATGTATTTGTCGCTTTAATTGCAGCGGCGTGTCAGCAAAGATGGCTACGTCAGAAATTCACAATCTTTACAAAATATTTGCTTGTGTTGTAGACTTGGAGTCTATTCGGGGTCTTTTGACGACATTCGACAGTTAACAGTTTTATAACATTTCAAAAAAGATATTTCATTTATGTGCCTGTTTGGTATCTGGTTAATACCTACCACTACTGTCAATAATGGCGGATTTGGCTAGTTACTGTTAATAATACCAGTTCAGTGATCTCTACACATTTTTACATTATAGTTTTTAAAATGTTTAAGACGCGTTTTTACTGGCTGTAACAGAACAGTGCAGTGAAACTTAAAGAACGGATTTACTGTTTATATACATCTTTTTTTAACCAAGATCGAAATTTCAAAAGAAAAATTATTTTCCATACTAAACACCCGAATAGCTAACATACTTTGTATAGAGAACTATTAAAGTAGATTCACTCCTTTGTTCCACTCCACCTGTCTCTTACTTCCTGTATATGGATGAGACTCGTCAAAACCAATAAACATTTTGACTGCCCATAAAAAAAGGTAAATCAACCTTGGGCCCATTTATATTCAAGTATTAAAAATCATTTTTATTATCTCTTATTTTTATTTATTGTATTAATTGGGTAAAAAATTATACCAAACGCAAGTCATTCGCTTAAAGTCGAATCGATTGCGACGTCAAAGCACGCATTGCTGCTGCGTGGGCCAAATGGCGAGAGGTGACTGGTGTCATTTGTGACCCCAGAATGCCGGTTAAGCTTAAAGGACAGATCTATAAGTCCATCATTAGGCCTGTTCTTTTATATGGCAGCGAAGCATGGCCGCTACTTGAGCGACACAAGCAGGAGCTGCGTGTCACGGAGATGAATATGCTGCGGTGGATGTGCGGAGTCACGCGTAAGGACCGCGTGAGGAACTCGCGCATCCGCGGTAGCCTTCGTGTCCGTGATATTGCAGACAAACTGCAGGAGAGTCGCCTACGCTGGTACGGCCATGTTTTGCGGAAACCGGCAAGCTACTTAGGAAACAAATGTCTGGCCATGCCGCCACCGCCAGGTCCTGGCAAAAGGGGTAGACCCAAGAAATGCTGGCTTGACGTTGTGAGGGCTGACATGCGAGCCAATGATCTCACAACTAGAGACGCTCAAGACCGCGCGAAGTGGAGGAGCAAATCAAGGAAAGCGGACCCTGGGCTCCAAAGCAATGGCTTTGGACGCAACCGGGATTGTCCGTATAGATGATGAGTCATTCGCTTAAAGAACAGTCCGCAACAGTATTATTTAAAAAAAATGCTTTAATTTAGTTACACACCATTAAAATAAATTAAATGACTCGATTTTATCATTATAACTTATCTGCAGTGGTAGCATGGCAGCCACGTTATATCACGCATTCACGTGCATTTGTCGAAATCTTGTCAGAATACTGCTATGTATATTGACTCTTATGTCAAAATTATTATAATCAAATTTTTGCCTAATTAAAGAATTGTTGTAAATTATACATATGATTTTCAGACCTGTTCATATTGGATTCATTTATTTAGTTTGTTGACTGTACAATATTTTAAGAGCAGATGTACAAATGACGAAAGACCACCAAATATTACAATTATTTCATTATTGACGAAACGACACCATTACCGCTAACCCTCGGCATGATAGGTAGTCAAGTTGTTAAACGAACCCAAACTTAAGGGTAATGCCATTCACATCTAAACTCTATATTCATACTAGATCGGATGGTATCAAATTAATGTATTTTCCAAATCCGAATGACACATACTTAGAAAGATTTAAATGCAAACGACAATTAGAAGTAGGTTTAAAATAACTTTAGAGATTGTATGACGTAGCTAGTTAACTGTTAAGTTAGTTACAAGTGTAACTAATGTAAGCAGGCAAGCAATTTATTTACTAGCCTTCCACATGTACACATATTTACCGTGTAACATAATATGTTTATTGCAAATAAGCGAGGGTTAGATAAAAACTGGCTAAGTGCGAGTCGGACTCGCGCACGAAGGGTTCCGTACTATTATCTTTAATATTCTGTAAATATTTCAAGAGTCCACCCGTTGCCGTTATTAATATCGAATAAAAAACGGCAAACAATCACGTTTGTTGTATGGGAGCCCCACTTAAATATGTACTTATTTTATTGTGTAACTGTCTAGCTATCATAGTTCATGAGATACAGTCTGGCGACAGACAGATAGACACACAGACGAACAGTGGAGTCTTAATAATAGGGTCCCGTTTTTACCCTTTGGGTGCACAACCCTGAAAAGGGCTAAGATGATTTAAAATAGAAAATATTTTTGTCAAAAATGAAAAAAGTTATGGAAGTTAACAAAATAATCAACTATTTTTTCTCAAAATCGTTTCAAGATAACGTATAAATGTAATTTTATTTAAAAGGGTACATTATTAGAGTACTTAAGATAATAAAAATAATGTGTTGTTACACTTGTTTTTCTGGATTAACTCGCAATTAGGACAAAAAATAACAATTTAAAATAAATATTAAGAGAATTATTTATTTCCACTAAACATAAAATGATGGTAAAATCGATATATACGAGTATTAGTATCTTTTAACACTAGGCGAACGCTTGAACTAGTCTTGAGGCACTCTGTATACCCTATTGGTGAATGAATGAGTAATAATTACGGAGAAAAAGCATATGAAAAAACTTTGTTCTTACTTTGACTGATGTTTCCTTGGATACCATCGCGCTTGTGCTATCACTTGCAAATGTCGAGATGGGCAACGGTCATTATTTCTGCAACAACAGTATAAATGAGTTTCAACGATCTTAATAAAAGCCACTTTTAAAGTTAATTTTCTTATTCTAATATTTTTTTTAATTAGTGCCCATCACAACTGTCTAAGATCTACTATTTATAATAATGGGCGCCGTTAATATTGATGCCGAATCCTGGCCTTTCCAGAAACTTAAAAGCCTCTTCCAGTGCCGCGGTAAATTGTCTCGTAGAAAAAACGTCTCCCTACTTGTACGCCTCGCTGCTGAGGAATTACCTTCGTGCTCTGCTCCTGTACTCGGACCGAAGTGGTCGCTTTTTTATAAAAACACTTTAGCACCTCGGTGTACCGATAGTCAATATGGCAACGCTGGGGAGACTGCAGCACTGCCCAATTTTTGATTGAATCAAAAGCCTTCTGATAGGCCACGAACGCCAAGCATAGTGCCAAAACACACTGCTTGGTCTTCTGTATTGATTCATGATTCATTGTATATGGCAGCAGTGTATACCGTATGTGGTCTATGGTACTAAAGCCTTTTCGAATACCCGCTTGTTCGGGAGACTGAAAATCATCGAACCTACGAGTGAGACGGTTCGTGATGACCCTCGAAAAACTTGTAGACATGGCTCAGAAGCGAGATAGGTCTGTTATTCTTCAGTAAGGTGTTATCCCCTTTCTTAAAGAAAAGCGCTACCACTTCTGTTTCATGCCTCTCATAAGTGGCAATTTTCTGTCCTAAACTGAATAAATAATTTTTGACTTTTGATTTGACTTCTCTGGGATTATTCCTTCGAGCAAGATGAAGTGAAGAGTCTTTGAAGCACTTTCAGTATCGGTGTTCCACCCGTATTCAGAAACTCTGAGGTGATTTGGTCATCACCTGGCGCCTTGTTGTTCCTAAACTATTTGAGGGCCATCCTACTTTCGTATAGGCTGATATCCGGGATATCTTAGCTTAGCTCATGGATCTGCGGCTGAGCTACTGACAGATCTAGTGACCGAGGTATATAGCTAAGCATAAAACATAATATATACATTTATAGAAAGCTTTTAAGATGACCATCCCTAGCAGTTTTATTAGAATTAAATGCATCTTATTTTAATTACATATTTTACGTAATTCAATTATTTTTTATTGGAGAATGAAAACGCCGTTGTGTAATATAGTTCACAAAAAATACAATTGACGTAGACGCCACATTTTTCCCGAGAATAGTAAATTTTAGTATAAAAATGCACACACACAAAAGATTTTTCATTTTGTTTAGGTATTTACAAGTATTCTTAGTATAAAAGGTGGCGACATTTTCATTGTTTGATTGCCATTATCATTCATAATTTTAATTGAGTAAAAACACCTGTTGTGACTGTAACTGACGTCTCTGAAACTGAACATTGGACTATTTGCCTTTTACACATGAATTATTAATAAACTACATTTTTGCTATTACACTTAGTATGTATTTTATATATTCGTGAGGTTGCAAATAATAATTATACTATCATCAATACACATAAGACTGGCTTATACTTAGGCCAACGGGTTAGCCTAGCCATCCAGTGTGGTAATGTTGCCAGCCTTTTGGGCACCTTTCCTTTGAACAGTGATCTTAGTCAGATATTTTATTTATAGGATATTTCCTATGAATAAAAAACGACTTTGTATAAAGAGTTTAGTTTTAGAATATGTACAAATAGTTAGGTATTTTATTTATATTGTATTATTTGTAATAAAAAAAAGAGTTTGTTTTTTACGTAGATCGAAGTAGGTAGTTACTGATTCTAAGTGGTCTCATACATTGAATATCATATTATTAAAGCGACAGTTTTGATGTTTTTGTTGGTCAATTACTCCAGAACGGCTAAGCAGATCTGGATAAAATTTGACACAGAGATAGATTAAGGTTTGGAATAGCACAAAGGGTAACTTTTGTTACAGAAAAATTTATGGTTCGAGTGAGATTTTGTTTTAATTTTCTACTGATCATGGGATCGACATGATTTTTTGCATAGTGGGTCTACTTTTTATCGTGGAAGATACATGATTCTATCGGACAACATAACAAATCAAATCAAATCAAATATTTATTTGCAAGAATACAGTTACAATTATTGTATCCAAGGGAAGGCCATAATAATATGCTACTATTTTAGTTTTATTTATTTATTTTTACTTTTTGCACATTAAAAATAATTGTACAAATGGCGAACTTAATGCCAAGCAGCATTCTCTACCAGTCAACCAGTGGTCAAACAGAGATATACAGGCGGTTCATCTGAGGGAGTAGATAGAGGGTGAAGCCATATTCCATGCAGGCAAAGCCGCAGGCACAGCTAGTGGTATATTATAAATGCACCAGGCTACACACCAACTGTCATAGGCTCGTAGTAAGAATTTAACACTCTAGTGGTAGTAAGCACCAGAAAAAGGATTTAGCCAGAGGCGTCTCCAAGCACACCCAGCGATAAGAAAAGATTTACGAATTGACAGTCTATTTACTATGAAGCGCATTGGGAGAGGGGAAATGGAGAACTTAGTTTCAAGGGGCGCTGACAGTCTTTTTAAATGACAATTCATAAATGATCATTGATTATCATTTCAGCCATAGGAAGTCCACTGCTGAACACAGGTCTCCCCAATAACCTATCATCGGGGGGATTGCCAATACTCGCCACGCTTGGCAGGCGGGTTGGCGAGCGCAGATTTTTATAAGATTTCGAATGCAGACGCTGCTGCCCGTCTTGTGCTACAGAAATTAGTCGCCTCTTACGACACGGCTCCTGTTGGCGGTGGGGAAGTGTATTCTTTACTGCCGTTCACGGCATTTCATGAATAAAACAATGAATATGTGTAAGAAGTGTTACCCCCTTGAAATCAATAATTGTTATCCTTCGATGTTCGAGAGAGAATAAATCTACTGTGTGTAATTGTGATTTTTTAGGCGCGTGCTCATAATGTTTAGCCATTTTCACTGTTGCATAAAGTGTTTTTAAAATATCGAATTACACATTCTTTTGTATGAAAATCGTTACTTTGGAGTAGCCTCAAGTCATAAACCGGTCACGTGACCGACCGAGAGCAATACAATCTCACGCAGACGTAACATTTGTAATAACTGTAAAACCTAATCAAATTACTACACAAACACGCGATACAATAATATTTTAGCTGGTCACTTTTAAATTATGATTAATTTTTTCGAATCATTATTTTGTTTGCTTTCTTTATATTTATTTATTCATTTAAAGTTTCATAAATATTTATTTTAATTCTTGCCAATTGTTTTTAAATCATTTCAAAAATTAGTTAATTGGTTTTTTTCGTTTATGAATTTAAACTGTTATTTGTATTACTTAAATTATATATTTGTTAATAGTTCACTAGACTGACTGACACTGATTTCCAATATATTTATTTCAATTTATTTAAGGAGCGGATAATAACCATTTCGTTATATTACATAACATTGGTATGTCAAAATTTACGATTCCCATAATTACATTGTCAATTAATTTACGTTACGATTACTTAATTTATAACTGAGCTAAGATGTCCGAATAATACTTTAAAAGTTTTATCTTTAAAAAATGCTAAGCGATAAAATAATAATAACGTCACTAAATGATTCACTGTTATTAAACTCACTTCAAACTCGCAAAAAGTATTCTTGCTTCGGGCACTTTAACATAAAATTCATAAACGCCAAGCGGCTGCCACTAAAACACGTCCAAATGCCACTATGAGTTTTATACCACCGTTATAGGCTAAAGCCGGGTACAGTATAACAGGCGTAATTACTTACATAAGTTGTATGGCCATTGTTTACCCATTCATGCATCATACAACCGAAACGTCATGCCGAATCGCCAAGTTTGTCCACCTCGACACTGACAATCATTGACATTGTAAGGAGTAATTGGGTAAACCTGGGTAGGAGGAAAAATGCACGTCAGAGGACTTCTGGAAATGCCCATTTCTCTACGGGATAAAAGGACGAGTTCTTAACGTCACTTTGACGACCTCCGTTACCGAGAGGTGAGCATACCGGACTTGGTGTCGTTATCTCTGAGGTCCCGGGTTCGATTCCCGGTCGGTCAATGTTTAAAATTAACTTTTTTAAATTGTCTCGGGTCTGGGTGTTGTGGTACCGTCATTGTTTCAGCAGAATAACTACAAAAAATACGAAAATTTGTCGAAAAAAAATTTATGGCGGTACGAAGTACGCCGGGACAGTTATTTATAAATAAGAATATTACTGAGCACTGTAACTGAAGGTCGAAGAAGTCCCACAGCACGTACTACATCTGGATTTTTCGTAATCATAAGCGATATCACTTTCTCGGCGGTGAGGGAAAACATCCTATAGAAACCTGCACATTCAGATGGTGATGATTTGTAGCTATGGACCAACAATAGTCTAGTTTCCCTGCCTAAGGGTAAAACCTTTTATGGCTCGCTCCAAATGTAATCCTCCGGCAAGGTGGAGCGACGATATACGCAAGTGGCATTGGATGGATATGAATAGCCGAGGATCGGGCGCAGTGGCGTGCATTATTAGAGGCCTATGTCCAGCAGTGGACTGACGTTGGCTGTTTGTGATGATAATGATGAACGTAAGCGGGACCTATACACTGCAGGACACACTCAGTGGTTGAGTGTGGCCTGTATTGCGCAAACTACCTCTTATTTGAAGTGAGAACTAAGAGCTAGTTTGGGCAATACAGGCCAAACTCAATCACGTAGGCCCAGTGCTGATTGATGAAATGGTGCTGTACCAGAAGGCTGGTGACTAAACTGTCAGATGTAATCAAGCCGCCGTAAGGCCTCTGACTATTAGGCTACACAAAGTACCAAGCGATATTTACCTGGACCAACTTTAAACGTGCCTTCCGAACATTCACGGAAATGCATTCGATAAATGTCACTAACTATAATAATAATAAGGTCGCTACGGTCACCCATCCACTCACAACAGCGGATAGCCCACTGAGCTACAAGAACCTCATGATTATTAGTCTTAGCTTACGTTAAATGAATATAAAAGTTACGGATATTACCAACAGCGACGCGTGTGTCCTGCGACTGTGCTGACCTGACAAACAATTGGTGTAAGAAATAATGATATAAAAAATATGCTTAAATAGGTTTCCCTGCACGGCAAAGGCCTCACCTCAACTATGAGGTGGTTGAGAATATACTCCACGCCACGGCCATGTGGCACTAGTGCGGATTGGTGGAGGGGTGTTGTAAGGCTAATGACTTGACCTTACTGTCAGATGTTATTAAGCCACCCTAAAGCCTTTGAATAGGGTTCACGACTAGTATCAAGCGATATTAGCCAGGACTAACTTTCAACTTGCCTTCCGAAGACGGAAATGCTTGTGATAAATGTCACTAAATATGGATGAAATGGTCACCCATCCGCTCTCAACCGCGGCGTAGCCTAACTTTGGTAATCACTACCAAAGCGCTGTCGCCACTGAGCTACAAGCACCAATGATATAAATATCTGCATTTAATCATCATCATCATCATCATGTCAGCCATAGGACGTCCACTGCTGAATACAGGCCTTCCCCAATGACTTATCATCGGAGGGAGGATCGCCAATACTCGCCACGATTGGCAGGCGGGTTGGCGAGCGCAGTTTTTTATAACATGTCGCACGAAGATGCTGCTTCCCGCCTCGTGCTGTATTTAACATTAATTAGCAAGAAATCTTGTTCATTTTATTACTGCTCGTTTTGTTATATATTACTTTCTTTGTTAAATTAACATTTTCGAACTTTACTCAGCCTCTTTAACTAAGCTGTCATCTACCTGAAGGTAGTCTGAAAGAAATCACTTCTAGTGATAACTACCGCCTTAATTTGTGTTACTCTCAAATATTTTTATTCCACTTTAAAGCGTATTAAATAACATTGAAGACCTAAAATTCCATGTATTTTACAAATAAAAAATTATTCTTATTCATTGTAGTTTTTTTTTCCAAGTAAATACACAACAGTCACGTTAAAACCAACAATACACACAACAAAAAAATGATATGACTACGTTATTTTTTAAACGTTGTTTTTCAATTATTAATAATACGAAATGAAACTACCAGCTTATAGAAGAATAAACAAATACAAGTCTTTTGTACAAACATTACGAAAAATATAGAAACATTTATTCTTAACCATGTATGTTAGTGTAGGTACAGTAAATGTAGTAACAGCTGTGTAGTTTAGGAATTTGGTAGATGAATCATGGGTACATGTTGTTATAACTAGCTTTGCCCGCGGCTTCTCTCTCATGACATACGGCTTAATTGTTTACTAAAGTTACGACTGCCTATACCTCAGCCCCAAAAAAAGCATGCACGACAGAACTAAAGAAACACATCTAATAGAATGGAGAAACAGTGAAGGATGTAGGCAAACAAAAATTGCAGTACCAGTGGCATCAAATAAGCTCGCCCGCAACCTCATCAGACTAACAAGGGATGAAAATCGCAATGTTATTGTTGTTATAACTAATCATTGTCCTCTAAACAAGCACCTTTTTAACATAGATGTGACAGACAGTTCCACATGTAGAGGATGCATGAAAGCAGAAGAAACAACACATCACGTGCTAAGCGTATTAGATCAACGGGCACGGATACTCGAATCACCAGGATCGCTCCCGGAAGCCTGCAGGAGTCTGAAAAGGCTGCTGACCTTCTAGGATGACCTGGTCTGGTTGGAGTAAGAAAGAGCAGGGCGCATGCACAATGATCCGATCAAGAAGCTAAGTGCTGAAAACAGCCCAGTCCCCCTAGCATGACCACCAAAACATGATTTAATATGATATGATATATCAACACCAACTATAACAATATGATTGATATAGCCGCAATTTTTATCGAAACAGCGATCATAATATGTGACGTCACCGGCAAGGCGATTTAACATGGCGGCTATATCTATCATATTTTTACATTATATCGCTACATCTTATGGTATCATATCATGTTTTGGTGCTCATGCTAGGGAGGTAGACAAACTAAACTATTATAAGCGGCTTAATTGACATAGCTTATTTTACTCTCCGGTCAACCAAACGATTCAGTAATCATCTCCATAGCATTTTTTTAGGGTTCCGTAGCCAAATGGCAAAAAACGGAACCCTTATGGATTCGTCATGCTTGTCTGTCTGTCTGTCTGTCTGTCCATCCGTATGTTACAGCCACTTTATTCCGAAACTATAAGAACTATACTGTTGAAACTTGGTAAGTAGATGTATTCTGTGAACCGCATTAAGATTTTCATACAAAAATAGAAAAAAAACAATAAATGTTGGGGGTAAAACATACTTAGAACTGGAACTCAAAAACTTTTTTTTCATCAAACCCATACGTGTAGGGTATCTATGGATAGGTCTTCAAAAATGATATTGAGGTTTCTGATATATTTTTTTTATAAACTGAATAGTTTGCGCGAGAGACACTTTCAAAGTGGTAAAATGCGTGTCCCTGTAACTTCTAAAATAAGAAAATGATAAAACTAAAAAAAATATGTGATGTACATTACTATCTAAACTTCCACCGAAAATTGGTTTGAACGAGATCTAGTAAGTAGTTTTTTTTAATACGTCATAAATCGTTAACCGCAATTTACCTTTCGTAATGTTATGGATTTCATTTTGCAATAAAAATACCATAACTATGACACGATTATCATGATAGGTGAACTTTTACTTATATAGGTACCTACATTCCAACCATATTTCGTGTCATTTATAACAAGCAACTCCATACTCCGAAAGCACGATAAAAGTTGGCCCCGGCTAATAAATGTATGTCTATCCTTTATCTAGTCACCATAGTAATGCTTTGTTTTGCATTGCAAACAATCACACCAATTAATAGGGGTTTGACAATTACTTGAAAAGAAGAAAATTAAAATTAAAATCTTTATTATGTAACAAGAGTTTGGTTACAGGAATAGAGGTTGACCATAATATGTGACATAAAATTTTATGATTGCTAATATATTTTGCATGCCATGTTATGGTAAAACGTGTGATCCGAAACACTATATAAATTATAGCATCTCTGTACCACGTTTAAGCGAAATAAAATATTCTGATTCTGATCATCTTCTTTTCAGTGCAAGAACACTTGTGCCAGAAGAGGCCGCTCTCTCACAGCATTGTATAGGAACATACATTTACAAAATTACTTAAACAAGAGTTATATTACAAGTTCAACAAAGATATTCAAAATTTACAGCAACTACATCTAGGTAAATATGTGTTTGTGTGTGTAAGTGATATATGATATGATACTTGGTATGATTGTTTCAATTATTTATTTATTTACTATCGGCCATGACGACAGAAAGCACGTCGGGATCAAGCTATTCTGCGGATGCTGAGATGAGTGCCGCCCTCTGCCGCCCGTCATTATCGTCAAATGTTGCTTGACAGGTAATGACTACACACCTTAAAATTTCGCCGGCCTTGACATTGATGACGAAGTCGTAAGCATTGTCGTTCGTGAGTCAGGATTTGAAGCTGGAACGGTTCCTGACTCACTGTCTACCAGACAATTGTAATTGTTGTAGTTTCAATACATAAGAAAGAACATTACTCATGCAAACTAAGTCTAACAAAGCAGGAAACTTATTCATGATTAGTTAAACAAAAGCAGGTCGGTCGCTTTGAAGATATAATCCTACAAAAAACATGTTCATGTAAAATGTTGCCAAGACGAGATCACTTAGCTCGCACTGTCTTAAAGTTATCAGATCTCATGTAGTCTTAAAACGCGTGGGCCATAAGAGCCATAAGAGTGTGTCGTAAGAGGTGACTAATTCTAATGGGGGGGCGTCTGCGTGCGAAATCTTATAAAAAACTGAGCTTGCCAACCCGCCTGCCAAGCGTGGCGAGTATTGACAATCGTCTCCGATAAAAGTCATTGGGGGACGCTTGTGTCCAGCAGTGGACGTCCTATGGCTGAAATGATGATGATGATGATTGTGTCTGGGTGTGCTCGGAAAGGTTTATTCTCTGGTCTGGTGCGTCGTTACACAAGAACGTAAGGTATAATTATTAATATACTAGCTGTGCCCGCTGCTTCGCTATATGTCCTTCTCTGAGGTTATATTTTTTTTACTGAGGCACAGCTACAGATTATTTAGCTACAGAGAACAAAGTAAAAAGCATACATACAAGCCTTTTTCGTACTAAATATTATCAAAATTATTTTGCGACCAAAAGTAGCCTATATCCTTCTCATATCTATTTCTTTACCAACAATCATCAAAATTTATTCAGCGGCTTAGGCGTGACGTAACAGATGGACAGAGTTTACTTATTTATTTATCTTTATTAAGGAAACTAACAGCTATCAATGTTACATTTCGTTTACAAAATAATGTATAGTACTAAAATATTACAAGTTTCCACCAATAGTTTTTACAGTAATATGTTGACGAGATAAAAAGTTCAATAAGAAATTCACACTTCACACTTTTGGCTTTATATCCAACTCTTTCCCCTCACAGCTATACGACTCTGGAATCGACTTCCCATCAATATTAGAAAATCTAAGTCCAAATTTACTTTTAAGAAAGCTCTACGCATTCACATTAAAAATCGCTGACCTAATAATTTATCTTTCATTTGCTCTGTGTACTATATTATGTATGTGTATGTATATGTATATAATTGATAATCATATATATTTATACCTATTTATTAAGTATGTAATGTTAGCGTGCATAAATTTTTTTTTCTTCTTACTGCACCGCCTGTATTTCTCTGTTTGATCACTGGTTGACTGGTAGAGAATGCTTCTTGGAATTAAGTCCGCCATTTGTACAATTATTTTTAAATGTGCAATAAAGTATAAATAAATAAATAAAAATAAATACATTCAATACATAAATTTACTGACATATCTATAATATTTTATTAAGTAAAGATTGATTGAGTTTTACGTGAATAACTTTACCAAAAAAGTAAATATACATAAATATTATAATTACCTGTTGCGTGCCTGCAAGTTAAGGATAAAAATCTGGTTTATAATTCGTTTGGGACTGTCAAATAAACTGAATTCCTTGTATAGTAAATTTGATACTTATTTGAATTTAAACCAGTTTACGTTTTTCCAATCCGATTTTAAAATTATTATTTACTTCTTTCTAGCTGAAGTGGTTTTTTTTACGATTCTTAAGCTATGTTCAGATGGACGCGTCTCAACACATCGATTATTATAATTAATAATAATACTCATTTATTCAGTATATAAGCCCTGCACGCAGAGGCACGCATACACGTCCAAAAATATAGCTTTGCCCTAACACCGCTTCGAGAGTACATTCTCGACTGGTGATGTAATGAAAACAGTCCTCCTCCTAATCACAGTAAATTTGCTATTTATTTGAATTTTAATCAGTTTATGTTTTCCCAATCCAATTTTAAATTAATTATTTACTTCTTTTTAGTTGAATTTCGTTTATACATTTTTTTCGCGGTTCTTAAGCTAAGTTCAGATGGACGCGTCTGGACCCGGACCAATTAATAATATTAATATTCTAATAATTATTATTCAGTAAAAAAGCGCCGGGCACTCCGGGCACATACCGTCTCAAATTATACAGGGTTACATTGCAAAGGGGTGCCAAATTTAAAAAATAAGATCAAGGGAACAATGTAAAGAATCGGTTATATTTTTAATAATCGTATAAATCGTATAAAAATATTTTAACATATCCGAAAATAAAGACAATAGAGAGACTTTGAAAGCCGCGCGGTCTCATCAGAGGCTTAGGTACGGCGAGCCAACAAGAACTTTACCCAGTGCACATGTGGTACTTTTTTTTAATGAATAAGTTAAAATATCCACGCGTACAATTTTTAACAGCGGGTAGGAATAATTAAATGTGAAAAAAAAAATTGTTCTTTGCATAGTTTGATTAAGTTACTGATTCTGAGCCACTCCTAAAGATTTGGCAACCCTAAGCAATGTAACCCTGTAGCTTTGCCCTACCACCGCTTCAGGACTACATATTATCAGGTAGTGATGAGAAAAAACAGCGCAACAAACTCAGTCACCTTTGTCAGCCTTTTTCACAGGAAAGAAAGTTTTATTTAATTTTATTTTTCTTTATTAAGGAAACAAACAGCTATCAATGTTACATTTCGTTTACAAAATAATGTATAGTACTAAAACATTACAAGTTTCCACCAATAGTTTTTGCAGTAATATGTTGACGAGATAAAAAGTTTAATTAGAAATTTTATATAAGGGATAAAACAACAAAACAGGCCATAAACTAGTTGTAGGTACTTGTACTAGGGCTCAACTACATCGAGTGGCCCTCGTAACAAACAACGAAAGCGTATCAGTCTCTCGTGAAATATGTCGAAACTATTACTTCTGTAGTTAGTTAGTTACAAGACATGTACTAAGTGTGAGCTAAGAATGTTAAGTCCATGTACTTTTGTCATTCAGAACAGAAGCACAATCCGATGATGAAACAGAAGTCGCAATCCAGATAACATTAAGATAAAAAACGCTTTTCTCACATACACAAAAAGCAATTATTTTCCGTAATACGAATGAAAATGAAAAAAATATTGTTATTATCCCGATTTCAGTCGCATTGCGAAGTTTTTGTAAACTTTTCATCGTCGTATTATACTTTGACGAGAATACTGTTTTTACCCGACCGACCCAAAAGGAGGGTAATGATTTTAATAGCAATGTTATTTATTTATATTATCCCTACTGAAAGGTGATCGAAACCGGATAAATAAATAAAATAAATGAATAAATTGTTTCCACAATCACACCAATTAGCTAGGCCCAAATTATAGTACCAAATCAGTGCCCAAATTAAGCAAAGCTTATTACTATGGCCATGGTGACTGTATAACGGGTAAATATACCTAAATACGTTTATTAACAATTATTATATTTAATGTTGTTAAATTTAATTGGGTTTCTGGTCGATACAGCGACTCGATACGCGCGCAAACGCACGTAAACGCGCGCTCCATTTTAAACGGTAATTTAAATTAGGTACATAATTACTTATTAATTTCTTTACGTGCGCAACGCGTCGACGCACATCCATCTGAACTTAGCCTTAGTGTAATCGATGTAATTTTTTTGTATGTTTTTTTGTGTATAAAAATTTTTGGAAGGCACTTTTAACATTTTTGTTTGTCTGTCTATCTATAATATCTTATAATATCTAGCTGGGCATCACTCCTCAACTATTAAAATGAAATTTGGCATGGTTTGAGTTCATATTACGAGGTACGACATAGGATACGTTTAATACCGTTAAATTCAGTACGGTTCCTTAATCTTAACACTTAAGTACCCAATCAGTTACTTACTTACGTTACTTACCAAGACGGTGCCAGTCGATGAGAGATTCAATGTTTTCGTTTGCACCGACTCCAAAAGTAACTGATTAGGTACTTAAGTGTTAAGATAATTTTTAGCGTTGTAATTTTTTGAAGTCGGTTTATATTTTTTTAGAGTAAAAACGCTTTTCTTAAAATTTAAGTAATTTTTATACGTTATAATTTAAACACAAATGATTTAAATACTATTCTTTGCTTGATAACAGTTTTTTTAGTTCATCCCACCTTTCACAACCTTCATATTTTACAACAATGAAACTGTTTAGTTTCCATTTTCAACGGCTGTAACTGTAATCTTAAATATTCCATTACATAATTTTACAACAATTACCCACACCATGAAAATTTCACAGAAAGCAATTATTATTGAACGGATTCGAATTTACGATTCTGAGGTTTCGTAGAGCTACATTTGTCTAAGTAGGGTAAATTCGTGTGACGAAAAAAGGTCGCTAATGTGTAGCGATTTCCTATTTATTCATTTTTTTATATCTTGGAAATTTAAGATTTAAAGAAGACCTTAAGAAACGACATTTCAAAAACATTTTTGAAAAGTATTTATTATTTCATTTGATATGTCTACTTCTTTGTATGGTGTACAATAAAGAGTATCTATCTATCTATGTTATAACAAGTGGCAACTTGTTCGTTTTAACCATAATGATCGAAATTTGCGTGAGATTTAAACGCTATCTGTAAATTAAAATAAAAAATCTTAAGGTTTTAAACACTTTAAAAAATAAACTTTTAGATTGTTCGGCTACGTTCTTTTTTCTTAAAAAAATAAGAAAACACATGATTTACTTACTTTTACAATACAAGATCTAACCGAAATAGTGCTCAATATTTATATATTTTTTTGTGCCAAATAAATAAAATTTATTTATTTATTCTTTATTCTATTCTTTATAGAGGTCAACTAGTACAAAATAAAAACATATATAAAAAAAATTACCCCTAACTTCATCCCTAAATTCTTTTGGTTACGAGATGACCACAAATGTCGCTGGGCGTACATTTTCATTCATAGACAAATGGAATACGTAAAAAATAATTACAACAATAAATGCGTATTCATTAATAAAAAATGCGTAGTGAGGTTATTTATGTTTTTTTTCTTAACTAAGATCCTTAGCAATCAAAAATTAAAAATATATAATTATAACATCTAGCAATATTAAGCACTATTTCAGTTAGACCTTACAAATGTAATATGGGAGCTAAAACCCACATTGTTTGGTAAATCTTTATCATCAGTTAGTATGAGTCGTCTTATCAAGTAGATAAATTAATAAAATAAATATATTCATTCAACAATCACACCAATTATCTATTAGCCGCGAACTAAGCTTATACTATGGTCACTAGATAACGGATAAACATACTTAAACACATTTATAAACATCCATGACTTAGGTACAAATGCTCGTGCTCATCAAACAAACATTGCCCCCTTGCGGGATTCGAACCCACAACTGGCTTTGTAGTGCAGAGCGTGAAGCACAACGCATGTTAATCTTCAAAGTCTTTCTGAAAGTGGGCGATGACGCCCCTCAGTGGGCGCTGAAGGCCTAGAGGGGGGCGTAAGGGGCCCAGAAATAATGGGCTAGTTTCCTAAAAAAATCTAATTAGTCCGTCAGTTGGAATAACAGATAATATTGGACACGAATTTTTTTCTTTTTTCAAACAAACAAAAAATAATGAAGGTATAGCCCGTTAAAGTTCCGCGTAATATCACGCCTTGCGACACTTTTTAGCAAGGCGTGACGTCACGTGCTCCCATTCCCAAACTTTGATGCGCTTTATCTTCGTCATTTTTTGTTTGGTTGACAAAAGACAAAATATGGGTCCAATATTTTTTAATAATCTAACTGACGGACTAAATAGAATAATATTTATCTGACCCAGGAAACTAGCCTATTGGGGGTGTTATAGTCGTTTAGGGATGCGTAAAATTGGGGGGCGTTGAAAAATAAATGATTTTTAAAGTGGACGGCAGACAAGTTTGAGAACCTCTGAAGTAGGTTTCTTCAAAGGTGTATGTTAGGCCTTCACTCTTCATCATTAACATTAAAACTTCAGGCCCGTGTAGTCGCCAGACGTAAACTAGCATGTGGTTTCAAAAGCCTACTACTTAAGCCCAGTTTGTCAAAAATATATTTTAAAAAATATCTAAGAATTGTCATAACCTACACAACATTCTCATCATAGCATTTGTTTTTGATACTTATACTTTAGGAGAAAAAAAAATTGAAATCATTGAAAAAACCAACTCAATAGATTCTAATGGGCTAGTTTCCTAAAAAAAATCTAATTAGTCCGTCAGTTGGACTAACAGAAAATATTGGACACGAATTTTTTCTTTTCTTAATCAAATAAAAAATGATGAAGATATAGCCCGTTAAAGTTCCGCGTAACGTCACGCCTTGCGACACTTTTGAGCAAGGCGTGACGTCACGTGATCACTTTGATGCGCTTTATCTTCGTAATTTTTTGTTTGATTGACAAAAGACAAAATATGGGTATAGACTAAGTGCACGGCACCTAAGTACTTTTGTTACACCTTCCTGTTCGACCAAGTATGGAGGTAATGGTTTTATTATTAGAGCTTGCAAAAAGTATAACAGTACGTATAATCACATCGACATATTCCATGAAAGAATGGCACACTTTCGATGCTTGTTAAAGAAGGCCGCCTGATTGGTTCTAGCTTAGCTTAGCTTAGCTAGTGAATAGTACATCTATTTCTATGTAACTAATATTCTTGTATCCCTTTTTTTTTTGTTCCGCATTTTGTCTCTTCAACAATTACTTGTATTACCTAGCAGTGGAAACTTTAGTGCTTAAGTACTATCCATAATTTTTAAGCCAAATGTAATATTGATAGCTGTTTGTTTCCTTAATAAAGAAAATAAAATAAATAAAAAATATTTTTTGATAATCTAACTGACGGACTAAATAGAACAACCTTTTTTTGACCCAGGAAACTAGCCTATTCTCTTTCTTCTTTTTAACCGCTTAACTGATTTAATTCGTTTATGCGTCGATTGGTAGACTAACATAATAGCTACAAACTGAGCATAGGATTTTTTATTCGAACAATTGCGTCCATGCGAAAAGTATTATTTTCCATTTTCGCTACTCAAAGATGCGGCGACTGTCATAACAGCAACGTTTAATTGCGCGCTGTTATGAACCGTATTTTAATGAATTTTCATGCGACATTCGTTCTAACATTCAATTTAGGGGCACTACTCGGCTTAAACTCTTTCCATAGCTCACTGTGCAACCTTGAGCTTTCCTATGAGGCCCATAGTGAGAGGCTAGTTCCAGTTCCATATGTCATCACTGGTAACACACACTGGTTGTGTGTGTAGATTTTCTTCTTTAGGCACAAGTATTTTGGCCGAGAAGACGTTTTGTAATTTCCCAAACGCTGCCCAATGCCTATTCAATTCAATTCAATATATTTATTGCATTCTATAATGTTACACAGGTGTTATAATTAGATACATAAAATAGACCATTATAGACCCTGTAGGGCACAACAATAAGATAGGTATTGTGGGCAGAGAGGATGACGCCATGCATAATTAGATCAATTTGTTTATTTTAAGAAGTTGTGAAGAAATAAAATAATTAAGAAATCATATGATAATTATTGAATAATTTATTGAATAACATAATCAAATAAATAGTATTTTTAGGCATTTAAATATACCCGAGACGAAATCGTAGTAGTAATCGTAGCTTATGGGTTTACCAAAGACTAGCATTAATATCGTTTAAGAAATAACACTATAGTTACATGGGATATGTTCGTTTGTTTTTGCAAAGTCATGTCATTGTTTTGAATGATTTGTAGTTCGTACCATGATTGCCTAGCTGGTACTCGCCGATCGTGCTGTCTTGTGTAAACACTAATTGTCATGTGGTTAGCGGCCACATAACATTTCGCTAATACCGTGGGTATGTACACTCGTGTCATTTAACAATTGAAAGTCTAGTGCAGTCTGTAAACTATCTTAGCTATTGAAATAAGTCCGCTCCAGTTTATTTATCTTATCCATTGTGTATGTTTCTTTCCAACATTTACTGTAATCACTTTGTTTGTGTGCATCAAAGAGTTTAACATTGCCGTTACTTATTGCTTGTACTTAAACGTTTGCAACATGACGACCATCAGGTCTAGGAGTGACTACAACGCCAAGCTGTTGCGAGTTTGAATCCCGCAAGGGGCAAATAATAACAATATTTTTTTCCACAATCACACCTATTATCTGGCAGCAAAATTAACAAATCTTGAACTATGGCGACTAGATAACCGATCAACCACTTTAATACTTAGTATAATATATGTAAATAACCACGATTTATGTACAAACGCTTGAGCCCATCAACAAACATTTTCCCTTGCGGGATTCGAACTCGCAACCGCCTGACATTAAGTCCGGAGCTACCCACTACAACAGACAGTCGTCGAAATGTATTCGCGCTTCGGATAACAAAGCCAACCGGTCGTAGGTTCGAATTTAGCAGTTAACTATTTAAAACACGTATTAACCGTACCCTTCGTACCCTTTAAGTTAAATTAGAATTGAACAAAGCACACTTAAACAGTACTACTTACTATTTGTTAAACCAACATGTAAATTTATTTTGTTTGGTCATATTTTGTGAAACGATTAAAATTACCACATTGAACATAAATCTTTTAAAGTGCATCATAATTACATATTATGTCTAGAACAAAGGGGTTTAGTAAGTATGTAAGTAATAAAGAACATTATTATAAATGGCAGTAGCCACAAAACTGTTTTGCATTTTGTGATTACTACACGTGTCATTCCTATAATAATTGTGGTGTCGCGTTACTTCAAGCCGGTGAATGAACGTTGACCTTAGTGGAGTGTGTTCGATTCCCGCACGAGTCCCGCTTCTTAAATTACTTTTAATTAATGAGCAGGACTGACAATCTAGTCAAGGTTGCGGGAAACCACTGGATACAAACGGCCCACGAGAGAGAGAGAGACATATATTTTACTAGCACACTACAAAATAATAAAATGAAAATGACAGACGTAACAATAATACGTAAATTGATTCATCATCACCATCATTTCAGCCTAAGGACGTCCACTGCTGAACATAGGCCCCCTCCATTGACTTCCAGATGGCCGGTTGGAAGCGGCCTGCATCCAGCGTCTTCCTGCGACCTGTACCAGGTCGTCTGTCCACCTTGTGGGTGGACGTCACTGCGTTTGCCGATACGCGGCATGCATTCTAGAACCCTTCTGCCCCATCGGCCGTCAAATCTAGGTGCTATGTGCCCTGCCCACTGCCATTTCAGCTTGCTTAATCCGTTGGCTAATCCGTAATCGTAAATTGATTCGGTATGTTTAAAGCATTAAAATTAGGAACAATTTCCTATAATGTCATTTACGATTCTCAGGATTAATCGTAAGAGAATTTAAATTCGAATACATCAAAAATACGTCTCCTGAGCCTCTTACTCTCGCTGGCGTTCTAAGCTCTGTCTGGATTATTACGTTTTTGTCTGAATTTTTGTTTTTTGTTTACTATAGTGTATGATAAAAACAGTAAACCGAAAATAAACAATGATGCATGACGTCTCGGTAACGACTCTGAGAAAGTAAATGAAATGATACTTTTCATTAACTTCAAGTATTATGATTAAACTAGATGCAAAAGAAGAAAACAATGTTACTGTCTGAACGATTTGCTAATTATAGAGAATTATTTCATACATGCTCTAACTACGGAAAGTAAACAACAATACGATTATATTTACTTCTTGGAGAACTTTCTTAAATAATTAAAATCTACATACATAAAAATGAAACTCTATTTCTCTTGGTCATCGCATCACGCTTGTACGGATAAAACAATTTTGCTAATTCTTTTCCGCTGTGTTAATTATTGTCAAGAGAAGGTGCTTATGAAAAAAAAAATTAAGAAAGTTGCGCAGAAAATCTTTTATAAATAAATTTAAGAATGAACGAGCAAACGAAGTCGCAGGCAATAGCTAGTAATAAAAAAAATGTGCAGTAATCGAATAATCGGAGTCTCGCCTTACATCTGAGGGGTCGGAAGTGCGCATCCTACAGAGTCTACCTCTGGATTTTCCGGGATCTATGTATGGATTTATACCATTTACTCGGCGGTGAGAGGTAATATCTTGAGGAAACCTGCTCATTCAGATAACACTGGATGTGTAGCCATAGTCCAAAAATTATCCAGTTTCTCTGTCTAAGGGTTACAGAAATCCGCTGGCAATCGCTCGATATGTTAATAGCGACCTCCGTAGCCAAGAGGCGCGCATATACCGGACTTGGTGTCGCTATCTCTGAGGTACCGGCCCGGCCAGGACACCCACTAAAAAACCAGCGGTGTAGGTACCACGCTAACGTATACAGGCAATGCATACCGTTACGGGCACCCGTGTTCTGGAAAGCTATCCATGCATCGACTACTATGCCGGCTACTGACCATGGCCTGCGTTGACCTTACCTGGTTAAAAAATATCCTATACATGTGTTATAAGATACTTTTTATCCAGGTAAGGTCAACGCAGACGAAGTCGCAGGCAAAAGCCAGTACCTAATAAATAAATATGTGGTATACAATACTCCAATTCCAGTATCAGACAGTGAAAGTTCCTTGCGACGTCTCTCAGCACACCCAGATTCGAGCCATTTAGGAATAATCGTTTGGTCTGAACGGAAATCGAACGCATGGATGCATTCAAGGTGTATCGATGTTACTTGCATCAGTGACACTTTGAAATATAGAATGATCGTTCGGTGCCTACGGTGAATACAAAAACTAAACCAAAAAAACAGTTTTGTGTGCAAACGTTTACACACAGACACACGCACATCACTATAAAATAGGTTACTCTTAATGGTAGTTTTTCCTAGAAGCAATGCCTACATCTAGATTGTCAACGTTCGAAGAGGATTGACATTAAACACTACGGAGCTGTCGGGAGTGGGGAGTCCTCTGTGACTCCAATTAGTTGGTTTAAATTTTGCGCGGGGATTACGTATCTATGTATCATTAGTCTAAGCAGTAACATTACAACAATTAGGTATTCATCTTCAAAAAAATGCACGAAAACATTTCTAGCCACAAATTTTTCCCACAGCTGTAGAATTTTCTTAGTGTTACATTATGATTAATTGTTATTTTGTCATTTCACAAACGAAATAATGAATTAAATTCCTTCTAAACATCCGTCTAATGTCGTGATAACAACAATTGAAACGTGATAGATTGCAATGATAGACGGGCACATAACAAACACAATCATGAAAATACTCGTAACTTATAAAATACCGACAGAACAAAGATGCGCATTTGATGTTGGATCACGATAGTTAGAATCTATATAAAAATGAATTGCTGTTCGTTTGTCTCGCTAAAACTCGAGAATGGCTGGACCGATTTGGCTAATTTTGATCTTGAAATATTTGTGGAAGTTCAGGGAAGGTTTAAAAGGTACGAAAATATACAAAATTGCAAGGAAAGTAGTAAAACAACTATTTTATTTTCCTATAAGTACAAACTGTTAGTACCTGTCAAACGAATTGGCGGAACGAAGTTCGCTGGGTCAGCCAGTAAATAATAAAAATAAAACCTTCAACAATCACACCGATTACATACCCCTAAAGTAAGCATAGCATAAACTATGGCGAAAAATACACAACAATTAAACTTTTAAGGGTATATAATGTGTCAAAAAGGTTCCCGCTTAGCATTTGTCGTGACAGCCACGAACTTATCGCAACGCTGATTTTCGGCGGGGCGGCGATTTGTATCTAGCCTCAAACTAAGCAAAGCTTGTACTATGGAGAATAGATAACAGATAAACATACTTAGGTAAATACGTTTATTAACATCCATGACTTAGGTAGAAACGCTCGTGCTCATCACACAAACATTTGCCTCTAGCGGGATTCGAACTGGCAACCACCAGGCTTTGTTCGCAAGACCGCAGATGTCGAATTTGCAAAAACTTTCAGCCAATTACCGAGACACAACAGATGTATCGTGACGCGGTGTCATGCGACCGCTCAGCTGACAATATAATAAGCATATTTGTAAAAAATCGCCAAGTGCGGGTTGGACTCGTGCACCGAGGAAAGGGAAGGTCCGAAAAACCTACACAAGGTACAAACTTCCTTCAAATTTAATATACACTAAAACAGGAATAGATCATGTAACGTAAAATTTTTAAAGTAATTCCTAAAAATTTGTTGATAGTTTGTCTTTATCGGGAATTGAGTTCTGAAGATTTTTACCACTTTATCCGAGTTTGTTACTTTTTTTTACTTTTTACGGTTTTCGTACTTTTTCCTCAAAGGAAAGGGAAAGGAAAAAGTACGAAAACCGTAGTAGCCGTAGTAGCCGTAAGGCAAGAAGAAAAGAAGTAATGTCTTATAAGACATTACTTCTTTCTTGTTTTCTTCTTGCCTTTCAAGTGGCTAGGTCAACGGGAAGAACCTATATAGGTTGTCATTACCTTGCGGGTGTCAAAATATGCGGCATAACCGACCGTATCTTTTGATTGCGTTAACTTAGAAGTTCGATGTTTTCACAGCTCAAAGAGATTGCAGACTTGAGTATGTAGTATAAATTTCAACGTGATACCTCCACGCGTTCTTTTTCATCAGATGAAAATAAGTGTTCACAAAATACAGACAGACAGACAAGACAGACTGACAGACAAACGGACAACGAAGCGATCCTACAAGTCTTTTTTCCTTTTAAAGCACGGAAATCTAAAAATGAATTGATTTTATTTCATCCGTTTTATTAAACCGATAGCTAAATATAATATTAGTAAATCTATTAATAAATCTTTAAAATGACACTTTTACCTACATAAGGTAGTTACTATTCTGAACAACTATTAACCATTATTTTCCAAAACAGCTTAGTAATTAAAAAAAAATCGTAATCAGTGCAAAAAGTCAAGGTAAGCCCTAAAATATAAAAAAACCGGCCAAGTGCGAGTCGGACTCGCGCACCGAGGGTTCCGTACAAACCTGTAGGTACCGTTATGAGTAAAAGTTCACCCATCACGACAATCGAGTCATAGTTATGGTATTTTTATTGCAAAATGAAATCCATAACATTACGAAAGTTAAATTGCGGTTTACGATTTATGACGTATTAAAAAAAAACTAATTACTTGATCTCGTTCAAACCAATTTTTGCTGGTAGTTTTTATGGTAATGTACATTATATATATTTTTTATTTATCATTCTCTTATTTTAGAAGTTACAGGGGGAGACACACATTTTACCACTTTGGAAGCGTCTCACACGCAAACTATTCAGTTTGGAAAAAAATGATATTAGAAACCTCAATATCATTTTTAAAGACCTATCCATTGATACCCCACACGTATGGGTTTGAAAAAAAAAAAACGAGTTTTAGTTCTAAGTATGGGGAGCCCCCAAAATTTATTATTATTTTTCTATTTTTTTGTGAAAATCTTAATGCGGTTCACAGAATGCATCTACTTACCAAGTTTCAACAGTATAGTTCTTATAGTTTCGGAAAAAAGTGGCTGTGACATACGGACGGACGGACAGACGGACAGACAGACAGACAGATATGACGAATCTAGGGTTCCGTTTTTTGCCATTTGGCTACGGAACCCTAAAAAGACATGTGTCATTTTGGAGTTGGATATTTTTACTTTTACCTAAGTATCTATCTATCAAACAAATATTTTATGAACAAAGTATCAGCTACTTACCGGACAGTTACTTAGCCAAGTTGATTAAATAAACAAGAGGTAAGCGTTATCACATGCTCGTGCCTGACCTCTGGCCGACCTAATTACTATATTACTTATTTGTTAAAATAGTGGCACATATAATTCCACCATTTTTGTGATTTTAATAGACTTCGAGAAACCTAAACACAAGAAAACGGTTATCAGTTCAACGGGCCCTACGAAAATATTCGTTATTTTTGTAGGTAACTATTACCTTTTATCTTTTTGTATGGTGTGCACAAAGAGTAGCTAATTATACCCGTGATCATACACACATAACTTTTTATATGGTTAAATTTTGATGGTGGTTTTCTGTTGCATAGTTAGGGCATAAATATTTTAAGGTTCAATTTAAATGTGTGCCGTGTGGGGAGGGCTATAAAGAATACCCTTCCCCACCGCCGACAGGAGGCGTGTCGTAAGAAGCGACTAATTCCTGTAGCACTAGACATGCAGCAGCTTCTTCGTGCGAAATCTTATAAAAAACTGCTCTCGCCAACCCACCTGCCAAGCGTGCGAGTATTGGCATTCTCCTCTGATGATAAGTCATTGGGGGAGGCCTTTGTTCAGCAGTGGACGTCCTATGGCTGAAACGATGATGATGATGATTTAAATGTGAACAAGCAGTTTTACTATAGATAGATTTCTCATGATGATACTTGAGTCCACCGACAGAGAAGTGGAAGGTGACTTCGGTATTTATTAAAATATATATTTTTAGCTTATATCTGTTGAAGTTTGGCGTGAACCTCAGAATCATCTACAAAAGAGTCAAGCAACAAGGGGTCCCGTATTTTTTAATTTAGGTTGGGATCCTATACACAAGGCAGACGCAGTTTAAAGATTTTATTGTCCTTCAAATTCAAATTTATTTATTTACATGAAACATGGTACATTAAGATGTTTTTACATAATATGTAATGTCTCGCCACATTTAAGGTAGCATGAAATTTTTTACAATTGAATTACATTACGTGCATAAAAATCAAATAAATATAACAACATTCAAAATAAATTAAATTAATAAATTAAATAATAGTAAAACTAGACACATGTTCAAATAATATATATATAAAATAAATATTAAAAATTCGCAAGGAATATATTCATTTACACAGTAGAAACATTTATCACATAAGCCTATACAAATTGGCAACTCTTTAAGGGCATTTGGTAATTTATTAAATAATTTAACGCTCACTATAATCACGCTCTTTCTTAAACATAATTAAGTTATTTTTGGTAAATACACATACATCAAAGATATATAAAGATGGCAAAGTTAATAAATTTAGTTTCATATAAAGTGATCGACAAGATTCCATGGATACGGCACCACACATAGCCCTAAGACATATTTCTTTTATCATCAAAATCATCATCAAAAACGCACGGTTTATGTCTCCCGAGTTTCCCCACACAACAAGACCATAGATAGATAGATAGACACTTTATTGCACAAAAACATTAAAGGTTATTACACACAAGACACATTTATATACAATTAGGCGGCCTTATCGCCAAAACCGATCTCTTCCAGACAACCTCAAAGCAGAGCACATGTAGCCATGATATGCTGTCATTGCTGTCTTTTGATTACTTAACTTTGCAAGACGGTATAAAGCATTTAAAGAAAACCGGTTAATTCTTTGACACATAAGCGAAACATGGTCTTTACAGTATAATCACACGAAGTTTGATGCTTAGATGATATCGTTTTTAAGGACAGCAAAATAAAAAAACGGTATATTTTTCCCCTTAATAATTTAACTTTTTGTTAAATTGAGGTAACTATATGGATTAACTAATATTCTGATAAATAAACGAATAACCTTAATAGTTGTAATGACGCTATTATCGCAGACAGGAGTATTTGCAATGTTCGTTCACCCCCAGATAAACGGTAACCTCTGGACTTGGCGTCACTATTGGAATACGGTTTCTAGTATTGATATTTGGACACGACGATAAACAACACAACTAGGTATTTGATAACTGTCAATGGATTGCATTTAAATAATTTTTAAATCGCATGAAACCATTGTCATTAACCAACTGTTCTTCTATTCTACAAAGGGTAATTTAAGACTATCCAATAAAACTAATTCAATTCTGCAAAAAGGGACTGGGACATACGGATGGACAGACAGACAGACAGACAGACATGACGAATCCATATATTTTTTTGCCATTTTGCTACGGAACCCTAATAGGCCTCATTTAAGTTTTTTTACACGTCTCATTTATTTTACCCTTCCACTACTACGATTTTTAAGCTGGATTGCTAAAACGATCTAAATAAACTGAGAATAATATAAATAACAGCAACGCAAATTGTTTTAAGAAACTCCATGCCAAATCGCTTATAATAGTCTAAAGAAATGGATGAATGAGAGGTGTTTTTACAATGTTTAAGAATACATGGATTTTAAAGGGTAGTTGATAATGTTGCATTCACGGGTCAAATCTGCTTTCTTGTCTCGATAATATAGTGTATTGCAATGTATAAATTATTAGTTCAATGTTTATAACCTAGTAATTAAGATTTGCACGCTTGTGACCAGACTGAATACTATGACCTCATACCTTAACTATAACATCGATACTGTGTTGTATTCATGCAAATAAATGATTTGATTTGATTTGATTTATCTATGGACGCGTCACAATAAAATGTCTTAATTATTTTGTCTCGTTTCCGACGCCCACAGATCAGTAGGTCAATTAAGAAATAAAATCCTTCCTTCCTTTCGACCTCTCAGAGACGTGTACATTAGTATTTAAAAGACCCCCATTTTGAAACAAGAAATAGATTTCAAACAATAGGCTAGTTTCCTGGGTCAAAAAAATATTATTCTATTTAGTCCGTCAGATAGATTATAAAAAAATATTGGACCCATATTTTGTCTTTTGTCATTCAAACAAAAAATGACGAAAATAAAGCGCATCAAAGTGAGCACGTGACGTCACGCCTTGCGACACTTTTTAGCAAGGCGCCGTTACGCGGAACTTTAACGGGCTATATCTTCATCATTTTTTGTTTGACTGAGAAAAGAAAAAATACGTGTTCAATATTTTCTGTTAATCCAACTGACGGACTAATTAGATTTTTTTAGGAAAGTAGCCTATTGATAAATACCCTTAACGTCTTCGTGGTGAATATCGCCATGCCAATAGTTATCGAATACAACAATCAAATAAAGTAGTTTCTGTTATTTTAGCACAGATGTTACCAACAGTGACCTGACAAGGTCACGATATGTCATTTAACCTGTTCAGAATCTTCTTGATACGAGATGACTTATTAGAAAATAGCATCAGAGTAGTAAAGTATGACATCATGTAAATTGGTAGTATTGTGGTCTTGAGCGGAGACCGCGACTTAGCAAGCGCAGCGTAGGGCACCCTCAGACAAGGTGCGGCAATGATAATACTCAAAGCCGCTGGCAGTGAATGGGAAATACGAGTAATAGCCGAGGATCTATGCATTGGGAGTAGCCTATGTCTAGCAGGGAACTCACCGATTATGATGATATTGGTGATGTGTGTGAATTTAATTTTAATAATAATTAAGATTTATTTAATTAGTAAGTTTTTGTCAAGGTGTAATGGAAACTCAGTGGTCTGAGTTTTACCGCACATCTGTGGGGTCATGGCCCCAAGTCAAGTCCTATGACGTACTTTTACAAGACAAGCATTAGGAGAAAGAAATACATTTTTAAGGGATAGATTTTTGAACAAATGAGTTAGTAGCAAGTGAATGTAAAGATTTCTGGACGAACGTTCGGTAACGGGCCCTGTCGAAGTGCGCAAGATTATCATCATCACGCCTATAATTTTAAATAATTTATTAAAACGAGATGTTATGATTTCAAAATAAGTGTCTATGATAGGTGCAATATTATTTTTTAGATCCTGGAATCAACCGCAATCTGACATGTCCTGATAGGGTTCTCCATTTCAAACTTCCTTCATTAGAAATAAGGAAAATCTTATCTAGCTGAAAAAAATCCTCGTACGTCGTTTGATTTCCTTCATTGTCTTTTCATAACGCTTGAATAAATTCAAAACAGTTTCATAAAATATACTTTCAGTTTCACTAAGAGCGATGAATGTAATTTTAACACAAGATACCCTCATTAACTTGTCTTGCCCAATAGTACTACAAACTTATATAGTCCAAATTCTATTACAATCTATATATTGACAATGATCTCACAGCTAGAGACGCTCAAGACCGCGCGAAGTGGAGGAGTATATCAAGGAAAGCGGACCCTGGGCTCCAAAGCAATGGCTTGGACGCAACCAGGATTGACCGTATAGATGAAGAAGAAGAAGAATCTATGTATCGAAAAATTGGGCGATGCAATTAAAGCACTACCTTGAAATGTTTTCAAGGTTAAACTAAAAACGTGACTTATTCAAAAATGCATTTACTCAGTTGATGAATATTTTAATTCCTTTAGACTATGAGCGTTGTAACCCACTTATTTTGCCTCTTTTTTATTTTTATTTTATTTGACATATTCAATTGGAAATTTAATTATTGCTAATGACCATTAAATTTAGAAAATATAATTATACTACGTAGATCACACTATAAGTTTTGCGTAACTTAAAAAAACAACATGTTAACCAAAATATGATGTTTATTGCTTTTCAAAATACTCTCCATTACTTAAATTTTAAACAGTTTTTCATGCGATCGAACCATTTTTTAAAACAGGAGGACCACAGATCTGAAGGCATGTTTTCTACGTGCTGATTGAACGGTATCACTGCCTCTTTGGAGTTGGTAAAAGTAAAACGTCTCGAATCAAATCTTTGATTTTGGGGAAAATACAGAAATCACAGGGTGCTAGGTCGGGGCTATGCGCAGAATGGGTGACGAGTTGTACTTTATCGGATTCTAAAAATGACTTTGTTTTGTTGGCCGTGTGTGAAGAAGCGTTGTCATGATGTAGGAGAACGCGGCTTTTGGGTCGTCTTTCGCGAACTTTTTCTAACACCCCGGGTAAACAAATGGTAGAATACCACTTGGCATTAACACTCTTTTGATCTTCAAGTGGAATTGTACAGATGAGACCCGTAGCTGAGAAAAAAATCGCGATCATTTTTTTACCAACTTTTCTCACCTGCCTCACTTTTGTTGGCCTGTTCTCATTTTCTCATTCACAAGATTGCTGTTTTTTTTCGGGTTCAAAACAATAAATCCACGTTTCGTCTCCTGTGAAAATGTCATAAACAGCATTAGAATGTCCGTGGTCGTAATTCAGTAGCATCTGTGAGCACCATGCCACGCGAGCCTGCTTCTGCTCCGCTGTCAGTTCATGAGGGATCCAACGACAGCAAAGTTTCCGAACTTTCAATTCTTCTTGTAAAATTTTCTGAATTTGGCTCATACCAATCCCCAATAGTCCTCAAATTGTCTCATAAGTAATCCGCGGGTTTTATTCACTTAGCCGCTTAACAGTAGCCACATTATTTTCGTTGACGGCAGTTGAAGGCCGCCCTTCACGAAATTCGTCATGTAAAGAAACTCGACCTCTCTCAAATTCAGCAAACCATCGCCTCACGGTGCTCAAACAAGGTGCTTCTCACCCAAAAGCATTTTGAAGACGAGCGGAACAGTCTTGCGGAGAGAGAGAGAACTTTTAAAATCATAAAAAATCATCTCTCTAAAATCTTTTCGACTTAATTCCATTTTGCGTTCCGTTGCGTACGTAAAACTTTGATGTGTGATAAAAAACAATTGACAAATCATTTCCCGCCAATTGTTTTTTTTTATTACTAAGAAGGTTACAACGGTTTAAAAAAATATAACATTCGAAATTCAAATAGTTCCAATTAGCTAGAAGTGCAAAACTTTTAGTGTGCCCCATGTACCAGGTTCTCTGTCAGGAAGACTTAGTTCAGCTGCTTATGCTGTGGGAAAGATAAGACAATCGACTGATGTTGGAACGGCAAGATTAGTGTATTTTAGCTACTTTATTTTTTTATATTGTTATGGGGCTCAGCAACCGATATTGAATCTATCTTTGTACTACAAAAGAGAGCTGTACGGGCAATTTACAACCTTCGACCACGAGACTCATTAAAAGAACTGTTTAAGGAAATTAATATACTTACAGTGGCCTCTCAATTCGTTTATGAAAATATTATGTACATTCGCAAAAACCTGCATCTTTTCCCTAAGAAAAGTGACAAACATAATTTTAATACCCGGAATAAAGATAAACTTGCTGTTTCAAATTTCAGACTGCATAAAGTGAGTAATTCGTTATGGGGAAATGTATTCGCTTTTTTAACAAATTACCACAGTCTATTGTTGAACTACCCATGTTTGAGTTTAAATCGCATGTTAAGATTATTTTGATGAAAAAGGGTTATTATACTGTTAATGACTATTTAAATGACAAAAATGTCTGGAATTAAATACTGCCCTGCTCGCACAGGTATACATTATTTTCTTTTCCTTTTTTTTGTGGCAGCTAGTGGTGACTGAGTTTGTTCCGGCGTTTCTTCTCAGCACTTGCCAGATTGTCTGTGTCTTGTCTCGAAGCGCTAGTAGGGCCCAAAAAATAAGGAGACATGTTCTGCCCCATATGGGCCAATAATGTTATTATTGACGTTCATAAGTGGCAGTTTTCTGCCCTAAACTGAATAAATGATTTTTGACTTTGACTTTGACTCTGGTGAAATTTGAGAAGAATTTTTATTTATACCATCTTTTGTACCACATTTTATGCAAATAAATGATTATTTTATCTAATCTTATCTTCATTCACCCCTTTGTATGCACGTGTAGACTATTATTTAATTATTGCGAACCAGTAACCTTGACATATTTGTGTCCAAACACGTCCATATATTACTAGACATATCCTCCTTCGAGCTTTCATTTATTTTAAAATATTATTATCAATTTGATTGCTGTTTTTAAATTTTTGTTAGCATGTGTGTTTGCGACAACGAAAAACCGCAATGATGTGTGTATCTACATGTATTTTTTATAAAGTAAAGATCAACTTGTTTAATTCATAAACTAACATCAGGGGCCTAGAGGTTCGTGCTCTGGACTTCAAAGCAAAGCGGTTGCGACTTACGACTTCGAATCCCGCTAAGTCATTAATGTTTATAAATGTTTTATCATCATTTCAGCCATAGGACGTCCACTGTTGAACATAGGCCACTCCCAATGTCTTTCGGAATGGCCGGTTGCAAACGGCCTGCAACCAGCGGCTTCCTGCAACCTTTACTAGGTCATTTGTCCACCTTGTGGGTGTCCTACGCTCCGCTTGCCGGTACGTAACCTTCATTCTAGAACCCTTTTGCCCTATCGGCCGTCAATTCTACGTGTTACGTGTCGGGCTATATCAGTGACTTTTGTTCGTTAGCGGATCTCCTCATTGCTGATTCGATCTCACAAAGAAAAACCGAGCCCTTTCCATAGCACGCTGTCCATCATAGCCCTCTCCATAGCACGCTGTGCCACGTTGAGCTTTCTTATGAGAAAATGGTAGGGTAAAGCTATATTTTGGGATGTGTATAAGTGCCTGAAAGTGGGCCTTTATACTGAATAAATGAGTATTAATGAGTATTAAGTATTTTATTATTATTATTATTTCAGCCATAGGTAGTCCATTGCTGAAAATAGGCCTCCCCCAATGACCTATCATCGGGGGGGATTGCCAATACTCGCCACGCTTGGCAGGCGGGTTGGCGAGCGCAGTTTTTTTTATACGATTTCGCACGCAGACGCAGCTGCCCGTCTTGTGCTACAGGAATTAGTCGCCTCTTTTGACACGCCTCGTGTTGGCGGGGTATTAAGTATTAATGTACATTTGTCTCATATCTAGTCACTTAGCTACAGTCTACAAGCTTAGTTTGGGGCTAGATAATAATTGGTGTGATTATTAGAAAAGTTAATTATTATTTGCTTCGCTTACATACATACTGTGCAGTGTTGACCCAGGGCAACGACTATTACTTCTCACGTGATCTCTACTGCATTGTAAAAGTTATTTACCTCTATAAATAAATAGTTAAGATTAAAATGAGCATCCTATAACGAGTTAATGCGGTCAGATTACAATTTCATATACAATACATTAATTTATTAATGTAAACAAAAATGATAGCTTAATCAATTTAATTCAATGTACTTACAGGATTTGTATGAGTTGGTAGAAAGTGAATGTGTTCATCAATATGAGTAACTTTATGTTGGGGTCACCATCTAAATCGTGAAATGAAATGTAATGAAATAAGTTTATTTTTATAAAGCAGGGCGCAGATAGGATAGTGCAGTAGTGCAGAGTGTAAAAATAAAAAATGTAAAGTTTAATTTACTGTAGATATACTACATTTAACTTAGCACAATAGGTATTTATAATTCACGACGCTCAAGGTTGCTGAGAATTTTTTATTTTATATTTTATTTTTTTTATTTATTCAATAAGGTACACCAACAGCATATATATAAATACATTCTTAAAAAATATACTTATTTGAGCTAATAAGTTCTTATACATATGCCAATAATAGGCGTACACAGCATTTTTAAATAAACTAAAAAATTATACAATTGCAATTTTTTTAACCCATAAAAACAAACAAAATTAAGGCTACTACCAACCTACGATAAGGTGGATAGGTGGGTGAGTGCTATCTTCTGCCGAAACTTAAACAAGGAGTCGTTAAAAATATCCAGACCTGTCCCATGCACCTCATTATATTGCAAAAAACACCTGGCAATAGGAGCGTAGCGACCGAGATTAGTTCTAGTTGCAGGCAGAGCAAAAGCCTTCTTAATGGGATAACGAGGTAGGCGAGCCGGTACTGATAGTCTAACCCGCTCCACGAGATCGCCACACTTAATTTTGCCATTGATAAGCCTGTGCAAAAACACCAAGTCATGCCGTAAACGCCGATGGCGCAGCGTGTCCATTTTGAAGAAGGCTAGTCTTTGGTCATAGGGTGATCTATGTGATACTCCCGGTGTGAGAAATGCCAGATACCTCGTGAACGCACGCTGAATACCTTCCAAACGTTGGGAGTGGACGGCGTATACAGGGTTCCAAGCAACACTTGCGTACTCCAGGTTACTTCTAACTAAGGCGTTGTACAAAAGTTTACGCGTATAATTCAGTCGAAACCCTTTGGCGTTCCGCCTTAAAAAACCCAACATTTGGGACGCCTTTTTCACAACATTATTAATATGGGATGTAAATTTGAGCTGCCTATCCACCGTAACGCCCAAATCTCTTACCTCCTCGACTTCGGCTAATGTTATATTATTGACATAATAATATTATTTTTATCTGTCATTTATATTTTGACATTACCTTATTAAAGTAATAACCTTATTTAATATTATCTCCAATAACCGACATTAACATTTAATAAATTTATGTACAAATAATTAATAGAATGTTAACTGTATTAATAATTTTAAGTTAACATATAATTTATTCTAAAATGTATTTGTATAATGACGTTTCTAAGTGTACTGTATTACCTAAAGATGAAATAAATGAATATGAATATGAATATAATTATACAATGTGTAACAGAATGAATGCACATTATATAAGGGCCTGCTTCTGGTGCTCAAATACAACAACTTTTTGTATGGGACCGACATTGAAATTTTAAAAAAAACTTAATATTCATACTAAATGTCCAATCAGCTATGACGATTAGTATGGGAAACGATTTTTTTTGCGATTTCGATGTTAGTCCCATACAAAAAGTTGTTGTACTTGAGCACCAGAATCAGGACTTAAGAGGATGTTCATTAATTATTTTACACCTTGTAATAATAAAAATCCTGGCTTTACGTCGTGAGGGCTGACATGCGTGCCAATGATCTCACAACTAGAGACGCTCAATACAGTTCGAAGTGGAGGAGTAAATCAAGGAAAGCGGACCCTGGGTTCTATAGCAATGGCTTTGGACGCAACCGGGATTGACCGTATAGATAAAGAAGAAGAAGAAGACACAACCTAATAGAATCTGTGCTAAAAACCCATAAAAGTCTTTAATCAAAAACAAAACAAATCAAAGTCGAGGCATTTCTTTTAACCTTTTCCGTTATAACTACAAAGGCCAAAAACGCACGTAATTATTCAAAACGGTTTGTGCGACAAGACAATCGGCGCATACGCATGTTTGTGAAATGGGACCGCGTGTGACGGCCGCGCCGCCGCGCCGGTGAAAACCGGAAGATCGCCTCTACCGGTGACAGCAAACAACAAACAGTATTGTAACGTACTTGCTTTATTGGGTATGGAAATTGTATCAGTAAATGGATATGGATGTCTTCAAGATACGACTCAATATCTACCTTTTTTCTGAGTAAGCATTATCTATCTATCTTAGGCATTATAATCACTTAGGTATTAGGTCGGTCAGCATCAAGGGTTGATGACCACATTCAGATTATCAAAACCGCTATACACCATATTATATCTAAATCGCTCAACATGACTACCACCAGAATTGGAGGATTTTATATATATATATATATATATATATATATATATATATATATATATATACATATATATATATATATATATAAGGCCAATTCTGGTGCTTGTTTCTTGAGCGATTTAGGTATATGGTATATAGCAATTTTGTGAAGGAAAGTGCGCAATTTAGGCCTATTTGAAGAGAAGGTTTTTGAAAATCTGAATGTGGTCATCGACTTTTGATGCCGACCGTACCATCAGCCACAAAAACTGAAAGATACATAGCTGAAATATAAATATTGATTTCCTTCAAACAGTCATGAAGATATCAAATTTTGGATTTCATTTATTTCGGACAACAAAGAGCCATGTGTTAGACACTCTTAGAGCGCTTTGAGCTAGTGTTAGTAATTGAAATGTATGTAATATGAATTTATAAACATTTTAAACAATTTGTTTTATTTGTCACATACATCATTCTGAAAATGTTATTGTACAGAACTCTTAGGGTGTTTTGCGATTTTAGGGCTTATCAAAAACCATAGCCCGCCCTTGTTGTACAGTCCCTGGCAATACGCTTTGAAAAGCGTTATTTTGACCTGGTCCGAACAACAAGAAAATCTACAACCCAGCATGTTACCTTGAATCGCCAAATCCGTAACCAATGTCACCGACTCTTCGGATTACAAAGCTGAAGAGGCTATGTGTGCAGAACTGAGTACCGTTGGGGAAGAACGGTTCTCAAGTGGCGACCACGAACTAGAAAACTAGCGACCGACCAGCGACCTTGTAAAGGTTGCAGGATCTGCTGGATGCCGCCCGATGTAAACGGCCCCAGAGCCGCTTGCTGTGTCATTCTAGGCCTATGTCCAGCAATGGACTGCTGATGATGTTGGAACAACCATTACGACAAAATGTAACTTGTACAGTAAGAAACTGTAATATAGACAAGGATGTAGCCACAATATTCGTATTTGAGGTTATTCACAATAGCATCGAAATAAAATAGTCTCGACATTGTATGTCGTTTTAAAATGTAAATGCTTTTTTTCTAATCTTAAGCACAAACCATTCTACTTCTATTATAATTATCAAGAGAGTTGTTATGTTGGATGGATAAATTACTAATGAAATGAAATTGTAATTACTACTTCTTAGCACTTTATCTCGTTCCCAATAATGATTGGGATTGGGCTTGACCATAATCCTAAAGAGCAAAGTCTATTTATTACGTCAGATTTGTATACACACCCTTAAACAGAGGAACCATGGCTACTCATCAAAGAGCACATACCCTATAGAGTAGAAATGTCATATGATTTGTTCAACAAAATTTTCCGCCAATTTTTAATCTAGCTCCAAATCCAATGTCAATATCATACAGAGGTTTCAATACAAGACACTGCGTATGATTGCTAAGGCACCATATTATATAACGAACGACACACTACATAAAGACCTATGCATACCCACCGTCGAAGAAAACACTCAAAAAATCGTCGAAAGATATAAAAAAAGAATGGACAATCACCCTAATGAGCTAGCTCAAAATCTTTTGTCTGAGTCTCTACTTGCTAGGAGACTTAAACGGAGAATACCACAAGACCTAATATAAATAATATAATAGAAAACAAGAGAAGCCACAAAAAAAGACAAATATGAGGAATAGATCTAAGGATGCGTCGCTGGACACATGCCTTGCAAGACATACTTAACGCAATAGCCACAAAAATTGCCGAATGTCCTAAAAAAAGACAAATTGCAATCTAAAAAAAGACAAAAAATGCTTTTTTGTATAAGCGAGAGTTGACAGGACTTGTTATTTCATATTAAATGTAAGTAAAAAATCACTTATCAGTTTCGGAAAAAGATGATTCGTATTGCTGCTCTATAGGATATGTATCATCATCATCATTTCGAAGTCCACTGTGGTTTAAAGGTTTTCCCTACAGAATTCCACAGCAAGATATCAAAGATAAGATAAGATCCCAAATAATCCAGACATAGGATAGAAATTCATGACCTACCGATGTTAGACGAGACGACAACCACTGCGCACTGTCGCTCAATTAGGCTATTCACGTAATAAGCCAAAATTTACGTGAAACCGTACGAAATGCACATTATGCAACAATAAATAAATAATAGACGACCGTTCTGGTGTAGTGGTTCACGCTCCGCACTACAAAGCCAGCGGTTGCGGGTTCGAATCCCGCAAGGGGCAAATGTTTGTGTGATAAGCACGAGCATTTGTAAATCTGTTATCTAGTCGCCATAGTATAAGCTTTGCTTAGTTTGAGGCTAGTTAATTGGTGTGATTGTGAAAATAATTGATTATTTTATTTATTTAAATTAGGCATCACTTGTTTTAGATTTCATAAGTATGTATTATAATGTTGTTGTTGTTTTGTAACAACGATTGAAAAATAATTTTTAATTACCACGTCACTTTTAATAACTTTAATATTTGATAGGGGTAAAATATTCTAACAATTAGAGCAGGCATTTAAAATCATAAATGACTAATCAAACGATTTAATTACGTTCAGAAATGGCTAACTCTTAACATTACACATGGGCTGAACAAGCATAGCAAAAATGCATTATCGTTATCACCGTAGAAAAATCAAAAACATAGTACTCACATTTTAAACGCGGAAGCGATCGCACTGCACCGTAACCATCACTGCACTTGAAGTAAAGTCTCTAATGACCTCGGGGTATTATGCGCTATGTATGTTAATAATTTTGAATATTTAAATTTAGAATTCGTTAAGATCTCGTGGGTCCCGCGCAGACCGCGGTGTATGCGCGCGCGTCCCTACGCGGCCGCCACGTTGTGCGTAGATTCCGTTGCGGCGCTAGAGACGCACTCTACACTGTTTTCTAAGGAACAATGCAATTCTCGAGATGCAGCCAGATTATGCGTTTATAAAATAATAATATATAGAATCAACTGAAGCTAAATTGTTACTATGGGTTTCCTGGTCACGCTGCACTGCTGAAAAGTACAAGTATATATTATTATACAGAATGTCTTATTTTAATGGTCCATGGAGTGACAGTACCTATTACATACATATATTACTTAAATAAAAACAGACAGTTAAAGAGTATTTTTAGTTCAACATTTATTAAATCAGCACAGTCAAGTAATAAAATAAATAAATAATAATTGTTCTTTTAATTCAATAATTGTTTTCTCCATTTCATCAAATTTATCAAAATTAGTACTATGTAAATTAGTACAGCTTCTCACTGATTTTAAATTAGTACTTGACATAAACTATTGTGATAATGAATAGTCTTCATCGAGCCACAAGGCGTGAAATGAGTTTCCACATTTTCCGCATGCAGGTACCATTTTGTATTAAAGTATAAATTAATATTCCAGTGTCATTTTTTAAAACGTGCACTATATCAATGCCGTGTGAGGCCGTAAAGAATACACCTCCCCACCGTCAACAGGAAGCGTGTCAAAAGAGGCGACTAATTCCTGTAGTACGAGACGGGCAGCAGCGTCTGTGTGCGAAATTTTATAAAAAAAACTGCGCTTGCCAACCCGCCTGTCAAGCGTGGCGAGTATTGGCCATAGTTTAGCAGTGGACGTCCGTCGGCTGAAATGATGATGATGATGATGATGATGATGGGTGAGCTGTGTAACCAATTTGCTGTCAGATTAAATAACACGCCATCTGGTGGTGAATGACAAACTCAAATGCAGTGTGTCAATAAGCATGACAATAATATGATTAGCGACCTCTAATGCTGAGCAGCATAGATACTATCAGTTTTTCTCTGTTTACCAAAGTCAAATTGATTGCAAAACTTGAGTACTGTTATTTTGTTGCCACTGGATTTAATTTTCGATGTTCAGTTACTTTCTTTTAATGATACTAGTCATTTATTTAGTATTTAAACCACTTTTCCGCGCACTTGTTTATACACATCCCAAAAATATAGCTTTGCCCTATCACCGCTTCGGGTCTGCTGCTCACCGCTGAGAAGAAACGGCGTAAACTACTTAGTCACCTTCGTCGGTATTTTTATTAGAAAACACAGTTACGAGACATGTAATAAGTGCGAGCTAAGCAGGTTATATAGTGTCCATGCACTCTTGTCGCTTAAATAATCGTCTATTTTATAGTTTTAGTAGTTTTTTAAATGTCGATTATCATTCTGTTCAATTCAATTCAATATAATTATTCAATATATTTATTGCATTCTATAATGTTACACAGGTGTTCTACATAAGTACATAAAACAGATCATTATAGACCCTGTAGGGCACAACAATAAGATAGGTATTGTGGGCAGACGCCATGCATAATTAGATCAATTTGTTTATTTTAGAAGTTTTAAAGAATTAAAATACATTAAGAAATCATATGATAATTATTGAATAATATATTGAATAACATAATCAAATAAATAGTATTTTTAGGCATTTCAGTATTTATTTATCTTTGGATTTCATTTACTGTTTTAGATTATTGTCATTTAAGTATTCGTTTATTGTGTAATAACATTTTTTTATTAACATTAATTTCAATTGTTTTATAAATTTTAAATCATTTACTTCATACTTCATAAACTCCGGCAATCTGTTATAAATTCGTATGGACATAACGAATGGGCTAGAAGAATGAAGCTTCAGACGGACAGTAGGTAGAATCAATTTATTTTTATATCTTAGTATAGTAATGTAGATTTGCGCCGAATAATGTAGTTTCTGTATTGTTAAACCCATAAACAGGAAAAAAATCCCTAGAAATGAATTACCAACTTTCTGTATTCTCAAGCTCAGTGACGGCAAGTTTATTTTTATTTAGAGTATAATAGTGATGAAAATCATTTTAAGAGCTAAACATACTTCTAGATTTTTTCGAACGTACATAATATTTTCAAAAATGCGTTGTGAGGCTACTGTAATTTTTTTTTTAAAATCTCCCTCAGAGAGTCACGAATTCTAAGACAGTAAGTTATTGTGTGATTGGTTGTTATCAGTAAACCAGTGTAGAGAGAGCATTATTTAGATCGTCAGAGGCAGCTTTACTTCTGTTAGTTTTAAACATCAATGATGTATCATCTGCAAACAATACTCTGTCACAAAGGTTTTGAGTGAAGTAGGGAAGGTAATTTATTATTATTATTGTTATATATTAGTTAAGAATAATAGAGGTCCCAATATAGAGCCTTGGGGCACACCCTTGCGTAACAGAGCTCCAAAAGAGTCAGTTCCATTAATATTATTAAGTCATTTGTTACTAACACTCTTATGGATAACTATTGGTCCGAAATAAATGAGTTTATTATTATTATTATTATTTGTACGCTCTAGGAGTTCACGGGCCAAAAGTGACCCGGTCCTTTATAAGGCTTGCGTGGGGATACTGATCCAACACGTAGAGGCCGTTTTAAGCGCAAATAATCAAACCTGAAAGTGTTACACTGCTGGATCCAATCTCTGACTACATCATGGGATGTAATCAGAGATTATACCCAGCATGTGTACAGGAACTATTGCAGCTGAAGACAAATTAATTAGGGCTATTGAAGGAAGATGGAGGGACTGAGTTCTGGGCTATTGATGGAGACTACCGGTCACCTGCCTGGTTCATAGTCTCGGACTGAAAAAATTGGCAGGTGGTGACTCGCCGGCAACTGAATGGGCTCCCCCTGGCGTCGTAGGTCATGCAAGACCGGACTGAGGAGCAACACTGTTGTTGGCGGCTAAGAGTGGAGAGGTGGCTCTGGACTTTAAACGACGATCACTTGCTCCCCCCTGAGGGTCCGGCATCACGTGCCCACTCGCCACTTACGAACCACATCCACCCTTCGAGCATTATGCTCTAGCGACTCCACTCTGGCCGGCCGGTTAAGGCAAGCCAGAGGCGAGAGTCCTGCAGACCCCCTTGGGTTCCACTTCGGCAAGCCGAAGACGAGGGTCTTGGCCGACTCTCGGGAGCACTCGGATTAACAACTGACCCCGTGGTGTCGCTACTCACCACAGCTCGCCACAAAGCTGCCCTGCGGGGTTTATTATTATTATTATTGTATCTCTCCTACGGAAAATCACGGCACAAAGGCCGGTCCTTTTGGAAGGCGTTCGTGGGGATACAGATCCAACACGAAGAGGCCCCTTTGAGATACGATAATGAGTTGGGATATGTACACTTAGCGGATACTATCTCTGCCTGTACTATTGAGAAGATACAGCCAAAGACAGCACCCGCTAGGTGCAAGGACTATTGCAGAAAAGATGGAAACTATACCGGGTCTATGGAAAGGAACTTGATGGACTGGTTGCCGGGATATTGATGAGACAACGGGACGCCTGCCATATCAAATGTCTCATCTCAATAATCAGGGCAGACGGTGACTCGCCGCTCACTAAATGGGCCGCCCTATTAAAGCCACCAGAAGGTAGCAAGGGTAGCAACATTGGTCTGCGGGGTGCAAGATCCCAGTGCTAAACGCACCAGTCAACGGGCCCCCGGCGTTATGACATTTTACACTTCCAACCTGGAGCACAGGTTCTGCTCTTGCAACTCCACTCTTGGCCGGCCAGTTAAGGCAAGCACAAGAGGCAAGGGCCAAATAAATACGGGCCCTCCGGAGGATCGGGGTCCGAGGTGTCGCCACTCACCTACAGCTTGCCACAAGCTGCCCCTGCGGGGTTATTATTATTATTATTAACTTTTGCGTGAAACTTTATACGTAAAGTATGACTCTAACAATTTTTCTGAATTATTTGAAACACCGTTATGACGTAACTTCATCATAATTTTTTTGTAATCGACACAATCAAAGCTCAATAATGGACCAACGACCTTAAGAAGATGGCTGACAGTGACTGGATGAAAAAAGCGGAAGATAGTGGTCTGTAGGGCTCTTTCAGGGAAAACAATGGACTGATTTGATAATGATGATGACACAATCCAAAGCCTTAAGGCATCTTGCTTCCTTTCAAAGGTTTCGATGTTTAATAAGTGCAACTCAAGCCCACATCAGTTGTGTTTCTACTTTTAATGGAACCAAACTTCTTCTCTTGCAATAGTTTGTTAATTCTAAAATATGATAAAAGTTGATTAAAGATCGGTCTTACTTATAAATATTAATTAAATTTAAGACACAGTGAAACAGTCAATTAAAAAATATATTTACTTATAAACGCTGATAACAGTTAAACAACATCTTAATGAATTCATAACTAACCACAGTATATAAGTTTTACCTAGCTGTGAAGTCGGGCGTCCCGCGTACATCTTTTGTGTTTGTTGTTTTGTTTGTTAGCAATTGGTTGTTCTAGGTCTTTTTGCGTTTTGTACCTAACACTTCATGTACAGACAACAGCTCGTCAACCTACCACAAAACGTCAAATTTTCTCAATTGATATTGATACGTATAAGGACTTAAGTTGAACATCGGTTTAATGACTTTTAACTTTTTGGGTAGTTTGACCTGCAGCTGATGTCTGTGCTATAGAAATAAAAATAGTTTTAATGCAACCTGAGCGAGGGTTTTAAAGGTACGAAATGCAAAATAACCTTGCTGCCAAGTGAAACACACAATTTTCACCTCACTACAGCGGGGAAAACGCGAGGTGCAAAAAACAGCTTAGTTAGTAGAAAACTTTAAAATGTTTTTTATTTTTTTCATTCAGTCCAGTGGCCAGTGCGATAAGTCAAAGAAATGAGGTTGGCACATTGACATGAAATAAGTATTTAATGCATTTTTGGTGGACTTGCGGTATAGAAAAATATGGAATAGAAAGGTTCGAATTTCAAAAATTCTTTACACGCTAGTGGACAAAATGCACCTATTGCACTCAAATTTATAATGAGCTAATGACAAACAGAATCTTTCCAAGGTTGTGAGGTGAAGAAAAATTAATGCCATGAGCAAATCTTTTTCAGAATCTGAAACATTTTTGACGATGTTAAAGTGGTTTATATAAAAAGTTAAGACTGGTCACGGCCTAAGTAAATCAGGAGGTTGTTACACAAACTGCAATACAAAGCGGTTAACAATGGCCAATGTAATTGTGTGGCATGAGGCTGTGTGAGGCCGGGCCATGTGCCTTACCGCACGTGGCTCCACAGAGTACAGTCATCAAATCGCTGTAATAATCAGGTAAAATGTCCACTCACAACATAATAAGAGTCATGTAATGGTAGTAATAAAAAATAAAAAAATGCTTTTGCTCCGGTAATCAAACTGTCACCGTTAACAGATCCTGGCCTTGTGTGGAACAGGCATAAATCTTATGTTCATAATTTAACACCAGCTGTCGTAATAACTCATTTGGTACTCCACTTAGCAGAACCTAGTAGTTACATTACATCGTTTTGGCTTTTGGAAATACATTTAAACAAGCTTAATGTTGACAGACGACCTGTTAATATTGCAGGAAGAGAGGCTGTTCCAACCGACGAATCTGAAAGTCACTGGGGGACTATATTCAGCAGTGGACGTCCTATCTTCTTTGTCCTCGCCACTTCCCGTTGCACGGGGTCGGCTTTTCTAATTCTGAGGCGCCACTTGTTGCGGTTGTAGGTATCATCCTCTATGAGGGACATTGCTTTCATGTCCTTTTGGACAGTCGTTAGCCATGTTACTGGCGGTCTTCCTCTTCTTCTCTTTCCTGCTGCGACGGATAGGCACTTTTTAACAACAAAGTCTTCGGGTCGCCGCATCACATGCCCGTACCATCTCAGTCTAGACTGTACCATTTTGTCGGAAACGGGTGTCACTTTTAAACTTCCTCGAATATCCTCGTTGCTTCCTCGAATGTACATCAGTGGACGTCATATGGCTGAATAAATGATAATGATGATAAAGAAGACGTAGCATTGGCACAACTTCCCGGTGGACGGACGACCAGCTGAACACTGCGTATACAGGTTTTAAATACGCGAAACATTGAGCTGTGTTTTTGCTAAAACTATTAATAGAATCGTTAACATTAAATGCGAAACAAACTTCTTTTATTAAATTCTCTCCATCTGTTTTTGTAGATATTATTATGTTCATTTATATTAATTTAATTCATAAAAATATTTTCTTAATTGGCTCGGGTCTGGTACCTCGTATTACAGGGATGGTAGTTCTAGAAATTGAAATATGACGATTGTGTTTTGATAAATTATTTATGTACAGACAGCAGCTCGTCAACCTACACAATACGTCTTTTCTCAATTGATATTAGATTGATACTCTTTATTGCACACCATACAAGTAAATTACACATGATTTTTACAGAAAGACGTATAAATTAGGCGGTCTTATCGCTAATAGCGATTTCTTCCAGACAACCTTCAGGTAGAGGACAATTATTAGGGAAAGGGGAAGGTGGTGCAGAGTTTTAGCTTTGATCTCTACATGTCGGACTTAATGTTGAAATTTAACCCTTAACTTTTTGAGTAGGTCTCTTTCTTGTTTAAAAACGAAACAAATTTATAAAGAGTTTTTAAATGTTTATAGTGTAAGCATTGTCAAAAAAACCGGCCAAGTGCGAGTCAAACTTGCGCACCGAGGGTTCCGTACAAACCTGTAGGTACCTATATAAGTAAGTGTTCACCCATTACGACAATCGAGTCATAGTTATAGTATTTATATTGCAAAATGAAATTCATGACATTACGAAAGGTAAATTGTGGTTTACGATTTATGACGTATTCAAAAAAAACTATTTGCTAGATTTCGTTCAAACCAAGTTTCGGTGAAAGTTTGCATGGTAATGTACATCATATATATTTTTAGTTTTATTATTCTTTTATTTTAGAAGTTATAAGGGGAGGGGGACATACATTTTACCTTACTTTACCTTACCTTACCTACTTTGGAAGTGTCTCGCGTAAAAAAATCAGTTTTGAAAAAAATGATATTAGAAAACACAATATCATTTTTGAAGACCTATCCATAGATATGCCACACGTATGGGTTTGAGGAAAAAAAAATTGAGTTTCAGTTCTAAGTCTAACCCCCAAATTTGTTTTGTTTCATTTTTCTATTTTATTTTAATTTTAATGCGGTTCACAGAATACATCACACTTACCAAGTTTCAACAATATAGTTCTTATAGTTTCAGAAAAAAGTGGCTGTGACATACGAACGGACAGACAGACAGACATGAAGAATCCATAAGGGTTCCGTTTTTTGCCATTTGGCTACGGAACCCTAAAAAAGTGAAAACTCAATAAGATTCTGTTCTGATGATGTTCATTGGTTTTTCTTGTTACATAGCTTACCGTTTTGTGCGTAACCCTTGGTTTTGCACAAAACGGTCCCGTGTGCGGTAACAATCACACCATTGTACGGCATTTGCCGCATATGTAAAGCCACTTTCGTAACACAGAATATTCTGAAACATTACTGATTCTTCTTAATACATAATAGGTTTTAGCCTTAATGAGCAGCGACTATCTTTGACAGGTACTTATACTTTAACTTGTTAGATACGACACAAATTGTTGCCAGTATTGGCTTGTTAACGTTTTTTTTTGTTAACACAAAAGGGAGTGTTTCGTGCAAATTGTCGTCACTGAAAGTCATGTCTGTATTTAATATTGAATACCATAATAAAGGCAGAACAAAGAAGGCAGACATGAATTTCAGCAAGACGTTTAAGTATTGATATTTACTTTCTAAGTACACCATTTAGGTACTAGCTGTTTTGTTGTTGATACAATTTACGAGAACCTACAGTTACACCTAAAAATAGTCTAGTTTTCTGGGTCAAAAATATATTATTCTATTTAGTCCGTCAGTTAGATTATCAAAACATATTGGACCCTTATTTTGTCTTTTGTCAATTAAACAAAAAATTACGAAAATACAGCGCATCTAAGTTTGCACATGACGTCACGCCTTACTATAAAGTATCGCAAGGCGTGACCAGTTGCCATAATTTGAAAGATCTTAAGTCCACAATAATTTTGGTCACTAGGGGCGCTGTCATCGCGCACACAGCGAATAACGGGCTATAATTATCTTCATCATTTTTTGTTTGATTGAGAAAAGAAAAAATACGTGTCCAATATTTTCTGTTAATCCAACTGTCGGACTAATTAGATTTTTTAGGAAACTAGCCCATTCTGAGACGAATTATTAAACTTGTCATCGCGACAACGCCAATCGTCAAATTGGCAGATCATGAGATAAATTCTCTCTTGTCTCTCTTTAATTCTTCTCTAAATCCGAATTTAAGTATTTAAAATAACAAGTTTTAAAATCTAAGAAAACTAATAAGAATCTCTCGCATATTTCAGATAGACTTTTACTGCTTAAAAAGTATCTAGTTGTGAATAGATTTTGCTTAACCTTAAGAATCGTGAGGATTATCATTTAATTACGGAATACCATGTATACAAAAAGACAAATATTGTCGTCAAAATGGCGCAAAACTATGGTGCTATTAATTACCTTTTGACTATTCTATGCATCGATCACATACCCTATAGAGCACCAAGATGTATACAGATGTTCATCTCCGAAACTTATCCCCGACTGTGCCCCCGATTCAAAATCGTTCGTTAGTAAATTGTCACTTTATGATTTAGGATAACTGTCACGTGATTTATAGGACGTCAATTCGTTATCGAATGGTTCCAAAAAAATATCGTCTGTAAGTAGTTGTTTCGTAGTAGCATTTTCCGATGTTAAACGTCAAACAACAAACTTCGTCTCCGATATCGGATGCAAAGCGTTACGAAACGCTTCGGATCCGATACCGATAGTAAGCAATCCGAAAAACGATTATCGTATTGACGGATTTCGTTTTTCTTAGTAGACCTGCTGAATCAGTGGGGCTGGTCAGTGTTTTTTTTTCACTTTATACTAATTATAACTTGACAAGTTCTGTCAACTCTTGCCCAAATTAAAACTATACCCATTATTATCTGACAATGTAGGTAATTATATAAGTAGGAAACAAATGTCTGGCCATGCCACCACCGCCAGGTCCTGGCAAAAAGGGTAGACCCAAGAAATGCTGGCTTGACATCGTGAGGGATAATCAGACCGGAAAGCGGACCCTGGGCTCCAAAACAATGGCTTTAGACGCAACCGGGATTGACCATATAGATGAAGAATCTAAGTAAGTTATGGAATTGTAAATTTTGAGCACGAAGGCGATTCCTCTGCAGCGAGGCGTAAGACAGGGAGATGTTATATCTCCGAAACTGTTCACCGCTGCATTGGAAGACGCTTTCAAGCTCCTGGAATGGAAAGGATTAGGCATCAACATCAACGGCGAGTACATCACTCACCTTCGGTTTGCCGACGATATTGTGGTCATGGCAGAATCGCTTGAAGACCTCAGCACAATGCTCGATGACCTTACTCGAGTCTCCCAACAAGTAGGCCTGCGAATGAACATGGACAAAACCAAGCTCATGTCGAATGCCCATGTTGCGCCCTACCCAGTATCCGTTGGGAGCTCTACTCTCGAAATTGTTGACAAATATGTCTACTTAGGACAAGTTATCCAGTTGGGTAAATCCAATTTTGAGAAGGAGGTCAATCGTCGAATCCAACTTGGCTGGGCAGCGTTCGGGAAACTACACCACGTCTTCTCGTCCAAAATACCTCAGTGCCTCAAGACGAAAGTCTACAACCAGTGTGTGTTATCAGTGATGACATATGGAACTGAAACGTGGCCTCTCACTATGGGCCTCATAAGAAAGCTCAAGGTCGCACAGCGTGCTATGGAAAGGGCTATGCTTGGTGTTTCCTTGCGAGATCGAATCAGAAATGAAGAGATCCGTAAACGAACAAAAGTCGCTGACATAGCCCAACGGATTAGCAAGCTGAAGTGGCAGTGGGCGGGGCACATAGCACGTAGAACTGATGGCCGATGGGGCAGAAAGGTTCTAGAATGGAGGCCGCGTACCGGCAAGCGCAGCGTAGGACGTCCACTCACAAGGTGGTCAGACGACCTGGTAAAGGTCGCAGGAAGACGCTGGATGCAGGCCGCTTCCAACCAGCCAATCTGGAAGTCAATGGGGGAGGCCTATGTTCAGCAGTGGATGTCCTATGGCTGAAATGATGATGATGATGATGAAATTTTGACGTACCAATGTTATGCAATGTAACGAAACGGTTAATAAATAATTTGAATTTAAAATATATGAATATAAATATTGAACAACATCACATACACGGCTCTGTTCCTATGGTAAGTAGCCACAGCACATTATTGATCAGTAACTGATTAAATAATGGCGGAATTGTTACAAATGAACAAAATAAATGTCATTTTCTATACTCTGTAGTTATATGCTTGACAATTTTATGATACGGAAGAGGGTTAGTCATCATTATTTAATAATGATCAAAGTCATAATAAAGTCATTTAAGTGACAATAGTGTGTGAAATATGTAACACTTTAATTAGTTAGTCACCAGTTTAGAATTTCACGCACTTACTACACCATAGGACCATCATTCATCATTACCGCCATAGGACATCCACTGTTGAACAAAGGCCTCCACCAATGACTTCTATCATTGGGGGGGATTGCCAATACTCGCCACGCTTAACAGCACAGTTTTTTACAGGATTGCGCACGCCGACTGCTCTCCGTCTCGTGCTACTGGAATTAGTCGCCTCTTACGACACGTTTCCTGTTGAAGTGTATTCTTAACGGCTATTCCCACACGGCACGAACTTACTTATTCTACTACATTTATAAAACACATATATTAACACATTATTGTTAAGATAAATAATAAATGCCGTGTGGGGACGGCCGTAAAGAATACACTTCCCCACCGCCAACAGGAGGTGTGTCGTAAGAGTCGACTAATTCCTGTAGCACGAGACGGGCAGCAGCGTCTTCGTGCGAAATCTAATAAAAAAACTGCGCTCGCCAACCCGCCTGCCAAGCGTGGCGAGTATTGGCAATCCCCCCCGATGATCAGTCATTGGGGGAGGCCTTTGTTCAGCAGTGGACCTCCTATGGCTGAGATAATGATGATGATGAAATAATAAATATACCTTAGTAGTTTTAAGGGTTCCGTAGTCAACGCGAAACCCATGTTCCTGTCTATTAGCATGGCAACCCATGTTTCGCCATGCTAATAGACAGACCGTCCTTCTGTCTGTCCTCGGCATAGCTCAAGAAAAACTATCACAGAGGTACTCGGGAAGAAAAATATACCACGCGAGTAAAATCGCAGGCACAGCGATTAATAAATACATATTCACTTTTTGTTTCAGCAATACCTCTATGTGTGATTCTTGTAAAGAAACAAACTGAACAGCTTTTACTATAAGGCAAAAATCGATATCTCAATCAGTTATTGGGTTGGCAATTACCTGTAGCTTTGGCCACCCTAACACTTCTGCAGGAAAATGTCTGTCAGGATTTTTTTTGTAAAGGAGTGGTTTGCCATCATCATTGGTAGACCTCTATTCATAACATCTGAATACTAAACATTGTGATGAATAGTTCCAAATAAAAATATGTAAACATTTGCACGTCTTCTAACGCACGATTTGCAAAGAAATGGGAAGGCTTACAAAAACCATGGACTCTTTCAAGGTCTGGGGTTCAGCCAGGTGGCGCCTCCGAGCTTTGTTCGTTGCCCTCGGCTTTGAGCTAAGCCTGTGGTTTTCAAACTTTGAATACACTAACCCCCTTTAAAAACACTGGATAACTGCTGAGTAGGCTAGCTTAGCCGGCCAGCTAAACAAAAAAAGAGATAAAATAACAAACTGCCTTAATATGTCAGCATATTACAGTCCACTGCTAAACTAAGATATCTTCCGCTTTTTTCATTTATCCACTGCTAGCCATCTTTTTAATGTCGTCGGTCCATCTAAGAGTACGTTTATTACTTTGGTCTGCTGTCAGATAACCTTGTTTCGGATTAGCGAAATGCCAAGCATCGACCATTCCATAGCTTGCAAAGTGACGTGAAGTCGGTGGGTCAGCTTTACTGTCATGTTCCATATTTCGGCTCCGTTGGTCATCACTGGTAGGACGCACTGGTCGAATACCTTGCTCTTCAGGCATTGTAGCAGTGGCAAAACTGCCTAGTTTATTTTCTAGACAAGATAAATGATCGAGTCTACAAACTGTCAGAAATATATTATGTGTATTACAGAAATATGTTTTCATGGCCCTGCCAAGTTCAAGAACAGAAAACTTTGAGAATCAGTGGGCTAGACGGAACACTTTCGGTCGCGTCGTGACTGGGTCGTTGCAGATTCTATTCACTAAATAACAACTCATTTTTAAAGGAACTCTTCATTTGTCTACAATGTGTTTTAGTAAGTATAATTAGAGTTACATAATACTGCAATAACACACGTTGTTTGAAGTAAACAAAATAGTTAAGCGCGGAGGGATGACATTGTAGTCCTGACTTTTCTTGTTTGACCTGCTAAAATATCATTGTACCTCTGTAGTCGAGATGTGAGTACGCCGGACTTATCGCTATCTCTGAGATACCGAGTTCTATGTTGGTTCGGGTGTGGGTGTTGTGGTACTGTCCTAGTTTCTGATTTCTATAACACAACTGTTTTATCTTACCTTAGAATCAAAGTAATGGATATGATGTTGCCCAATATATATTGCTATAGCTATTGCCCGCGACTTCGTTCGCGTGGTCTTTAGGTTAGAAATCATGTAATTTTTACTAGGGTGTCCAATTGAAATTATATTAATAGGACACCCTAATTACATAGTGGTACGAAATATACATTATGGCCTATTCTCATACCTACTAAATATACATTTAAAAAATCACAACAATCGGTCGTGCCGTTTTGCAAGAGTGCGACTAAAAACACTGTGTACGAGATTTTATATATAAGATTTATTTATTTGGCTATTGTACTGCTCAAAATTACTAAACGCCTTACCGTTTTGTTACCGCATAACTGCAACTTTTCACTAGATGTAAATAAGCAAATCAAAATGTTACAGGTAATGAATAATTTTAAAGTACGAAACCTTTGGTTGGTCGTTACCTTAAATCCATCAGGGTTAGCGGAATCCAGCGGTATTCGAGCAAAAAACCAGATCAAAACTCAATTTGTTTTTGCAAATAAGCCTAAAGTAGGCTCTTTTTTATCCTACTGCAGTAGTAGACAAGTCGGGACAATGGGCTAGCGCCGAAGAAGCAGCGCAAGAAACTCAGCCTCTTTTCTGATGATATCAGAATTTGGCCTTAAGTAGGTAGATAGCTATGATTTCAACTGTAAAGTGTTGATATACCACAGCGGTAAAATAAAAAGTACAATAACCCAGATATACCACCTACGCCACAGATAACGAGGAATTACCTATTTAGTGTTATTCTAAAATTCGCTGGTAGAATAATCTATTGATTTTGAAAGATAAAACCTATTTTAAAGATGGCTTTTGTAGGACTAAACAATTGAAAAGTGATAGCATTATCATAGTTTATTTCTTACACAATATTATTTACATATTTATTTAGGAATTATACATAAAGGACTACAATACGAAGCCCTATCTAGCTTCGTTCTCGTTAGTTTTCCTGCCGAGACCGGCGGCTTCTTCCATACTGTCAGGGAACTTGGTGCCTCGCGTCTCCGGCGTGATGAAGATCAGCGCCCCGGATAAGCAGGCGAAACCGGCGAACAACACGAATGGCAGCTTGTCCCACACTGCGTCACCCTGGCGTAAAAAAAACGATTAATAACTTTATATGTTTTTTTTGTATTTTTATTTGTTTTCACAATTACACCAATACCACGAAGCATGCTCTTATCATTTCAGCCATGGACGTCCACTGCTGAACCCAGGCCTCCCCCAATGACGTCGGTGGGGATTGCCAATACTCGCCACGCTTGGCAGGCGGGTTGGCGAGCGCAGTTTTTATAACATTTCGCACGCAGACGCTGCTGCACGTCTTGTGCTACAGGAATTAGTCGCCTCTTACGACACGCCTCCTGTTGGCGGTGAGGAAGTGTATTCTTTACGGCCGTCCCCACACGGCACGGCAGCACGGAGGCATGCTCTACAAGTCCAAAAATATGGTTGGAGGGTACATTGTTTGGATTCTATAATTAAGCATGAAACCCTAAAAACTAAGCTGTTTCGATATTAGGACCCTTAGTACCAGCAGCGCTTTAAATTGATGAGTCAATAACTAAGATACTAGACGTTTGTTCGTAAGCAGGTACTGCGTACCTTAATCATTGAGAACTGTATAATTCATGTTCTATCCACCAATAACTTGTTTGAAAACAATAAAAAACAGCAAGTTTTTAGGAAAACTATTGATGAGCTATTCATGCCTGCGACTTCCGAGCAAAATTGCAAATAACTCGGGAAACATGTACCTTCAACCAACAAACGCCAGTTTGCGGCAACTTATGTTAGCATCTTGTAATTTTTGCAGAAAGCTTCATCTATTCTATTTATAAATTTAACAGAGCTAAATATCGTGTGAACAATTCCAGCAACCTTTACCAGGTCGTCTGTCCACCTTGTGGGTGGACGTCTTACGTTGCGCTAAAACCTTTCTGCCCCATCGGTCGTCAGTTATACGAGCTATGTGCCCCGCCCACTGCAACTTTAGCTAGCAAATTCGTCAGACTAGGTCAGCGACTTTTGTTCGTTTCATCATCATCATTGCAGCCGTAAGACGTCCACTGCTGAATATAGGCCTCCCCGAAAAGGGGGGATTACCAATACTCGCCACGCTTGGCAGACGGGCTGGCGTGCGCAGTTTTTTATAATATTTCGCACGCAGACTCTACTTCCCGTCTCTCGCCACAAGAATAAGTCGCCTCTTACGACACGCCTCCTGTTGGTGGTGGGGAAGTGTATTCTTGACGGCCGTCCCCACACGGCACCGTTGTTCGTTTACGGATGTCTTAATTTCTGATTCGATAACCTACCCACTTAGTGTGCTGAACTGATATTACAGGGACTAATTTAGGTAGTCGGTGGTAGGTAGATGGTAATCCATCATCAGCCTTCTGAATTCCACTGTTAGAGATAGGCACACATAGGCCTCACCGTAGAACGCCGGCAACTAGGCACCGGTCCACCGGGCTCCTTTTCACTCACCACTACCCAACTTGCTTAATTTACTTAGTAGAAGATTTCGAAATATCTAAGTATCAATGATATACAGATATAATCTCCGTTGTAGCACCTTTTTTACCCGACTAGCGATGGATTTGATGCCTCCTGCCGCAAATTGAATCTTTTAATCTTGTTTTCGTCTTTTTAAATCACTTAGTTGGTTTATCTTAATAAAATCACTACAAGAAATGATGGAAGCGAGTAAAAAATGAAACGAATCTTTATGCAAAGATCACAGCAACAGTAGCTGATGACACTGTCATACAGAAGTTAGACCAACACTATCTTATCTTGCTAAAGACCTCGTGGCCTCGTGAAGAAACTAGTTTTAATTCTGACTAAGCGATTATAATTCTAGTGCCTACAGACAATCACTACAAACTAACTGTTTGTTTCGCTCGTAAGTCATAAATTAATAATCTAGATATCATTTTCATACAAAAAGTAAAGCTACGTGACTTTGTTTAAAACATTTAAATATATTTTTACGATGCAAAAGATAACGCATGACCCGCAAAAAACGTGGTGTAAGCTTTTATCATTTCCGCACATTTACGTTACAAATGGCGATCTAATATTTGATGTACAAATTTTGTTTAGTTTTTTTCCTTTGTGGACTAGACACCAGTTCTTACTTACTGTATCAATCCTATCTGTATTTGATACTAAAATATCAGTTTTCTGATTCCAATTACTGCGATCGTGTAAACCAAATATCATGGCACACCAAACCAAAAAAACAAATTCAAATCTTAATTTCTTGATAAGAAAAAAAGGAAGAGAATAGGTGGAATTGATACTTACAAGAGCAGGCGTGAGTGGGGCAAGAATTGAGCCGATTCTGCCCATCATAGAAGAGAAGGCGAACAGGCTGTGACGGTACTTGGTGGGGTATAGCTCGGCCGTGTACACGTAGATGGAGGTCATCACAGTCGCGATACAGTACGTGCCGATTAGGTACAACGACAGAGAGAGTGCGTATTGATCTAAAAATCACAAAAACCAAACATTTTATCATCTAAAACTTTCGAAGAGAGTCGCATAAAAGTAATATTTTTAATTTTAATTTTTTACCTAACTTATCATTTCGCATCACATTTGTACCGAATAAATGTTTAGTACAACTTCTATTTTAATTTATTAATTTAATTTTGACGACCTCCGTAGCCGAGAGGCGAGCATACCGGACTTGGTGTCGCTATCTCTGAGGTCCCGGGTTCGATTCCCGGTCGGGTCAATGTAGAAAAATAACTTTTCTATATTGTCTCGGGTCTGGGTGTTGTGGTACCGTCGTTGTTTCTGATTTCTGTAACACAAGTGCTTCAGCAACTTATCATAGGATCAGAGCAATGTATGTGATGTTGTCTAATATTTATTATTTATTTATTTATTTAATTATAATTGATATTAATGGCTTGATCTATCAGCTAAAATTTTTGTTTTTTTTTTACATTTTAGGCTAAATATTACATGGTCATTAGTCATAACTTTATTTACTTATTATTAATGATTTATTTGCTTAACCGCCTAAAATGAAAGAAAGTTACGTACAGGACGACGTTAAGTTACGTTAAGTAAAGAAATCAGATGAATGGCATAGCAGAATGGCAGAAAGCAAGACTGCCATTTTACAACATTCATTTTAGATCAAAATGGTGGCCGCGAATAAAGAAATAAAGATGGTGGGTGTCCCTGCTAGATGGGTAGGACATATGGGAATCGGCTGGACTCGATTAACACAGGAACGTAGTACCTACCTAGCTCTGGTAAGAGGAGGTTCAAGATCGGTCAAGTCAAGAAATACGCGAATAATACAATAGTAACGTTAATAAGTATTTTACACTAAACTTTACCCTTGTAAGTACATTAAGGACAAATATTAATGTATAACCGTTTACCAATTCCAAAAAGTAATTTAGATACAAAGATAAACCAGTTTAATAACTGATAATTAAAAGTTAAGTCTACTCTTTACTAGTATGTATTGATAAAAATCGATTAAAATAAGAATAAACGCCATAAATGTATATTGCACAACGCTTGTGATAGTCGTTTATTACAATATTGTTAACGTACCTTCGGGCATGAAGATGTATCCTATCTGACAGGCCGCGCATAACCAGAAAGCAACGATCAGTACTGGTTTTCTTCCAATCTTTCCCAGGAGAAAGACAGCAGTCCAGTACCCTGGAATCTGGGCGGATGACACTGCCATGTAATTCAGATATCTGTTCCCTGACATGTTCACAGCGTTGATCGAGAGACCGTAGTAGATGAAGGTGGTGGTGATCCACCAAACTGGGGACACAAGACACCGGATCAGCACTCTTTTGTGTCTAAACACGAGTACAATCAACCATGGCTCATTCTTATTGTGCTCCGCTAGTTCCGCTTGATGCATTTTTTCGTCTTCTGCTGTCTGTCTTAACGCTGCTAAAGACTTATCACTCAGTGGCCTTTTGTTAACTTTGGCAATCTTTTTTAAAACCTCTTCAGATTCTCTGTAGCGACCTTTGCTCATGTACCAACGAACCGACTCAGTCATGAGCCAGAAGTAGGATAGTATGATGAGCTGGGGTATGTACAGAGCCAGAGTGAGGTTTCTCCAGTTTGGGACCGCCCACGCAATAAGGCCCATCGTAATTTGTCCAATTGAAAAACATGTGTTCATGCTGGCTCCTGCGGCTACGCGGAACTTCGGTCCCACTACTTCCATCACTAAAAACCGAAGAAAAATCTTTTTGAAAATTGTGGCAATCAAAGTTTATGATTTTTATTTTGTTTGCTGTTTTTCTACATACAGGGTTACATTGCAAAAGGGTGCCAAATCTTTAGGATCGGCTCAGAATCAGTAACTTAATCCTATCCGCTGTTAAAAATCGTATCCGTGGATAATTTAACTCATTCATGAAAAAATTCCACCGTATGTGCACTGTGTAACGTCCTTGTAGGCTCGCCGTACCTACGCCTCTGATGAATGACCGCGCGGCTTTCGTAGTCTGTCTATTGACTTTATTTTCGGATATTTTAAAATATTTTTTTTTTCGTAACATACGATTATTAAAAATAATAACGATTAAGACGCTTCTTTACCTATATATTGTGCCCAGGATCTTATTTTTTTAATTTGGCCCCCCTTTGCAATGTAACCCTGTATTTGTAAATAATAACCATGAATGCCGGGCATAGTACTACAAGCACGTTTTTTTTTAACTGTAAGAGTTAAAAAAATCTTCAAAGTTGTCCTGTCGTACTTACATGTTTTTTTCCCTGCACTTAGTTTGTTTTGTATGTTGTGCAATTAAGCGTATCTATCAGGAGGAATTTAAGTCAACGCAATCACAATCGCTCAGATAAGACGACCTTCGTAGCCGAGAGGCGAGCATACCAGACATGGTGTCGCTATCTCTGAGGTTCCGGGTTCGATTCCTAATCGGTCAATGTAGGAAGAATAGCTTTTCTATATTGTTGTGGTACCGTCGTTGTTTCTGATTTCTGTAACACAAGTGCTTTGGCTACTTACCAGAGGATCAGAACAATGTATGTGATGTTGTCCAATATTTATTTATTTATTTAATAAGTTATCCTTACACCCGAAAACAATATTTAGGTTGCTTTTGTTATGATGACATTAAATCCAAAAAAATTCTTGAGATACACTTAAAGCTAATTTAAACAGTAATTTTTTCCCTGATTTTGATGGTAGATCCATAGTAAAAGTTTCTCGTAGAATATCATCGATATTCACACCGTTTTAGTTTGTTTTACCAATTGACAAATACCATGTATTTAATCTAGGCAAAATACCTGAATGAAAAATAATCATACTAGTATATTTTGATTTAAGTTTGGTTACTTTTTAACCGACTTCAAAAAAGGAGGAGGTTCTCAATTCGGTTGTATGTTTTTTTTTTTCAATGTTTGTTACCTCAGAACTCCGCCATTAACGAACCGATTTGAAAAATTCTTTTTTCAATTGAAAGGGTATACCTCCAGATTGGTCCCATTTTTATTGGAGTCGGTGCCAGCCGTGGAGTGTTTGAATGTGGTTTTTTGCACCGACTCCAAAAATAACTGTTTGGTACGAGTATGATTGTTCAAAAGTTATTTTTAGCTTTTTAGTGTTTTTGAAGTCGGTTATTGTTTTATCTAACACAATAATTAAACGCGTGCCACGATCATGCAACTCCAACGTGCCATTATCAGTTTCCCAACAAATTAATCTTTATGGGGACTTCTGTAGGCACAGACGGTGTTAATCTTGCAAAATATCTTTAGTTCCATAAAAATTTAAGTTTAAGGTAATATCTGTGCCTGGTTGAAGGTCGACTGCAAGAATGTGGTACGTCATTGCGTTCATATAATCCCTAATTGACGGATTAGTTATCTCATCGTTACGGTCATCAATTTTCAGTAACAGTGATATGAGAGAGCTTTCAACAACACCGATGAACAAAATATATCTTAACCAGCAACAGAAATTTAAAAAAAAGATAAGGAGATGTCTTTGTCCTGCCGTCATGGTTTTTTGCGAAGACAGGTCATGATTTGACTCAAATAGTAGAATATTATGTGCTCTATGATTGAACATCTTCCACTTAAAAAGCAATAAATGGCTACGTGAAAAACAGTCAAATATCTACTTACCCAAAATATAAGCAGACGAAAATCCACCAGATCCAAAAGTGGACTCGGCAAACTCTGAGATGACGAAGCCGATGTAGGTATCCGCAAAGTACCTCAGGGCCCCGATCCAGGCAGTGTTGAAGCCGTTCAGGGCGAGAGCGGTGCGCCGGCCCCAGCGGTCCGAGACGAAGCCAGTGATGGGCAGCGCGGTCAGCGTGCCAAGGGTGCGGATGGAACCGATCAGGGATCGGCGCCAGTCGTCGCACGCCAGGTCATACTGAGAAATAAATGACGTTACTGAAGAAGAAGTTAAGAAGAAGAAGACACAGGGGTCAAATTTATAAAATGAAATGAAAATTATGAAAAGGATGGAGCCTTTGGATTGAACTGCGGTATAAGGTTCAGCTTTGTCAGCCATTTACAAATAGCATGCAAATATTAAAATAAAATTAATTAAAGTCTAATGAGGAAAAAATCCCTTTGTCTTCGTCAAGGGATAGAAATGTTGTTCAGATGGTATTCAATAAAAAATGAAATAAAAAAGGAACTAATAATCTGGCTACTGCGTCAATTCAGTATTCGCCAGATTGCAGTGTAGTGATAAATGAGGCTACAATAGGGTAGTTGACACTACTAATCAATTGACATTTATGAGCTGTCAAAACGTACCTGTTCCTTAGAATTTGTATGGCAATATCGGACATTGACGTCAACTGACTATCTATTGATTAGTTTTAAAGCAATTAAAAATCTATTTCAAGAAACAATTAAAAATTATGACTGAACAAATTAATTAAATTAGGTGTTATTTAAAAAAATAAGTGTCTCGGAATTATTTATGAATTGTGTCAACATCCCAATTCCAATTCTAACTGAAGGTAGACTTACGTCATAAACGACAGAATCCGTATTCGCGTATACATGTCGCTGGCAACTCTTTAACTGGTCCCGGTTGAACCATTCGGCCGGGCATGTGTCCTCAACAATCGGCAATGTATTACTGACGTTGTGGAACCTTTGGCAGTTGTCGAACGAGGTCAGACTGGTGCCGGGCACAGCGTTCAGTAGCCACGGTGGAGTAAACTCCGGCTCTTCGAGGTCACACTCAGATATGAAACACCTGGAATCATAAAATCACAAATCATTTTCTGTGATTTTTGTGACCCTGTAGATCTTTGAGATATCGTGAGATAAATGTATCAAGATATGTCTTTACTGATTCGATCTCGCAAAGAAACACCGAGCATAGCTTTTTCATAGCACGCTGTGCGACCATGAGCTTTCTTATGAGGCCCCTAAGTAAGAGGCCACGTGTCAGTTCCATATATTATCATCACTGGTACCGCACACTGGTTGTAGACTTTTTTCCTTTTAGGGATTCGTAGTCAATACGAAACGAACAAATTTATGGTTCCGCTATGTCCGTGAGTCTGTCCGTGTGTTCGTAGCCTAGCTCAGAGACTCTTTGTACTAGAAAGACATAAGCTCGCAAGGGTATGTTAATCACGCCGTTAGAGAGGTGAAATAAAATCTAGCAAAAAAAACTTTTGGGTACCTCCCTCACACCTAAAGTGGGAATGTTATTTTCTCTTGTATGTTGCAAGATGTAGGGTGTAGTTGGATGAGGTTTAACAATATTTTGGGTGTGTAAATACTATTTTTTGATTCAGAGATCCCTTTGCGTAATATTAAGCTTTAAAGTGCAATTTTTGTTTGAGTCAAGTGTGTCTCCTCTAGCAACTCAACAACCAACTCAACAACTCAACAACCTCAAGAAACTGCTGCTTTAAGAAATGTGAGAAAATACACTAGTATTCAGGGTGTACAAAAGAATAAGACACTCCTTAATCAGTTGCTCATATACAACCACTTTTTCTTTTAACATCAAAATAGAAAAAAAAAAGATGCTCCATACAAACTTACGCGCTATCTCGATGATAAAGCATCTAAAAAAGAATCACGATTACGATGTTGCTCCCATAGTAAAAAATGTTGTATATGATCAGCTAATCTCTCAGTTATAAGGAGTGGCCTATTCTTTAGTACAACCTGTTTAAATAAATAATAAGTAACAACGTAACCCTACATTGCCCGTGGCCCGACACACACACACGCCGGTTTTTAAAAGTAAGTAGGTGTTCTTTTTTTCTATAATCAGTTGTGTAATGTGTTTGAGTTTATCCAATCCTACCTCACGAAGTATGTCAGTATGTCAGTATGTCACTTTTTTTTAAATCCCCTTTTACATCTAAAGATAACTACTAACTATGTTGTGTTGGGTTTGGGTTATCGATTATTACCTATATTTATTCATATCGGTAAATAACAAAAGCATTTCGTCCATTCATGCACTCATATAACTTTCATCGGCAAAAGAACTAAAGAATTAAGCGCTTATTTTAATGATTAATGTCATTCCAACGCTTTCCTTCATATCATGAATCTTTTAATCTTGACGGATGGGACCTTATCGCTTTACGGTTCATGTAAGCTGATAACATCATTGCCGAATTGACTTCTTAATATGTTTTAATTGAAAAGGTTGTAGCTGATTATATTTATGCACACGCCTCTCAATATAAATAATACAAGGTTAACATCGAAAGGGAAAGTCGATCTAATTTTAGGAAGAGTTTCACTCTATGATTATGAGCAATTTTTGCAACTAAAAGCAGATACAATAAATTCATCATGGAACAAATAACAGTGATAGCAGGAAAAAATACACAGGGTGGCCAGAAAAGTGACGTCCAAAAATTTTTTTAGGTGCCTCGTGTTAAGAGGTATCTGAATCAACCCAATGTATATTCTACGATTTTTCGTAGTTTTCGAGTTACGAGTTTTTTAATGATTTTTTGCAACCGGATCAGTTTGAAAAATTTCTAAAAAAAAAGTAGAAGGTTTCTTCGAATTTTTTTTTCGGCTAAATCTCTATGAACTGTGAATATATGCAAAAAATAAACAGCCTAATAACTTTAATGGAAGCTACTACAAAATTGACCTAAAGTTGAGAATTTATGTTAAGTGAGATCATATTTTCAACTTAAAACTAAAAATTTAAACTGATAATACCTTAGTCAAACTTCAGAGAATGCGCTAGACTCTAAGCTTTCATAATAATAATAAAAAAGTAGTACTTCATAGGCTTCATATGCTATTTTAAAACAATCGTAACTCAAAACTACGAAAAATCGTAAAACATACATAGGGGTGACACCTCCCAACACGAGGCACATAAAAAAAAATTTTGAACGTCACTTTTCTGGCCAACCTGTATATTCAAAATATGTTAAATGTTAAATTGGCCGTCAGTTCTACCAATCTGGAAGTCATTGGGGGAGGCCTATGTTCAGCTGGGATGTTCTGTGGCTGAAATGATGATGATGATGATAAACTAAAACTGAGAACAAAATGACGTAGTACTAAATACTTGAAGTTGACACTTTTAGTTTTTTTACTTATAGGTTACCACCTACCTCCTCCTTTTTTGAAGCCGGTTAAAAACGAAAGTTATTTTTTGCTTTGGAAAGGATGTTTTTGCCCGTGATTTTAGGGTTACGTACCTCAAAAGGAAAAAACGGAACCCTTACAGGATCACTTTGTTGCCCGTCTGTCTGTCCCTTTATCTCGGGAACGCGTAGAAGTATCGAGTTGATATTAAAACCAAATTACTCTAGTCTACACTCGTACAGTACAGTCTACAGTCGACACTCTCAAAGTAAACAAAATGTATAAGATACTTTCTGTTGACCTAGAACTATGAAATTTGGCAAGTAATATTATCTTATACTACAAGCAAAAGGGGCAATCTGAAACCTATGTATTTGTGATTAAAATTAATTTGAGACTCGAATCATAATATTAATATGTACCTTTATTTGTACGGAAACCTCGGAGGGCGAGTCCGACTCGCACATGCCCGGTTTTTTTATTTAACTTTAATAGTCGTAAGTTGTTAAAAAGACCGTAATGCGAGTGAAATCAAACAAATAATCTCATTTACTATGTTCTATTTACAGTCACATTATGCTAATATAATACTAATACTCATTAATACTCATTTATTCAGTATATAGGCCCTCTTCCAGGCACTTATACACGTCCCAAAATATAGCTTCACCCTACCACCGCTTCGGGACTACATATCGGCTGGTGATGAGAAGAAACGGCGCAACAAACTCAGTCAATCATAGTAATATACATATTAGCATTTTTTTCAGTTTACGAGAATGACGTTTTTGATTTATTGTTACTGTGATCAGGTCAACACTGGATTGTGACTACTTTAAATAGGGAATACGCATGAAAAAAATATATTGTTTTTACTATATTTATAAGAAAAGATATAAAATTATAGTGCTAATAGTGAAAACACAATTGATTTTAGATAAAAAATAAATGTAATATAGTAATTACAAATTAGGGTATACTTATCTCTTTCTGTAACAACTTTTACTATAAAAAATGTATGGCGGACGTGTAATATGACGTCACGGTACATATCGGATCTCCTTGTCTAACACGCGACTTTAATGGGCTGTAAGGCCTGTAAGTCAGGTATTCATCAATATTTTTCGAAAATTCTTAAAGTTTAATTAATTATAACTAAGTACTATTTATTTTAGGAACAAATAAAAAAACATGCATATTCCCCATTGTGGGAATTGGGCTCCAGTAGTCGTAGCAAGTAAAATATGAAAAAGGGTGCAATTATTTAGTAATCACTATTAGTTGTATTATTTTGAACGTAATTTATTGATGGTTTATTAATTAATTTGATTTTTAAATATTTATTGCATTTTAATACCAATAATTTTTTTTTAAAAACAATTTAAATTGTAATAGGCCTAAATTAGGCACTTTTACACGTCCCAATAATTTTTATACCCTACCACTGCTTCGGGACAATATTGTAGGCTAGCGCCGAGAACCTCGGTCACTATTGTCAGCTTTTTTTAAAATAATATGTTTATATTACAACATTATATGCACCTGTGCGAGCATGGCAGTATTTAAATTCAAATTCAAATTATTGTATGTTACAAATACAAAATACAAAATTATTTATTTACAAAGAAATTGGTTTGTACAGAAAGAAACAGTGTATTTTACCCTGTCTGGCGTGTGAATGTCAATCTTAAATGAATGGGATACATTTTAATTTTAAACGTCAAATAATTAAATTCTTAACATGTTAAACTCCATACATTTTTATCATTTAAAAAGTAATTTACAGTGTAACAATTTTTTTTCATTAAAATCATCATGACATGCGATTTAAATTTATACGTATGCAGTTCAGTAATGGACTGTAATAATTTGTTAAAAAAGCGAATACATTTTCCCATGAACGCATTACCCACTTTATGCAGTCTGAAATTGGGAACGGCAAGTTTATCTTTATTCCGGGTATTAATACGGCTGTCCCGACAAATGCTGAGCGGGCACTTTTTCGACACATTTCATTTATATTGTTTTGTGTATTTTTTTTTTCTCTTGTGTGTCGAATAAACATTTCTTTCTTTCTTTCTTTCTAATATTACGCATGTCACTTTTTTTTAAAAATAGATGTAGGTTATTGCGAAAATACATAATATTTTCATAAATGAATTGAGAAGCACTGTTAGTATATTAATTTCCTTGAACAGTTCTTTCAACGAGTATATAATGTGACACAGGTGTTATGTACTTTTTGAAGTATTTTATTCGTGTATTATTATAATGTAAGTTACCCCCACAGTTAATATAAAACCTCATAATTATTTAGCTAAATAGGGTTCCAAAGAAATAGACATACATAATACTGGTATTCCAGTCAGTTAAAAAACAGCAACACAACAAATCAAGACATGTTTAAAACAATTGTTTGGTTTTATTGTTATATGTTTAACTTTCAGTCAAATGCTATTATTATAGACTTAAGGTTAAGTCAAGACGTTTTAGGGGTTACTATTGTTTAAAATAATTACATTTACTATTAGCCGACAGTTCCTGCAAAAAATCAATTCTAACCTGGCAAGTCGGGTCTCACTTTTAGTAGCACTTTTCTTAAACACTACTATTATTAATATTTTCACGTCGCATTGCGATAGAATATGCTGGTTTTTTTATGAATTAACCTACTTGTTGTTACCATATTCTGGCAAATAAATTATTTATTTATTTATTTATTTAGCTCAGCATGAAAATGTTAAAATTTTTGAGTTTTCACTTTTCATAATATATTTTTCTCGGATGCTATTGCAGTTTTTAACTAAGTGTTATTCTTCAACGGACAAAGACTTTTTTCAGGTTGCTCGTTAACCGCATACATGATAAAAACAACTTACCTTGTTGCAATTCTAGCCGTCGTGAAAACATACTCGTTGGCTCCCCACGACATAAATATAACTAGAAGAGCTGCCAGCAGGATTGTCCGCAACTGGAACCAGCCGAACTGACCGATTTCCTCCACCAGGATCGTGTCCAGGTCAACCGGGGTCGATTTTGCTCCTTCTTCTACTTTAGGACTGTTAGGTAAATCAGATTTCTCTGTGCTTGCCATTTTTGTAAGTCTATACTCTTTTGAGTCTGTCTCTAGAATTCGAAATTTTAATCTTAGAATGCGAATAAACAAAATAACGCGCTCTTGACTAAGTATCACGTCTTTATTTTCTTGTTTATGTTGACGACTCTTTTTACCACCGCCGCCAAACGTAATGCCGTCCACATCAATGTAGAAATTATAGTGTTTATAATAAAACTGTTATCTGCACATGTCTCGATCAAGGATAATAATAAATAACACCCACCTACTTGATTAGTATGAAAAAAAATCGGAGTATAATCATGAATCAAACACGTGATTAAGGTGTTTCCTTTCGTTATACTTGGTGCATTTCTCTACCAGCCCCCCTAGGATGACCACCGAAACACGATATAATATAGCGATATATCGACACCAACTGTAAAAATACGAGATATAACCGCCATGTTGATACGCTGTGCCCGTGACGTCACATGTTATGATCGCTGTTTCGATAAAAAATTGATAAAGCGGCTATATCTATCATATTCGCTAGAACCTCAGAGATAGTGTCGGTATTCGATTCCCGGTCGGTCAATGTAGAAAAATAACTTTTCTATATTGATACGGGTCTGGGTGTTGTGGTACCGTCGATGTTTCTAATTTCTGTAACACAAGTTCCAAAGCTACTTATCATAGGATCAGAGCAATGTATTTGATGTTATCTATTTTTTTGTATTATTATTAAATATTTTTAAAAAAAGACAGTTGGTGTCATGTGTGTTGTGTGATAAATCACCATAATATCATATCGTGTTTTGGTGGGCAAGTATAAAAAACGGAGAGGTTATATCGTCCGTCGTAAAGAGCACATCAGTTTTGTCTTGGATGGCGCGCGGCGCTGTATCCGATTTTTTTATTTCATTTTGTCATCCTCGAGAATTGTTTTTTTTGTTGTTTTGCAATTGAGCGCAGAGGACGCAACTACTTGGATCGTCTGAAAAAGCACACAAACCCTCTTGCGCGAGCACTGCTGAGTAATGTCGCTATGGGCAGGTTGAAAAGAAGACAGGTCATAGGAATAGGCTGACTGTAAAGAAGGACATGGGTCAATAAAAGGACTCAGCCCCAAACGCCAAACTTCTGACAACAAAACAGCTAAAAGTCACGATGACTGATCGCAGATCAAGTTAGCATAACAAAAAAAAAACCGACTTCAAAACGCTAAAATGCTAAAAATAATCCTAACACCTAAGTACCTAATCAGTTACTTATGGAGTCGGTGCCAGCCAATGAGAGATTCAATGTGCATTTTAGTGTTTTGAAGTCGGTTTTTTTTTTTAAATAAAATGTACTTATTTCATCTATTTTAGAGATAAATCCTAATCTAACTACTGAACACCGATTTCATCCCCTATTTTCCTACCCTTAGGGGTGATTTTTATTTTGCAAACTTTTATCATAGCATCTTTGAAGTATAAGCTATTCAATAAAACAAAAATCATCAAAATCGGCTCATATTTGTCGAAGATAGGTAACAAGAACCACAACCAAAATATTATCTGGGTATATATTTGTTGATTTTCTCAAAAAGTTCTAAATCAATTTCGATAAAATTTATATGGGACTACCTCTGAAGTATGATCTACCAAACAAAAAAGAGTCATTATAATCGATTCATAATTGGCGGAGTAATCGCGTAACAAACATACAAAAAAAAAATACAGTCGAATTGAGAACCTCTTCCTTTTTTGAAGTCGGTTGAAAAAATTAAAGTTTGCACGTGACCTTACGGCTTGCTAAAAAGTTTCGCAAGGCGTGACGTTACGCGGAACTTTAACGGGCTATATCTTCATCATTTTTTGTTTGATTGAGAAAAGAACAAATACGTATCCAATATTTTCTGTTAATCCAACTGACGGATTAAGTAGATTTTTTTAGGAAACGAGCCCATTCAACAAACCTTGCAGAATATGATGTTTTTTTTAAAAATACTACATTATATTAAAAATTTTACCTAGACCGACATCTAAATTTCAAAATAACCTTTCTCATTCAAATATCAATTTTCACAAGCAAATGAGGGGAACTCTTTCCAACCTCTTTTTCGTGAACACAATAGGAGAAGAGAAAACGAATTAAAAATTATTTGTCTTTCTTCCTAGTACCGAATTGACAATATTGGTCTTATTGTCTAATTTCAAGCAGATCATCATCATCATTATTTGAGTCATAGGACGTCCACTGCTAAACATGGCCTATGTTTTCCCTAGTGATTTTCAGATTAGCCGGTTGAAGGCGGCCTGCATCCAGTGGCAGAATTTACCCCATATTAAAGTTCACTTATAAAATAGAATATAAAAAAGTTAAAGAGAAATTTGCCTCTGTGCATGATTGCTATTGCAGTATAACAGGGTTTGTAGCAGTCACTCATGCCGTACACTTTTTTGTCTGTTAAGTATAATTTGAAATCTGTTTTTGTTGTTATTATCTGTAATCTGCTTTCAGACAAATAAAAACATTCTTATACATAAAAGGACCTAATTTCTTAGTACCTTCGGTTGCGGGTTCGAATCCCGCAAGGGGATCCACGACAAATGCTAATTTGTACCCAAGTCATGGTTGTTTATAAAAGTATTTAAGTAGGTATGTTTATCCGTTAACTAGTCGTCATAGTACAAGCTTTGCTTAGTTTGGGGCTAGACAATTGGTGTGATTGTTAAAACTATTTATTTATTTAGTAGCTGTGCCAGCGACTTCGCTTCTTCTCCCATTGAGTTGAGGCACTCTTGTCAAGAAGGAAGATTTTTTCTTTGGATTTGAAACTGCAGGTTGTAATTTTATCAGAAGACAGTAACTCAGATAGAGAGTTCCTTTGCAATTTCGACTGTAAAACAGTGTCTTTTCGCCGAGGTTCTCCTCTTTTAGTCGTGCAACGAAGATCGCAATTCTATTTCACAATGCTGAAATGTATCCATTAAAAAAACTGTCGAATTGAGAATTTTCTCCTTTTTTGGTGAAAAATAGATAGTTTGGACAAAGACAGACTGATTGCGGCGAGGTTGCAGAGGTTCTAGAGTTTCTATTTTATTTTGCTTAAATGTCACTTTACGTGCCTATGTTTTTTTAAGGATTTACCTTAATTTCCCTAAGATTTCATGATCATATCCTAAATTCGTGAAAACGGGTCCACCATGGGAGTATACCCTACCCAATAAAAAAATAAATTCTGAAATTAAGTCACTAATTAACGAAAAAATCAGTGAACAGGTACATAAAAAATACATACAGCTGAACATAGAACCTCCTCCTTTTTAAAGTCAGTAAAAAAATGGTTTTATGTGACAATAGAAAAGAGTAAGTTTGTTTATCTTTTAACAGGATCTATAGAAGAGCGACATAATTATGAAAAAGCAGAAGTGCGACTTATGCGGCTCTAAAACCAACGAATCGTGTAGAATGAAGCACTTAAATAGTCTTGTCTCAAAACAGCCAAAAAACTAATAAAGAACTATTATTTTTAACAATAGATATCTATATATTAATATCAATTACATAATATGGTTTTTCTTATTTTATGGGCCTTCGAATAACAACTGTTTTACATCTGTATTTTTGGTCGAAATGATTTTTTAATTTATTTATTCAAAATACACATCTCTTCAAAATATTACAAAACAAGTAGTTTAAACAAAATTTACAGCCAATAATGGATTCTACGAGTATATATCTATTTATATAATAAATTAAAAGTAAAAAAACTTTTTAAAGACAAGGTTTTATTGAGTTAAAAGTGAACTAAAAGCAATAAAATAAGTTTAAGTGACATCAGTCATACACGTAGATAGGTAAGTTCTATACGTCTTTTCAAAATGAAAAATATACATAAACTTCAAAAAATTGAGGCACAGATCAATGCTATCCGTTATACAGGTTTCCTAAACGATATCAGTGCCTCGAGCTTTTGGAGTTTATGTATATTTTTCATTTTGAAAAGACGTATAGAACTTACCTATCTACGTGTATGACTGATGTCACTTAAATTTATTTTATTCCTTTTAGTTTACTTTTTACTCAATAAAAGCTTGTCTTTAAAAAGTTTTTTTACTTTTTATTTATTTATAACTTTTTAGTCTTAACGGTTTTTTTTATCAATATCTTCAATGTTCAAACTCAAACTCGACTCGACTCAACTTTCCATTTGGCAGTTTCAGTGGCAATCTTTCAGCTTCATCCTTTATCTTTAGAACCTCTTCATCATGTGTAATATATGATACTCAAGACCACAGAACAGGAATGACACGCTTCGTTCCGCTTCGCGCAAGACAACCAATCAAACGAGATCAAACTTAACCAACTTAGCATTTTCGATAAGAGAGTTCCAGTGGCTATCTTTCGGGTTCATCGTCAGAACTATAAAGTGATATCATAGATAAACTGTCAGAGTACCTTTTAGGATAAATTAAACGAACTCGAAATCGATAAGGTTGCGTTGTTTTATTACAGAGTTCATATGATTACCGTCTGGTTTCATCATCTGACCCTAGACATTGTTTACAAATAGCTAACTAACAAGCCTCAAGTCATTGAGATTTCATTGTTTAAAATATAGTTCCTGTATCCGGCTTTATCATCATAACCTGGACATCATGTACTACTTACATACTTTTATTGCATGACGTAAAACACTTTTCGCGACATATCAAACGAGCCCAAACTCGATGGGGTTGCGTCAATACGCCATAGTTTCTATGTCCACCTTCCTGCTCCATCATCAGACACATCTACAATAAGTACAGTTGTCAAGACAAATCAAACGCAGTGCCCAAATTCAACAGTTGTACCCTTTTTCATATTACAGAAATTCCTTCAGCGTCTTTCTCTTCTTTTTCTCCAGGGTGTGATCCCTGGACATCATCTACTAATAGAGTACTTGTTAAGACAAATTAAACGAGCCCAAACTTGATGGGGTTTACCTTGTTTTATTACGGAGTTCCTTTGGCCACCTTCTGGCTTTATCATCATACCCTAGACATTATTTACTAATAGAGTTCTTGTCAAGAAAATCAAACGAGCCTAGACTCACGGTAGTTACGTTGATTTATTATAGTTTTCCTTTGGGCACCTTTTGGCTTCATCATCATACCCTGGACATCGTCTACTAATAGAGTACTTGTCAAGACAAATCAAAAGAGCCCAAACTATTTAACTGCAGGGCACAGGTCTCATCTCAACTATGAGGTGGTTTGGGCCATACTCCATCACGAGGGGTGTTGTAAGCAAAGTCCTAATTCGAGGTGGTTAGGTTGTTTTATTATAGAGTTCCTTTTTTATCCACCTTTTGGCTTCATCATCATACCCTGAACATCGTCTACTAATAGAGTACTTGTCAAGACAAATCAAATGAGCCCAAACTCGATGGAGTTACGTTGTTGTATAACAGAGTTCCTTTGGCTACCTTCTGGCTTCATTATCATAGCCTGGACATCATCTACTGATCGAGTACTTGTCAAGACATATCAAACGAGCCCAAACTCGATAGGATTGCTTAATTTTATTACAGAGTTCCTGTGGCCATCTTCTAGCTTCATCATCATCACCCTGAATTTAAAGTACTAATAGATCACTTGTCATGAAAAAATTAACGAGCCCCAATCTCTATGCGGTTACGTTGTTTAGTTATAGAGTTCCTATAGCCACCTTCTAACTTCATTATCAGACCCTCGATACCATCTTCGATCAGAATATTTTTAAGGCAAATCAAACGAGCCCAAACTCGATGTCATTGCATTGTTTTAGTATTGAGTTGTTGTGCCACCTTCCGGCTCCATCATCACATCAGCTCGACGGTACCAAAATATTGCATTGTCACCAACTTCACATACGTGTGCAAAATTTCAGCTCAATCGAGCACCGGAAAATGGGTCAAATTTAAGTTGCTAATTTCTAAAATTGTTACATACGAACATTGCAAGCTAATTTAAAGCTTGTAAAAATGAATCTCTATTTCTCTGGCATCATCGCATCACGCGTGAACGGATGGAACAATTTTACTAATAGTTTTTTTGTTGTGATATTTATTGTCAGAAGCAGGTTCTTTTAAAAGAAAAAAATATGAAAGTTGTGCAGAAAATTATTTATGAATTAAATGAAGACCACGTGAACGAAGTCGCGGGCAACAGCTAGTATTATGTACCAAATAAAATATTCTTATTCTTATTATTAATATAAAACTTTAGAAAAAAGACAGTCAATGGGAGAAGAATTTTTGGAAACAAAGGTTAAGGAACTAAATGAAACAAAAGAGAATAAAATAATTGCACGAAAAAACCTCCTTCCTGAAGGATTATTTGGAGGTGCTTAACAAGTCTAATGAGGATTTTTTTTTTCTTATAAGTGCGGTGCATTTTACTTACCATTGTATATTGTAAAGGAAAGTCATATCTAATAAACAACGCCGGTCCTCGAGTATCATGAGATCAAAGGATTGACATGAGTGTTCGTAATCAGTATACTTACGGTGGTCGCGGTAGCTTAGGACCTTTATGAATTTATGCGGTATTTTTTAAATTTTATGTTTGTGTGACGTATTGGGGATTCCAAATGCAGCTACAATATTCCAGTACACTTCTTACATACGCGTAGTAGAGAATTCTTAAACAAGTTACGTCAGAGAATGAGACTCTTAAAATGAACCCTAGGTTCCGAAAGGCTTTAGATACCACGGCCTCAATGTGCTCAACAAAAGTTAATTTTGAGTTGAGTAATACGCGCAAATCTTTTACTGTTGATGACTGCTTGATTTTCACACAATTAATGCTGTAGTCGTACTTTATGGGGTTTCTTTTACGAGTAAACGATACGTGGGAGCATTTACTGACATTGATATTTATCTTTTATTCTATGTAGTATACACTTAGTCTATTAAGATCATCTTGTAAGCAGATACAATCATTTCTTTGTAAGCTTTTAGCTACGGTATGGAAGAAGGTAATGTGTATATATTTCTTTGTAAACGGTTTAACGGATTTTGAAAATAAATCTTCAACATAGTTAATGTCAGTGGTTTCATTTATGCTATTTACTCGGCTGCCATAAGGGGTTGATTTTGACTTTATATCTTATTAGAGTTCCATACTAAAAATTTCAGAAGCTCCAAATAATTTAAGCCTTATTTAATTTGCTTGCTTAATGTTTGTATATCACTAAAAGGGACTTTGATCATTTAAAAATATACAAATGTAATGCGAGCATAACAATAATCAACATCATATTATAAAGGCGATACCCAACTGTTACATTTCTAAACTTATAACTTACAGTCAATTTGCAAATCCGTCAGGGACTCCACACGCCAAGCAAACGTAATAATTTTAACAATACGGAACTCACCACGCGAGTTCAACTAGCACTTGGCCGGTTTGTTATTATGAGATTTTAGCTACATTACGGGTGAAAATCAATACCTAACTAGATTTAATTAACCTAACATTGACATGAATTTAGAATTCTGTATGCGAGACCGCATACGGAAATGAAATAGATAGACTTTATCCCAGACAGGGATGATTGTTATTGTTGGTGTCTAATTTAGTGTTTCAGTTGAAATTATTAAGGTGTGTAAGACTTAAGTTTTAGTTTATTGATAAAGATGTTAACAAGATAACAAGCGAGCCACATTGTTAATATATTTCTAAAACTATTCGTTGCTCCGGCCGAGGTCTTCAGCTTCTTCCAAGGTGTCGGTGAAGCCGGCGCCGCGCGTCTCCGGCGTGAGTAGCACCAGCGCGCCGGAGACGCACGCGCAGCCCGCGAACAGCGCGAACGGAAGCTTATCCCATACAGCTGCGCCCTAGATAAAATTATTGGCAAAATATTCATTTTCAAGGAATCACTGGAATTATTCAAATTGCCTAATTTAACAGTTTGAATTAGGTCATTTTGGATAGTTTTCTTGATCAATATCAAGTGAAGATAACTGAAAGAAGAAATGAAGTGCTTACAAGAGCTGGCGTAAGTGGCGCAAGGATAGACCCGATCCGGCCTAACATGGAACAGTAGGCGAACAGACGATGGCGGTACTTGGTGGGGAACAGTTCGGTCGTGTATATGTAGATGGAAATCATCACACCCCCACTACAGCTCATTCCAACCAGGTACAAAGTCAATGACAGCGCGAAGTAATCTGAAATTAAAAAGAGTAAATAAATAGAACGTCAAAAACAACGGCTTCTTGTTTCATGTCAATGATATCAACATAGATAAGACAACATTACTTAACATTGATAACACATGCATGTTTTTACAAAATAATTATCACAAAATATCAATATTTCATCTAGCAGATCGGTATGAGAGTATTTTGATAAATTGTATGTAGAGAAAGATAAAATCCACGCACTAATAATAAACACAAGCAAGCGTAAATAGTATTATATTACTAGTACCTTTAGGCATAAAAACATAGGCTATCTGGCAAGCAGCACATATCCAAAAACCACCACATAGGAGAGGTCTTCTGCCGATCCTGTCTAAAAGTAACAATGCCGTCCAAAATCCAGGGATTTGAGCCGCCGCCACAGCCATGTAGTTGATATATTTGTTACCAGATATATTCACAGCGTTAACCAACAGACCGTAGTACACCAAAGTAGAAGTTATCCACCAAATTGGAGCTACGAGACACCGAAACAGTACTCTTTTATATCTGAACACGAGCACAATGAGCCATGGCTCCATTTCGTTCTTGCTTTTCAATTCTGACTGTTTTCTTTTTTCTTCTTCTGCGTTCTCTCTCAAAGCTCTCAATGATTTTTCGGACAGCTGTTTGTTGTTGACTTTGGCAACTTTTTTAAGGAGTCTTTCCGAATCTTCGTAGCGACCTTTGCTTATGTACCAGCGAATCGACTCGTCCATAAGCCATAAGTAGGAGATGATGAGCAACTGTGGAGTAAATATGACGAGTGTGAGGTTTCTCCAGTTGGGCACGGCCCACGCAACCAAGGCTAAGATGACTAAACCCAATGAAAATAAAGTACTACCGAAAACGGCGGCAGTCACACGGTACTTCGGGCCTGCTACTTCCATCGCTAAAATTAAAAAAATCACATAAAAAAATTAATTTATGGGCCTTTCTACACCAATTTTGTAACATTACCATCAAACAGAGCGATTCTTCCACATAGTTTTCCTACTACTAATACCGCATTGTTTTAGTCAGGGCCGATTTTTAAAGAAAAAAAAAACTCTATACTTCAAAAAACCTTGATGATAAAATATAAATCATCAATTTGTTTTTTTGCACGATTTCTATAGTTTCTTATGACCACATTTGCTTACTTTAATATAGAGATATAACCAATTCATTAATATTTGACCTCTGTCGAGGGCTGTGCTTTAAGATGAAAAAGTTTAATAAAATTACTTATTTCAGTTACATCAAAAATAGATAACAAATAATGGGAAGAGACAAAACGGTCTACGGTTCAGTGATTAAGACTTTCAAACCCTGCCAATCTACAATAGCCATAATTTGTGTATGAGAAGAGAATGCAATTCAAAATTATAGCAAAACGTACTAAACAGAAAAACATACTAAGGTATCCAAATCAAGTTCAGCAGTACTAACCCATAATATGAGCCGCCGTGAACGTACCAGCACCAAGCATATTCTGCACAAACTCTAATATAGTGAAAGTGAGGTAGGAGTTACTGAAGTATCTTAACAGTCCAAATAAGGCGGAGTTGACAGCGTTCACGACCAGAGCGGTGCGCCGGCCCCAGCGGTCCGACACAAACCCGGTGATAGGCATCGCGGCCATCAGTCCCCCCACCACCACTGACCCTATGAGGGAACGCCGCCACTCGTCACAACCCAAGTCAAACTGTCAAAAAACAAACATAAAAGATAATTAATTAATTGTTTTCACAATCACACCAATTATCTAGCCCCAGACTAAGCACAAACTATGGCAACTAGATAACGAATAAACATATTAAATACTTTTATACACATCCATGACTTAGGTACAAATGCTCGTACTCGTCGCACAAACATTTGCCCCTTGCGGGATTCGAACCCGCAACCGCTGGCTTTGTAGTCTGGAGCGCGAACCACTACACCGGATGGTCGTCAAATAGGTAAGGTCATTGTATTTTTTTACTCCTAATTATTAGTTCTATTCCTCCTTCTGTGGGGTGATATTACTGCTTAACTACAACCAAATTTACCATGGTTTTTTCTATGTTGTTGGTGCATCAAAATCAAAAATCAAAATCATTTATTTTTGCAAATAGGCCATTATAAGCACTTTTACACGTCCCATTATTATTTTTTTGCCCTACAACTGCTTCGGGATAATTTGCTAGCATCGTTACGCTGACCATTGTTTTATGTTTTTTTTTTATGTTTGTAACTTATTGTTTTATTTGTATTCTTGTTGCATCTGCCATTGCATTTTTAATATTTTTATTAACTTCATTTGTAACTAACTGACTATGTTAATCAAATCTTGAAAGTAATTTTAACCTACTTCTATCTGGCGTATCGATTTTAAATGTTGTAAGTATTTGACATCTATATGACAATACAATAATTTGACACCATAGTCCTGATGTGCCGTATGGGGACGGTCGTAAAGAATACACTTCCCTACCGCCAACAGGAGGCGTGTCGTAAAAGGTGACTAATTCCTGCAGTACGAGACGGGCAACAGGCCTTCGTGCGAAATCTTATAAAAAACTGCGCTCGCCAACCCAACTGCCAAGCGTGGCGAGTATCGGCAATCCCCCCCTTAATGGGGAGGCCTATGTTCAGCAGTGGACGTCCTGTGCCTGAGATGATGATGATGATGATGATGATGATGATGATAGTACTGATCCGATGATGGAGTCAGAAGGTGTGACTACTACTAGTGAAACCTTCGTGTTTGAGCTTATTTGATTTGTTCTGACGAGTTAAATACATTTATAAGTGTGTTTGATAGTTTTCTTAACTATCATTTCAATTATTACATTTTAGTACGTACGTGTCAAATAAAAAAAAGATTTCTCTCTTTCCCATGCAACATACTTCAATTAGTGCCAAAATCATAACTCACATCATAAACAACAGTATTCGTGCTGCCATAGAGATGGCGCTCGCATTTCTGCACCTGTTCCCGGTCGAACCAGGCCGCCGGGCAGACGTCGCCGTGCGCGGGCGCAGCTGCGGTCGCGTTGGCGAACCTCTGGCAGCTGTCGAACGAGTCGACGCCGGTCCCGGGCACCGCGTTCAGGAGCCAGCCTGGAGTGAACTCGGGGTCTTCGAGTTCACACTCAGGGATGTGACACCTGGAGTTTTTAATATTGATTTAAATGTTCAAAAAATCTTTTTTAGGTTTACACCTATAAATATATTACACATTGAGAATCGCTGAAGTAGCCCCGGAAATTCAAAATTGCATGAACTACATTACATTGCATACTGATCAACATTTATTTCGCGGCTGCAGTGGTTACCTATATTTTACCTGAATAATAAGGTTAAGGTTTTTGTCCATAAAATTAGATAAATTATATGCTCTTTAATTATTAATGCTACCTTGTGATCAAATACACCGTAAAATGCGTAGTTTTTATTTTTAGTTTTCTTGTATCCCAAGTATTGCCGTCAAAAAGGTTTATAATTAAAAAGAGGCAAGAAAGTACTGACCTGCTTGGTATCCGGGCCGTGGTGAAGACGTACTCGTTAGAGGCGCAAGCGGCGAGGCAGATCGCGAACGCTGTGAGCGCTACGGTACGAATCTGGAACTTGCCAAACTGCCCCACCTCCTCCACCAGTATCGAGTCTAGGTTAACGCGAGATGCCTTCGGCTCTGATTCTACGTTAATATCGCTCCTAAAATCTTTATGTATTTTGCTTGTCATGATAAATGTTAAATTTAAATTTCTACGTTATTATTTTTAAACTTTTTGTTCAGTTGTAGGTTTTTAAATATATTTAGATACCGTCTATTTCTCTCGAAGGCGTTTAGATTTCTAAGTAGGTATTTAATCAGCAGAGAGATAAAAAGATTGTAGCGATTGTTGTCAAGAGTAGGTAGGCAAGTACAATATACAAATACAATAAATAGGAGCCAATTTCATTAAAAAATATGACAGTGTATGGTTTTCGACTTCATTGACAAAAGAATTGAGATCTAAAAGGGTGCAAAGTTCTGTAGATAATCCTAATTTCATTTTATTTTATATTTATTCAGTGCCCACAGCTCCTAAAATGTTACAAATCATATAATTTATACAACACTTACAGCCAATAACTGTTTCTATATATAATAATATAAAACTTAACGTCGAATTACTTACACAAAGCAAATAACTTATCATCTATTTAACCTCAACATTTGCCTTGACAATTTTTTATACATATACAAGCCATCTTATATTTGACTAGTCAGATCCCTTTAAAGTTTTATATTGTTATGCATTTTTCTCTTCTGTGTCGAATAAACGTTTCTATATCAACCTATCATCTTTATGTTTTATGCAATTTATTATTTTTATTGTAAGTTTATATTCTTCCAAGTATTTAAATTGTTGGTAAAAACTAGCCAAATCATATGTTTGGGTCCGTGTAGGTATGTAGTCTCCGATTCTCAGTAAGTTAAACTGTCAGTTTATTACAAATATTGACCAGTAAGACACCTAGGTAGCTACCACAAAATGACAGATCTTATTTTAAGCTTCTCAACATCGGTATCTAATGCAAGCTCGACTGGTAAAAGACATTACCCTATACTATGAAAATATTCAAAGACCAAATTTAATAGGACGCCACCACAAAATGGCGGATAGCATTTTAATCGTTAAAGTTTTGAATCGTGTCGAAAAGAAGGATGTTTTGTTTAATTTTGTAGGTCCAACTTTAACAAAAAGGTAGCACGACGAATCTAACTTGGTTAGTAAGCGTTCGGGAAACTCCGTGTTATCTTCTAATCCGATATCCCCTAGACCCTAAAGACTAAAGTCTTTAAGCAGTCCCTGTTGCCAGTGATGACTTACGGCTCTGAGACGTGGTCCTTGATTGTTGGCATCCTAAACAAGCTAAGGGTCACCTAACGTCTTATCTGACGACCTCCGTAGCCGAGAGGCGAGCACACCGGACTTGGCATCGCTATCTCTGAGGTCTCGGGATCGATTCCCGGTCAGAACAATGTAGAAAACGAACTTATCCCGGGTCTTTGTCAGTTTAGCTATAGCTTACAAGAGCTTTAGCTACTTACCTAAGGATCAGAGCAATTTTTTGGGTGTTGCCCAATATTCATAAAAAAAGTGCGAAGGAGAGCTATGTTTTGCGTTTTTACCGAAATAAGAAATTCTCCGAAATAAAGAGATGCCTAAGGCACCGACGTAGTTTTTCGAATTGCAAGGCTAAAATAGCAATGGGCAGGCTATATCACTCGCAAAACTGACAACCATTAGGGTAGAAATTTTCTTGGGTGGCGACTCCAAACTGGAAGGGACTGGTGAAAGGCCCCACCCAGTGGGCTGTCCATCAAGTCAAGGTTTTGGGAAGTCTCTCAATGCGGTTCAGAGTTGCTCCCTGTGGTGTTCTAAAGGGAAAGCCTATATCCAGCAATGAACTTTCAAAGGGTGATGGATTGAACCAAATATAATGATAAATATTACGTAAATAAACTAAAAACTTGAAAATAATTATGTAAAAAGATGTTCAAGTTAAAAGGTTTTATAAGAAAGAAACATATAAAGTACTAAAAGATAAAAAATACTTAGCTAGGTACCAGTTATCACATTCCTCTCCATTTTTTTTCTAATGGACTATTCGGACATTTTATATCTGTAACAACTTGTAGACCACTTTTTATGCAAATAATCCGAATTGATTTAATTTGGATACAAACTGATGTCAGCTGGTCGGAGGTGAAGTATTCCTACACTCAGTTAGTGAATGTTGGTCTTATAGAAAAAGTTGTTTATTTGAGAAGTAGAGCGCTCACTCACTGCCTCCTTAAAATTCTGGTGCATCTTTCTGATACACCATGTACTAAAAACAGTTGCTGTGCGTTACTCTCGCATAAACTGGATCATGGCTCGACCGATGTGACAGATTTTTTTGTTGATCATTTTTGAATTGTCAGGACAAGGTATGTATGAAAAAAAACACTACTTTTTTATTTATTTATTCAAGTCAAGTCAACACATGGAACAATTACAAATTACAAAATTAATAAATAATAAAAATTCAAAAAAGTATTTCAACATTAGCCCGTACATGTATCATGTCACAGTGATACACGTACTGGCAGTCAAAACGCTCGGCGAAAGCGCGCAGGATACTGTTCGGGCTGGCCCGCACCCTGCGCCCCAGGGAGGTGCATCGCTTGCGCATGGTTGTATACGCGCGCCTCAGCGAACATCCTTGAGGCGCTACAGAAGCGAGGCAGCCCTAACAGAGCCCTGAATGCATTATTGTATTGGACGCGTATGGCGCTGTACTGCTTTTGCGTATTGCTCACCCACAGACTGCTCGTGTAGAAGGACGTGCTAAATGCCCTGAACAAGGTGATTTTAACGTCTCTTAAACAGCGAGCAAATCTGCGGGCTATCATATTCGCACGAACAGACAACGCCCTACGCTCCCCTATGTCCGCATTGTCTTTTAGGTCCGGGGTTAGAATGTGCCCAAGGTATTTAAATTGTTCTACTCTATTAAGGGGGCAGCCATTCAGTCTAAGCTTAGGTGTTTGACTTAGGGACCTTCCCCGAACCTGAAATATCATCCACTCACTTTTCTTAACATTATAAGTGAAACCGTGTTGCTTAGCATATTTTTTGCAAATGTCAAGCAGCTGCGACAACCCACCCACAGAGGCACCCAGCAGCACCATGTCGTCCGCGTAACTAATATTATTAAGGCAGAATCCACCAATATGGCAGCCGACATGTGTGCTGCTGAGCTCCTCCACAAGTGCGTTCACATACAGATTAAAAAGTCTTGGCGATGTCAGCCCCTGCCTCACGCCGCACTCCAACCTGTACGGTGTCGAAAACGCCCCCGACCACCGACGTTGATCTGGTTTCCATACCAATATTTAAAAGTACGGATTAATTCCTCGAGCAACGATGTTTTATATAGTTTTTGCCTACTAAGTCGTACGTGAATATTTTTTAAATTCAAAAACACTGAAAGACATTTTTTCTACAGGATTTTTGCTACATGCGGGTTGAATTGAAATCAATACTTTGTATCTGCCTAGCTAGATTGAATCAACTTAACAGTGACATAATATTATTTAGCGCGGGCAGTCTCTCTTCGATTAAAATGAACTATCAAAACATAGCTAGACCGTTTACGAAGAAGAAATAAATAGATTTTATGCCAGATACGGGTAGTGTTTCAGTTAGAATTATTATCAGTTACTAAAGTGCGTAAACATAGCGAGACCGTTTACGGAGAAGAAATAAATAGATTTTATGCCAGACATGGGTAGTGTTTCAGTTAGTATTATTATCAGTTACTAAAGTGCGTAAGACTTATCGTTTAGTTAAGGCAAATAATTGATAAAGATGTTCACTATCCATGAAACAGGAACATGACAAATTTTGACTAGCTGGGTGCAGAAGATAAAAAGCTAGCCACATTGTTAATATATTTCTTAAACTATTTGTTGCTCCGGCCGAGGTCTTCAGCTTGTTCCATGGTGTCGGTGAAGCCAGCGCCGCGCGTCTCCGGCGTGAGCAGCACCAGCGCGCCAGAGATGCACGCGCAGCCCGCGAACAGCGCGAACGGGAGCTCGTCCCATACTGCTGCACCCTGGATAAAATTTACGGCAAAATATACATTTTTTAAATACATTCTACGTGATTCTCACGATGCGGACGTAGCCTAATGTCCTGCCCGCCTCATCATCACCATTGACATATCAGCTTTACGTCGTCCACTGTTAAACATGATCTATGTTTGTCCCCCAATGACTTCCAGATTTCACCAGGTCCTCTGTGTAACTTGTGAGTGGACGTTTTACACTGCGTTTGCCACTCTAAAATCTTTCTGTCCCCTTGGTCGTCAGTTCTACCTGCTATATGCCTTGCCAACTGCCACATTAGCTCATCCGACGGGCTATGTCAGCGACTTTTATTCGTTAACGGTCTGATCTTGCAAAGAAACATTAAGCATAGCCCTTCCCATAGCACGCTATCATTGAACATTATTTTTGCAAGGAATCATTGAAAATTAACATAATGGCCTAATTTAACATTTCAAATAAGTTCATTTTGGATAGTTTTCTTAGTCAATATCAAGTGAAGATAAATTAAGGAAGAAACGAAGTAGGTACTTACAAGAGCTGGCGTAAGTGGCGCGATGATAGACCCGATTCGGCCTAACATGGAACAGTAGGCGAATAGACGATGGCGGTACTTGGTGGGGAACAGTTCGGCCGTGTATATGTAGATGGAAATCATCACACCCCCACTACAGCTCATTCCCACCAGGTACAAAGTCAACGACAGTGCGAAATAATCTGAAATTAAAAAGTGTAAATAAATAGAACGTCAAAAACAACGGCTTCTTGTTTCATGTCAATTCAACATTACATAACATTGATAACACATGCATATTTAACAAAACCTTTCAATTTTGGTCCGAAAATATCTTTAATTTATCAGATCCATTTGAGAGTATTTTGATAAACGTAATGCATTTCAAACGCACGGTCAAATTATGCGTAGAGAAAGCAAAAAATGCATGCGCTAATAATAAACACAAATAAGCGTAAATAGTATTATATTACTAGTACCTTTAGGCATAAAAACATAGGCTATCTGGCAAGCTGCACATATAAAAAAACCGCCACATAGGAGAGGTCTTCTGCCGATCCTGTCTAAAAGTAACAATGCCGTCCAAAATCCAGGGATTTGAGCCGCCGCCACAGCCATGTAGTTGATATATTTGTTACCAGAAATATTCACAGCGTTAATCAACAGGCCATAGTACACCAAAGTACCAGTTATCCACCAAATTGGTGCTATGAGACACCAAAACAGTACTCTTTTATATCTGAACACGAGCACAATAAGCCATGGCTCCGATTTGTTTTTGCTTTTCAATTCTGTTTGTTTTCTTTTTTCTTCTTCTGCGTTCTCCCTCAAAGCTCTCAATGATTGTACGGACAGCTGTTTGTTGTTGACTTGGGCAAGTTTTTTAAGGAGCCTTTCCGAATCTTCGTAGCGACCTTTGCTTATGTACCAGCGAATCGACTCGTCCATAAGCCATAAATAGGAGATGATGAGCAGCTGTGGCGTAAATATGGCGAGTGTGAGGTTCCTCCAGTTAGGCACGGCCCACGCAACCAAGGCTAACAAGACTAGACCCAATGCAAATAAAGTACTGCCGCAAACGGCGGCAGTCACACGGTACTTCGGGCCTGTCACTTCCATCGCTAAAATTAAAATAATCACCTTAAAAAACTGATTCTTACACCAATTTATACCATCAAACCAAGCGATCCCTTCACACAGTTTTGCTACTGCTAATATGGCATTGTTTTAATCTGGCTCTCCTTTTTAAAAACGGCGAAAAAATATTATAATTCTATAGATTTCAAACGCTACTTGGATAACATTAACATGGATCATGTAATTTCGATTTCGATTCGACGATTTCTATTGTAAAAGTTTCCTTGACCACCTTCGCTTCCATAAATTAATGTTTACCTCTGTCTAGAGCTCTGCATTGAGATAAGACAAATAATGAATGAGATTATGTATTTTTAAGTACATAAATATAAATAAGACTACTTATTCCACTTAAAATAAAAATAGATAACTAATAATAGAAAGACACGAAACGATCTACGGCTCAGTCTCAGTATCCATAAATCCTGCTATTCTGCCATAGCTAAAATTTGTGTATGACGAGAGAATACAACTTAAATTAAACATTTTAAACAGAAAAACCTCCTTAAGTATCCAGATCAAGTTCAGTAGTACTAACCCATAATTTGCGCCGCCGTGAACGTACCAGCACCAAGTGCATTCTGCACAAACTCTAGTATAATGAAAGTGAGGTAGGAGTTACTGAAGTATCTTGACAGTCCAAATAAGGCGGAGTTGGCAGCGTTCACGACGAGGGCGGTGCGCCGGCCCCAGCGGTCCGACACAAACCCGGTGATGGGCATCGCAGTCATCAGTCCCCCCACCACCACTGACCCTATGAGGGACCGCCGCCACTCGTCACACCCCAAGTCAAACTGTCAAAAACAAACATAAAAGATAGATACACAGATTTATTTATCTTGTGTATTGATATTTTAAATCAAATCAAATCAAATTTATTTCTTAGAAAATGGTACATACAAGGTCTTAAAAGATATATTAAGTTCAGCACATTCTGCCACTAGTGGCGTAGAAATGTTTATATGTTAATAATTATACATTCTTACACAGGCACATTATTCAATAAATATTAATAATTTAATGATAATTTTAATATTTAATTTTACTAATATTAATATACCCTCGTTAGTCGTCAATTAATAATTAGAAGTCATATTTAATATTCATTTGTAAAAAGTCATTTCATTCATTAACCAATTCTTCAGATTGTATTTAAATTTACATAATGTCATATTTCTAATAGTAGGAGGAAGCTTGTTGAATATTTTAATTGCATCGGAATAAACATTATTTGAACATATTTTTAGTCTATTGAGTGGTAGATATAACTTCGTTTCATCTCTTCTTACTCTGTTGTTTCTAAGCACCTCACCTTTTATAGGGAAAAAATGCGGATGTTTTTTAACAAATAAGCAAATCTCGAGTATATACTGACATGGCAGAGGTAAGATTTTAAGCTCTTTGAAAAGAGGGGCACAATGCGCCAGGTAGTCGGCACCACATAGAGCCCGTATACACTTTTTTTGAGCCCGAAAGACTCTTATTACATCCACCGAGTGTCCCCAAATAATTAGTCCATATCGTATAATTGATGACACATAGCCGTGGTACGCTGATAATGCAGTATTTTGAGACGCTGTTAATCTTAACCGACGTAAGGCGAATACAAATTTATCTAATTTTATACAAAGTCGGTTAACATGTTCTTTCCAGTTTAGGTGTTCGTCTACCGTAATGCCCAAGAACGTGGCATAGTTTACGTGTTCAATATTTGTGTCATTATAATTAATATTAATTGGAATGTCTTTGTTGTGGTTCGGTCTAAAATAAATTGCATTGGTTTTGTCAAGGTTAATTTTCAAATCATTTTGTTCGAGCCACTCTATTACATTACTCAGTTCATCATTAACTAATTTCCCTAGGAATTCTTTGTCTTTACTTTTGATGACGATTGTCGTATCATCTGCAAATAGAATGCATTCTTGCTTTATAGATTTCGGGATGTCATTTATATATAATAAGAACAGTAAAGGACCCAAAATACTTCCTTGCGGTACTCCAGAATATTTGATTTTGTGTGCAGATTGGGAAATGTGTTTTTTGTTGTCATATATTTTACCTATTTCAGTATACTGGTAACGCTCAAACAGGTAGCTATGAATCCAAGCTAAGGCGTTGCCTCTAATGCCATATTTTTGAAGCTTCAAAAGTAAGCGGGTGTGAGAAACATAATCAAACGCTTTGCTCATGTCTAGGAATAACCCTACAACCGCTTCTTTGTTGTTAAAAGCTTCTGTGATTGTTTTAATTAGAGCGAAGCAGGCATGAGTTGTGGAAACACCTTTTCTGAAGCCGAACTGGTTTGGTACGAGGATATTATTTTTGATAAGAAAACCTTCCATTCTCATCAACATGGCTTTTTCGAAGATTTTTGAGACGATTGGTATTAGAGTGACAGGTCTATAATTACCCATACACGTGGAATCTCCTTTTTTGTATATAGGTTTGATTACAGATAATTTTAGCCTGTTAGGGAAAATACCTTGTTCGAACGATAGATTTATTATGTAAGCTAATGGCGGAGCTATTATTTCGGCACAAATTTTAATAATTTTGGTACTTATCTCGTCATATCCCACGGAATTTGTATTACTAAGTGATTTGATGATTTTAACAGCTTCATGTTCTGTAATCGGTGACACAAACATGCTGTTTGCCGTATCATCAATATTAATATTTTTATTTGTTTTGTTGATGTCATGTTCATTGTTTGTTGTCAAGTTAATAAAATAGTCATTAAATAATTCGGAGATGTCATTCGGTTTATTATAAATTATGTTATTCTTCATAATAGCTTTTATGTCATTTTTATTATTATCTACATTAATGTTGTTTTTAATAATGTCCCATGAAGCCTTACATTTGTTTTTTGATTTCACAATGTAATTATTGTTGTTTATTTGGTGAGATTTTTGTATGCATCTTTTCAATATTCTGCTACAGTCGGTATAAAATTTTATATTATACTTTTTATTGCTAGACTCTCTTTTATATTTGTAGTATATTAATCTTTTTTTCGCACAACACTTTTTTAGGCCTTTTGTAACCCACTTATTGTTGTTACTTCTTTTTCCAATTCTTATTCGTACTATTGGAAAGCAGAGATCATGAAAAAGTTGGAGTAAGTCATGAAATTTCTCAAACGATTTGTTGCAGTCTCTTTCTTCATAAACTTCGTTAAATGATAGCGATGAAATGCATTCGCGAAATTTTTTTAAATTATCTTTACTTAGATCGCGACGGTTTTCAAACCATTGTTTTCTTGAGTTTCTGTCATTGCCAGTTTTAGGGATTGTAAATATTAGGCTTTGTCCCGTATCATGATCTGACAATGCCAAATGATGTATACTACTTTTTATGTTTAAGTTACCTATATTACTGGCTATTTGATCTATACTGGAGTCTTTTCTAGTAGGCACATTAATGTGAGGATACATATTATAATTGAGTAGAATTTCCTCCAGTTCTTTACGTTGGGGGCTGTCTTTTAGAACATCAATGTTCCAGTCTCCACATATCACAACATGTTTTTTGTTATTCCTAGTGATTTTAAATAAGAGAAACTTAAGTTTTTCAAAGAAGATATTTATATTTATTCAAATATGTGTATTTAACTATGTAATATTATTTGTTTGTCTCTAAGATTAATGTGTAGGTACCTATTACAATTTATTTTGGACCTTTACCGCACCCATAACTTGCTTTCTGCATGACCCGAAGGTTGGCTGGCAGAGAATGCTCTTGGGATTAAGTCCACCTGTTGTACACTTTTAAGTTTGTGCAATAAAGTGTTAAATAAATAAATAAGATAAAAGATAAGTGTCTCTTCGACTAGCATACTCACCACACAGTAGCGTGTGTTGTGTAGCGTATTGATTCCTAAATAGTGCCCAAAGGAAATAAATCATCATCATCTATACGGTCAATCCCGGTTGCGTCCAAAGCCATTGCTTTGGAGCCCAGGGTCCGCTTTCCTTGATTTGCTCCTCCACTTCGCGCGGTCTTGAGCGTCTCTAGTTGTGAGATCATTGGCTCGCATGTCAGCCCTCACAACGTCAAGCCAGCATTTCTTGGGTCTACCCCTTTTGCCAGGACCTGGCGGTGGCGGCATGGCCAGACATTTGTTTCCTACGTAGCTTGCCGGTTTCCGCAAAACCCAAAGCCCAAAGGAAATAAATAGTTCACTTAAACTTGCGGAATTTTAGCCATAGTTTGTTGAGTACGCTAGGAGGAGGTTTCGCTTAGCGTACTCACCCTTCGTATGGGAAAACTATACAAGCTGTTAAATAATTAATAAATCCAAAAAATAGTGTATAAATAATGCCCAAAGGACAGAAATAATGCCCTTACATTTACGAAATTATAGCAATAGTCCAGTGTGTTCGCTAGAAGAAGCTTCTACGCCTGGCATACTCACCTCCGTTCGCGCAAACCGAATAAGCTGTATACAATTCATATCTGAATAAATAGTGCTTGAAATAGTTCCTCCGAAAAGTGAATTTTTTATTTGATTATTGGCGTAGAAGAATGTCAAATTTAAAGGTAAACATCAATTTAGGAATCAATTACTGGCATTCATAAAATATCGCTACGATGTGGTGAGTATGGTAGTCGAAGAGACACAAAGATAATAGGTACTAAGTAAGATCTTTGTAATTTTGTACCCCTAAATATAAGTCCTATCTTAACTTAAGTTAAGTCCTTCTATGAGGTGATTTTACTGCTTAACTACAATGTTGGAAGTAGTTTAAGCTTATTTTCTAACTGATTTAACAATTTAAAATTTTGTTATTGTTTGACAATTAGATGACAATAATACAATAATTTATCATGCTAATACGATGATATAGTCAGTCTTCATCAACTACTAGTGAAACGTTCGTGTGTAGGCTCATTGGATTTGTTTGACAGTCTGTCTATTAAATAAAGTTCTTACTCTCTTTCTCACTTAACACCATACAATTAGTGCTAGAATCATAACTCACATCATAAACAACAGTATCTGTGTTGCTATAGAGATGGCGCTCGCATTTCTGCACCTGTTCTCGGTCGAACCAGGCCGCCGGGCAGACGTCGCCGTGCGCGGGCGCAGCTGCGGTCGCGTTGGCGAACCTTTGGCAGCTGTCGAACGAGTCGAGGCCGGTCTCGGGCACCGCGTTCAGGAGCCAGGCTGGAGTAAACTCGGGGTCTTCGAGGTCACACTCAGGGATGTGACACCTGGAGTTTTTAATATTGATATATATGTTCAAAGAACCTTCCTTGGGTTTACAACTATAAATATATTACACATGGAGAATCGTTGAAGTAGCCCCGGAAATTCAAAATTGGTAACGTTTTACAAATAGCTACTTAGGTACGCCTGCCATATCAAATGTCTCATCTCGATAATCAGGGCAGACGTTGACTCGCCGCTCACAAAATGGGCCGGCTCCCAGCATTATTTATAAAACAATTAAAATTAATGTTAATAAAAAAATGTTATTACACAATAAACGAATACTTAAATGACAATAATCTAAAACAATAAATGAAATTCAAAGATAAATAAATATTTAAATGCCTAAAAATACTATTTATTTGATTATGTTATTCAATATATTATTCAATAATTATCATATGATTTCTTAATGTATTTTAATTCTTTACAACTTCTTAAAATAAACAAATTGATCTAATTATGCATGGCGTCATCCTCTCTGCCCACAATACCTATCTTATTGTTGTGCCCTACAAGGTCTATAATGATCTGTTTTATGTATCTATTTATAACACCTGTGTAACATTATAGAATGCAATAAATATATTGAATTAAAATTGAATTGAATATGACATTTTACACTTCCAACCTGGAGCACAGGTTCTGCTCTTGCAACTCCACTCTCTTATTATGATTCTCTCTCTCTCTCTCTCTCTTCTCTCTATCGGGGTTACTGATAGGTAATAACGCTTGCTACGCGGTCTTAGCCAAGCGTAACAGCGTGAAGTGTTGAAATATTATCAGAGGACAAAAGTTAACGTGTGATTCGACAAGTATTATTTATTTTATTATTTGTTATCCCAAGTATTGCGGTCGAAAAGGTTAATTATTAAAAAGAGGCAAGATAGTACTGACCTGCTTGGTATCCTGGCCGTGGTGAAGACGTACTCGTTAGAGGCGCAAGCGGCGAGGCAGATCGCGAACGCTGTGAGCGCTACGGTACGAATCTGGAACTTGCCAAACTGCCCCACCTCCTCCACCAGTATCGAGTCCAAGTCAACGCGAGATGCCTTCGGCTCTGATTCTACGTTAAGATTGCTCCTAAAATCTTTTTTTTCTGTGCTTTCCATAATATAATTTAAATTTAAATTTCTACGTTTTACTTTAGTGTAGGTTTTTAAATATATTTAGATACCGTCTATTTCTCTCAAAGGCGCTTAGATTTCTAAGTTTATAATCAGCAGTGAGATAAAAAGATTGTTGCGATTGTTGCCAAGAGTAGGTAGGCAAATACGAGTAGTATTGTTAGGTACAAGCTAGTTTGCGCAAAAATAAATAAAATAATAATCGGTTGGACAGTAGCGACCCCATGCACCTATTCTTTTCCGTCCTGTTTCTCATCTCTGGCTTGTCATCATTGGATTTGCTAGAGCAGAGTGATCTGACTAAGATAGTATTTCAGTAAGCTTGCAGTGTTTTTAACGGATTACCTGAATCTTTCACAGAGCCTAAAAACACCTCACCACTCCTCAAGCACCACAGGCCTTGTTGGGTACGTTAGATATTTATTGGTAAAGGTTACGTTAGAGAATTAGCTTATCTATGCGTTAGGTAAAGTTTTTGTAAAGTTTACTCAAAACAAACTTTTGTTTTGTTTGTTTTTAAACTTTTCGTTGTTATTTAAAAATTACAACGAAAATGTGTTATTTAAAAAAATATATTGTGTCGTCAAAACTTTACTTAATAAACAAAGACAATCGGGGTGTAAATGTCGGTTCTAGTTTTCAAGATCACACTTTTAATACTGTTTCCGTGACAAGCCAGCCGTTTACACCCTACTGTGTGTAAGTCAATTAAATAAAACCAGACACCTTTATAAATTTTAACAGCAAATATAAAAACAAGCTAAATTTCACATTCACAATTTCCAACAATAAAAAATCTCCACATTTCACACCACGTAAAATACATTTATTGCCATCCTTAATTATTTATTTGTGACATTCGTCTGATCTAGTGATTCGTCTATTCAGCACGGGCCTGTGCTGAAATATTACTGCTGGAGTCCTGGTTGCTCCAGCTTGCAGAATATATTTTAGAATTAATTAATAGACAGAACAAAAAATACAGATAACCCATAAAGGGACTAAATGACACAGGTGTATAAATATTGAGATTTCAACAATTCTTGAAATGTGGAAACCACAACGTTACACTCAACTCTTCTCTTTTTGTCCAAAGTACTGAAGTTCATTGAGAGCTCAGTCTCTTCTTTACTAGATGTAATTTCCTTAAGACTTTCCAATCTGGTTTTCGTCCAGGCCATAGCAGCGAGGGTAAAAATTGCCACGATATTCACTATGGTATGGTGGATAATAGGTATCTCACAGTTCTGTGGTGGTGCTGGTCTTTAGATAATATGCTTTTAACACAGTTGACATTAACATCCTAATAAGCCTATTGCGTTAACAGATCTTAATCGGTAATTAACTGGTTTCATGGTTACCTACACGGAAGTAGACCTTCGACCGATTCCATCTCTGCAACTTCGGTACTGGTGTACAAGGTACCATCATGTCTCCTCTCATTTTCGCTCTGTTCATTTACTCTCGATCTTGGTTCTTCTTACTACTTCTATGCAGACGATCCATCAACTGTAATGTCAGGGTAACCGTGATGACCTTGCAATCAATTGGACCCAAGGTTAACCCTCCTAAAACACAGCGAAGGGTTGTTGGTAGCCCCTGGTAGATCTCAAATACCAAATACTTACATAGTAAATAACTGAAAAATTTAAGAGTTTATATTCAGGGCATATTATTAACTTGGACAGGCATATCAGAAAGGTGAGCTGGAGAATGTTGACATCAGCAAATTCACTCAATCATCTATGTAATTTCTATTGATACCCCACTTGCTATTGTTTGATACCCCACTTGCTATTGTACAGACCTTACTTATAATAATAATAATAACAAATCGTTTATTTACTTCTACTGATAGATTACGCTGATTGCTGTTGTCTAGACCTTATTCAAAGGTTCCTTGACCAATTTGTATGATATTTAATTTGTTGAATTTTTCTCCGCCCAAGCAGAATAACTAATAAAACATTTAAAAAATTCACAAAAAAATTTAATAAGTGGCGGTACGAAGTTCGCCGGGACAGCTAGTTACAAGATAAAATGTACCATTGCGAGCAGGGAAGTATTTAATTTCATACATTTTTATCATTTAAATAGTCATTTACAGTGTAATAACCTTTTTTCGTTAAAACTATCTTGCCATGCGATTTAAATTTATGTATAGTTAGTTCAGCAGTAAAATGCGGCAATTTGATAAAACAGCGAATACATTCTCCTATGTACGAATTACCTACTTTATGCAGTCTGAAATTTGGAACAGCAAGTCTGTCTTTATTCCAGGTATTAAGATTTTAATGGCACTTTTCTTATGGAATAGATGCAGGTTTTTACGAATGTACATAATACTGTTATAAATGAATTTAGAAGCCACTGTTAGTATATTAATTTCCTTGAACAGATCTTTTTGACACAAGACTGAGGTGCAGATTTTTTGTGAGCGGCTAAGGGTTGAGATGTAGCGCTGGACTTTAAACGAAGATCACTTGTTCCTTGAGGGTCCGGCATCACGTACCTACTCTTGACTTAAGAACTACATACACTCTTCGAACATTATGCTCCAGCGACTCTTCTCTCGCTAGTCGGCTACAGCAAGCCTAAGACAATTGCTAAAGGTGACGCGCACACCTAATTAATAGACCTCTGACAAGTATGCTAGCACATACTGGCGAAGCTACAACATAGCCTGAGGTGCTTGATAATTAAATACATAAATATTGGGCAATTTTTGTTGGAAAACATCACATACATAGCAATGCTTACTTAATGCGTACTTAAGCTACTTACCATAGGATCAGAGCACTGATCCTATGGTAAGTAGCTTAAGTACTTGTGCTACAGAAATCAGAAACACCGACGGTACCACAACCTACTCGAGATAATACAGGAAAGTTCGTTATCTAAATTGACCCGACCAGGAATCAAACCCAGGACCTCAGAGAGGACGGCCCCAAGTGCGTGCTTTCCTCTCGGCTATAGAGACTGATGAATTGGAGAGGTATTCCACGGCTCTTAGGAGAATTCCAGTAAATCGTTGAGGTATTGACAAGCAAGCCTCTTAAGAGCCTAATAAGTGCACTGAAGGCTGCCACCTTCAGGCGTACGCTGACGACGTGCTACTTGTAGCCCACAACAAAGACATCTGCACACTGGAACTGACCGTCAACCAAGTCCTAGACCAAATCACAGATTGGGGGAAAGACTTCTACTTAACCGCTACAAGCATCTTACTATAATTTTCTAAATTATATTTAGTTTCAGTGGCTTAATTTTCGAATTTGGTAGCTCAATTTCAGTTTTTTTGGCAGCCCATAACTTTAAGTGCCATAAAGCATTTATTAATATTGTGATTCTGGCCCCATTTTAAAAATATTATATGGTTTTTCCTAAAGTTTGTTTTCACTTTAGTTCTTTTTTTTAATGATTAATCAATCATGCGATCAATCCAACGACTATGAGCAGATGTGTTGCTGGATGAATGGCATCAATCAGAGTACATTCCTCATTAGAAATATTCTCTACTTAATTGGGAACAGAGCCCAAGATATGCCTCCTTTTTAGCCGAGGCATTGCTTCCGGAATGGTCAGTTGCACAGCGAGTTGATTAGGGTGGTTTGCAAGTCTTGATTTATATTTCCGGCTATTGGCCTCAATAGCTGTGCCTACTTCACTGTGTCAGTCTTGTAAAAATTAAAAAAATATATCGCTACCTAAAATTTTACAAAAATTGCATAGGTAGGTAGGTATATTGATATTGACCTATTTGTACCTGCCTGAGATTTTGTATCATAATGTTTTTCCGGTATCTAGAATAGAAATAGTTAGAAGCTTTGCTAAGTATGGATTTGATAAGTATAACAATAAAACAAGCTAAAATCTAACTGTTGGAAAACTTAATTTATTGTATAGTTTGTAATTAAAAAACAGTTAACAATGAATTGAATATTTGAATAACAGTTTATTAAAGAAAATATTCCTTATTCTGTGAATATATTTGATTTATTTTATCACTCTAAATTAACTAATTAACATTATTTAGTTTTTGAGGTTATCAACATCAATCATCTAGTTAGTTAGTTTCTAGTTAAGTAAACGATGTTTGGTTAGATAGTTGGTCGTTCCTTCTTCCTGCCGAGGTCTGCGGCCTCCTGCATGGTGTCGGGCAGGCGCTCCCCGCGCGTCTCCGGCGTGAGCAGCACCAGCGCGCCGGCGACGCACGCGCAGCCCGCGAACAGCGCGAACGGGAGCTTAACCCAAATCGCCGCGCTCTGAAATCATTTTTATAAGTTACATTCACAAGCAGCTTCTGGATTAGCTACCTACACGCAAAATCTCATTGCGTTCAATATAATAATGCGTTTAGGGCGCTGATGGGGCTGCCTCAATTCTGTAGCGCAACAGGCGTTCGCTGAGGCGCTGTTTGACGACCTCCGTAGCCGAGAGGCCGCTGGACTTGGTGTCGCTATCTCTGAGGTCCCGGGTTCGATTCCCGGTCGGTGTAAATGTAGAAAAATAAAGCCTTGGCTACACAGCCGGTTTGTTACGGCAACAGAGCAGCAGCGGCGTACACGTCACACTGCGGGCGTGACGGTTTCGTTGACATTCCTAATAAGACGTTCGATTTTACCAGTATTCGTTAATAAATCACTAAAAAGTTATGAAAATAAATATATGAAGACCGCCTCATGACTGCCATGCAATACAACATCTAACCGTCCTACTTACGCCTGACAATAGCACGCCGCGTCGCACCCTTTTGAAGGCACGCCAGCTGTGTGCTCAAAGCTTAAACTTTATATATTGTATCAGGTCTGAGTGTTGTGGTACCGTCGTTATTTCTGATTTCTGTAAGACAAATACTCTGGCTACTTACCATGAGCGCTGTGTGATATTTGTTTTTTACCATTACCATGTTACCATTTATACCGTGTTTTGTGCAAATAAACGATTTATTTATTTATTAATTTATCTCCCCTATTAAATATCGTTTCTTCAGTATTGTGACTATTGCAGCCTATTGTTATTTCTGTTCCTTATCCAGGATAAGTGACTGATATAACTGTCAACAATATTATCAAGCCATGATGCCTGTAAGTGGGCTCAAAACAAAAGCTAATATCGAGATATCAGGTGAGAGGCTAAGATAACGTTGTTACACGAACGGGACGACCCCTTGATCACCTACTCACACCCGACTGCGTGCAATGCGTCTAGCAACCGCCGACCGCTACAGAATTATATCATCATTATCATTTCAGCCATAGGACGTACACTGCTGAACATAGGCCTTCTCCATTGACTTCCAGATTGGCCGGTTGAAAGCGGCTTACATCCATCGTCTTCCTGCAACCTTAACTAGGTCGTCTGTCCACCTTGTTTACTTACAAGCAAACCGTTTTATATTCGAAACCCAAATCATGCAAGGTATCATAAAGCCCCATTATCAGTAAATAATTATAATAACACAGATTACGAAAGATAACATTGAATAACTCAAAATAAAAAAATCTGATAAGTATTCTGAAGGATAGAATTGTTTTTTATCTCGTTTGCCAGTTTAATGTTTTATCTCTATCCTACGTAATTATAATACGAGTAACACGAGGTCAAAAAAATATTTTATAACTTAATAGCTGTTACAAATGACTTGACAAATTTTGCACGACTATACGCTTCTAATTTTTACATGATTTATGCTCCTCTCTTCGAATTGCAGTGCCCAATAGGATCTATAATGATCTATCGTACGTTAAAGCATTTTTTACTACCATTTTTTACCCCAACTTTGCCACCACAGGTATCTTTACCCAACAAACAGTTTACAAGAAAAAATGTTAATGGAATAAAATATACTTATGTTATGGCAACATTTAATACTTTGATGCAAAATAGATTATAGTTGTGGCAACACTAAGTAGCATGTGTGTTGCTAATTTCAATCAGTAGCGAGTTGAAACTTGTCTAGTATGGTGTGTATTTTTGCGGGCAAATTTTAGAAGCAATTTGAGAGTGAATTGTGCGTCATGGCGAAAACACAGGTAAGTTTGATTCATAATTTTATAATCAACACGATTTTAGAGTATTTTATCGCTAGTTTAGCTGCTTCAAGTATATTAGAACAAAAGTTATGATGCTGGGCAAAGTTACCCAGTGACGTTCTGACTTATTGAAGTCAACATTGCTCACCATCAGAAATTGCTTAGGGTTGTTTCATTACGATACTTTTTAAAGGTCTATTTTTAAAGTGTATATGTTTATTTAAGGTATTGTGACAACATTTCTATAAAAATTTTTTCAGAAAAACAAACATAAATCTCAAATCGGGCGAAAAATCAAGACGTGTTTTTGGGGTCCAGAATGTATAAAAATTACATAGATTGCATGAAAATTGCGTGTGAAGCAGTTAAATCGTTGCAAGTTTCTTCAAGAGATGCTGATTGGTTTTTAAATATATATATTTTGAAGTAAACAATTAAATTTTTAATTATTTTACTTTAAGATCGCTACACGCAGAATGTATGGAGAACTGAAATTATGTCAGGGTAACATTGCCCACTCAATTTAATACGAAAGTGTCGATAATATCGATTGGATTTTTAAATTGAGCCATCATTACCTAAATTCTTGTACTGATTCTTATGTCATCATTATAAGGGCCATATTTGCGACAATAAATAACGTGGGCAATGTTGGCTTAAAGTCCAGACAACTTTGCCCGCCTATATTATCAATGAAATATTGGATAAAACGTTGTCTTAAATCAAATTTTGCTACACCAATGCCTGCGTATAATCTTAGAGCTGCCGCAGAAAGAAATTAATGTCGCTACGATAAATATTTATTTAAAAATATATATATTTTACGGATCAAACGGGCAATGTTGGCTTATTTGACGGTACCTCATGTAACATTATGGCCACGCAAATAAAGAATTGGATTGAATTTAAGTCTACTAACCAGAGCAGGCGTGAGTGGAGCGAAGACAGCACCGAAGCGGCCTATCATTGCGGAGAAGGCAAAGAGTCTGTGCCGGTACGGAGTGGGATACAGCTCAGCCGTGTAGATATACAGAGCGCTCAACATAGCCCCACTGCAACTCGTGCCGACCAAGTAAAACGCCAATGAGAGCGCATAATGATCTAAAAAAAGCAATAATAAATACAAGATTATGTTCTGTTTTTGAAAGATAAATATTAGTGATACTTGACATCCCGAATAAACAACCTTATTTTTAGTGAGCAGAACAGTGACTTGGGCTTTGAAACTGAAGTTGGGGGGAATACCCCCATCTTAATCAAGAACAGCATTGCAATAGATCACCATTAGCAAACTCAAAGTATCTGTAACTTAATAGACGGTAATAAATTTAATATCAAATCTCAATTTGAATACCTACCAGTCCGGCGCAATCAAGTTCAAAATATAATTTTTGTTTTCAAGAACCATGCACCGGCTAAGCAAGACTTTGATTTGAGGTAGGATAAGGCACTATAAATTGATAAAAATACTTACTTTCGGGCATAAAAATGTATCCTATTTGGCAGGCAGCACATATCCAGAATGCACCTGTCAGAGTAGGTTTTCGACCATACTTGTCTAAAAGCAAATTTGCAATCCAAAAACCAGGAATTTGTGCAGCCGCCACTGATATGTAGTTTAAGTACTTGTTCCCGGATATGCCCACTGCGTTAATTGTGAGACCTTGGTATATGAATGTGAATGTAATCCACAAAAATGGGGTAATAAAACACCGAAAGAGTACGGGCTTATGTTTAAGTAGAAGTCTAATAAGCGATGGCTCATTTTTTATTTGTTTTACTTGTAAATCTACTCGGTTATGTTTTTCTTCTTCAGCTACTTTCCTCAGAAGTTCCAAGGATTTATCAGATAAGTGTCTCTTGTTGACCCTGGCAATATTTTTCAAGGTTTTTTCGCAGTCTTCGTATCGGTTTTTCGTCATGTACCAGCGAACTGACTCGCTCATGAGCCATAGATACGAGATGGTGAACAGCTGAGGTGTAAATAGCACAAGAGTGAGGTGTCTCCAGTAAGGCACGGCCCACGCCGCTAAACCTAATGTTACTAAGCCTATTGAGAGGCTGGTATTCATGAACGCGCCAGTTAGCACTCGATTTTTGGGGCCGACTATTTCTATCACTGCAAAGAAAAAAAACTCTTTAGTATATTTCTCAAAACACTTGGATGAACTGGTATAGTAAAATTTAACTTTTAATAATTTAATAATAATAATATAATAATAAATAAATCGTTTATTTCGGATATCTGGATCCATATAGGTTAGTAAAATTACAATTGACCTTAAAAACTAAAGACACCAGAGAGCATAAAAAAAATCAGATTCAGATTCAGAACCGTTCGGTAACAAATTGTTGGCCGGAAAACCACGTGAAACTATTAATTATTTAATTTAGCATAAGTGTCACGTGATATACTGGTTACTGAACTAAACTATAATAAATAAAATAACCGCCATATTGTGTAACTAGTAATGAATGGCTCAAGGTTGCAAAAAGTGCTTTGGAGGCCTATGCTCGGTGTTTTAGAACGACATGACACGAAACGAACAAAATTCGCTGACATAGCCCAACGGATTGGCCAGCGCAGCATAGTATGGTGCACAAACGACTTGGAAAAGGTTGCAGGTCGCTTCCAGCCGGCCAATCTGAAAGTCATTGTATGGCTGATCTAATTCAGAGAAAACTTGGTTGTCAAGCCAGTGACGGTTTCATGGACGAATTGAATATCACGCGGACATAGCCACAGGCAACAATTAGTACAAAATAAAATAAAATAAACTTACATAGAATGTAACTACACTGAAAACCTCCACCGCCAAACGCAGCTTGTGCGCACTCCAAAATCGCAAAGCCAATGTAAGTGTTAGCGAAGTATTTAAGGACGCCCAGCCATGCGCAGTTGAAGGCGTTGAAGACCAGCGCGGTCCGACGGCCCCAGCGGTCCGATAGGAACCCTGTGAAGAGCTGCGTGAACAGGGTCCCAAGGATCCGGATAGATCCAATCAGTGAGCGGCGCCATTCATCACAACCAAGATCGAACTGTCAAATGATTGAACCTCGATAAATTTACATGATTTTTTTATATGCAAAATATAAAAACATCTCTGTTTAGCCAAATGGTCGACTAGCAGAGAATGCTACATGGCATTAAGTTCACCTTTTGTACGATCTTTTATCTGTGCAATAAAGTTTTTTAAAAATAAATAAATATTAAACCAGAAAAAAACAATGAGATTTAAATAATAATCTGCAGTTTGTTGCTACTTTCATCTGCTTAAGGTTAATTGGCTCAAATTGATCTCAATATGAATAATTGTTCATTTAGTTGACACATGGACTTAAGGTACATTTAAGGATATGTTCGGGATTCCCTTCAAGTTTCAGTGGGAGGCAGTCGAACAAAAAGCGTTAGCGATCCATAGTTATATCCATAGTTTGTGTTCTAATGTTTTATGAAGTACTACGAGTAAAGATCTGAAACTATTGAAATATCATTGTATTCAACACCGCATCGAGTGTCAAGTGACTTGTCTCAAGACAACTTGCTTTAGACCCGATAGCGTCTTGAAACCTGCTTCCACGAGAAGAGTAGCCTTCACTGAATCTATGAAAAGCAATAAAAGCTAAACACTCGTTATTAATTGTGAACACTATTCAAGAAATTACTCGACATTGGCAGAATCACTGCTCTTTTTATAGAGCGAGATTGAGTCGATTAACAAATTTAAAAAAAGGACATCAACCAATATATGGCTGATTTAAAATATACCTTACATCATAGACGACAGAATGTGTGTTCTGATACAGATGCCGATCACAACGCCTCAGCTGCTCCTGATTGAACCAAGCAGCGGGACAGACGTCTGACTCGACTTGTACTAGAGTGGCATTGCCGAACCTCTGGCAGTTGTCGAATGAGACAAGGCTGGTACCGGGCACTGCGTTGAGTAACCACTCTGGTGTGAATTCTGGCTCTCTGAGATCGCATTCCGGAATATGACATCTAAAATATTTAAAAAATGTACACGTAATGCAACATGATCAAATCACTGTTACCCGCATCCCTATTTTTAATTAGTACAACAAACCATTTGATTGATGAATATGTTATCGACAAAAGTGAATATATGTACTGATAAGATTTCACCCAACCATTCTTGAAATCTTTAAACATAAATCACTTTTCTATAATACTATGCTGCACAACATTTCCACCACCTTAGAAGATGATTTTTATTAAAGATTTTACACTCATGTTAAATTGTATCGATACATTCACCCCTTCAAAGGTTTAAAAGTTCTAAATAAAAATAGGGACGTCTTTTGTATATGAGTATATTCTCAGGCTTACCTGGTTGAAATCCTTGCCGTCGTAAAAACATATGAGTTGTGACTCCATCCTAAAAATACGACTACTATTAGAGACAGGAGAATATTTCGCCCCTGGAACCATCCAAACTGGCCCACCTCCTGTTGCAGGATTTTGTCGATGTCCAAGGCTTTTTTCGCAGAATGTGACTCTGGGTTTAATGCTTCTATTTGTTCTTTGTCTATGTGTCCCATTATTAGTTGTTTCTCAAATACGAGTAGTATAATTTATGCAAATTATTTCTTCTTCTGTATTTTACTTTAAATGTCGTCAATTACAACTAACTGAGTAGATTATCTGAACTACGTCTGTATTCATTTTCACGTGTATACATACACTTGAAATACTTACCTAAATGTTTTGCAAGAAATAAACTTTTGAGTAGGTATTTTACAATCATCTTTGATAACGTATCATTAAAAAATTTTTGAAGTGGACGTATTCTAGGGATAATGTTTTCTCGTTTGTTACATATCTAATAGTATAGCATCACAGTTATGTAATCAATGACCATTATCCCTTCTAATTTTATAAATGCGAAAGCAACTCTGTCAATCTGTCTGTCTGTTACGCTTTCACGCCTAAACTACTACCATCACGCCTAAACTGATTTTCATAAAATTGGTACAGAGATAGACTAGAGCTTAAAAAAGGAGATAGGGTACTTTTATAGTGAATGATGAACCGATTTTAATAAAATTTTGTACGAAAAAAGGTTGAACCTTCATATAACCTTGTGATCTTTGTGCAAACTGCAAACATCATTAGTCATAGTATATAAAGAATACTAGCTGTTTTCGCGTGGTCTTTACAAAACCATAGTTAGTCCAAACTAAAGACCACGTGAACAAAGTCGCGGGCTACAGCTAGTGTAACTTTTTTTTTCACATTCATTTTTTTTTACCTACTGACACCGACATCTAACAGTAAGAAGCTCCATCTATAATTCCTTGCATCCCTCGGGAAGCGTATATTTTTCCGGGATAATAAGTATCATATCTTTTATTCCAGAGTTAAATCTATTTCTATGCCCAATTGCATCTGTTCCGTCCGTTCAGCCATTCTGGCTTGAATCAATAAATGATTAAATCCAAAATATGATTGATTGATTAAATAACAAACCACGTAGTGGAAATATGACCTGGTAAAGGTCGCAGGAAGACGCTGGGTGCAGGCCGCTTCCAACCGGCCAATCTGGAAGTCAATTGGGCCTATGTTCAGAAGTGGACGTCCTATGGCCTATGTAGCATTATATTAGATATGTAAGAGCGGGACCTCCTGACACAAGCATCAGTTGCTTAAAAGGATGGTCCCAACCACAGATTATTGTCAGACACTACATGAAAAGAAATAAATATTTTTCATTTTCATTTTTTTTTTCATTATGGCCGAAATGATGATGATGACGATAATGATAATCCATCAAACTTTTACGTGTCTTCCGATGTATGGAGATGTTTGTATATCTCACTAAATATGATTGGAATGGTTACTCATCCAATCTTAACCGCGACGTAAGTGGCTTCACTTTGGTAATCATTTGGGTCCACATTATGTAACTGCCGAGATTGTAAGACCTAACTGCTAATATGGTAACGCAATAAATTATTGGATATTGAATGCCACGGAGCTGCGAGCAACTGCTCGTCGGGCATATGCAAAAAAGAATAATGTGATGTTAATTTTTTTTTATTACCAGCACATGTTAAACGCAAGCATTCGAAACGTAAGTAATAGCGTCAACATCTAATCGCGTCGAGTTCGTTCTGCCCTGTAACATCATAAGATTATTTTTTTAAAGGACTTCAAAAAAAGGAAGTGGTTCTCAATTCGTTTTTTTTTTAAATGTTTGTTAACTCAGAACTTCGCCATTAATAAACTGATTTGAAAAATTATTTTCTCAAATGAACGAGTATACCTCCAGATTGGTCCCATTTTTTTTTTTTCAAAATTCAATTCTGATGATTCTAGGTATACATATAGCGATTTTAGTATATTCAACAACAAGTCAAGCATTTGCATTCAGAAAGTATCATTTGCTGAGGTGGAACTGATGAAGAAAACCATAGCTGGTCACAATAGTCTTCTACGAGTAGCGATAAGATATCTTCATTAAGACAGTTAAGTTTCGCCATAGTCGACAAATCAAATTTTAATAAATGATTCTGGTTAAAATGGTACCATCAAACTGATCTGATGACGAAGGCGGAAGGTAAGCACCGGAACTCTGTAATAAAACAATGTATCATAGCCGTGTTTGGACTTATTTGAATCGCCATGAGAAGCAATTTAGCTATAGTTACATAACAGATCTCCATTTAGAGTGGAAAAAAACACTAAAAAACAGACAAATAAATCAGCCAGCCGTAGTGTTTAAATGTTTTTGTTTGCACCGACTCCTAAAATAACTGTATGGTATGATTTTTTGTGTTATTTTTAGATTTTTTGTGCTTTTGAAGTCAGTTATTTTTTTTTTAATAATATCCGACTCAGCTATTTTAGTTTGTTTATTCATTAAATTCAAGCCCTGTTATAATACAGACGACACCTTATAAACTTACTACAAAACGTCAAATTATCTCAATTGATATTGATCCTTACGTGTCGGACTGAAAGTTGATAAATCGGTTCAATGACCTTTAACGATTTGGGTAGGTTGACACTGTACAATAAATAAAAAGTAAAATATTGTGGAAAATAATGTAACCAGTTTAGAGAAATTTACCTAAATTGACTCTATTCACCACATTTGTTTACCTTTACGATAAAAACATTTGTTTACCTTTTCGTCGCGAGTGAAACAGTTGTTTTATTAATTCCGTAGGCTTTAGAAAAACTGGTGCATGGCCTTGATTTATCTATCACGGCTACATGGATCACTGATATCACTCAATGACAGTGATAAGTGGTCAGTGATATCGGATAAGGTTATAAAATCTATTAACTATCGCTGTTACAAATTATTTTATAGTCACAAGTTATATTGTTGGTAAGTTGTGCTAACCTAAATGTATTTTTCCTATGGTTTGTTTCTTTTGTGTGGTGTATAATGAGGAGTATTACCTATATATTTATCTTTTGTTCAAATTTCTTGCATCCAGAAAAATAATAACTTTAATACGTTGCGGCGCAATCTTTCCTAGATGACCACGTCTTAAAATTATAATATTATTTTGGATGCTATCATTATATAACAGCCACTGCCTAATTATAGTTCTCTTCAAAATTCTTTTTTTATCTAGAACTAAATTTTTCTCAAGCTTGCTGCAGTTTCACTTTCACACTTACACGTTTCGTTCAATTGTTTTTTTAACTCTAATACAATGCGGTAATTTATCGTCAAGTCAATCTACGTCCGCTGAAGCACAGCTTTTGAAATGTTGTTGTTTCATAAACAAATTTCACTAAATGTAAATGCTATGCACCAATGAATATAAATGATTGGGATCTACGTAGGTGATTGCAATGCGCGGCACTGGACGACTGTCAGACGCAACAGACATACCGATACTGTTTTCAGTAGGTACATGCATTGCGTATACTTGAGTCTGCAATGGCCAGTCTATTTTGAGCGTTTCTCTGGAACGTTTTGTTATTTAAGTTTTGTAATAGATAGTGTATTGCCATAAGTATCATAATAACTAACAGTTCAGCCACAGGACGTCCGCTGCTTATCATAGGCCTCCCCTAGTGCCTTCCAGATTGGCCGGTTGGAAGCGCCCTGCGTCCAGCGGCTTCCTGCAACCTCTCAAGGTCTGTCCACCTTGTGGGTGGAAGACCTACGTTGCGCTTGACAATTAACAGGGCATATGTAGTTAGGGTAAGCTAGACCATAATCCGAGATGCGTCAAGTCTAGTTATACTTGAAGCGGTTGCCATCAGACCAATAAAGCCCTTCGACAGGAGAAGTGTTAGGTCCGAAATGGTCAGGCTATTTGGGACTAACACTAAAAACGACAAAGTTTTTTTTATAATCTAGGTAATATCAATCCCTAAGCCCTGCAAAAAATGACAAAAAAAATTTCTTACGCATCTGCGGTCATAAGTCGCAAGTTATTTTTGGAATCAGTGCCACATGTCATAAAGAATTTTAATGTTTTAATTCGCACCGACGCCAAAAATAACTTATTAGATTAGGTTGATGATGTTTAAGTAAAAAAAATTTCTTCTAGCCTTGTTTATTTTGATGAAGTTTAATTTCTTTAAGCTGTTTATTATTCGCCGTTGGTTAGCGGCTCTTCCTGCCAAGGTCTGCGGCTTCCTGCATGGTGTCGGGAAGGCGCTCCCCGCGTGTCTCCGGCGTGAGCAGCACCAGCGCGCCGGCGACGCACGCGCAGCCCGCGAATAGAGTGAAGGGGAGCTGGGCCCACACCAATGTGCCCTGGAAACATCATCATTATCATCATAATTTCAGCTATCGGACGTCCACTGCTGAACATAGACCTCCAGAGACTTTCAGATTGGCTGGTTAAAAGGGGCCTGTATTTAGCGGCTTCCTGCAACGTTTGCCAGGTTATCTCCATCCAGTCTCCATTTTAGAACCTTTTGCTCTGTACACGAACTAAAGTCGCTGACATAACCCTACGAATTAGCAAAGTAAATTGACAGTGGGCCCACTCTCTGCCACTTCAGCATCACACTTTAGTATCAGATAGTACGTCGAACTGACGGGAACATTATATTAAACAATAAATATTATTATACGCTAGACGTCACTATTTTTCATCTTCCGAAGTGAACAATCTACATCTTTGTGTTACGAGGTACAAGACGATGAGTTTTGCGTGGGGCGTCTCCCAGCTCATCCTAACCCGAGCCTAAGAAAAAAATCCTTTTCGAACCGAACCGCATCACTACGCCAATTGAGGCGTCAAGAGCCTACTTACAAGAGCAGGCGTCAGCGGAGCTATGATTGCACCGACACGCCCCACCGTGGAGGAGAACGCGAAGAGACGGTGCCGGTACCGGGTGGGGTACAGCTCGGCCGTGTAAATGTACAGCGAGCTCAGTATTGCCCCGCTGCAGCTGGCGCCTACCATGTACACCAAAAGCGATAATACGTACTGATCTGAAACAATGAAATCATCATTATCATTATTTCAACCATAGGACGTTTACTACTGAACAAAGGCCTCCCTCAGTGACTTCCAAATTGGTCGATTGTAAACGGCCTTCATCCAGCGGCTTACAGTACTATCGGTAGACGTCCTTTACTGCGCTTGACTATAACAACTTAGATATTACCGCCTTTTCCAGCGAATCTTTCTATGCAATACAGAGGGCTTATTAGTTTTTACGCGAAAATAAATAAATAAATACTTATGCGCCAGACAATTACACACCAACTGTTATAGACTCGAGGTAACCTCCTTGTGAGGTACCAGACAATGTATTTTTGCTAGAGACGTCTCCCAGCACAGTCAGACTAGAGCCTTTAAAAAATATCGTTTTCCAAATTGACCGAACCGAAAATGGAACCCGAAGACGACCCGAACCGAAAATCGAAGACGAATCACGCGGTAATGACTTCATACAAGAAGGGTTTAGGCAAAAAAATACTTATGGATGTTTTTTTTTCAGGTAGGTTTAAATAATTACATATAACAAAAGTCTTACTTTTTGGCATGAACATGAATCCTATCTGACAGGCTGCACATATCCAGTAAGCGGCTACCAAGACAGGTTTCCTACCAATCTTGTCCAGAAGTAAAAATGAAATCCAGAAACCAGGAATTTGAGCACCCGCTACAGCTATGAAGTTGACGTACTTGTTCCCAGAAATATCAACGGCATTTATCGCGAGCCCGTGGTATATCAGGGTGAAACTTATCCACATAAATGGGGTGATGAGACATCGCAGCAACATAGTTTTATATTTAAATAGAAGCTTGATCAGCGAAGGTTCGATATGTTTTTGAACACTGTTTCGAGATTCTTCTTGATTTTTCTTTTCTTCTGCATTTTTCCTTAAAAGTTCCAAAGACTTAGCAGAAATAAGCTTTTTGTTGACTAGCGCAATAGTTTCTAAGGCCTTTTTAGAGTCTTCGTAGCGGCCTTTAGAGATATACCAGCGAACCGACTCGCTCATAAGCCAAAGGTACGAAATGGTGGCCAGTTGTGGGATGTACAGCGCGCGGATAAGATGCCTCCAGTTGGGCACGGCCCACGCGATGAGGCCCAACGTCATGTAACCTATAGATAAGCTGGTATACAAACAGGCACCGGCGAGCACGCGACTTTCAGGTCTGACTAATTCCATCACTGAAAACAACAAGACAATGGAAATAAATTGATAAATCTGCTAGTTAACTGTATTTTTTACGAAGGTATCTTATTTTTTTGCTGTTGTGATATAATACTCCGTACATTATCATCGAGGTAGCTTGTTAGCTTGTATGGAACATCTTAACATTTTTTAAATAATTTTGATATTGCTCCCACAAATTTGTCGTACATCATCTTGTATATATCAGCAGCTGGTTATGTAGTTTTTCAGAAGTACCTTATTTTTTGTAACAAATGAAATTTTCTTAAGACTTCTTTGTCACTTATCAACCTGATATGAAATTCGAAAAAGAAGCAAAATCTATTTATGTTTAAAATTATTGAAATGTGCTTAAAACCACTAATAGAATGCACAAATACTTACACAAAATATTAGCAGCTTGTAGAGTACCACTGCCAAACGTAGATTGAGCGAACTCAGAGATTACGAAAAAATTGTAGCTATTACTAAAGGATCTCAGGATTCCTATCCAGCCTGCGTTGAAGGCGTTGAAGACCAGCGCCGTGCGCCGGCCCCAGCGGTCCGACACGAGCCCGGTGATGGGGTGAGCGAGCAGGGTCGCGGAGAGCCGAATAGATCCGATCATTGTTCGGCGCCATTCGTCGCAGGCCAAATCGAACTGTCAAATGATTATCTATACTAATATTATAAAGCTGAAGAGTTTCTTTTTTTGGTTGAACGCGCTAATCTCAGGCACTACGGGTTCGAATTGAAAATGCATTGGTGCCAGCTTCGCTTTTTCTTGTACTTTTAGAGCGAGGTATCGATGTGGTTTACTGTATTCTTTTGAGCTGGGAAGTGACATGAGTCGTTGATAAAGACTTTAAGTGACAGATCAAACTCCATGCGAGCGCAGCCGCGGGCGAAAGATAAATAGTGTTTTACCATGGATAATACTACAACTTAATGTTTATGCTAGCGTGCAATAAACTGCCCCAATTTTATATTCTTTGTTGTTTTGCATAAGGTTTGAATTATAATCACCATTTAACGTTGTACCTATACATGTATTGATCGTTTTAACTTAATATCTGATTTTGACATTAGCCAGTTTAGTAAGCACGAAAATGTTGTAATAAATATTACTCTTTAAGGAATTATGTAACTTTTTACAAATGTAACTCACATCGTAGACGACAGTATCTGTGTTCTGGTACAGCCGCCGCTCACAACCCTGGAGCTGGTCTCTGTTGAACCAAACAGCTGGGCAACTGCTAGAGGGCAAGAGTCCGGAGGAGTTCGAAGGCGCTGTAGACGCGTTACTATATCTCTGGCAGTTATCATATGAGGCAAAACTGGTACCTGGAACCGCGTTCAGCAGCCAGTCTGGAGTGAACTCTGGCTCAGAGAGGTCGCATTCAGGAATATGACATCTGGATTTAGACACAAAATGTATTTTTAACAAGGTTTTATTAGCTCCACTAGTAACTAAAAGTCGAAATGGCTACACATTTTATAGTCGTAGTCATGGTCATTTATGAGGCCTGTCGTAAGAAGCAAGTAATTCCTATACAGTGTGTAACGAAAAGGTGAAATAAAACTTTAAGGGGTTATTCTACGGCTAAATTACATCAACTTTTACTATGGGACCAACATCAAAATCTCAAAAAAAAATTGACGTTTCCATACAAACTGATGCCAGCTGGTCGCGTTTTAGTATGGGAAAGTGTTTTTTTATTGCGATTTCGATGTTGGTCCCATAGAAAAAGTTGATGTAATTTAGCCGTAGAATAACCCCTTAAAGTTTTATTTCACCTTTTCGTTACACCCTGTAGTACGAGATGGGCAGCAGCATCTGCACGCGAAATATTGTAAAAAACTGCGCTCGCCAACCCGCCTGCCAAGCATGGCGAGTATAATTGGCAATCCCCCCTTTTCGGGGAGGCCTATGTTCAGCAGTGGATGTCCTACGGCTGAAATGATGATAATGATGATAGTCATTTATTCCAGTAAGAAACTTAATACATTGAGTTAGAATTAAATTTAAAATAAACAATAATGCAAAAATAATTAAAGAAATTTATATAAGTATTATTATTGCATATCACAATCATTAAAATAAGTTTATTTCTTTATAATAAATTAGATAGAATCTTAGACTAGAAGAGTGCTTTTAGTCTAAGGATAGTATTTACATAATCTTCAACTATAAATACAATAACAAAGCAATAAAATGCATAAAATATATTTTAAAAATGCATTTAACTACTTTAAGCAAACTTGTTTCAAAAATAAAAGATACTTTGCCTACAAATGGTGTTTTACCAAGTTAGGAACAAAAGTAACAACGTGACCGAATGGTGGAATTTTAGATTAATTAAAAATACTAGATCAAACCAAATATAGCGCAGCTGCTAAGAATTTTGACAAAGGATTCCAATTATTACACAACATTCTTGAAGAAAAATAAATACTATAAAATAAAGTCTATGAGACGTCAACAATAATTAAAATCATCACTGACCGAATTCGTGGACAACGAAATTACTCTTGGTTATTATATTGACAAAATTATGTAGTTATTGTTTTCATTAAGAACCACAAAAATCATGAATAATTGTAAATATAAAAGTGATTGGTGTGTTCGATTTTCGTTTATTTTATCAATAAATTACAGGTTAGTTGTCATAATGTATTAAAATATGTGTTGGCCGAATTTTACAACAGACCATAGATATTTGGCCGAAAAGTCTACTTTAAAATTAAAGAACAAAAATTTTATGTGTCCGAGTCGCCCCCAAATTGGGAGACAATCTGCGATAAAAAAAGTACAGTTCATATGCCAATAGAAACATAGTTGATACACTCGCAGGCTTAATGTTAGGTCTAATGGATTTGGTTGATGCGCTTGTTCCAACTTGGCTACTTTCGATATCTGAAGGACGCCCCGCCCCGGCTCGATGGACAGATAACCTTCGAAAGATGGCTGGCAGTGGCTGGATGAAAAAAGCGGGAAATCGTGCTCTTAGACTACTATATACTAGACTACCATCTACTTGTGTCTAACCTTGGACAATATAAGAACGATTAAAAATGGTCCGTGTTTTTACACGGCTAGTTTAAGCTGTTCATATTTTTTCAAAGAATTGGCAGAAGTGAATGGTATTTTTAATTTGTTAAGTTTATACGTCCGAACGGACGAAACGTTTTCGTGGTAGTAAAAAGCTCACCTGCTTAGAATCCTTGCTGTTGTGAAAACATAGGACTTGTTAGTCCAACCTAAAAAAATGATTGCTATGAAAGCCAAGATGATATTCCGGACTTGGAACCACCCGAATTGCCCCACCTCCTCTAGCAGAATGGTGTCAAGGTCCAAGTTGTCAGTCACCGCCTCTTTTGACACTTTATTATTTTCAATGGCTATGTCTCCCATTTTTTAAAATAAGAAACTATTATTCACTGTCACACGTTGCACTGGAATAATGACACATAATTAACTTGCAATATAATTTTCTGAAAACGTAATCTACAAAGAAATGTAAGTAAATATGCGTATCTAATGAGCTAAGACGAAATATTCAGCACTTTATTTGCACAAGACAAAGCCAATGCCAATTTAGTTCCCACGAGTTATATGATGAGTATTTAGTTGTAGAATATTCGTTGACTGAATTAAAAGTAAATATTTTTTCTAAATCATTTGGTTGTTCCATAATTTAATGTCAATGGACACCGGTCTACGCAAACTGGTATAAAAGACTTCGAACTTTTTTGTATGCAGTCTGGCGTACCTAAAGATGCAAGTAACCAAAAATAACGTTATTTTGGTGTACACTGATAGAGAAAACAATTACAAACAACAAATACTCTATGACGAAATGACATAAATGATATACTTTGTTTAGTTCACTGCATGACAAGAGTCGAGGTGTAGTCACTGGGTATAAATTCCCAAAGGTAAATGAATTTCAATGCTTCTTTATCCATCATATCCAATCATGCCATCAAACATCAATAATACAAGATTTGCATTAAAACTTATTTATAATTAACCAAAGATAATCACACTTGCATCCTGCCCATTTTTACGTACGGAGCGCAGACCTGGTCTTCGACCGAGAGTCAAAAGTCCAAACTCAAAGTTTGCCAAAGGGCTATGGAGCGGAGCATACTAGGTGTAAAAGGGATTGATAGAATTCGCAACACCGCCATCCGCTCCAAAACCGGTGTCGCAGATGTAGGCGAGAAAACTGCAAAGCTAAAGTGGGAGTGGGCAGGACATGTGTGCAGAATGCATCCAGACAGGTGGGCCCAAATCGTCACCCGATGGGTACCTATAGACGGCGGTCGCCGAAGAGGTAGACCCAAAAAAAGATGGTGTGACGACTTGGTTAACTTAACGAGGGATTGGGAGTCATTGGCGATAGATAGAGATCGATGAAAGAGTCTGGGGGAGACTTTTGCCCAGCAGTGGGATTGAAAAGGTTGATAAAAAAAAACACATTTCAATAGTCAAATTAACATTATTTACAAAAAACCAATACGACTCTCTCGACGGCCTTGCCTTTTATCACAAAAATCACGTCGCGGCATATTAATTTACCTTGATAAGTTAAGACCATGAACTTCTTATATGTTTTCCTGTAATCTTTACGTAAATAATTATGTCCTGTTTTTTTTTAAATTTTTAGACTCATTAACTTCGGAGATAAGGGGGGTAAATTTTCGTCTATTTTCTTAAATACCTTCTAGAACTATTTATTTTTAATTATAGATAAATATTTGAGATCTTCACAAGAAGCCCTCTCATTTGATATGCCACACGGTATTTTTTTTTATTCTACTAATTTTCCCCCAAAATTTACCCTCATTTATTATTTTATTTGTTTTCGTTACTTGTCTGTGTTCGGATTACAAATATTCGTGTGTGTACAAATTTCAACTGAATCGGCCCAGTAAATTCGGAGCAAATTGGCTGTGACAGACAGACAGACACACGAGTGATCCTATATTTTGGGTTTTTTAAAATGGCATGATTTGGCATTTAACTTCTATAACAAATCAATCTACATATATATAAAACAAAGTCTGGACCGATTTTTTATGATCATTGATTTGCTGAATTTGTCTCCGCCCCGAATAGCAGAATAACGATTATAGAATTGGAAAAATTCACAAAATAAAATGTTTAAAATAGCGGTAGGAAGTTTGCCGGGACGCTAGTGACTAAATACAATGTAAAATGTTATGCAAATGTATGCAAAAGTACCAGTAGATAAATGCCTAACATTGATGCAAAACACAACACTTTATTTATCTCGATAAAGGCTATCCAAATCTTCAACTAGTTTGAAATTCCACTTGATACGAGGCATGGAAACAGACGTCAAGCAAGATAAAAAATAAAGTATGGTTTCCTAAAAAATTTACAAAAACATTTTACAGCTACTAAGGGGCTGTTCAATACATACTCGTACGTGAAGAGTCAAAAAATAGATATTTTAAATATGAAGGAAGAAAGTGCGGATGATGCATTGGACTTTGATAAAATCCTGCAGGAGGTGGGGCACTTCGGGTGGTTCCAAGTGCGAAACATTATCCTGGCTCTTATAGCAATCATCTTCTTAGGATGGAGTAATAATTCATACGTGTTCACAGCGGCCAGGATCCCAACCAGGTGAGCCTAGAAATAATTGTTGAAGTTTAAAATTTTGATTGTCCGTAATCATAAGATTATTCGGCCTTAGTTAATGAACTGCACTATACAGGGTGAAAAAATTTTTTTTAGGTGCCTCGTGTTGATAGGTATCTAAATTGTGTGTTCTACGATTTTTCGTACTTGATTCAGATTATCGTTACTTGACTTATTTTTTACTAGACATTAGCAAATATTTTGGGGAAATTCAGAATAAAACGTTACACTTGACAAATCTGACCCTTTAAACGAGTAATATGCAGTAAACTGTCTTGATTGTACATTTTGTAAACAATAAGTTACCTAAGAGTACTTAAATTATAGGTTGGGAATAATACAGCGATTGTTTTATTATATTCATATGTCACATTCCCGATTCCAGATGTCTTATTCCCGAGTGCGACCTCGAAGAGCCAGTGTTTACACCGGACTGGCTGTTGGACGCGGTTCCTGGCAACAGTCTTGACTCATTTGACAACTGCCAGAGATTCGGCAACGCGTCTGTAGAGTTTGTTGAAGAAGATGTATGCCCGGCCACCTGGTTCGACCAGGACGAGCGGCAAGGCTGTGAGCGACACCTTTACCGCAACACAGAAACTATCGTCTATGACGTGAGATTCATTCATAATACCTAAATTTCATTTCAAAACATTACGTTCGTCTCAAGAGGCAACATTGCAACAATTTGCTTTAAAGAAACTGCAACTTAGAAAAAATAAATACGGCCACTTACTAACATTTAACTTACAAACTAACTACGAGATTAGTTCTCAAAATTTTAATGGGAATGCGTGTGTTTTTTGAAATTTCAATGTTACGACTAGTTTATTTAGAAAAGTTGTTGCAATTTTGCTTCTTTAACAGAGGAATGTCTCGTTTTACCAATCATTATGTAAGTATCTGAGGGCACGGCCAAGTCGAGCAAAAAAGCGGCACGGCCGTACCATCCTTTTGTCGAAGCATTTCAGGCTGTTTTCGACCCCCTATAACTGTGTTGTGAATAAAGCTAGAAGCCTGAATTAACTAAGTAATCATCAATCAGTAACCAAGCAGGCATTGTATAAACACGGTATATTTCAAATTTTGTTTAATTTGAACAAGTAGTTTAAGAATTATAACTAGTCAAAGTTTCTTAATTTTGTCACTTACTTACTGACTGACTGACCGATGATCAAAACTCTAAGTTAAGGCACTTCTAGCAGACATAGAAGCTTTAAATTTAGAATGGGATTAGTGTTTAGTATATAAATTAAGAAAAAAACTAAAACATTTTGCAATTTTGGTCCAGTTTTCTAGACACACCAACTGCATAAATAACTTTGCAACTTACGAAGTTACGACAAGAACCTGTTAAAAACATATTTAAAATCAAACTAAAAAAACATTTGTTACTATATATTACATAGTTTTTAACTTTAACATCTAATGTATTAGAGACTCAAAGTTCCCGCAGATAAACTGTTTGAACGGTTTTGTAGGGCTATGTTTAGCAACTGTAAAAACTGTATGTTTTTAATCATTTAAATAAATAATAAAATAATAATCCTTTATATATAAATGGGGTTACAAAGTTGTTTATAGAAATCGCACTAAACAATCTAATTTAATATAATATGTATTACTCTAAGATTTTTGACGAATCGAATGACGAAGAATCGCCGTAGGTACCGAATTATCCTTCTATGGTATTCTATGGTAAGATAAGATAAGATAACTATTACTACTAGGTAATAGGTATTACTCATGTATGTATGTAATTGTACTCATGAATGCAATAAATGAACTTTGAACTTTGGACTATATAGGGTAGACTGGGTACGGTTGTAACATTTTCTACTAAATTGTCTACCACACTGTGACTTCGGCTATTATCCATGAGTAAGGTATATAAAATAAAAAGGTGGTCCTTTGGCTATAAATTAGCATCAAAATCAAACACCTAATCACAACAGTTTAGGAAATATTAAATGATTTTTCAAGAGTGTGTGATTGTTACACCCGACCTCATACCGGGCGGTTGTAACAGCGATAGGGGGCAGTTGTAACACTTAAAAATTAAATACAGTTTAAGATTTAAATCAGTTTTTATGTATTGAACAACTTTATAGTGTACTGCTAAACTAATAACAATATTTTAGGCACGTTTTAGACGGACTTTAAAATTTAATTAGAACGAAAACTAAAATTAATTTAACCAAAAATTTTCTTTCTTTCTAGGTGATATTTAAACCAAACTAATGACCAATAATAATCATCACATGACATTCCTTCATTTTCGGCGTCTCACTTTCGTTTGTATTGAAAGAGAGACACCTAATTTATCCCGTATTTTTCTGCTGCATTCCACAACGATGCCCCTTCTTTTACTTAATCAAAAACGTTCTTGTACTATGATTAATAAGTCTTTGTCGTCTCTGGACGTCTTTCTCACTCATGTCCTGGGCATCGGCAATGAAAACCAATTATAAATGTAATGTTACAACCGTACCCACAAAAATCGTTACAACCGTACCCAACCCCATTTTAGTAAATACAAGCGTCATAGGCACAATTGTAAATACTTTATGTCAAATCAGACCAGCTTAATAGAATCTCCAATGTACAACAATCACGGTCACACCTACTTAAAAACGATAACTACATTAATAATAAAGCTATTTTGTAAAGAAAATCTTCAGAAAAACATACTTTTCGTCGAAAAAATATAATAGGCCTCCTTTTAAGCGTAACGAGCCCGCGAGATGCGGCACAAGACTAAGAATTGTGTCTGGACTAATCATCCACGCATGTCTTCCCTTGTACCCAACCCCGTGCGGCTTATAATTTTTAAGATATTTAAGTTGTTACAACCGTACCCTGTTACAACCGTACCCAGTCTACCCTACATTGTTTTCATGCTATGGCCAAGTCAATCTATTCATTTAAAACAAGAGATTTTTAATATTGATATGCTCACTATAAGATGTTGTTAGGTTAGCTCATTACGTAATAATATAAGACAGAAGGCCCCTTAAGTAGGGACTTGAGTAGGGACGACTTGGTATTACATGGATCTCACAACTTTTAACGGTTAAAGAAGTTAAGTTGCGAGACTTGTTTTTTTACAAGTTATGTTTTTAATGGCATTATACACTTCTCATCTGAAAAATCGAAACACTTTCCTTTTTATGGTTTCTGTCCTAATTTAAAACAAAAGAGTTTTTATTCCATGAAAAAAATACATGATTGTATAGCTGGCAGTTTGGCCATTACAGTGATAAGCGAAAATTCTAAATTCAAAATTAGAATTTCATTTGTTTATCCTTATGAAATGATTCACTGTTTTGAGACAAATGTTTAGTCTAAGGTTTGGAGTTGGAGTACATTTCACCTTTGAAAACTAAAACTTGGCGCTTATCTTAAAACTTTTTGTTCTTTGTTCTGTATATTATATATAGTGTGTATTGTGATTTGTGTTAAACAATTTCCGAAAACAGCCCAAATGTTGGATTTCTCTTGCTATTTGTTACTAGGTATAAAATATGCTTATCATTGTGTGTTACCGATACTCGTTTATGAACGATTATAGTACCAAATCAGTGACGATACCGATACTAACTTCATAATTGTAAATTATTTTATAGTTTAATCTGGCCTGCGATGAATGGCGCCGATCATTGGTTGGCTCGATACGGCTCTCTGGAACCATATTCGCGCAGATATTCACCGGCTTTATTTCGGACCGCTGGGGCCGGCGCACGGCGCTAGTCTTGAGCGCCGTCAATGCGGCTTGGATCGGACTTCTGAGATCATTCAGTAACAGCTATATTATTTTTGTAATCGCAGAATTTGTTTCTTCTGCACTGGGAAGTACTACTTTTAGCGCTAGTTATATTTTGTGTAAGTATTCTCCTTCTACGATTTTACATACTACTATAAAAACAATGTTATAAAAGGTTCTTGTTGTTTCCAGTGATGGAATTAGTAAGTCCTAAAAATCGTGTATTTGTTGGCGCATGCCTGAACACCTCATTGTCAATAGGTTTTGGGACTTTAGGCCTCATTGCGTGGGCCGTTCCCAACTGGAGAGACCTCACACGAGCGCTGTTCATACCACAGTTCTTGACTATTTCATATATTTGGATCATGAGCGAATCGGTTCGCTGGTATATATCCAAAGGCCGCTACGAAGACACTGAGAAGGCTTTAAAAAACATCGCACGAGTCAACAAAAAACATATTTCCGATAAGTCTCTGGAAGTTTTAAGAAAGAAAACAGAAGAAGTGAAGAAAACCCAGGAAATTTCACAAAAGAAAGAGCAAAAACAAAACGAGCCTTCGTTAATTAAACTTCTATTTCAGTATAAAGCCGTTTTGTCCCGAATTTTTATTACCCCGTTTATGTGGATTACTTTCACATTGATATACCACGGACTTACGATAAACGCTGTTGAAATATCAGGAAACAAATACGTCAACTATATTGCCGTTACAGCTGCTCAAATTCCTGGGTTTTGGATATCACTGTTGCTTCTAGATAAAATTGGTAGAAAACCTGTTCTAATTGGCGCTTACTGGCTTTGTGCTGCCTGCCAGATAGTTTTCATCTTTTTGCCTAATGGTAAGTTATTTTATAAACAACCGTACATTAAACATGTTTCTGCCTTAGTTCATCATCATCATTTCAACTAAAGGACGTCCACTGCTAAACATAGGCCTCTCCCAATGACTTCCAAATTGGCCGGTTGGAAGCGGCCTGTATCATGCGGCTTCCTGCAACTTTTACCAGGTCATCTGTCCACCTTGTGGGTGGACGTCCTACGCTGTGCTGGTCGGTACGTGGCCTCCATTCTAGAACCTTTCTATCCCATCGGCCGTCAGTTCTACGTGCTATGTGCCTCGCCTACTTCAATCCAATTTGACTGTGTCAATTTATATCTGTTGAGATGATTCTAGGTCGAACGACCAACCTCATACGATGATACAGTCTTTAGGCTTTTTTCATTTTGATTTCCATTCATCACATTCATTTTTAATTTATCAATTGATTATTTCAGATTTATACGTTCTATCACTAACGGTGTACATGTTTGGCGCAAGCTGCAGCGGGAGTATTTTGAGCTCTCTCTATATCTTTACCACCGAGCTGTATCCTACCCAGTACCGACACAGACTCTTCGCCTTTTGCTCCATGATGGGACGTTTCGGCGCAGTATTGGCTCCGTTAACACCCGCTTTGGTAATTATCTGGTTACATATCCATATTTTTTTTATCTTTTGCATTGGGATCCAATCACCATTGTCCATTAATACCATCTGGCTGGTTGGTAATTTGTCCATTGGCTTACGCTCCAATATAAATATAAAATTTAAACAGTCCTTTTTCTTCATTATGGCGTTCCGAACACTGTATTCCTTTTTAATTACCACTACATCTAATATGACAAAAAAGATACAAACTCTTTTAGCTGTATAAGAGCGCCTAATGCAAAAACAAGTTGTAGCGTTATGGATGTTTTGAAGTTTTCGTATTTTGAGTCATAAGAATTAACTTTTATTCGTTGATATTATTTATCCGGTTATTATGATTGTAACAACATGTATCAACAGGTTTTATGCAGTAAATAGTAGGTATTTCTATACAAGTCAATTTATAATCGGTGCAGTGAGGTATGTCGGTATTCATAATGTTTTGTCACGTACAACAAAATCTTACAAAGTATAAACAAACTCTGATCCTATGCTAAGTAGCACAAGCACTTGTGTTAGAGAAATCAGAAAAGACGACGGTACCACAACACCAGACCCGAGTAAATATAGAAAAGTTATTTTTCTGCATTTGACTGACCGGGAATCGAACCTGTGACCTCAGAGATAGCGACACCAAGTTCGGTATGCTCACTTCTCGGCTACGGAGGTCGTCAAAAGTAGGTTGCAATTTATATTCCCAGGGCGCGTTGGTGTGGGCCCAGTTCCCATTCGCACTATTCGCGGGCTGCGCGTGCGTCGCCGGCGCGCTGGTGCTGCTCACGCCGGAGACGCGCGGCGCGCGCCTGCCCGACACCATGCAGGAGGCCGCAGACCTCGGCAAGAAAAACAGACACACATCGCCGACATGATAGCCACACTTTTCATCAATTAAGGCTGTAAGCCTACTAAAATTTTAGCGTAACTCGCTTTTCTAGTCCTAAATTCTACTCCTTATTTAATGCATATAAAATAATTAAAAGAAATAACAAAAATCTTTGAAGTTTTATCTTTAAATTATCGTTTAAAATTTGTAATAACCGTTTTATATTTGCAAAAACGGACTTTTAAACGACGGCGATAAAAATGAATTTTATGCATCTCCTACGCAAATAATTCTTAAGTAACTTAATTATTTTTGGCTTTGACCGATCGATAGAAAATAAAAATAAACTCAAAGTTGGCAGAAAACCATCTTTGAATTGGTCCATTATTGATTATTTCTGCCAATTATTCACTCCCTACTAATTTATGTTTCTCAGCGATGTTTACGGGGTAGAGAGAAAGCTGAAGGTAATTTGCTCGGGGAACCGCCTTAACAACGCAACGAGACCATGTGTATTTTTTTTTTAAATTAATTAAAAAATGAATTTCATGTTTCGAAAGCAAATTTTATTAAAATTTCTGTTGCATCTGTGTTGAATTTAATTATTTTTTCCTAATTCGTATGAGTAGTAATTTTTTCTGAACTTAATTTTATATCTATGTATTTATTTTCGTTAATAATTAAAACTTGTAGAAGTAAATATCCGATTCATATTTGTATCAAAATGTGCACTCATATTTTCTTCCCGCACATACATGGATACGGATCACTGTGAAATTATATTTATTTATAACCGAAATACGACTGAAACATTAATATAGTAACAAGTCTATATTACTTATTAGGATACGCGTATGTACAGACAACAGCTCATCAACCTCCCACAAAACTTTACATTTTTTCATACATCGGACTTAAAGTTAAAATCGGTTTAATGACCTTTATTCCCTGATGAGTAGGATGCGTGGTGGTGTCAATGGCATCCTGAACACCATTGCGATAAGGGAGGATAGTGGCATGTTGAGGCACTGGGTAGTTGCGCATCTGTCGCCGGCCGCCCTGCGCCGCGGCGTGTACTAGCTGGCTCTGTTGATCCTGTGCTCATGTGCCCGTATGCGTAAAGCACATGGGCATATGAGAATAGTTTTATTAAACTTTTTTAAATTTTAAGAAAACTTACTAACATAGTTAGTAAGCAAATTGTTACTAACACCAATATGGATTGTAGTCCGAAATAAATGTTTTTAATTTAATTTAATTTAATTTATCTTTTTGGGTATGTTTATTTATTTATTGTATAATCATCATTGTATATAATCAGTAGGTACATTAAGTGACAAACAAATATGAATCCGACTTATATTCTATGAACACACACATTCACAAAAGGACAAAATCTTACATAAAATCGCCCCCCATTGGTCTGCGAATAGATCGCAGTCGGGATGTAGATCCAGGAGTGCATTGAGGCCGGTGTGCGTTCTACAAACCGGGGATTGGGCGTGGGCAACGGTGCGACTCGCAGGCTGCGCGAACAGTCTGTGCCGGTGCCGCACGTACTTGTCAGGCACAAACAGCCGCGACAGTTGTTCAAGAAGCTCGGGGCACTGAACTTTGCCACGCAAAATCTTTACTGCCAGCACGAGCACGTTGACCTGTCGTTGACTGTACCAACAATCCGCAACAACTAATGGAATGTTTAGTATTAAGGAAGTTAAAAGCTGTTTTATTTGAGCAATAGAATCACAACTTAAAAGCAAGTTAACATGGTACCTCAAAAGGGAAAAAAACGAAACCCTTATAGGATCACTTTATTGTCCGTCTGTCTGTCTGTCCGTATGTCTGTCAAGACCTTTTATGTCGGGAATGCGTGTATCGAAAAATTTAAACCATATACTCAGGTCTACAGTCCATTGAAGCTGTATGAAAACCCAACTTCTAAGCTAACATAAAAAAGATACAACCGTTTATGCCGCAAAAAACATATATTTCGACACTCTCAAGGGAATCAAAATGTATAGGGTCCTTTCTTCGTCGTCGACGTCGTCGTCGTCGAATCGTCTTGTATACGAGTACAGGGAAATATCTGAAAACTATGCATTTGTAATTAGTAATTAATTTGTAAAAGCGTCACTCGATTCCTGTACTTTTTTTAACTAGCTGTTGCCCGCGACTTCGTTCGCGTGGTCTTTAGTTAATTCATAAAGGATTTTCTGCGCAACTTTCCGATTGATGATAGAGAATTCCCAACTTCAATGAAATTTAGTAAAATAATTCCTCTTTTTAAATCAGGTGAGAAAAGTGACCCCTCCAATTTTCGACCAATATCTGTTTTACCGGTTCTTAGTAAAAGTTGTACTCTTAAAACACGTGTTTGTTGCTTGGGAGAGTAAGCAAGATGCTTTAGGCGTCTTTTGTTATCTCTCTAAAGCTTTCGATTGTGTAGATCATCAAATTTTAATAAAAAAACTGAGACATTATGGTGTATCGAACGAGTCTTTAGATTTAATAAACTCTTATCTCACAGGTAGAACGCAAAAAGTATGTATTAATGGAGCTAAGTCTTCAGGATCGCCTCTAACTATGGGTGCGCCTCAGGGATCAATATTAGGACCGCTACTGTTTCTTATATATATAAATGACCTTCCTTACTTTACAAAAGACCTATGTGAGATGGTGTTATTTGCGGATGATACATCGTTAATTTTCAAAATCAAAAGGGGTCAAGAATTTGACGATGTCAATAATGCCCTCTCGCTTGTTTTACATTGGTTTAGTACTAACAATCTTTCTCAATGCAAACAAAACAAAATGCATAAAATTTACAATGCCTAATATAAGGGAGGTCTCAACGCATATTATTGTAAAAGATGAACAACTAGATACGACAAATTCCACTACGTTTTTAGGAATAAATTTAGATTCCCGTTTGCAATGGGGTGCTCATATTGAGGCTTTGTCAGGGAGACTTAGTTCAGCCGCTTATGCTGTGAGAAAGATAAAACAATTGACTGATGTTGAAACGGCAAGATTAGTGTATTTTAGCTATTTTCACAGTATAATGTCATATGAAATACTGTTATGGGGCTCAGCTGCAGATATTAAAACCATCTTTGTACTACAAAAGAGAGCTGTTCGGGCTATTTATAACCTTAGACCACGAGAACAAACACAAGAGAACTATTAAAGAAATTAACATACTTACAGTTGCTTCTCAATATATTTATGAAAATATTATGTATGTTCGCAAAAATGTGCACTTATTTTCCAAAAAAATTACATACATAAGTATAATACGCGGCATAAAGATAAACTTGTCGTTCCAAATTTCAGATTTCACAAGGTAAGAAGTTCATTCATGGGAAAATGTATTCGTATTTTTAATAAATTACCACAATCCCTTGCTGAACTGCCAGTATTTAAACTTAAATTACATGTTAAGATGATTTTAATGAAAAAGGGTTATTACACCGTTAGTAATTATATAAATGATAAAAATGTGTGAATGTTATATAAATGATAAACTGCTTAGCTCGCACCAAAACTTGTAAAAATATTAATTTTAAAAGAGGCTGACAACAGTGACCGAGTTTCTTGCGCTGCTTCTTCTCGGCACTAGCCCACAAATTGTCCCGAAGCAGTGGTAGGGCAAAAAAAATATATTAGGACGTGTAAAAGTGCTTTTAATGGCCTATTTGCAAAAATAAATGATTTTGATTTTTTGATTTTGATTTTTTGATTTTGATTTGTGATTTTCTCATTTTTTTCAATTTCAATTTTTCAATTAGCGAAATTGTTCCACCCGTTCACGCGTGATGCGATGACCAAGGGAAATAGAGATTATTTTTATATATAAAGATATTAATATGCACCTATAAATCTGTACGAAACCCTCGGTGGGCGAGTCCGACTCGCACTTGACCGGTTTTAAAATTAATAACTTCACTTATATTAGCTTCACTTGTAACTAACTATGTATACAAATCATGTAAGTAGTTTTTAACCTTTTTCTAACTGATAAACGATTTCAAACTTTGTAAGTATTTGACATTCTGATGACAATTCAATAATATGACACCATTCGTGCTGATCTGATGATGGAGTCAGAAGGATGATAGTGGAACTCTTTAACAACTATTAGCAAAACCATAGTGTTTAGGCTCATTTGATTCGTTTTGACGAGTTTAATACTTACTCGTATGTGTGTTTTATATCTTTAAAAACGATTATATTTTTAATATTACAGTGCCCTTTTTGCAACATTTATATTTTAAAACGACGTTTTTGTTTAGTTTCAAAGTTGGTTTAGTTATTTATAACATTAGTTCCTTTAGGTTGAAGCTTTTTTTTTTTCTAATAGTCAACAAATTAAGAATTATAATAAGGATTTTTAATGGATTTCACTCTTAGCGCCTACTTTTCTATGAGCGGATATTTTGCTCGCAATGTTAATCTATTTGCACAGGAGCGCAACGGATTTATGTTTAGTCTGCGAGAAGCATTTTTAAGATAGATAAGATAATATATTGATTTGCGAAAAACATGGTACAATCTTAGGTCTTTTAATAGGTATAATATGAACAAACATGTTTTACCGATTTATCGATATGCAAACATTTCGTCGTCGTGCAATTGAATCTTACTTATAAACAAAATATCATATCAAATTAGGTCTAAAAAATTACAATTATAGCATTTTAGTATCAAACAGTAAGATGTCAACGTCAATGAGAGGTATACAAATTATAGAGGCAAAGTCAAAATGCAAAATGTCAAATGAGTAACAAAATAATCTCATCAACCTTATAATTACAAGCATTTCAATCATTAAATAAAACAGTGCGATGTCAATGGATTATATAAAACTTTACAGGTGTCATAATAATGCAGACTGTCAGAATAGTAATAATAATCATGTCAACCCAAAAATTAATAATGATTTGTAAATAAGCAAATTGACAATTTAATATGTCATATATTAATCAAATATTGTCAATATATGTATTATCTTAGGCACGTAATAGATGTTGCGCGAGTTGACGCTAAAGGCTCAAGGTCACTTGCCTTACCCGTCGCCTTAACTCTTTATGCGACAACGACAGCCTCGTCAGTGATAAGATATATTTAGAGAGATATCTAGGCATCTAGAAATGCATTTTAAAGCTAATCAGCACTTAACTGTACAGACAACAGCTCGTCAACCTACCACTGATCAATTGATATTGATCTCTACATGTATGACTTAAAGTTGAAAATCGGTTCAATGACCTTTAACTTTCTGGGTAGGTTGACCTGCCGTTGTCTGTACGTAATAAAGTACAAATGTTAGTATGTGTACATCAAGCAAGAACGCATTTTTATTTATCTCTATAAAGATTAGTATGATACTTTTGTTAGTTGAAAACTTCACTTTACACAAGCCATGGAAACAGACGTCTAGAAACGTATATAAAATATATATTTTAACTATATATTAACAGTTCTAGTCCCAGATCACTATATTCATAGTTGTGAATGTGGATAATGAAAAATGAGTGCCTCAAATGTGAAGACGGAACCTGCGGCGGAAGCCTTAGACTTCGACACGATAATGCGAGAGGAGGTGGGCCAATTTGGATGGTTCCAAGTGCGGAACATCATCTTAGCTCTCATAGCGGTCATGTTCTTAGGGTGGAATAATAATTCGTATGTGTTTACAGCGGCCAGGATCCCAACCAGGTGAGTCGATGAAGAATTTAAGAAATCTTAAGATAAAAATAAAGAAAAAATTATGTTTTTATTTTAGTAGCCTATACAGTATGTTCATTAACCCGTCATACTATAGCGTCCATTCATACAAAAATATATATAAAAAAAATATAACAGGTTCTCAATTTGGTTGTATGTTTTTTTTTGTGTTTGTTACCTCTGAACTTCGCCAATCGAAAGGGTTTTAATTCTTATTCCAATCGGAAAGGTATACTTCCAGATTGATCCCATTTTTTTCAAGATTTAATATTGATGATGGGATTCAAAAGGAATTGAGGAAACTCCTAAAATATTACAGGGATACTTACTAAGGCGTAAATTTATTACATTCAACTTACACGTCAAGCATTTGCATTCAGAAAGTATCATTTTCTGAGGTGGAACTGATGAAGAAGACCATAGATGGTCATAATTTCACGCTTCGTCACACTCGACAAAAGACGCCATTGTTCCGATTTTGAAAAATGTCGGCTGTATCCAAATTATGATACACAATGAATACAGTCCTGTAATTCATAAGTAACAAAGTTGAAGATATTATCTACATTCTTGTGAAGACCAAAACATTATTGTTAACACTTCGCTCGGTAGAAAAATGCACTTTAGCTATAATTATTTATACAAAATGTACATCAAGTCTTCCATTCAGAATAGAAAAAAAGATAATGAAATGTGTACAGCGGAAATGTGTTTGCACTCTTATCATTCGTCTTGATGAGAATTTATCACTAAAAACAGACAAATAAAGTACTTTTTAAAGAAAAATAACCGTCTTCGAAAACACTAAAAATCTAAAAATAACATTGACACAAACATACAATCAGTAATTTTTTAGAGTCGGTGCCAGCCGTGAAGTGTTTAAATGTAATTGCTTGCACGGACTCCATAAATATCTGTAAAATAACTTTTGTAAATGTTATTTTTAGCTTTTTAATGTATTACAAACTGGGTTATTTTTTATAAAAATTACTTCACTGGATTTAGATTTTTAATTGGTAATTTTGGTAAGTTGATAATTTTATTTTAATCTATTAATTATGTAGATAAACGGGCTTAAAAGAACGCCCTTTCTTATTTTACATACTTTTTATACCTACTGAAGGGAAAAGGTCTCCCCCGGACTTTTCCACCGATCCCCATCCATCGCTAATGACTCCTAATACCTTACCTTACTTACTTACCTAATACCTTAGTTTACTAACTAATTGCCTCCTACCGTCAGGTTAACGAAATCATCGTACCATCTTTTCTTGGGTTACCATCTCTATAGTTAGATAGATAGTCGTCTGTTATAGGCATCCATCGCGTGACGATTTGGGCTCACCTATTCGGATGCATCCTACATACGTGTGCCCTGCCCACTCCCATTTTAGTTCTTTTGTTTTATCGTTTCTCGCCTTCATTTGCGACACCGGTTTTGGAGTGAATGGTGTTCCAGATTCCATAAATACTTTTTACACCCGGTAAGCCCCTCTCCATAGCCCTTGTAAGGCAAGTGACCTTGAACATTAAGCGTCGACTAAAGCGACTTCTATTACGTGCATAAGATAATAGAAATGCTTCTCGCAGAGTTAACATCCATCTGTGGCGCTCCTGTGCAAATAGATTATTATTGCGAGCAAAATATCCGCTCATGGAAAAGTAGGCGCTAGAAGTAAAATCCATTAAAAATCCTTACAATTCTTAATTGGTTGACTATTTGAAAAAAAAAACTTCATCCTAAAGGCACGAATGTTATAAATAACTAAACCAACTTTGAAACTAAACAAAAACTATGTAAAAAATAAATGGGTACAAGCTCGCGATATTGCGGTACTTAAATATATTTTTTTGTGTTTATAAGAAATAATAACTAATTTTTAGATACAAAAGGAAAAACTTCAACATATAAGTTACTTGATATATTAATTTCCACGTCCTATATCCAGTATTTTCGCCATAAAACTTGTCCAAAAACACCTATTTTATGTGTATTCTCCTTACCCTGCGCCTTAAATTAATGTTACGTGATAAAAATGGCTTTGATTTACAGTTGTTATATACGTAGGTCACACTATAACTTTTGCGTAACTTAAAAAAAACAACGAGTTATAACCAAAATATTATGTTTATTGCTTTTTAAAATACTCTTTTACATTTTAAACATTTTTTCATGCGATCGAACCATTTTTTAAAACAGGAGGACCACAGATCTGAAGGCATGTTTTCTACGTGCTGATTGAAAGCTATCACTGCCTCTTCAGAGTTGGTAAAAGTAAAACCTCTCATCAAATCACAGGGTGCTAGGTCGGGGCTATGCGCAGGATGGGTGACGAGTTATACTTTTTCGGAAGCTAAAAATGACTTTGAAGCGTTGTCATGATGTAAGAGAACGCGGCTTTTGGGTCGTCTTTCGCGAACTTTTTCTAACACCCTGGGTAAACAAATGGTAGAATACCACTCGGCATTAACACTCTTTTGATCTTCAAGTGGAATTGTACAGATGGGACCCGTAGCTGAGAAAAAAAACGCGATCATTTTTTTACCAACGTTTCTCGCCTGCCTCACTTTTGTTGGCCTGTTCTCATTTTCAAACATTTTGAGCCCGCTCCACTGTCAGTTCATGAGGGATCCAACGACAGCAAAGTTACCGAACTTTCAATTCTTCGTGTAAAATTTTCTGAATTTGGCTGATACCAATCCCATAGACTCCTCCAATTGTCTCATAGGTAATCCGCGGGTTTTCTTCAATTAGCCGGTTAACAGTAGCCACATTATTTTCGTTGACGGCAGTTGAAGGCCGCCCTTCACGAAATTCGTCATGTAAAGAAACTCGACCTCTCTCAAATTCAGTAAACCATCGCCTCACGGTGCTCAAACAAGGTGCTTCTCTCCCAAAAGCATTTTGAAGACGAGCGGCACAGTCTTGCGGAGAGAGAGAACTTTTAAAATCATAAAAAATCATCGCTCTAAAATCTTTTCGATTTAATTACATTTTCGTTGCGTTACGTAAAACTTTGATGTGTGATAAAAAACAACTGACAAATCATTTCCCGCCAATTGTTTTTTTTTATTACTAAGAAGGTTGCAACGTTTAAAAAAATATAACATTCGAAATTCAAATAGTTCCGATTAGCTAGAAGTGCAAAACTTTTAGTGTGCCCCATGTAGATAGATATTCTTTTTTGCACACCATAAAAAGAAGTTACTGTTGATGTTTACCAGATGCACATTTTGGCGTTCTTGTCGCTAAAATAATCTTTATTTGCGCAATACATGGTACCCAATTATACAAAAACATTATTATTTTTAGATTGTTTGTCGTGTACAATGTTTATACCTTTTTAGAGGGCGTTTTTTACGTTTACTTTTTTACTTATTATTTAATTTAGTTTGAGACAATTACCTACTAACGAAATTTGACTAGATCTTACGAATAATTAATTAAGTTTGCAACAAGATCAACAATAAAGTATGTAAGTAATCGTAACAAAATTTGTCTAGTATGTTTATCATTAAGGTGACTTTAAGATTATTTAATCAATATTGATCTTGATGTCAGCTTTTGTATCCACTTCAATCTCACTGATATGACTCCCGATTAGTAAAAACATCATAAGACAAATAATAATAATGTTTTATATTATTTTTCGAATATGATAATTATGTAATAATGGTTATGATAATACATCATGCACTGAACCTATCCTATACGTTAGGGTTTTTCCATGCATGTGGAATGTGATTTAAAAGTACAGTATTTCATTATTTCAAAAACACAGATAAATGTCGTTTCTATTATAGATGCAAGTCGACTCTTAATTTACCTTGATCAAATGTTATGTTAATGAATGCGTTATTTATATCTTTAATGTTTCTGACTCCAGATGTCTCATTCCCGAGTGCGACCTCGAAGAGCCAGTGTTTACACCGGACTGGCTGTTGAACGCGGTTCCAGGCAGCAGTCTTGACTCGTTTAACAACTGCCAGAGATACGGCAATGCGTCTGCAGCTACACTCGGAGAAGGAGTGTGCCTGGCCGCTTGGTTCGACCAGGATCAGCTACGGAGCTGTGAGCGACACCTGTACCAGAATAAAGATACTATTGTCTATGAGGTAAGTTTTGAATCGTTGTCCTAGCCATTAACCCCTCTGGCTTTAATGTTAGTTTAGAGATATTATAAATAAAAAGACACTGATTTTAACAGAATACATCACTAAGCGTCACAATAAAAAAATTGTATCTGGAATACTGTCCATCAATTTGTTAAGAGGCCGTGCACAAAATTTCAGTGCAAAATTGAAATGCAGTTCTATGCTTGTGTACTATTATGATGATTTTTGGTATTTTTCCAAAAAATAAAAATCATATTGTTTTAAAAGTTTACCTGAAGATAGTATAGTATAGTGTAGTTTTAAATCTTATAATAGTTGTTCATAACGATAGAAAAATAAATGATATTTGAATGGAAATTTCTAAAAGATCATGTTATTTCAGCATTTTTTTCTGCTATTTTTTGCAAGAAAGTAAAAAAGTATTCAACCCGTGTGCCAAAAGACCATATTCAATTAAATATTAAAATCAAATCGTCAGGAAAACTTTTAATCTCTTGTAAACCGATGTTCAAACGTAACTCGAACGTCATTTTTCTGAAATGAGGGTAGTTTACCTTTATTTTTGAAATGATAATTATGAAAAATCCATTTGCACCACATGCAAGAATAAGAACTAATCTTTTAAAATCATGTGTTATTTTGTTTCAATTATCATTCACGTCTACAATCAGAGAACAAAATGTACGGAAATAAGTCGATTTTTAGGACGGCCTTTCAACAAAATAATATTTAAAAAAACTTTAAATATTATGTTACAAGTAAGTTTAAATTATAAAACTACAAAAAAACATTTGCCATATACTTATTTTACTGATCTTTTACTCAGTGTGGAATGATAAAGTATCGTTACTGCTTTTTTATTGGTCCAAAGGATTCATTTTGCCATACATATTGTTAGGGATTTCGGGCCTAACACTGTTTTAGGGTAGAGAGTGGACTGTAGATTTTTCTCATTTGAGGCCGGAGCAGGTCACTGAATAAAACCCACTTTGAAGAATTCAGCTTTTATTGAAGATACACTTGGATGTTACTATTTCTAAGGTTTATACTGTACTGCTAGTACTGCCAGTGCTACCCTTTTTTTTTTTAATGGACGGACCTATCGCTGAGTGCCTTTGAGGAAGACATTCGCCAGCTTAACCCGGGCAGTTGTGGCGTGCGCTGAAGGCGCACGGCCTAGGTCCGCCCCGCTAGCGGTCGCCCGACCCGGCCGAGTGTGAGGCTTCGCGCAGCGAAGCCTCAGACTCGTACGTGTCGAGCCCCATACTAGCAGGCGTGATCGGGTAGTGCTACCCTTGGAAACCGCCCGACTTATATAGCAATCTGAGGGAGATTTTAGCCAATCAGAGCGCGTAATTTTTTGCACACGGCACCAATGTGTGCATCCTGTTTTCGCGCATAACTCCCTCTCTTTCCAACACTCATTTTCAGTTTTTCGGTGGTTTCCATTGGTATTCACTATTTTTTGATCTATATCACATTTTTCCTGATTAACCTAATCCTTACTCTAAACATTGGTGCAAAAATCACAAAAATCGGCCTAGTATTTGCAGAGTTAGAGCCTAAATTCTTGCGCGGCTCTCCTGAAGGTATTGCCTTTTTTTTTCGTGCGCGTAGCTGTCGTTAACAGTCTCCCCCCGGCGAAGGTGTACCGCAGCCTCCTTTGGTAGACAGCTACGTGCTCGTTGTGCAACGCGTCCCTTCCCGCTGGTCCGGGGAAGGTGCGGATTTCGTTTCCAGCACGACGATTCTCGAGACGGGTCTCTTGAACGTTCCACCTTTGGTTTGCACATCCACAATCCTTGTTACCCCGTCAGGTCCGGGATAGGTCTTCGTTATGGTCCCTCGTGGCCATACATTTCGAGGGAGCAGAGGGTCGGCGATGATGACGATATCTCCTATCTTTACAGCGTCATGGTGGCCGTGTCGATTGAGGCGCGGCACGAGCGTAGGTAAGTATTCGTGCAGCCACCTCTGCCAGAAGCTGTCAGCCAGTGCCTGTGCAGCTCTCCAAGTCCTTTTGTCGGCTTCCTTGCAAGTTCCCACGTATGGTTGGCCCGATGATGACCCCAGGAGGAAGTGGTTCGGTGTCAGAGCCTCTGGGTCATCGGGGTAGACCGATACGTGTGTCAACGGTCGTGAGTTGACTGAGTGCTCCGCTTCTGCTAGCAAAGTTAGCAGCGTTTCTTCTCTAGGTGCTTTTTCTCGTAGCGTTGTTGTGAGTGCACCCTTTACTGAGCGCACCAGTCTTTCCCAGACACCTCCTTGGTTTGGTGCTCCGGGCGCGATGAACTTCCATGATGTCCCGTAGTTCATGGCGTACCTTGAGAGTTCGGGCAGCCATTCTTCGTACGCCTTCCTGAGTTCGACGTCTGCGCCTCTGAAGTTGGTCCCGTTGTCGCTATAGAGTGTCAGGGGCCAGCCTCGTCTTGCCGCCATTCTCCTGAGCGCCATGATTGCAGAGTCGGTGCTCAGGGATGCTACTGGCTCTAAGTGCACTGCCCTTGTGGTTAGGCAGGTGAAGAGAGCGCACCATCTCTTCTCCCGTCTTCTACCGATGGTCACGGTGATGGGGCCGAAATAATCCATACCGCAGAAGCTAAACGGCCTGTGGTATGGTTGCAGGCGTTCGGTCGGTAGGTCTCCCATGGGCGGAGCTTGTGGCTTCGTTTTTCTTAGGCGGCACATCTGACAGGCGGCTGCGATCCTTTTGACCGTAGGTCTCAGTCGGGTCACCCAGTACTTTTGGCGTACGTCGTTCACGATCCTCTCGATGTTTGCGTGATTGGCTCGTCGGTGTTCTCTGCCGATAAGGAGCTTCGGGAACGGGTGACGTCCATCGAGTAGGACAGGTCGGTTCGTAGTCGTGGTCACTTTGATCTTGTTGACTCGTCCATTGAGCTTCAGCAGTCCGTCTTCCCACAGCAGGTCGTAGCGGTAAAGCGGACTTGTTCGAGGTACGGCGACGCCTTTTCTTAAGCAGTCTATTTCTTGATGAAACGAATCTTGTTGCGCTCGTTTTAACCATCGATGCGTTGCCTTCTCGACGTGTTCGTGGCTCAGGGCGGACTTCCTATCGCGGCAGCGATCCACGAATTCCAGTACTCGTGCTGTTGCTCCAATCAACCGATCGTAAGAGGAGAATCGGCTGATGTCGGGCAATGATGAATCTTCCTCGTGTGTGACGACGTGGAGGAGTTCTGTTGTGACGTTGTCGTTAGTTCCTTCAGGTTGAGGCCATTCAGACTTCGGCTTCTTCAAAAATAATGGTCCTTGAAACCATTTGTCTTTCGCTGACTCAGGCACGTATCCAGTTCGCGTCGCGACGTCGGCTATGTTGAGGTGGGTCGGCACCCACCGCCAGTCTGCCGGGCTTGAGTCTTCGGTGATCTCGCCGAGTCGATGCGCTACGAAGGGCGTGTAGCGGCGGCTCCCGTTGCGTATCCAGTGCAAAACTGTCTGTGAGTCGCTCCAGTAGGTGGTGTCATCGACGCGTAGCCTATGTTCTTCCTTGATTGCTTTCGCTAGTCGTGTCCCAATCAATGCTGCTTGCAGCTCCAGTCTCGGGATCGTTTGTGTCTTCAACGGAGCGACCTTGGCGCGTGCTGCTACCAGTACGACTTCTGCTTCTTCCTTTTTCCCGTAGGTGAGGCGCCAGTATGCCGCAGCGGCGTAGGCTTCCTCGCTCGCGTCGCAGAAGACGTGCAGTTCACGTCGTTGAGCTTCTCTCCCCCCGTTGTAGCTCCGAGGGATCTGTAGCCTTTCAATGGTCTGCAGATCCTCTATCCATCTGTCGAAGTCGGTGGCTATGTCTTCGGATATCGGTTCGTCCCACCCAGTCTTGAGGCGCCAAAGCTTCTGTAGATTTATCTTGGCTGTTATTGTGTAACAGCTGAGCAATCCTAGTGGGTCGTAGATGCTCATCACGGTTGACAGGGCTTCTCGTTTTGTCGGCGATTGCTCTCGAGTCTTCACGGCTGCAGATACGCGATTCATGGCAGTGTTGAAACTCAGGTGATCGGTGTTAGAGTTCCACAGCAGTCCTAATGTCTTTTCTGTTCCCCCGAGTGGTGTTGCACTTTTCTTCGCACGTCGGTCGTTCGGAGTGACGGCTAGCAATCTATCGTCATTGCTGTTCCAACCTCGAAGATGAAAGTCAGCGTTCTTGTGGACTTCGTTGACTTGGCAGATGATTTGCTTGGCTTCTTCTATGTCATTGAAGCTCTCGACAAAGTCGTCCATGTAGTGTGACTCTGTGATGGGCAACAGGGCTTTTGGGTGCGTCTGCGCGTGATCGAGCGCGTTCTTGTTGCGTACACTGTGCGCCAGGAAAGGTGAGCTGGATGCACCGAAGATCATCGACGTCATTTTCATTTTGACCGGTTCTTTCTTTGGGTCGTCTCTCCAGAGGAATAGTTGTGCGGGTTGATCTTCTTCTCGGATCTTCACACGTAAAAACATTTCCTCTATATCCGCCGTTATTGCGTAGGTGCCTTCTCTAAAGCGGAACATGATCGTTTGCAGGGATCGTAGCAGGTCTGGTCCTTCCAGCAGGAAGTCGTTCAGGCAGACTCCGTTTGACTTAGCTGCTGCGTCGAAGACAAGTCTTATCTTCCCTGGTTTGTTCGGGTTCTTCACGGCGAAGTGAGGTAAGTACCACGCCACTGGACTTGAGTTTTCTCCGCCGTTACAGGGTTCGGCGTACCCCTTCAGCAGTAGATTGTTCATTTGTTCGTGGTACTGCTTCTTCTCTTCGGGGCGACGCTCCAAGCTAGCCTCAAGGGTTTTCAGCCTTTTCAAGGCGACGTTGTAGCTCGGCGGCAGTTCTGGGTCCTCGTTCTTCCAGGGTAAGCCTACTTCAAATCTTCCGTTCTTCTTGGTTGCGGTTTCATTGAAGATCTTCACGGCTCGTTGATCGCTTTCCTTGACGTGTCGTGCAGTGAGTGACACACCAAGTGAGTCGATGCGAAAGTGATGCTCGACCAGGTCTTCTATTTTGACATCTTCACTGATGTGAAGTACTTCCTCTGTTGTTCTGTGGCTTCGAGGGATCCGTCCATGGATCACCCATCCAAGTAACGTTCTGGAGGCGGCAGGTTGGTTCGGTTTGCCTGCACGCAGCTCCCGGGTAATGATCAGGGGCCAGTTGTCGGTCCCGATGAGTACTCGTGGCTTGGCGTTCTGATATGCCAGGCTCGCTTTGTCTAGTCCTTGCAGGTGCTTCAGCTGTAATGCTTTCTTCGGCACGGACTGTGCTGTCAGGTCCAGGTCTGGCATCGTTCGAAGGGTGACGACAGAGCTGTGTCCGCTGGCGTTGACCTCGACGCGGACGGTCTTGCTATTCACGTTTCTGACTTCATTTTCTATGCCTCTTATTTTTAGGCATTTGCTCGGCCCGCTTGCTCCAATTTCGTTTGCGAGATCTTCGTCAATTAGTGATACGGTGGCTCCTTCGTCGAAGAGGGCGAATACTTTTCGTGTCCCCTTGTTCCCACTGATGACGATAGGACATATCTTCAGTTTGACTTCACTTCCTTCGCAGGCTGTCATCGCCGAAGCAACTTCTTCGTTGGCGGTGACGTCTTCCTGTTGTCTGGCAGGGGCTTCGCTGTGTAGAGTAGCGTGGTGTGGGCGTTTGCATCCCTTTGTTCCGCAGGGCTTCTGTTTGCAATTCAACCTCCGATGTCTACTGCTGATGCACCGGAAGCAGAGTCCCGCTTTCTTCACCACCTCCCATCGTTCGGATACCGGCAGCTCCTTGTACTTAGGGCAGGCAGGGAGTCGGTGCTGTTCGTTGCAGACTGTGCATGCTTCTAGCTTCTCTGTGGTTGCTGCTGGTTGTGCTTCAGTTATGTTGAAGACTTTCTTTTTTCCTTCTGGTCTAGCTGTAGGGCGCGGCGGTGCTTCTTTTCTAGTGACGCTGTAGCTGTGTTTCAGTGCACGGTCCGCTTGTTGCATCAGAAATCGAGACAACTTGATGATCTCTGGTATCGCCTCTGGATTTTCTTCAGCGTAGTCACACCACTTTGTTTTGATATGAGGGCTCAGTTTTTCCAGGATCTCCCGTACCAGTAATGGGTTGTAGAGGTATGCTGCGTCAACGTTTCTTAGCGTGGCTACGACGTTTTGAACTTTCACAGCGAATGTATTAAGTTCACTTGCTGTAGATCCTAATTTCGGTAGTTTTCGCAGGTCTTCATATGTCATGTCGATGATGATCTCTGGACGTCCATAGCATTGTTGTAGAGTCTTCATAATTTCTTCTGGATGCGTGGCGGTGTTTAAGAGCGGTGCTACGGTGTCTCGTGCTTCTCCACAAAGGGCGTTGCGTAGTCGCGCTAAGTTCTCGATCGGTGAGAACTTGTACAGCTCCGTAGTTTGCTTCATGGCTAGCGCAAACTGGATCCATTCCATCGGGGATCCCGAAAAGGTCGGAAGATCAGTTGCCTGTCGTGGCGGTGGCCGGCTGGACATCATTTGTGTGAGTGTCTCTGCTAGCTGTTCAATCCCGCGGCTTCTCGGCGTCATTGATCTTCTTCTTGCACGTGTCGTTTGTTCATTCGGTCCCGGTGTCCAAAATCTCGTCCTTCTGTTCATCGGAGTAGTGGCTTCGGTAACGACCGGTTCTGTGGGGGCGGAGGCTTCGTGCCGCTCCCCCTGTTCATTGACGACGTTCGGTGCGGATTTATTTAACCAATCATGTATCCGTTCCATATCTTCCATTGGGTCAATCTGGTCGCTGTCCTCTTCGAGCTCTGCTACGTCGGCGGTCAGCTTCTTCCTTATTAGGTTAGCTTCTAGTTCCAGTTCCTTCCGACGAATAGCGGCGAGCTTCTCTTCCGCTTCGTATCGTAGCCTTGCTACGGCGCTGGCTGTAGACTTCGTAGAACGCGCCACACGACGTTGGGTTCCGTATGTCGTCTGCTTGTCTGCCGGGCGATCCGTAGTTTCACTGGGCTCCAACATTGCAGCGCCTCCTCGTTCGGGAAGTTGGGTGGCAGCTGTAGTGGGTAGCCTCTCCAAACGGCCTTGATGCGGAGCAGGGTTGACATCGTGCGTAGTCGAAGGCGATGGTGACCGTGGTGGTTCCGGAAGTACCCGTGGTCGTTCTTGATCCATTCCTCCTTGACTTCTTGTGATGACCATAGCGATGAATTCTTCTGGTGGTTCTTCTTTTTGATCCGGGCTCCTGAAGGACCAAACAATGTTAGGGATTTCGGGCCTAACACTGTTTTAGGGTAGAGAGTGGACTGTAGATTTTTTCTCATTTGAGGCCGGAGCAGGTCACTGAATAAAACCCACTTTGAAGAATTCAGCTTTTATTGAAGATACACTTGGATGTTACTATTTCTAAGGTTTATACTGTACTGCTAGTACTGCCAGTGCTACCCTTGGAAACCGCCCGACTTATATAGCAATCTGAGGGAGATTTTAGCCAATCAGAGCGCGTAATTTTTTGCACACGGCACCAATGTGTGCATCCTGTTTTCGCGCATAACTCCCTCTCTTTCCAACACTCATTTTCAGTTTTTCGGTGGTTTCCATTGGTATTCACTATTTTTTGATCTATATCACATTTTTCCTGATTAACCTAATCCTTACTCTAAACATTGGTGCAAAAATCACAAAAATCGGCCTAGTATTTGCAGAGTTAGAGCCTAAATTCTTGCGCGGCTCTCCTGAAGGTATTGCCTTTTTTTTTCGTGCGCGTAGCTGTCGTTAACACATATAATATTTATTATTATAGTTTTAGATCAAATGATATCCTAATGTACACAGTAGAAACTTCTCTATGTATATTGGGATTTAAAACTAATAAAAAAATACGTTCAATAAATTATGATGTAATTTTTACAGTTTGATCTGGCCTGCGATGAATGGCGCCGATCTTTAGTCGGCACTATTCGGCTCTCTGGAACCATAGTCGCGCAGATCATCACCGGGTTTATATCGGACCGCTGGGGCCGGCGCACGGCGCTGGTTTTCAACGCCTTTAATGCCGCCTGGATGGGAGTCCTGAGATCCTTCAGCAACAGCTACAATATTTTTGTTGCAGCTGAATTCATTTCATCTATATTGGGAAGTGCTACTTTTCAAACAAGTCATATTTTGTGTACGTAATTCTAATCCAGTCCAGTAATATAAATTTATATATAAATGAGGTTCAAAGAACTGATTGGCATTCTTCTGTTATTTTCAGTGATGGAATTAGTAAGCCCTAAAAACCGTGTATTTGTTGGTGCTCTTACAAACACCAGTGCGTCATTAGGACTTATGACCATGGGGCTTATAGCTTCGGCCTTGCCTTACTGGAGAAACCTTACCCGAGCGCTGTTTATACCACAGTTGTTGACTATTACATATCTTTGGATCATGAGCGAATCAGTGCGCTGGTATATATCCAAAGGCCGTTACGAAGACACCGAGAAGTCGTTAAAAAATATAGCGCGAGTCAACAAAAAACATATTTCTGACAAGTGTTTGAACGTTCTGAGAAATAAAACAGAAGAAGTAAAAAGGACCCAAACATCGCAAAAAAAGGATCAAAAACAAAACGAGCCTTCGCTAATAAAACTTCTATTTCAGTTTAAACCTGTATTGTCCCGGTGTTTTGTCACCCCCGTCATGTGGATTACGTTTACATTGATATACCACGGGATTACTATAAACGCTGTTGAAATATCAGGAAACAAATACGTCAACTATATTGCCGTTACAGCTGCTCAAATTCCTGGGTTTTGGATATCACTGTTGCTTCTAGATAAAATTGGTAGAAAACCTGTTCTAATTGGCGCTTACTGGCTTTGTGCTGCTTGCCAGATAGTGTTCATCGTCTTGCCCAAAAGTGAGTTTATTCTTATCTTTGGGCGGTTAGTTCGAACAGGTTATGGTGCAATGCAATCGCGAGTAGTAGTAAAAAAGTTAGGGACCTAGTGGTAAAATAAAAATTGTATTGCTGAGGGTAATATGATAAAAGTAAAATAACTAAACTACCCAGGCTTTATAAAAAAAACTATTACCGATTGGGCTGGATAATAAAAATAGATGTTCTAATACGATAAAATATAAAATTTGGTTTTAGCGCTTCTCCGGCTGCTGCCGCGGCACAAACATATTCAATGTATTTGGAGAAGAAACTTACTTAAATGAAGTTGTTAATTATTTAAATCAGATAGTAAATATAGCATACTGTGTCGGGAAATGATGGAACCCTTTATGATTCACTCGCCTTATTTGGTCCATTACGAATCTATAAATTTTGTTTCAGATCAGTACGTTCTTTCACTGTCGGTGTACATGTTCGGCGCCACCTGCAGTGGAGGCATTATGAGCTCGTTATACATCTACACGGCTGAGCTGTATCCCACTCCGTACCGACACAGACTCTTCGCCTTCTCCTCTATGGTGGGACGCTTCGGCTCAGTCTTGTCTCCATTAACACCCGCTCTTGTAAGTACCTCGTTCCACGTCTACATTACATTTTGCACACGCGAAGACCTGTTATGCGCCACCGATAGTGCGGTTCGTGTGGCAGAATACTGGTCATCAAAAATTTGAGAGAATTGCCATCGACACGAGAAAAAGAAGTCGGCATTATAATATCATGTAACCAGTTAGTTAGCTATTTTTTATGCCCCGTCTTTAGTCAAATTAAAGCATTGGTCAACTAGTCGTCTTCTCACCACACAGCTAATCCTAATTATTATTTCTAATTTCTTCCCGTTGTGTATTAATTAGTCATTAGTAGCGTGACGATGGCAAACTTATTTTCACTTTTTAAAAAATTCAACTGTCTGGTGGGATTTGAACCCATGCCCATTTACTATAAACAATTAGCATTATTGCGAATGCAAAGAATAAAAAAGTTTAAGATGGCAAACAGGTTATTTTAATATGTTCCGTCAGAAATAAAACTCCAAGACTCGTTTAAATAGTACATTTTACAAGTATATCTATATTTGTTGTATTACCGTCACGAGAAGAGTAACGTAACGAGGAGATAATGGGTATGAGTGTTGATAAAATAAAATAAAAAGTATTTATTTCGGAAACAAGATTCCAGAGTGTTAGTTTATTATTAGTAAAAACTACGTTAGTGCAAAAAAGGAATTATAATTTATTTAAGTTTCTTTGGCGATCTGGACGCTCGTCCAGTGCGGCATAGTGGCACTGTCCACGTCCAGCCTCGCCGCAACTGTCTTCAAGAGGCTGTTGGTGCTGCATCACACTCGATTTAACAGAGACGTAATGCGATATCTAATGATAGCCGAGAGGCTATCGACTTCGACTGCCACTATATAGCATCCCTGATGCGCTGCAGTGTCATGGCAGCCCCATCTCCAGATCCACCATCCATTGATGGATTGTCATTTCACGATAACACTGTCTACTTCGCTAATTAAATTTATTCAACCGAGCTCTTACTTTACAAACTCTTCGTCTCTTATCGTAGAAATTATGTACATGTGTAACACAGCGGGATGGTATTTTCTATTTTTGCCAGTTAAGCTAGCTTGTGGGTCCTCAGGCTCTCAAAGACTCTTACAAGAAAACTGTGCAGGGCGCCACTTGCTTGAACTACAAGCAAGAAAGAGTGAAGTTGAATTAATGGAGAGAAAGAAAATACTAAATTGTCTTCTCCTGGTTTATTTTTAAAAAGAAAGGCTACTTACAACCCATTTATGGGTATTCTGCCACAATACAAATAAAAACTATGTAAAAACAAAGTATATTTTAACAGTACAAGAATTGCAAGTAAAAAACCAAATCAAGCTTATAGCTCATACACTATTTTGAAATAACTAAATTCAATGTAGTGTATGTGATTCCACACTAATGATGAGATATAACAATTACTAAAGAGTAAGTGTCATCAACAACAAAATTACAAATATCTAGAATCGGAGTTGCGTTGTGTCCTATACTTAGTTCTAAAGTAAAACAACACTTATCCTAACTTGGCCTATGAATATCACCAATAAGGTTAAATAAGAAGGTTTATAAATACCTTAGCATTGATTAGAATCTTATGATAAATTATATGTATAACATCACTGCGGAGAACCACACATGTCCCTTCCTCGGATCTCGACGATATAAAGTTCCAGTCCTCGGAGAACGAGGGTGTGCCAAGCTGGGCATTAATTTAAGCCTGTAAAGCATACACAAGCATGAGTACAGCAGGCCATGAGCCACACGTGCACTGCGGGACAGCACGTGGGAGCAGTATGCGACATGGTCAAAAAAAGTTGCGCACGCGGCTTCGTGCTGGATTGATTTGCAAAGGCATCCATGAGCACAGCAGCAGGAGCCAGACACACGTGCACATGACGCAACAAAGAAAAAGCATGCTTACCCAAAAGCAACTTGAAGTGACAAAACCGCATCATCAGGGTGCGACGTTACAAACAAACCTAAAAGAAACAAGCATCTATATAAGATCTCACCATAACAAATGAAATAAACGCAAGAAAACGCGAACCAAGCCTCAAAGGCTTCTTACCAAGAAAAGACAAAAATAAATCACATTTTACTGGATTTACAAAATGCCCATCACGGCATTAGGTCGCCATGACGCACCAGGCGCCTCCACATATTTTATTTAAATGATTCATTTTTTTCATTCGTCAACGCAGAACAAAACACCGCTGAAAATCCCCAAAAAGTAATTGAAACTGAAAAACATCAATTACAGCCTTCATATGTTCTTTTAATAAAAATACATTACTTACTTTAGATGTGCAAGTTATAAGTTTTTTTTTTTTTAGTTTATAAGTTAAATGCTGAAAAAAGGTAGTTGTGAGAAACGGAACAAAACGGATGGCTAGTCTAGTAAATGGGAATTCTGCGTTTGGCCAAGAAATAAAAATCCAAGTAAAAAATATTTTTGAAAAGAGAAACATTTCAAACATAATTTTTAAAAATCAAAAATATTTGTTACGACGTGTTACACATGGACATTATAAGTAGTAATCATACTATTTCGACTGTCATAGTAACTGATAAGCATCCGCTTCCTGCGAACGCTCAAGAGCAACTGATTGAGTAGCGAACGATTTAGATACTACCGCGCTGTTTCTCCTACCTAGAGTTGTAAAGTGTCCGTCACGTTATAAATGTCTGACCAATATGACCGAGCAAATTGGACATTTTCTCAATATGACCGGACATTTTGGACATTTAATATTGTCATTAACGTCACATTCAATTCTATTGACAAACTATGAAAAAATCATTTGGTCACAAATAAGTGCATTATTATAAGAGAGAGGCTTTTGTAGTAATGATCTATAACGAAATTAAATTTCTAAAATCTGTAAAAACTGTTATATATTTAAGGTGGTTAACTTAATAAAAAAAAATCATATTTCATGTTTATGCTAAATTGCACCCTTCGTACAGACAACAGCTCGTCAACGTACTATACCTACTATAAGACGCCAAATTTTCTCAATTGATTGAGGACTTACATTAGTGGAATTCTTCTTTTTTTTAATTTATACAAAAAAAATATATGTGACCATCGTGACAATAAATGTCCAATGTGACCGAGCATTTATCATAAATGACGGACGCTTATAGCATATGACCGTCAATTTACAACTCTACTCCTACCATAACTTACGTCACATCCATTCCCCGATCCACCAGTAAGTGTTGCCAACAAAGTATAATTTAAGATTTAGGATTTTTAGTAAAGATAAAAAAGACAATTTTACTAAAAAATACTTAACATAACGATAGGATGGAGAGGTAGAGGACGATCTAAAAAGAGATGGATGGTTTCTGTGAGGAGCGATATGACTGAGAAGGGAGTAAATGACTCGAAGACAAGTGACCGGATTGCATGAAAGAGAAAGAGATACTGCGCTGACCCCAGATGACCTAGAAACAGGACTGATTTCTGATTTCTGTAACACGAGTGCTTAAGCTACTTATAACAGGCTCAAGGCAATGTACTCGTATGTGATGTTATTCAATATTTATTTATTTAATTATCACGAGCAATTTAAGGGACCTCACAAAGTTATTATTCACATTTTACAACTTTAAATGCTCATGTATAATTAATTTAATGTTAGCTATATGTATTATTAAAATGCTGTATGTTTCCTTAATAAAGATAAATAAATAAATAAATTTTGTTTTGTTTCCAGGGCGCGTTGGTGTGGGCCCAGTTCCCGTTCGCGCTGTTCGCGGGCTGCGCGTGCGTCGCCGGCGCGCTGGTGCTGCTCACGCCGGAGACGCGCGGCGCGCGCCTGCCCGACACCATGCAGGAAGCCGCAGACCTCGGCAGAAAGAACACATACACTTCGCCGACATGATAAAAAAAATTAAATAAATAAAATGATAGACAACTTTTACATAAATTCATTAACAACGCGACGAGGCAATAAATAAATAAAACAATTGTGTTTCTTTTAAAGTCATGTCACTGATTTGGTATTATAGTCATGTATAACATAACTTGTTAAACTTGAACTGAAATGTGGCCTCTCAATGTGGGCCTCATAAGAAAGCTCAAGGTTGCACAGCGTGCTATGGAAAGGGCTATGCTCGGTGTTCCTTTGCGAATGTCGCTGACATTGCCAAACGGATTAGCAAGCTGAAGTAGCAGTAGGCGGGGAACCATAGCACGTAGAACTGACGGCCAATGGGGCAAAAAGGTTCTAGAATGGAGGCCACGTACCGGCAAGCGCAGCGTAGGACGTCCACCCTCAAGGCGGACAGACGACCTGCTAAAGCTTGCAGGAAGCCGCAGGAGGCAGACCGCTTCCAACCAGTCAATCTGGAAGTCACTGGGGGAGGCCTATGTTCCGCAGTGAACGTCTTATGGTTGAAATAATGAACAGTAGGTACTGCTACTAGTAGTATGTAGATAATTATTATATATCCATTAAAAGCTCTAGCGTGAGCTTTTGAGTACGTCATAAATGGCCGGAATTTATTATGAATTAGCCCTCGGACTGATTCGGTAAGCCATGGTGAACTAGTCCTAAAAACTATTATTTCTGTTATTGTATGCCTAAATAATAATAAAAACATAAAAAAAACATAGAAATTCATGCATTATTATAGATCTGATCAACAATTTTACATAGTCCCCATACCAACTGTGATACTTTTACAGATCTTAACGATAATATCTCTAAAGCCCTTGTCGTGTGTTACATAAAAAGTATCTCAGTACACAACATTATCAGAATGAATATTTATTTATCTCTGAACATAGATTATTATGAATCTACATGTAGTTCAAAATTTTATTCTACAAGAGGCATAAACGTACGTGCATACGTACGTGTTTACTAAAATGCTTGACCGTAAATAAAATTATTATCTTTATTATTATTATTATTTTGAGATTGAGCCAAATAATATTTCTTTCCTTAATATTTTCTTTGGTTTAGTGGATGCTAAAATGGATGCTTCAAATTTAAAGAAAGAAACTGCAGCAGATGCGGTGGACTTCGACACGATCATGCGAGAGGAAGTGGGGCAATTCGAGTGGTTTCAAGTGCGGAACATCATCTTAGCTTTTATAGCGATTATCTTCTTAGGATGGAATAATAATTCGTATGTATTCACTGCAGCCAGGATCCCAACCAGGTGAGCCCGTGAAGAATTTTAGTAAGCTGAAATTATGATGATTAACTTTTGTAATAAACACATTTCAAAATTAAACTATGTATAAAAAAATTGTGAAGTGACTTAAAAGGTGTAGGTAGTGTGCGCGTAATATCATAAGTATCCCCGATTCCAGATGTCTTATTCCCGAATGCGACCTTGACGAGCCAGTGTTCACACCTGACTGGCTGTTGGACGCGATTCCTGGCAGCAGTCTTGACTCATTTGACAACTGCCAGAGATACGGCAATGCGTCTGAGGCTACAGCAGAAGGAGTGTGCCTGGCCGCTTGGTTCGACCAGGACCAGCGGCGGAGCTGCGAGCGACACCTGTATCAGAATACAGATACTATCGTCTATGACGTGAGTTTTGAATGATTAGCTGATGCCTTTTTTTAAAAATACCTCTAACTGAGTTGCAGCTGTTGAATTTACCCTAAGGTTGAATGAATGGTTCTATGCTGCTTAACCAAAACACGATTGTAACGATTAAAATTCGTTGTCAGTCAAATGATAGGTTTGCTTAAAATTACGGATTCATTTGCTGTCTTGCTGCATCTAGCTTTTATTAGCATTTTTAAAATTTAAAATATATACGTACGTATACATTTTAGTTTAATCTGGCTTGCGATGAATGGCGGCGATCTTTGGTCGGTTCGATTCGGCTCTCTGGAACCATAGTCGCGCAGATCGTCACCGGGTTTATATCGGACCGCTGGGGCCGGCGCACGGCGCTGGTTTTCAACGCCTTTAATGCCGCCTGGATGGGAGTCCTGAGATCTTTTAGTAACAGCTACATTATTTTTGTAGCAGCTGAATTTGTTTCATCTATATTTGGCAGTGCTACTTTTCAAGCGTGTTATATTTTGAGTAAGTTTTCTTTCTTTGTTACAAATTGGTTTATTTATCATACCCAAGTCATTAATTTTCAGTTTTATTCTTTTTAGTGATAGAATTAGTTGTTCCCAAAAACCGTGTGTTTGTGGGCGCCTGCTTAAATACCTGCTTTTCATTAGGCCTTGTGACTTTGGGCTCTATTGCGTGGGCCGTGCCCTACTGGAGAGATCTCACCCGAGCGCTGTTCATACCTCAGTTGTTGACTATTACATATCTTTGGGTCATGAGCGAATCGGTGCGCTGGTATATATCCAAAGGTCGCTACGAGGACACTGAGAAGGCTTTAAAAAATATAGCTCGAGTCAATAAGAAACACATTTCTGAAAAGTCTTTGGAAGTCCTAAAACAGAAAGCAGAAGAAGTAAAAAGGAACCAAGATTTGCAAAAAGAACAAGAACAAAACGAGCCTTCGTTAATCAAACTTCTATTGCAGCATAAAACTGTTTTGTCTCGATGTTTGATCACCCCTTTCATGTGGATTTCTTTCACTTTGATATACCAAGGAATTACGATAAACGCTGTTGATATATCGGGAAACAAATATGTTAATTACATTGGTGTTGGGGTTGCTCAAATTCCTGGCTATTGGATTGCCCTATTGCTTTTGGACAAGATCGGCAGAAAACCTGTTCTAATAGGCTCTTACTGGATATGCGCTCTCTGCCAGGTTTTGTTTATGTTCGTGCCCAAAAGTGAGTGTTTCTTTTTTTCAATTCTTAGAGATAAGTTCGTTTGCCTTAACTGCATTAATTAGTCTAGCTCATTTCAACTGATTAAGTGTAACTGGTTTAGATAAATTAAGACGATTTAGGATTAAACACTCAATTTAAACATGATGCCAAAATTCCTAAGACCCTTTTTCACTCTTCTTATCAAAGCTTCGATTTCATAATTGGTCTTTTCAGATCAATACGTTCTTTCGCTATCAATGTATATGATCAGCGCCAGCTGCACCGGGGCAGTGTTCAGCTCGCTGTACATCTACACCACCGAGCTGTACCCCACACGGTATCGACACAGACTTTTTGGCTTCTCTTCCATGATAGGACGCTTTGGCTCAGTCTTGGCTCCGCTAACACCCGCTCTTGTAAGTAGTTTTATTAATTCTTAGTCAAAAGTATTATTACGAGATACAACCATGCGTCATAGCTTCGTATTATAATTTAATTTGTGTAGTATTTTCATTAAAATAAACGGTAACATAGCACGTAGAACTGACGGCCGATGGGGCAGAAAGGTTCTAGAATAGAGGCCGCGTACCAGCAAGCGCAGCGTAGGACGTCCACTCACAAGGTGGTCAGACGACCTGGTAAGGGTCGCAGGAAGACGCTGGATGCAGGCCTCTTCCAATCGGCCAATCTGGAAATCAATGGGGAAGGCCTATGTTTAGCAGTGGACGTCCTACGGATGAAATGATGATGATGATAATGATGAAACGGACACATTACTAAGATTACATATCACATTACGTAGACATTATTCTACAACTCTTTCTATTTCTACAATTCTATCTAAATGAATGGTTTATAAAAATCTATCTTTACGCTTTCTTTAAAATATTGTAAAGCCTAATTTATTAATTTGGTTGAACTTGACCATGTAAAAATCAATATAAGCTCAAAAAAAACATCCTACTTTCTGAAAGGCGATTATGATTAATATCACTAAATAGTTTCGGAATGGTCAATCATGAACTCACAGCTATACCCGGTAAATAATTTTGCTGTCTTCACAGATATTTACTAAATTATTATAACAATGAAAATAAGAATATACTTACGTAGCATAATATGGGCATTCTTCGACATTGGGTTATTGTTATTGCTCCATGTTGTTAATATGTACACATACGAGATTAGATTTTTCAACTTCTCTGTATATTACAGACATATCTCCACAGACATCGTAAAGCATTTGTATAATCATATATCAATTTTATCTCTATTTTCCTCTTGAGATGTCGGTGTAACAAATATCCTCTATAAATAATACAATAGATAAGAAGCATTTCTAGTCTATTCTTATCTGCCACCAAAAACAGGTAATTTGGTATTTGAGTGCATTCTATTCAAATCAAGCCACTTAGCAACAAATTGGAGCTGAGCGGTAATCTTTTTGACACATCAGATCCCTTTATACTTGTAGTTTTATTGTTATGTATTTTTCTCTTGTGTGGCGAATAAACGTTTTTCTATTCCTGTTAAAATTAAAATTACTTTCTCTCCTCCTCCTCGCGGCGGCGTAGAGGTGCCCGGTTTGGGTCAGATCAAAAAACCAACTTTTCTAAATTGTCTCAAGTCTGGGTGGGCTGGCAAATGCCTCTGGAAAATTACTTGGTCCAATTGATAACTGCCCACATGATCGTCTGGTTCCTCGTACCTAACACAAGAAAGATAATCCCTTGCTTAGAGATCATGACAATTGACAAATCTTATTTAAAAAAAAAAATGCAGGTGCGCAATCATAATATCTTAGCGTATGATTACAATTAATATTTTTACTAAAGGTGGCAATAATGATTAAAAATATTTATACTTTAAATTATAAAAGTCTTTGACTGCCACAAACTAGACACAATAGAAAGTCTATTGTTTGAGGCTCCGCGTAGCGCTCAACGTGTTAATAATCAATTATTATATTCTTTTATTTTTTATCTCAGCTAAGGCCGGTAATCTATAGAATCAGTACGGGGAATTCCAAGTAACTGACCTATTTAATTAAGTTGGCATATTTGTTATTGTTGAGGGTTCATCCTGTTTTTTTTTTTTTTTTTTTTTTTTTTAATTGTTTAAAAACATCAATCGTTATGCATTGTGCAACTTTTAATCTAGTCACTTAATGAATGGGTGACCGTGGTCAAACACCTTCAAGTTTAATCACTTTAGTCACTTAGTGGATCAACCTCAGGTTTGGTCACTAAATGGATGGGTGACCGGGGTTCTAGAAACCTCAATTTTGGTCACAAATGTACGGATAACCATAGTTAAGATACATCCTTATTGCTACCGAATGTTAATATTATGGAAATAATATTGCATAATTTGGTTGAAAATATCGATTGAATTCAATACGGTAGCTTATGCTTTATATTTAGCAAGATAGAGCGTATAATCGGATCATAAAACCAAATATTTTATCAGTTGATAATATTGTAAACTAACAGAAAAAAATGTTCTTTAACACTCAGTTATATCTTTATTTGAATGCAGCAATGTAGGCATAATTTTAATAAATGTAACATTAAGTTATAATGTGAAAGAACGTGTTATTTTTTTTTTTTAGTTTTTTATTTTTTTTTTTTTTTTTTATTTGCTATGGTAGAAAATATTATTGAATACGATAAATGTATTTATCAGTTCGACTTATCTGTTATAACTCTATATTGCCCATCTCTTATTTTTATTGACTGTTATTGGGCAGTCAACGGGTTAAGTGTTTACCAACAGGGAATGGTTCTATCTGAGACATGTTTCTACATGTACAGGTTAATTATGGTATCTACTAAAATGTCTGGTTACTAGGCTTTGTTTTTGGAATTTACTTCCATATTTTTTATTTATACCTAATTGATTTAAATTAAGTTTTCTACATGAATTAATTATTTGAAGTACAATTATTCTTAATGTATTATTTTCCATCACACATTATTGTCAAGATTGTCATCTTTAGTAATTACAAGAATACTTTGTTCAGAAATTTAGTTTCAATATGTCATATTTAAAGAAATTCAAGCCCTGGCATTATGTATTTTTTATCAGGACAACAGGTATTAGACTGTTCCTGTTTTAGTGAATTAAATGAAATAAAAGTAATCTCTAAGATTATATTTAAGGTGATATACCAATAAGTACATAATATGTAGGGGTACCTACTATGTTCTTATTGTGAATTTATCTATTCTTAATTTTGAGAAATGTCTGTCTTAATGGTAATTTAAAAGGGATATTTCAATTTTAAGAAATTGAATAGGTATAATGATTTTGTTAGATTATGATCAGAACTTTTAAGTGATTAGAAGCAGTTCCTTAGCATGTGATAGGGGTCACAGCGTTATTTTATTTTATTATCATAAATATATAAAAAACAAAAGATCTATTGAAATTACTAAATTAGTATTAGGTAAATGATCATCACATAGCCTTTATGTTAATTCAGCGGTTACAGAAGTCTACCTTAATAAGGTTTTATTACATTTTTTTTTTTTTTTTTTTTTTATAGTCCTCAATTAATCATAACAAGATATTCAGAAAAAGGTCAGCCAAAGAAAACATGGTTCCACACATATAGCTTGGGCTCGACTGGAAAAAGACTCAGCACAAAAGGCTTAATAAATAATAAATAAATAGTTATATGCATATTACTAATCTTACAGACTTTTGTCCATCTTATACTTATTTCATATCATTATGATGGAGGACTGAACAAATCAAGCGTTCCCAATAGTTTTAAAATGTATCTTATTTTGAATAATGGTACTTATGTAAGTACATATTTATAAATAGGTATTCTTAGTACATTACATTGTTTACCACAATGAAGTAAAGGAAAGGAATCTGGAATATCTAGGTTATTATTTAATTAAATAATGTAAGCCTAATATTTTAAGGGTTTTTATGGTACTTCCATAACACCTTTACTTTTCAATTTGTTTGTGGCATTAACTTTGGATTAGGGTTAATAAATTTTTAACCTTAAGGATTTCTATGCAAAAATTCTTTGACATAAAGTATACGCTGATAAGATGGCATCTGATTTGTCACAAGCTGGATTTTATAAACGTTGTCTTGTCAAAATCCTTGTTTCACTGCAATTTTGCAGGACTATTTATTTCTTCCAAGAATTGCATAAGTGCAATAACCTTTAAATACTAATTAATTAGTAAAAGATTGGGTTAGTTATATAATTTCTTGATAAATTATTCAGTAGTGCAACTTCATTATCTGACTATGGTAAAAACCAAGAAAGGGTTATTTTGGAGTTTTGAACCAAACAATGGATTCATTAGCGCAATGGCTAAGACTTTATAATAGAGATTTGTGATTAATAAGATGACCAGTAAAGTAATCCATAGCTTTGATAAGTAAGTATCTGTATCTCTATTGTAACCTTCTTTCTTGAGGTAAAGGGCTTTTCACAATAATTCTGGTTTGAATTTTCTATCTCCATCCAATTCCTTCCGCTTCCAACCGGCCAATCTGGAAGTCAATGCCTATGTTCAGCAGTGGACGTCCTATGGCTGAAATGATGATGATGATGATGATGATCCAATTCCCTAGGAACTAGTTAAAACCATCTTTGTTTATTTGTAATAGTATTTATCAGATATTAGCACTATTGTCTGACAATAATAATATTATAGTGTTGTGTTGATTTTGTACAATTGGTTTTACAATTTTATATAGTATTGTTTCATACTGTCATCACATCAGCTTACAGTGCAAAATTTCAAATAATTTGTTTGATTTTTCATTTGTTATTTATGTAATATAACACTAATTGCATAGCAATAGGTTAGTTAATATAACAAGTGAGCCTGCTTGTTTGTACATAATTTCTTTTTATTCTCTTAGTATATTAGCGCTTGTTTAATAATGAGTGAGCCTGCCCATTTCTATATACTGTCTATTTGCTTAGTAACAGTAGGACTTGGTGTTTAAAAATGAGTGATCCTGCTCATTTGTCCATACTATTTGTTGTCTCATGATAGTAGCGCTAGTTGATTGAAATTGAGTGAGTATGCTTGTCTGTCCATACTATTCTATCCACTTGGTGGTAGCGTTAGACATCTAATATTTTTGTGTACTTGTTCAAATTTAATTTTCATGGTATTGCAACATATACTGTCATACTGTCTTCCCGCTTTGTGAAAGCGCTTAATGTCAGGTCATTAGTGCACCGGCTCAATTTTTAGTTTTCCTGGTATTGCAACATACTGTCTATCCGCACTGTGATAGCGCTAGATGGCAATTAATTGGTGCACTGGATCAACTTCCATTTTCATGGTATAGCAACATACTGTCTATCCGATAAGTGATAGAGCTAGATGTCAAATAATGGGTGCATTGGCTCAATTTTCATGGTATTGTCTATTGCCCATTATGTATATACTACCCAGGCGTTTGAAGTTTATTTCAGTAGGTAATTTGTAAAGTTTTCTCAACACCCAGCCATTGCGTTTCCACTTCAATTTCATTGATATAGACTGAAGCCTGAGGAGGCTGCTTCAATATTTTCTATGTGAGTCTCCATACTTGTGTCATGGTTTCTTCATCTTGCTGTTTTCTAAATTTCTTAAGTTTTCCTTATTTTCATAAATTTTATATTTACTAGGTATCTTCAGTTTTGGGGCGAACTGGAGCTTAAACTTGATAGCTCTGTATTTAATTCTCAACTTCTATTAAGTTTTTAAGAAGAAAAAGTAACAAGATTATAATTTAAAAATGACTTTTAGGTTAGATTCTATCAATCAATTATACGTTAGGTACCTAAGTAATTCCTCCATAGGAGAATATCTATAATTCACAAAAGGAAGTCAAGTATTTGATTGTACATACCTGTAACTGGAACTAATGAATATATAGGTTGATTCCATTAATATAGCGTTAAAAAACAAACCATAACCGCGCCTGATTATGGCGCTCATCCCTTGTTGATTTTTGGCTGAAATTCACTATAAACCTTATTGTAAACACAATCCACATAGAGAACTGTATAATAGCATTCTAAACACTAACTTTTAAGCTACAAATAGAGTAAATAATAGATATTTTACACATTTTATTGCAAGGACTACGTGCCCGCGCTGTCACAAACAATCGTAATGACATTACCAACAAATGTTGCCATTTGCAGGGATAAATGTTTTTTCTTTTCCAGCTTTAAAACATTGTGACCCGCTGTTGTAGAACATCGGTACTACTCGTAAATATATCTCAAACAATCAGCAAGTATAATTGTGTTACGTTCCAGGGTGCGTTGGTGTGGGACAAGTTGCCCTTCACTATATTCGCAAGCTGCGCGTGCGTCGCCGGCGCGCTGGTGCTGCTCACGCCGGAGACGCGCGGGAAGCGGCTACCTGACACCATGCAGGAGGCCGCAGACCTCGGCAAGAAGACGCGACTATCAAACGCTACATTTTAACAGATAGTTAGCAAGGAAAAATAACGACCAAAGGCTGCAAATTACAACCACACCTAGACGTTTAAATTGTGTGTCTTAAAATGTTTAATAGAGACAATACTTCAATAATTACACTAAATATAAGCCTGTTTACTATTAGTATAGAGAGTAAATTACGAATACGACTAAGGTACAAATACTCATCCTTTTTTCATAAATGTATTTTTTTTTATTATAAGATATTTCTATATACATTAAACTTTTTTGCAAAAACTATAACTTATGTCAATATGTAACTCTTAAAAATAAAATAAATTACACACATTTTATTTGAAATAATAAATGGTTTCTAAAGCGCTATCTAAAGACCACAGGATACGAGTAGTGCCAAAAAACCTGGACGTACGTATTTCCATGCTTAATTACCAAAGTGAAACATCGACCTAGAAATTCGCCAGCCCTTAGATCGGTTGTACAGTTTATCCGCCACTTGGCTAATTGACTGTACACCCAATGCACCCCTCAAATAACAAAAACAAAGAGCTTGTAGACGAAAATGTCATATACCTATTGCTAAAATGGTAGTGGAATTTAGTCGTGTCTTTATACAAAAAAATTACCAAATGGGACCAATCTGGAAAAATAATAAAGATAAAAACAAAAATTCAAATCGGTTCATTAATGATGGAGTTCTGAGGTAGCAAACATTAAGAAAACAAAATAAAACCGAATTGAATTATTATTATTATTATTATTTTATTAACAGGCAGGCAGTTGAAACAACTGATTGCCCGTATCAGGTTGTTCTTCTTTTTTTTATTTTTTTTTATGTATGCAGTTCAAAATGCTTATCTAGCCTGTTCTTAAATTGGCTTACATTCTGTGCTGAGACTACCTCTTCTGGAAGCTTATTCCACGCTTTAACCACTCGTTTGTTTAAAAAGTGAAAAAAAAAATGAAAATTAGCTATTGAAAATTTTCTTTCTTTATAATTATTATTAGCTTATCCCTAATTTTAACAGAGTTGACTTTATTCCGAGTTGCCAGTCTTCTTTCCAAGATTCTCGGCATCCTCCATGGTGTCGGGGAGCTTGGTGCCCAGCGTCTCTGGTGTCGTGAAGATGAGCAGTCCCGACAGAAGAGCGCAGCTACCGAATAGTACAGACGGCAGGCTCTCCCATACCTCTTGGGCCTGCAAGGTAATTTTTACCTCCTTTTAGTAAATCCCTTTTATTTGTTTGATACATTTTTTGCAATGGATTATAATCTATCTTCGCAACAAGCTAGGGACTTGATCTGTTAAACGTAGCTCAGAAATGGATGTCAATGCAATATTAAAACTTCGTTGACCTGGTCTGATGATGGAGCTAGACGGTGACTATAAAACCTCAGTTATAAAACCAATGCAACCCCATCGAGTTTGAGCTCGTTTACTTTCTTGACTATTGCTTATTACTCATATTGCTTATACTTATTATAATATTTTTCTAAAGTCTTACCAGTGCCGGCGTGAGTGGTGCCGTGATGGAGCCCAGCCGCCCCACCATTGAAGAGAAGGCGAACAGGTTGTGTCGGTACTTGGTCGGGTACAACTCGGCAGTATACACATAGACCGACGTCATCACCACTGCAATGCTGTACTTGCCGATCAGGTACATAGCCAATGATAGCTCGTCCATACCTGAAAAAAATAATATAGCGACCAATAAATCATGAATGGGCCTCTACTTAGATGTAGAAGTTTAGAATAGGCGATTACTGTCAATCAATCATAGCATAGTATAGTCTATGTAACACAGATTAATCAGTGTACGTTTATATGATGTGATGTACGTGACGACCTCCGTAGCCGAGAGGCGAGTATACCGGACATGGTGTCGCTATATCTAAGTTTCCGAGTTCGATTCCCGGTCGTTCAATGTAGAAAAAAAAAAGGATATTGTATCAGGTCTGGGTGTTGTAGTACTGTCGTTGTTTCTGGTCATCATCATCATCATCATCATCATCATAAGGTCAGAGCAATGTATGTGATGTCCAATAATTATTTATTTTTAATTATTATATTATTTATTATATCTAAATAAGTAAGTCTTTTTAAAACTACGCCAGAGACCGTCATAAAGAAAAAGCCACACATATCATACCCTAGCCTAAAGATTGACCGGCTTATACATGTCATAATGGATGAAGAATTTATGTAAACAAAGCAAATGTTATATTTTATATGTTAGTCCCTTTCACTTATTTGTTACTATTAGATAAATTCATTTTACATTTTTTTTCAAAACGCAATTTAATTTTATAATAAATATTAAGTAAACATCCTGCTAAAGCACATAAACTATCAAAAACTTAAAAATATGCTATTTAAAGAAAATTTAATGACAGCCCTTTGTTTACATAAATTCTGTATTCATCTGGTCAAGATGATCAACTACATATAGTAAAAAAGGATAAACTTACCTTCAGGTAAGAATGCGAATGTAAACTGACAAACTGCACACAATGTGTATGCACAAATTAGTACTGGCTTCCTTCCGATCCTATCCAATAGCAATATGGCGGTCCAATAGCCAGGGATCTCTATGGCCGCTACGATAGCGTAGTTTAAGTACGAGTTGCCAGAGAGATTCACGGCGTTGATGTTCATGCCATAGTACACCAGCGTGTTCGTTATCCACCAGATAGGTGTGACGCAGCATCTTGATAGAATTACGCGAGACTTGAACACTAGAATTGGAAGCCACTGTTCCTTCGGCCTTTCTATATTCTTCTCTGCTTCGGCAGAGCTTCTTAATAGTTGCAACGATTTTTCAGACAGCTCTTTTTTATTTCTCTTTGCAACCTTTTTTAGAATTTCCTCTGATTCTTCGTAACGGCCCTTACTCATGAGCCATCGCACGGATTCAGAGAGTATCCAGAAATATGAGACGACAAGCAGCTGTGGAGCGTACAATATTTGAGTCAGGGATCTCCAAGCTGGCATCCCCCACGCGATAAATCCTAGTATAACTTGACCTACAGCGAAGAGAGTTGAAATCGTTGCTCCTGCTATAACTCGGTATTTAGGACCCACCAATTCAGTTACTGTAACAATTAAAAACAAGTCTTGTTTATGTTATTAAGGTTAAGATTTGACGTCAAAACTGTTGATATGAGTAAGTATCTTTACGACGACTAAGGGTCTTTATGATAGAGGATAATCTCATCTGTTATTTGATTTAAAATATGTAATCATTGATTTAATCCAATAAAGGCTTTTGCCAACTCTATGACGACAGTAAATAAATATTGATTATATCTCATCATTACCCAAGATATAACAAGACGAGTAAGCCCCGGCGCCCACGGCAGACTCAACGACCTCTAAAGCCAGAAACCACTCGTAGCTGTTGACGAAGGAGCGCACGAGGCCGATCCAGCCGGTGTTGAATGCGTTGATAGTAAGCGCTACGCGGCGGCCCCAGCGGTCCGAGATGTAACCCGTGATGGGCAGCACGAGCAGCGTGCCAATGGTGCGGATAGACCCGATCTGAGAGCGGCGCCACTCGTCGCAGGCAAGGTCAAACTGGAAACAGTAAAATATGCAATTAATAATTTACTTTCTTACCACGAAAACCAAGAAAGCCTTTAATTAACACGTAGAAACAAGTAATAAGTTCTTCTTCTGTCGTTTTAATCTGAAATTTCTAGTTGGAAAAATAAAAATCTAGTCGAAAAATGAAATATTAAAGATACCAATCGTACATTATAACTGGTTTGTTGGTTAAAAAGGTCCTAACAATGTTAATAATAACTCCGTACCGTATGCTGCAAGCTGATGAAGAACCGCAAACAATGACATTTTATAATGTCTTAAATTGTCCTTAAAGAAAAAAAAACCTTAAAGTCTCAAGCATAACTTACGTCGTACACAACACTGTTCATATTCTCGTAGACATACGCTTCGCATGCCTCAGTGGAGGCATCAAACAAGGTGGCCGGACAGGTGCCGGGCTGCACCGGTACTTGGAAGCTGCTGTTGCTAAAGCGAAGGCACTGGTCGAAAGCGCCGGAGCCGCCGGAGATAGTGGGGATGGCACTTCCCTTCCACGATGGAGCAAACTCTGGATTCGCGCCATCGCACTGAGTGATTAGACATCTGCAGACAACAGTACCTGAGGTTACTTTGATTATGTTAGTTATTATCCTATCCACTATCAACCTATTAAGTACGTATGACAGCTAGACTTTAACAATACAATATGAGTACATAGATAGATAGATATATAGATAAATTGTTTATTTGCAAAACACAAAGCACACACATTATAATAATTCAGACTTAAGTTTTAAAAAAAAAATTAAAACATACGATCATATGTTGTTGCAGCTAAATAAAATAGTTAGTTCATTCCGTTGACAATAAAGGAGGCCCGGACAGATGGTTTTGACGCCACTTGGCGAAAAAAATCTGGCTCACTCGCGCAGGTTGCGCGGCGGCCCCAACATCATTCTGCGCGCGATAGCCGATCGGCTAGACAGCCCACTTGTCTGGGCTCTAGCCAAACGTACCAAATCGTTGTTATAAATTAAGTACTAACATAGGTTAAGTTATTGTTACTAACAAATTGGGCCTTGTTGTCACTAATAAAGATTTGAATTTGAATTTGAATAAATACTGTGCTCCTTTCTGGTTTACCTTTCCTTTCTAAAGGTTGCCTGGAAGAGATCGCTTTTGGCGATAAGGCTGTATATGTCTTGTTTGTAATAAAATTTAATGTTATTGTGCAATAAAGTGTCTATCTATTTATCTGTCTACCTATCTCCTTAAAGAAAACACGAAACAAAACTTGGCTTCTTTAAAATAATATTTTCAATACGACAGCTAATGCAAGTGAAATATTTTGATGTTATTATTATTAGCATAGGTGTTACTTTACATATTTTATTACTGAATTAAGGTTACTACACATTTGCTCTCACAACAAAATGGATCTCATGTAAAAGATAGGATACGGTCTTCTCTAGTTCTCACAAGAAACTGCAAGACTTGTTTATGAATAAAAGGCGATTTTTTTATATATTATAGTCCTGGCTAATGGGAAATAAATTTCAATTGTTAGAATTTAAAAATTCAATAATAGGTAGTGATGTCACAAAGTGAATTTAGTGCAGATTATCTCACTAGCTCAGTAATACTTTAAATTAAATATTTACCATTGTTCTAGTTTGTTCTAACCTGCTCGGTATCCTTGCTGTGGTGAAGATGTATTCTCCGGATGCAAACGCTGAAAATATGACTGGAAGAGCAGCAAGTGCCAACGTCAGGAGTTGGTATCTCCCAAACTGCCCCACCTCCTCTATGAGAATGGTGTCAAGATCAATCCCATTCTTCTTCTGGTCAGTCTCTCCTTTCTCTTCACTCGACATCTTGCCGCAGACCTTACGGAAGCCACGGCCGTTACACAAATAAAATTAAATCTAGTCTTTAAGATAACATTGCAAAACAAAATTAATAGGATCAATTACGTACGTACCCCTAAATTTATCTGCGATAGCGGCACTATCAACTTTTATATTGCATAATTAAAGGATAAATAGGGGTATTTACGATTAGAGCTTATCGCTGATTGTACATATAGTGCGTAGGTACTTATCGACTTAATGATTTCCTATTATTGTGCTGGGGGGCTGGTATTTTCAGTATTTGGAAATTTTAAAAAAAGAGGACAACAAGTTGTTGGTCTTTCTATGTCAAATTACTTGCAATTAACTTTAAAAACATTCATACTACTGATGCCTGGCTCAAGATGACCTGTTATAGAAGCCCAGTTTATGTGCCTCTAGGTAAGGATGGGAAGGATACCCTGTTCTTCGACATGCTCGCACGCTTTAAAACACCAAACAAGACCTTGAGCTGACTAGGCTGGCCATGTACGCTGCATGATTACTAGTACTAGAATAAGGACTATCTCAATGCAGACAATCACTTTGTAGGAGGGGAATTAGCTCCAATGGTTTGCAATAGATTGATAAAGCGTAGTCCAGAATATTTAAAAGTACATATTAAAAAGGAAGACCGTTGCGTCGCTGTGAAACAGTGTAATCAATTAAACAAACCAAAAGTAATTACTTATTTTATTATAATAAATGTTTGATATTTTTATTCATTATTTTATTTTGTAAGAAGATAATACAACATAATATTGGTTTTAAGACAACATCATTATGATTAGCACATGGATTGGTTTCTAGAGATATTACTTAAATTATTAATTAAATGTAAGTACATATTTTGAAGAAAAATTACATTCTTGCATGACAAGAATATTATGTACCTATTATCTTAAAATATGTCAATGATTAGATTATTAGTTAACAAATAATATCTAGTATCATAAAGTCTGCCAACGTGAACCACGTTTTCATCGTGATTATCATATTCTACCCACATTAGTCTACCTAGGCACACTAGATGCTGCTGAACCACAACCACGTCTTTTGTTTTCCATCCCCTGCCCGCAATTTTCATAATATTATAAGTAGCTTCCACCTTGACAGAAAGTGCGTTTTACAATAGTTACGAGTAGTTCGCAACTCGCAACTCGGTTTTAATAATTTTAGTTTAAAATATTTATTTTACAAAATTCTAATGTATTACTTTTTTTTTTTAATCTCATAGTGACATACAGTGACATATATAGATCTCAGAAAATACAAACAAACACAGATAAATAATAATAAAAGGCACAAGAAATTGACAGGTAAACAACCGCCATAAACTAGATTGCCATTCAACATTTTTATATATTTATTTTAAAAAAAAGAAAATAGGTTATTCAATTTTGAATGTGACGTTTGTTGCGAAAAATGCATTTCTATTTACTATGATTAAAAAATAGATAATAAATGGATGTGGATGGAAAAGATAGCTGAGATAAAGATAGATAGATTGCCGAGGATCAGGCGCAGTGGCGTGCAATGGGTGAGGTCTATGTCCAGCAGTGGACTGACGTGGGCTGTTTATGATGATGATCATGATAGTTTTGGTTACGGCTATGGAGCTCCCTAACATCCCTATTAAAATCCATGCATGGAAACTCACAAGGCATGGCGAGTGTCTTTTTGTTAGCCACATCAAGGGCATGCTTATTTTAAATCTAAAACGTCAAATCCGTAGAAATAAATAAAAATAAACAAAATTGTATTAGAGCTAGCACGCACGGGTGACTTTTGTTGAAGTAACTGTTTTGTCAATTATAGGGGTTCCCTACGCTATACCTCGAATCACGAAATATAATTACGAAAAACAAAAAAACATATGCCTGAACACTAATGATCGATAGCTTGTTTCACCGAAGCAACAAAAGACCGAAAATTTAAAATCTCGATAGTTTATAAGACCAAAAATTCATAAGGCTGAATTAACTTAGTACTTAGCTAAGTTGAGCTTGTAAAGGTTTATTACTAGGTATTAATACTCAATATTACACATTATTCACGCACTATGACTTATACTTTGTAAAATCTACCTCCGTACCATGTTTTCTATCATTTATTTGTCCGACTTACTTTCGATATTGTATAAACCAGATTTAAAGAGACAGTCATTATAACCTGTGGTGGTTTACTTTATCAGTGGTCATATTACTTTCTTGTAGTTTCTATGCTAGAAAGAAGATATTTTGCATTACATCTATATCTATATACATGTAACTATATAAAAATGAATCTCTATTTCCCTTGGTCATCGCATCACGCGTAAAGGGATGGAACAATTTCGCTAATTCTTTTTTTGTTGTGTTAATCATTGTCAGGACAAGGTTGTTTTTTTAAAAAAAAGATAAAAATGCGCAGAAAATCCTTTATGAATAAACTAAAGACTAGGCGAACGAAGTCGCGGGCAACAGCTAGTAAGCTATATTTTTCCATTTATTTTTTCTGTCATTATTTCGATGTAAGTAAAATTTCTAGAATCAGGCTTTACTTTGCGGAAGCTCATAACTAAATAAATATGAAAATTTAATCATGTTGCTCACAATTTCCGCTCAGTTCAGATAGACATAGGCACCCTCATCACACTATATGGGGGTGCCACACACACTCCGTAAACAAACACAAGCAAAATGCAAAGAGAAAATCTGTCCTGAAGATATACCACGTGGAGTGGCGAAAAGCGTCAAGGTTTTTATACCGGTGTTGGGTACTAAGTTTTGCATTCATCTGTCTCGCATGTAATTTTAGGGAGGGTAGGTAGTGCTCTTTGCATGTTGCTTGTGTTCACGGAGTGGTGTTCTTAATTCTTTAATTCTAGTTGTTCTCGTCTCTGCGCTATTGCAATCAGAGATTGTCTAGCAGAACTCTAAGACTATGTGAATTAGCGGCGGCGAAAATTTCCTTTGTCTTGAAGTGCAGCACGGTGATGTGGTGTAGACATCGTGTTTATAGTAGCAGCAAGTACCGACTGATATAATTTAAAGATCTTACCAGTCCAGTATCTTTAAATCGCAGAGCACATGCAGTTACGAAATAATATACCTACTACTAACACACTTTTACGAATTATAATTATTTGCGCGAGGTTTTTTTTATAATTATCGAAATCACAGTTTTTCTTGTTTTTTACTTCACGAACTGACAGACTTTGTTTTTTGACACATATTGTCACTGCTGTCTATGTATATGTTTTACTTTTTTGTTAAGAAGTTTTTATGTCTGTTAACTTCAACACTTTCCCTAAATATTTACATAGTACACAATCCTAACGCCTGGCGTAGAACTGCATATGACAGACGAGGTAGTGCTTTGGTGAGGATGTCTGCAACTTGATCCTTTGTTCCGATCCTTACAACATTACAGATACCTTCAGTTACCAATTCTCTGACAAAGAAATGTCTGAGCCGGATATGCTTCGTTCTCTTGTGAAACTCGGGGTTGTGAGCAAGACGAACAGCAGCTTCATTGTCCACATGCAGAACCGGTACGTCCGCAATTGTAGTCAATGCCTGGTATATTCTAGCAAGCCACATTAGTTCTCTGCCGGCTTCACTGGCTGCCACAATTTCAGCTTCTGTAGTGGAGATAGCGACCGATGTTTGTCGCTGACTAATCCATGAAACTGTGCCTCCAGAATAGCGACAGATCACTCCCGTCGTGGAACGTCCAGTTTCTAGATCACCTCCGTGATCGGCGTCGCTAAATCCTTCTAGGATTCCAGGCTTGAGACCAGCTTTATAGGATATCCCATGCGAAATGGTACCTTTGATGTAGCGCAAGATACGTTTTACCTTGAGCCAATCTGTCTTTGCAGGTTTCTCCAACTTTCTTGAGACAACTCCGATGGCATAAGCAATGTCGGGTCGAGTACCAACCATTAAGTATGCCAGAGCACCGACAGCTTCTCTATATGGAAAACAGGAATCTTCCGTTTCTTCTTTCCCTTCTTGAAGAGTCTCTCTCTCAATCGGTGTGGAAACGGGATTGCAGTCACTTATTTGAAAGCGGTCTAATACCTTTTTCGCGTATGCCTCTTGGTTGATGAAGATGGAGCCATCCTTTTCTCGATGGATTTGAAGACCAAGATAATATGTCGCAGGTTTCGTCGTTATGCGCAGTCTCTTCTTCAAATCTTCTAAGAAAGCGTTGGCCGTGTCTTCATCAGTGGCAGCTACTAATCCGTCATCGACGTACAACGTGATTAGTAGTTTGTTTCCGTTTATTTCTTTTGAATATAAGCAGTAATCAGCTTCGGACTGTTTAAAGCTCATATCCAATAGGATCTCTTGAAAGCAAGAGTTCCAGCACCTTGGTGCTTGTTTAAGTCCGTACAGGCTACGGTTAAGCTTGAAAACAGTGGACGTAGACGTTCCTTCCGTGAGGTTGCACCCTTCTGGCGGTTGAACGTATATTTCTTCCTCGAGCTTTCCGTTCAGAAAGGCTGTGCAGACGTCGAATTGGACCAAATGCAAGTTTTCCTGCGCACTAACGCCGAGTAGTGCTCGTACAGTAGCTAGGCGTGCCACAGGACTGAAGGTCTGGTCATAGTCTACTCCTTTCCTTTGTCTGTACCCTTTTACGACAAGTCGAGCCTTGTATTTGTCGATCGTACCATCTGAATTTCGTTTGATCCGTAAAACCCATTTGCAGGGAAGTGCTTTTCGACCTTTTGGCAGTGCACACGGCGTCCAAACGTTCAGGTCTTCGAAAGATTTCAATTCGCTATCCATTGCCCTTTGCCATTCTTCGCGATCGTCCCTTTTCATAGCGTCTGCGAAATTATTTGGGAATGTTTCAGTGATACAGACGTAATCTCTTAGTCTCTCAGGACGTCGAATCAGTGAGCGATCTCTAAGATTATAGCCGGATGGCGGTGGTTCAGCGTCATAAAATTCTTCTGGAACTGTCGTTTCGTCTTCATGATCATGGTCTTCGTGGAGGACTTGATCCGATTCTTCTCCCTCGAGAACGTGATCATGGTCGTTGGAGATTGTTTCGGTAGTTGTATCTCCCTCGTGAACGTGTGTTTGCTCTGGAATTGCAACTTCTCTTTCTAAGTTCGTGTTTGGCGTTATGGTAATCGGGTATTCTCTTGTCTCAACTTCTGTTTTAGGAATTTCACTATTACAGATGGGAAGAGGTTTCTCATCGAAGATTACGTCACGAGAGCGGACGAGCGTCGAGTGTTTTCCGTCTGTGACCCAGATACGGTAGCAATCTTCGTCGTACCCGATAAGTCGACCTTTTATCGCCTTTTTGTCGAATTTTCTACGCTTTTGCTTTGGAATATGGAAGTATGCGGTTGAGCCTATTATTCGGAGATGTTTAACAATAGGTTTCTTTCCATACCAAAGTTCATGCGGAGATTTATCTAAACTTGTGGGACCTGTTCTGTTTAGTATGTATGCCGCGGTATTAATTAGCTCTGCCCATAACACTTGCGGTAATGGCTCATGAGCGTACATCATTGATCTTGCTGTCTCAACTAGGGTTCTGTTCTCCCTTTCGCTTACTCCGTTTTGTTCCGGTGTATATGGGCTGACGAGTCGCTGTACTATTCCATGAGTGTCTAAAACACTTTTTATGGACGCGTTGTCAAATTCACCGCCATTGTCACTTAGAAGACATTTTATGGTGTGTCCGACTGTTTTAGTTTGAGCGATCATCAAAACTAACTTGTCTTTGACCTCGGACTTCTTGCGTATGAAGTACACCATACGGTAGCCGGTAAAGTCGTCTTTAAACAAAACGTAGTACTGATAGTTTGAGAAGCTAGGTTGAAACGGTCCACAAACGTCAGTGTGTACGATTTCTCCGGGCGCGGTAGCTCGGATTCTTGTACCGAATTTAAGTCGATGCGCCTTTCCAAAGATGCAGCCTTCACAGGTCTCTTTATCCATCGGCAGGTTTAGACCTAGTTCTCGTTGGATCGTCGCTCTTACGTGTCTTTTATTTTGGTGAGCGAGTCTCTCGTGGTACAGTTGCATCGTTGCTGTAGTTGCAAAGACTTCGGGTGGTGTTTCTGGCAGTACGGGTTTTACTTCCAGTCGATATAAGCCACCTTGTTTTTGTCTCTTCCCTATTAAGGATACTTTCCCGTTGACAATGACGTTGCATTCAGTTGTCCTGGATGAAAAGGTGCTATTTGGGACTCGGTCGTGAAGTGCGAGTACGGAGAAGAGGTTCTTGCTTATAGCCGGAACGTACCAGACGTCTTGCAGGCTGATGTCGATTTGTTTCCCGTTAACATATCCTCTGAGCTGTACTGTACCTTTGCCTTTGGCACGGACTTCATTACCAGCGGCCGTTGTAACAGTGTAGTTCTCATTGAAATGTTCGTAGGTTTGGAAAATATCAGCTCTGTTGGTGACGTGGCTTGTTGCGCCATTATCAATGTACCAATTCTCGTTGTCCCGTGAAACTGTGAAGATTTCGTTGTCTTCTAAAGACATGAGTAACAAGTTAGCGGTCTTTGAAGTAGAAGGCGTTGCTGTCTGGGTCGGATTTTGGCTCTTAGGAGGTCTACCGTCACGGATCCATTTTTGACAGTTGCGTACTCTGTGGCCAATACCTAGGCAGTAGTTGCATTTAAGCTTCTTGTCCTTCTTCTTCTCCGTATTCGAAACCAGGGCTTCCGATTGATGCGAGGGTGCGTTGTTACCTTGCAGTGCCCTTTCAAATGCGCAGAGATGACTGGTTAGGTTTTCTACGGTACGGTTGGATTTGGGCAGGAGGAGCCAACTACTCCTGAAGCTGAAGTATGAATCGTCAAGCGTGTCCAGTATTTTACAAACAAGTAGCAGTTCAGGTAGCTCTTGGTTACTGTCCTTTTTGAGTTCTTGATTCAGTTCAGTCCAGATGTTCTTTAATTTTGACATGTGGGTGGCTATGTCGTCTGCTTGATCCTTCTTAAAGCTGAAGAAACTCATACACAGGTTGTAGGTTTTGTCCTCATTTGTTCCGTCGAACAGCCTGTGGAGCTCTAACCAGACATCACGTACTTTAGTGAACCGCATAACTTTTCGAAGTGTGTCTTCTTGCATATTGGTGGTAAGTATTAGGATAGCACTGGCATCAGCTTTATCAAACTTATCTTTTTTTTGTTGATAAGCCGCCAATTCAGCATCGCCGCATCCGGTAGGTGGACGAGTGGGTTCCTGGAACGATCCTTCAACTACTTCTAGGGCCGACGGTACGGTGCGTAGTAAGCATAAGGCTTTGTACTTCCAGGTGTCCCAGTTTTTTCCATCTAGGAGGCCGATCTGAAGCTTTCCTGTGATACCTTCCATTTTCGTAGTGCGGGTCCGTAACCTGATATAATTTAAAGATCTTACCAGTCCAGTATCTTTAAATCGCAGAGCACATGCAGTTACGAAATAATATACCTACTACTAACACACTTTTACGAATTATAATTATTTGCGCGAGGTTTTTTTTATAATTATCGAAATCACAGTTTTTCTTGTTTTTTACTTCACGAACTGACAGACGTTGTTTTTTGACACATATTGTCACTGCTGTCTATGTATAATGTTTTACTTTTTTGTTAAGAAGTTTTTATGTCTGTTAACTTCAACACCGACGGCCGCAAAAGCCGCGGCGGCCGCAGCGGCACACTGCACCCGTGCCAGTGGTGGCGATCGAGACGCGCTTTCCATCAGTGCCGTGGCTTGTGCTCGTACTGCTCGTGAGGTGGTAGCAACAGGGGGCGGTGTTTCCAGTGTTGCATCTATTTTCAAAGACAAAATAATCACTAGGTGTTGGTGAAATGTTCGTAAAGTTGTTTTGGAGAAAAGCTTTCGTACAGGATTCTCGCTCTGGCATACACTCGTACAGAATAATTATATTTATGTTTAAAAGATAGATTAAAAGATAGATATATTTTTTTATACCTGTGATAATATTCGTTTCGTCATTCAACATATTTTGGTGATTTGGATCATTTACCAGGATAATACTCGGAGGCCCCGTCTCGGCATCTGTGAGGTCTTCATCGGACTGTTATAAAAAATTAAGAATATTTAAATTAACTCTACAGTAAAATTTAATCAATATACAATAAACATAACTAAGTAGCATACTATGATAAAAGGCTCCACACGTTCCCCAGGAAGACCAGCGCCATAGCCGAAGAACTCCAGCTGGTTGTTTGTTACTCGTCTGTGACTGAAAATACATTACTCATATTAAAGCATTTTTTATGTAAAAAACTATAAAACTTTACTTTCGATATGATTATAAAGGAATAATCTAAGCTTGTTACACATTCTAGCAATAAAAAATAAATACAACAAAGAAACTCCTCTTTTTTTTTTCATTTAACAATTTGAGTTTAAATTTTAAGCAAGTTCCAAGTATAGCACTAAATGGAATTATGACGGCGCTGAATTTTGTAGCGCGTCAGGTTGTATTGTATGCGAATTCGAACTAGTGGCCATGTTAGAGAGTGATCATCATGCAGACGCGTTTTGGGATCAGGCATCCCAGTAGGCAGTAACGATACCTAGCAAGGAGCTTGAGCGAAGCATCATTAAGAAAATCAAAGCGGCGTAACATGCAGACAATACATACCGGACATTAACTAGCATTAAGTAGATATTGAAATAAATACTTACGACATGATGCCCAAAACCTTCAGCAAACACTATTTAAATTATATAAGTACCAGCCGCGAATATCTAATTCTGCTTGAAATATCCTTTAATAAAACCATGCGTATTTTCATTGACAGACTTTTGAAATTGTCACTCTGAAACGTTTTACCAGAGATTCAAGAGTATACTATTCACCAATAGGAATCGTCGAGTTTGCTAAAAGACCAATTGGAGAACCAAAACTGCAGGCGATTCAATTCTACGTGCTTAAACTGCATAGCTTAAATTCGTACTACGACGTATTTTTACTAAGTAGCTTTGTGGTCTGATAAAATTGAATGATTGACCGAGAATTGTCTCTGAATCACTTTCGAAAAAGTTTTAACCCTATAATTACTAACGTGTGGTCTTTCAGACCACACATAGCTTACAGAACATCATTTCATTTTTAAATAAAGTTTTTCAGTTTGCAGAGCAATAAGACTAGAACAATGGTAGAGACGGCCTTTTTAAATCTTAGCTTTTCTCCAATTAATATTGTTTTTCTTAAAATATTATTGTTTTAATTGTCGATTTCGATTCATCATTTCTTTTTCATTTATTCTGAACTCTTCGGCAACTCACAGGCGATATAGCATCTTAGAGTTCATGAGAATAGTCTCAATGAGTAGGTGTTAAATAGATGATGATTGAGACCTTTAGCTGATGCTGCACATCAAGAAGTCTGCAGGATTCCCAAGTCCTCAATAACTCACAGCAGCAGCAGTGTCAAGTTTTTTTAAATTTTAATTTAATTTAGTTATTATATTTTACAATATTCATAACTTGGAAATAAACTGTTCACAAAATTATATATGATCTAAGTCTATATTAATGCCTCTGTCAATAGGTACGTTCTAAAAAACCACGTTGGCATTCTAAGGGTTAGCTAAAAAGCGACATCTTGTAGAATATGACTATACTAACTTGTTGATGAGTACTACTCCAATGAGACTAAAGATGGCGCTAAATCGCATTCAATATTATTTAGAATTCTAGTTGATTTCGCAGAGGCAAGTAATTTATTTCTAATTTCCGAATAACATCTTGCTTATAAAATATTAATGCATCATAATAGTCAGTATTAGTATTCAAAGTCGTTCATTTTCATATTAAGCAAGTTAGAAAAACTAACTTTTTTTGAATCGCTAAGATATGTCAAAATTGAGAGCTAAGCGTTTCAATTTAAACTACGCAAAAACCTCATGGTACCAAATGAATGAATGACCTAGGCTCTCTGAATTGTTTCATGAAACAACGCTATATGAGGAAAAGAGAGAGTGAAAAATCACTGCGAGACAACGCTATACGAATAAAGGAGAGAGATATATAAACAATTCAGTAAAAGAGAGATCATGGTACCAATCTGAGCGATTCAGAATAGACGCACAATACTGAATTGCCTGGAATTTGAGTGGATAGTTAAAAGCTTATGGTAAGGCCCCAAGGTCCCGTCGGTGCCACCACTAGTGGGTTCACCGCTTGGTAGGGTGCCTTACGCACTCGACACGGCCCGATCATGCCCGCTAGTATTGGGCCCGACACTACGAAACTGGACCGGGTCGCGGCAACCACTAGTTGGGCGGACCTTGGCATTCAGCGCTCGGCAAAAGTGTCCGGTGAAGCTTAGATGAGGCCTTCCTCAAGGACCACCAGTGATACGTTCGTCCGAAAAAAAGGATCTTTACAATAAAACCGTTTCACTTAAAAATCCTTTTTTATATATTTTAAACTACTGCATCCGACAAACGTTGTGGAAAAACGACCAGCCACATACATGTCTGTGTCGGCCGAAATAAAAGACGGGACCTCGCACCCATCTGCGGGGGCGATTTGGCGAACTTCTATGTTGTATAGTATTTAAAGTCCTTAAGGCGGTGTTGGTTGATATTGTGATAAAATCGGTAAAGGAAACGAGTTGTCCAGAACGTGCCGGGGCTGACGGAATCAAACAGCGACACCTTTCTGGGGCGTATACGTGGCGGATTTGACTATAATTGGTTTAGGGTGGTTTATCGCGTTATCGAAGAAGCCCCGAGACGCTTCTTTCATATTGTAGACGATAGAGGGGACATCGAAATCTCGATGGAGATTCTGACGGCGTATGAACCACGGTAGACCCGAGGTTCTACGCAAGAAATCGTTTTGGAGAATCTATAACTCCACAAGTGTAGAGAGGGTGGCTTGAGCAAACACCGAACTGGCGAATTTCATCACGGGACGAATGCAAGTCTTGTAAATTGTCAACTTAATCCTAAGCGACATTTTACTCTTGCTACCGACAAGGTGGTAAGGTCGGTGGACATAGAACTTCGCTCGTTTAAGCTTGAGTTTAGCTTGAGCATTTGTGGATATTCTGAATAATTTAAGTGTTTGTAAATTTAATACGGACAAACTGAAATCCTAAACAGTCGTAAGATCCCACTAGTTGGTCCTTTTGCCAAATGTGAGAAACGGTGAGGATTTTCTTACTTCAATAAAAGTTGATGCCTATAATTCTACGATGTCTGAGGATTTGGGTAAATCTTTAAAACTGTATAAGATAAAGGCTGTCTAAATTTAATTAAAAATCTATTGTCAGTGCCCACGCAAATAATTCATATTTGGCGAACCAAACAAAACGGGAGATTTTTTAAGTACATTGTGTTTTGGGCTTGGAACACGAGTAGTGTTACGCCGTTATAACAATATTACCCACGGCCTTGTGCACGTCGCTATTGGTGTAATCCGAACAATTAAGTGGCCTGCACTTCGTAGGGACCAATTAGAAACAAGGGAGTTACCGTTATCGGTCAATCAAAGGAAATCAACCTGGAGTCGGAGTGCGGATTGAAACGTGTACTGCGGACTTTGTTACGCTTCGTAAACAAGGGAAAGTTAAACAAAGAATGTTACCACAAAGACTTTGCCGGGCTGTCCCTGTCCACAATAGGGCTGTTGTGAACATTTGCCCTCATATTTTTGCAAAGGGGCAAACGTATGTAGCCATTAGCAAAGTAAAAACATTAGCTGGGTATTAAGTACACTAGACCCTAAAAAGCTGTTAAATCGGTCGCACGAACTACTTTTTAATTAGCTTAAAACACGTCTGCAATATTTGAACACTACAAACTAAAATGTCGCAATTAAATTAAATAAATTTTGAAAATAAAAAACCCGACTGTTTAAAAAGTAAACTAAATAAGAAGTCAACAAAAGGACGAAAACAAGGTTTAAAGATTCAATTTTCGGCAGGAGGCATCAAATCCATCTGCATTTTGTAATAAAGTTTCTTAGTCTATATTCAGCTTCAGCTTGCTAATCCGTTGGGCTATGTCAGCGACTTTTGTCCGTTTACGATTCTCTTCATTCCCAATTCGATCTCGCAAAGTAACACCGAGCTAAGCCCTTTCCATGGCATTTTACGCAACCTTGAGCTTTCTTATGAGGCGCATGGTAAAAGGCCGCGTTTTAGTTCCATATGTCATCACTGGTAGCAGACACTGGTTGTAGACTTTCGTCTTTAGGCACTGAGGTATTTTAGACGAAAAGACGATGTGTAGTTTCCCGAACGCTGCCTAGCCGAGTTGGATTAGACGTAAATAATACAAATGAAGTAAAAAAGGAAGTTTAATGCCGAGCTAATATTTTTATGCTGCGATCTTCTTGCTTACCAGGTAAAATAACTATTAACAGTGAAAATTTTAATAAAGTTGAGTTAATCTTTTTGTGCCGGGGTCTTCCTGCTGGCCAGGTTCTCTGCATCCTCCATGGTGTCGGGAAGTTTGGTGCCGAGCGTCTCTGGCGTGGTGAGCACGAGCACCGCCGACAACATCGCACAACTACCGAACATCACCGACGGCAGGCTCTCCCATACGTTCAGGGCCTGAAATAATAAATAAATCAATATTTGTTTCCACAATAACCAATTATCTAGTCCCAAACTAAGCAACTTGTACTATGGCGACCAGATAAGGGATATATTTATTTTATTTTTTACAAAATCCACAGCTATTTAGTACAGAATACATTTTCTTATTGATAAACAGAATTTATAAACATCAAATTTTATTTCACAGAAACCTTTTCCACGATGGGTAAACATAATTTTTAACTTACACCGAATCATTTTGTACAATCGAATTTTAAATTTAAAGAAAACAACTATTCGTATTTGCTTTTGTTAACAGAACAAATTTTCATAAAGTCTAGTTTTGATTTTGGTTTTGAACTTCCAAGATCAAATAATAAAATTTTTTCCTATCCTTTTTTTGTTGCCACAAAATCCTAATCCCAAAGTGGCAATAAAATCCTGTCCTCGTTCGACTCCAACCTCCTCTTCCTCCACTCGTTTTGATTTTGCTTGTGCTTTTAAAACCACGCGCCTAATTTGTAATACCTACTAAACTAAAACTACTAGATGGATTCTTAAGCTTTTATTTTGTTTTGTAGATAATATTATTAGGTTTTATTTCAATAAAAAACATGTGACATATCATAGGATATTTAGTTGTTATTTTCACTAGAATGAGAAAAATTATAGGAAAAAAATAATTTTTTTAAATATATGGCCGCCATCTATAATTTATTAATTTATTTTTTATTTTTATTAGAAGTGTAAATACAAACTGATTGACACCTCAATCAAAAAATCAGTGCAGCCTTTTTGATTGTACGATGCATCACATTACGTGCAATGAAAGCTTTCAAAACCACGCGCTTCATTTGTACTGCGTATAAATTAAAAACTACTTGACGGATTGTCAAACAATTTTTTCATTTTGTAGATAATATTATCAGGTTTCATTTATATAAAAAATATGTGATTCAGATCATAGGATATTTAGTTGTTACTTTCACTAGAATGGAAAAATAATTCAAAAATGACACATTTTTAAGAATATTTAGCCGCCATCTTTAATTTACTAAATGGTATTTTTTTCTTTTGATTATAGGTGTTAATACAAATTGATTGATATCCTAATCACCAAAATCGGAGCAGCCGTTCTGATTTTATAATTTTTTAAACTTATGCAGCCGCCATTTTGGAAAATGTCCGCCATCTTGAACTCCAGTGGATGAAATTTCTGTTTCCTCGAATGAAATCATTTGTATTGGTCCCTAGTACCACTGTGTAAAGCGGCTTGCTTTCTGCATAAAATTCAGCTTCCGATGTAAATATCGCCGTAAGCCCTAAGACTATAACTCCTCATTCATCAGAACATTTTCCTCCAACATGGGTTTTTATTAGTTGCTAGCAACTAAGAAAAAGCTTGTTTAATTAATCAAGGACGCAGATATCCGAGATCTGTACTGCAGTTTAAAAGGTCAGGTTGTGCAAGACAATGTCAGACTGATTTCATTGGTTTAAGAAAACGAAACATTACCAAGGCCGGCGTAAGCGGCGCCGTGATGGAGCCCACTCTCCCCACCATGGAGGAGAAGGCGAACAGGTTGTGTCTGTACTTGGTGGGGTACAGCTCTGCAGTGTACACATACATCGACGTCACCACGATCGAGATGCTGTACTTGCCGATCAGATACACCGCCAAGTTTAGACCCTCCATACCTAAAATAATAAAAAGAGACGGTCAATCAGTTCTCAATTCTCAATAATTTATTGCAAAACCATAATGTACATGTAGATGTTATAAATTATAGAACTAGTGTTATTGACCCTGTTGGGCACGCAACTTCAACAATCATATCAAGGTACTAGCGGTGTTCGTTATATTAGGTAGCAGAATAAATAATACTAATATTAATTTATATTCATATATTAGGTTATAATCAAATAATAGGCACACCTAATATATTAGTATCAAAATATTATTTTATTAGTGGCAAAACGCGCCATTGGTTATGTTGCTTGAGTAAACAAGTAACCAAGATGATGATCTTACTTTTATAGTCATTGATTAATTGATTTCAGGAATTCGCAAAAGATGGCGTGTATCATTTGGTTTAAGCTGTGCTACCTTTACTTATTATCAGATGATGTTAGAACAGGACAGAATCATAATATATTATATTAACGTCCTTCTCATACTAATATTTTTAATATTCAATCAAATATAACGTGTATCGTTGTGTACTTGTGTTGTTTGTTTTGATCACAGATTAGAGATTAATGTATCTACGATTATAATAACCATCATGCGGCGCGACTAGCAAATGTATTTTTTCTCTTAAAGTTTATGTAGTGTTGAATGTAAAATAGTATTTTTAAATAAATAATAATGAGAATGACTTGAATCGGCCAAATATAAGTTTTTAACAAAATAGACAATGAGGCCAAAACACGCACATATTGTAAAAAGTGTATGTCATTTGAAACCATTTGAGTAAATTGAAAAATTATAATTTGAAACAAAATCATTTCATTTTCAACATTGACTTTTTTGCTCGTAGCGTATTAGGTAATATAAATAACTTTTAATAGTCAACAGCTTTGCGTTACCTGTAACTCGTTACACACGATATCTCGATATAACGAACGCTTAATGCAGTTTTAGCGTATTACAAAATATATTATCTGAAGCCATATATTATAGCAGAAAAAATAATAGGTGTTATAAAAATAGCATAACGTTATAACGCGTTAGCAATATGTAGCCGTTATGAACACTCCTACAAGGTACTACAAAAGGTTTTTTTAAAATAATCGTTTTTTTTTTGCTAAATAACTTACCTGCAGGTGAGAAAGCAAATATAAACTGACAGATTGCACACAACCCGTAGGCTGAAATCATCATGGCTTTTCTTCCTATTCTGTCCAACAGCAAGATTGCTGTCCAGTAGCCAGGAATTTCCACTGCTGCTACAATTGCGTAATTCAAATAAGAGTTTCCGGAGAGATTCACAGCGTTGATGCTCATGCCGTAATACACCAGCGTGGTAGTTATCCACCAAATAGGAGTTACGCAGCACCTTGACAAAATCACTCGGGATCTTATCACCTGAAGTGGAAGCCACACTTCTTTCGGTTTCACTCTGTTTTTTTCTGCTTCAGTGGATGCACGTAATGCTTCGAGAGATTTAACAGATAGTTGTTTCTTGTTCTTCTTGGCAACTCCCCGTAAAATCTCCTCAGCTTCTTCGTAGCGGCCTCTGCTTAACAGCCATCGAATGGATTCTGTAAGTAGCCAGTAGTAAGAGATGACGAGCAGCAGTGGGCCGTAAATTACCCGCGTGAGTGTTCTCCAATAAGGTACGCCCCACGCTATGAAGCCCAGTATTACTTGACCGATTGCAAACATTGATGAAAGCGACGCTCCTGCTGCCACTCGATACCGAGGGCCAAACATCTCTGCAACTGAAACAATGATTTAATAAACACTTAAGCTATATTATAGGCATAATATTCAGAATATTAATCTAGTTAATAAAGTAAGCATAATCAAGTTTTCACAGTTTTACAATACCCATACCGTACCCCCCTAATCAACACTACTAGGGTCGACACCCTAACAACACAACGACAGCCAATAATATTGACGACCTCCGTAGCCGAGAGGCGAGCATAGTGGACTTGGTGTCGCTATCTCTGAGGTCCCGGGTTCGATTTCCGGTCGGTAAATCTAGAAAAAGATATTTTCTATATTGTCTTGGGTCAGGGTGTTATGGTAACGTCGTTGTTTCTGATTACAGAAATCAGTATCGTAGGATCAGAGCACCGTACGTGATGGTGTCCAATATTTATATTTACTTATTTATGCTTTAGAGCGTTGGCATGGCCGACCATGAAAAAATCTCGTTTTTTAAAATAAGATAGTAAAAAAATCTATTTTATTGGTAAATAATTTGTCAGTATGCTGATAAGTCGATAATAGCTATGAGAACTGATACTAACGAACCATTTATTATTTACCCAAAATATAGCAAGAAGAGTAAGTGCCAGCCCCGATAGCTGACTCTAGCACCTCCAGTGCGAGGAACCACTCGTAGCTGTTGACGAAGGATCGAACGAAACCGGTCCAGGCCAGATTAAATGCGTTTATGGTGATCGCCACGCGGCGGCCCCAGCGGTCGGAGATATAGCCCGTGATGGGCAGCACCAAGAGGTCACCCATCACGCGGACGGATCCGATCAGGGACCGCCGCCACTCATCACAAGCCAGGCCAAACTGCAATTAATAGGGATTTTGTATTAAGAGCAGACATCACTTTTAATGAACATTAAAACTACTGTTAGCAAATGGCATAATCGTATTAATTTAATCAGATAATAAAAGACATGAATACAATATAATGATTTAAACCTTTCTTAATCTTCAAAGACGCTGATAAAAACAATTGTTTTATAGAGATAAACAGCTGATATATTTTAATTTGCACTTTACCAAGTGTCAAGCACTTTAGTAGGAACTTTATCAAAAATGTTTCAAGGTCTTATTGTAATCGTGTCAGACCCGTTATTATACAACAGTCCCTTGTGATGAACCGCTATTAAACCAAGATGAGATAGAAGGTACTAAAAAAATATTTAAGTAATTACAAAGAGAGTATGCCTTTGTCGGAACACGTTCTAGAAGATTGTTTAAAATGTTAGTAGTAGTTTTAGCCTGATGCTCACGGGGCTAACTTTGTGTTGTGATGCTGAGATTATAACAGGTTTACTGTAAGTACGATTGTAGGGAAAAGTAGCGCGTTGTTGATGTTGCCATCAACATTTTAGAGGATATAGATTAGGCAACTTAAGAACTATATACAAACAGAAAGGCGGGGCAAGTCAGGTCTCACCAGCTCTAACTGTGTTTGCTGAAAAGCGTGCAAGACAAGGTCAACACCTATATTACTTACTTCATAGACAACACTGTGTGTATTCTCGTAAACATATGCTTCACAGGGCTCAGTACTCGCTGTGTTGAACAACGAAGCGGGGCAGGTGTCAGGGCCAACAGGTACTTGGTAACTGCTATTACTGTAGCGCGCGCACTGGTCGAAAGCTCCGCTGCTGGTAACGGGGATGGCGTTTGTAGCCCACGAGGGAGTGAACTCCTGGTTTTCGCCGTCGCATTGGGGTATGAGGCATCTGCAATTATACGACTACTACGTATGTACTATTATTTAGGTGTATGCACACTTCTGAGGAACAGTATGAGCTGTCGCTGTCGCTTTATTCGCGGCTTAAGCTTTACTAATATATACTGGAAAATTTTCGAATTTTGGCGTAGAATCAGAATCAGAAATATTTATTGTGGATCATAGGTTATTTATAGGTATACAATTGGTGATAGTATCACTATGTTCCGCCTGATAGGCATACAATAATTTCTTAATAACTATAAAAAAGAAAACTGACAGTCTGGCATGCTTAAATAAAAATAAAATTTAACACAAAAATTTGATTATTAATTGGTAATTTATAAAAATTATACATGTCGATATCTTAAAAATAATAAATAAATTTCAAGCTGTACAATACAATGTCATTATTGAGTTATTATAAAATTTAATAGAATTTTCCGGTTAGAATGTCAACAAAATGCCAAAGCAAAAAATAAAATAAAATATTAATCAAATCAAATGTTATCTCTCAAAAAGTTATTAACACTGTAGTAACCCTTTGAAGCTAGAAGATTGGTTAACTCTAATTTAAATGCATTTACACTTAGTTCTCTTATTGATTTTGGAATTTTATTACATATAGTGGATATCATACAGAGAACGCTCCTACGCATAAGTGCAGTGCTCGTGAAAAACTAACCTGTTGTCTCGTCGACTACGATCATTTACATCTGTCATTTTTTTAAACCTTGTTGAATTGTTTTTGCAAACATAGCTATTTCTAACACATACAATGATGGAAGTGTCAGGATTTTATATTGTTGGAAGTAAGGTTTGCAGCTGTCGGTGGGATCGAGCCCAAACATTGCCCTGATGCATCTTTTTTGAGCACGAAATGCTACATTACATATCTTAGATGGGACGCAATAATTCCATGGTATGCTGTAAGTAGAGCATCTGTATCGCACCTTACTCGTCCGGATTGATACTCCGCTCTGTCCGACTGATACCGTGTGGCGTGTACCTATAATTTCGTGTGAATATGTTGTCCCGTCTGGCACCGTGCTTGTGGGCGGCGGTGCATCGGCCTATCGGGGGTTCAAGGTTTTCTCCGACCGATTTTGTGCTCCCCACGGGCCCGGAGTCCGTTGGAGGGATTTGGGATTCTCTGGTGGTCCGATGTGCCGCTGCGTCACTCGCTGCACGTTCCAGAAGCAGAAATGCTGAGCGGGCACCTTTTTGACACATCTGATTTATATTGTTTTGTATATTAATTTTTTTCTCTTGTGTATCGAATAAACGTTTCTTTCTTTCTTTCTTTCTTTCAAAATTCTACGATATATTTAAAAGAGTGTTCAGATAAAACGTAGTTTAAATCTATTGTTTAAATATGTTTAGCTGTGAATTATCCAGGAGTTTTTGTTTAGACGAAAGAGAGAGAAGAGAAGACCACAAATGCGTCGTCCAGACATGGTATTGTTCGCCCAGAACAGATACGAAAGGGCAAAATCTAAGGGAGGTATAGACCTCTAAATTGGTTGATATCGCGTCTTTTGGGTTTTCAAAATAAGAAATTTGAATCAGGACTTACCTAGTAGGTATCCTAGCTGTGGTAAAAATATACTCTCCCGTGAACCCTGAGAAGATGACAGGGAAAGCGACGAGTGCTAGGACTGACAACTGGTAGCGCCCGACCTGCCCCACTTCCTCCACCAGGATATCGTCCAGATCAAGTCCCTTCTTGAGACCGGCCTCGCCTTTCTCCTCAGCGGACATTCTTTAGCGCAGCGCACTTGCGAAGTCAAGAGTAATGACTAGGTACTTCATAAAATAATTCTATTACACGAGATAAAAGAAACAGTCAAGGCAGAGTTTTTTTTATTCAGCGAGGTTTCCGGCTATTTTAATAAATTCACGTAATAATCGTGATGTTTCATTGCAAAAAATGTGTGCACCTTGTATGAATGTCGCAGAAGGATTGCATTATTCGCTGTTTTAATTAACTTTTAGCCGTTTCACAAAACAGCTTCGTATTGTAAAACAGCTGAACAACGTTTAGCAGTTTACATACTTACTCAACTTTAATGTTTTGCATTCATCAACGCAACGGGTAACCATCAGGGGTAATGTAAAATACTATAACTTAAAACATCAGATTGTACATTTTATTTCTCTAATTTTGTCGCTCACTCAATTTCAATAATCTCAATTATATTAAAATTACTACTTTTTCTTTTTTCATAAGCTTCTGATGTATTAAGAGGTATGGCATGGTTAAGAAAAGATGATTATAGGTTAACTTAATTATTTTTGGATTTCGTTAATTTTCATTGTTATTTGTATTGTATGACCTATAGACAAAATAGATAAAGGTATTTACATACCTCATACTTGATCCATAAAGCACTCATATTACATTTAAAGGTTCCTTACACTAGTATGGCAATGCTGAATCCATTTATTGACATACATGCAATTATTTTATTCCATAAAACGTTATCAGTTTTATATTACCTACAGCCTATTATAGCCATCATAATACTTGTGCAAATCCATTACAATTTAAGAAAACAATTAACCCTAAGACAGAAAGTTAAAATTAATAAATAATTTAATACAAGGTTGCATTTCACGGTTGTGTCAATTTTTCAGGGACCACTCAGAATCAGTAACTAAATCGATCTCCGTAAAAAACAATCTTTTTTTTTTCATTTTTAATTCTTCCATTCTGCATTTGAAATATAGAATACGCTGAAAATTTACGATTACTCGATAAAATTGCACCGTATGTGCACTCTATGAGGTTCTTGTTGGAGCGGCGTCGGCGTATACCACTTATCTCTTATAAATGAACGCGCATCTCGCGTTTTCTTTTATTTTCGGAAATGTTTAAGTATATTTTACTCCATAAATACGACGACTGGAATTAATTACGATAAATTAGTATTTTTATATTGTTATATAGACCTTATTTTTAAAATTTGGCACTACCTTGAAATGTAACCCTGTATACCAATCATCTAGATAATTGGTGGTTTATTTATTTTAGCTAGTCTAAAACTTTTGAAAACTTTTAATATGGCGACTAGGTATCGTTATCTACTCAAACAAATAAAAACATCCATGACTTAGGAACTTTCTTTTTCTTCCCTATTGTTATGCATTTTCTTTTGTGTCTAATAAAACATTATATTCTAATCTAAACGCTCGTGAGCATCGCGCAAACATTGGCCTTTGCAGGATTAAAAGCCGCAACCACATAGTTTTGCAATCCAAAAATCGATAGAATAATATTAGGTCGGGGAAAAGTATTTTTTTCGCATAATATCATCATCATCATCATTTCAGCCATAGGACGTCCACTGCTGAACATAGGCCTCCCCCAGTGACTTCCAGATTGGCCAGTTGACAGCGGCTTGCATCCAGCGGCTTCCTGCAACCTTTACCAGGTCGTCTGTCCACCTTGTAGGTGGACGGCCTACGCTGCGCTTGCCGGTACGTGGCCTCCATTCCAGAACCTTTCTGCCCCATCGGCCGTCAGTTCTACGTGCTATGTGCCCCGCCCACTGCCACTTTAGCTTGCTTATCCGTTGGGCTATGTCAGCAACTCGCATAATATAGTATGTATAAACTTGTAATAAAATTTTTGTGGCTTTTCCATTTGTATCTGGCTGGTTTGGATGACATTAAAAAGAGAACATTTCAAAAAACGAAACAAATTATTAAAATTAATCTTTCCAGTTATTTTCGATTTATTTTTCTTTCTATCAAATCTAATAAGTAAATTTACAAAATATCAAAGAGAAAAAAAGAGACTTTTATGGACCTAATGCAGTGTCAGTACGTGTAGCGTGATAAGATAATAATAATAATAAAAGATAAGATCATGATTTGATTGCGAACCAATAGACAGACTGTTCAAGCGTGAGCTTAACATGTTTATATGACTTGCGTATTACTCTGTAGAAATGTGATAATCGATAGATGATATTCGGAATGGGTCTATACCGGGTTACATTTCAAGTTAGTGCCAAATTTAAAAAATAAGGTCTATGGTACAAAATATAAATATGTAATCTATCGTAATTAATTTTAGTCGTCGTATTTCTGGAGTAAAATATACTTTAAAATTTTCGAAAAAAAAGAAATCGCGAGATGCGCCGTCATTCATCAGAGATCACAGGCGTACGCCGACGCCGCTCCAACAAGAACATCATGCAGTGCACATACGGTGCAATTTAATCGAGTAATGGTAAATTTTCTACGTATTCTATTTTTCAAATGCAGAATTAATTAATTAAAAATGAAAAAAAAATAGTTTGTTTTTTACGTAAATCGATATAGTTACTGATTCTGAAATGTAACCCTGGATAATTGCCATTAATATGAAAGAAGAAGAATATGAATGGATAGGTTAGTAGTTAGTAGTAGGAAAGTTATAAGGCTAAGGCAAACAATTTGGTTAAATGATACGTATACGTACTGGATATAATAAAAATATGACCTTTTTAACACATACAGACTATTGTGTTGTCATTCTCTTATGGATTTTTTTTTGTGCCAAATAAACATTTGTTTATCTTTATAATTATTTAATTATTTTCTCTCCAAGACTACTTACACTTAATTACAATAAATAACATTTTAATTATAAGTATAGTTACTTACATGATTAGTTTATGATAAGTTTAATAATCCAAGATCACTCACTTTATTTTTTTAAAACAAATACTCTCATGATTATGCACATCACAATTTAGGTCTGAAGATAATACCTACTTGGCATAGTAAGAAGCCCAAATATTAAGAGTGACATTATCAATCTGAAACGGAGACCCCGTTTTAGTTGTCAAAGATACCCTTGAGATACAGTAAATACTACCAGATAACAATGCGATCTCACACTTTTGCTATGGTGCTAGTTGAGCTTATCAATGTTATGTATTTTTTTGTCGATATGACATCAGCAGTATCTTTAAATTTTGTGCAGAAACCATATCAGATGCGGGGATGTGTTGTTGTTTTAAATCCACTACTTTTTACAGTTTTTCCTGCAAGTGACACGCTCGTTTCCTCCTATACGTTCAGTGTATTACTTAACACTGCACACACTCAGTTAGACCGATGTCGATAACTAGGAAGACTTGAGTGCCTCTTCATGATAGTAGAACATGGTACATGTCAGGTTTTCAACTTGATTAGGGCCTTTAATCAGTACATCCGAGACTGTGGTCTAATGCGCTTGATACCACTCTTGTTGTCTAGCGATGTTTCTGAAGTAAGGTTATAAACGGCACTTTATTACTTAGATTTTTTTATGGGCATTAAGTGGCCATCAATACTTGGCAAGCGCAGCGTGGAGCCTTCCGATAAGGTGGAGCAACAACTAGAACTTTTGCAACGGATGGAAAAATATAGCCGAGAATCGGGCTCAGTGGGGAAAGACCTATGTGTAAAAGTGGACTGATGTAAGCTGATTATGATGGAAAGGCATCAGTAGTCAGTGTCGGCGTCCGAGGTCTCGCGCGGCTTGATGATGCCTAGCTTGGTTGCCAGCGCCGCGACGTTGGCGCGGACCTCCTCCTGCACCAGGTTGAACGACATCGCCAGGAGAGCGATCCCGAACAGCAGGTACAAGGAGCACAGCGCAATAGAATGCACGGCTGCTGCTGGCTCCTCCGTGTTCTGACCCTGTGAGCCCAAAAATAACGTATGAAGTGCTGTTTTTATTTAGTTTCATGTAAAAGAGCTTAATTCAGACCTATTTTCACAAATAAGTTGGTTTTATGTTATAGGATTTTATGATGTATTGCAGTCGATGTAACGAAAGCAGCAGGATGACCTCCAGCAGAGAGAGATGGCGAGACATCGTGAAGTGCATATCTAAATCTGTCCCTCCGATACTACTACGTAACGATCACGATCGCTCTGACAAGAGCGAATCGACTGATAAGAAGAAGTATATTAGTCACCAAAAATATTTCGTAAAATTTGTAAGACAGAATTGAATTATCATAAAATAAATTAATCTACAAGTATTTTATGATGGATCTGATAGTTCACAATCTAAAAGTACCTATGAATAATTACGTAGAAATGGTACCTACGTGATGGTTGCCAGATTTTTAGAAAATCTCACTGCACATAAGAAAGTAAACATTTATTAAATGAAGAATTGTAAAACGTTATTAACCTTCTCAAATAAGTAGGTATACTCCTACGTTAAATTGGTGTTGCGTTCCGGACTATTGGTGTGACTCAATAAGTAATCTCTTTGTCCAATATTAAAAGCCCTCATTGGTGGAGGCACTAAATTGATACCTGTGCAGGGACAAAGTCACCAAAGCCGATGGTGGTGAGCGTGATGAAACAGAAGTAGGCGGCGTCCAGGTACGCCCAGCCTTCCCACTGCTTGAACAGGAACGTCCCGGCCACGATATACGACGCCACCAAGAACACACACAGCCAAATCGGGACTGGTTTTATCTGTAAAATTCGGAACAATTTAGTCAATTATTAAATTAACTTTAAATCTGCGGTATTGCATTTTTTTGTGTGGCTCTACTTGCCAGTTCTAAATGCCTTGATTGTTTTCAAACATTATAAAATAATCAGTTTTGTTTTTACTATTAACATTTTCAACTTACCTCTTCCTTCACAGGAACTTCGACTACGTAGATTTCTGACTGGCGGGAGCCCCAAACTGAAATCATAATTATTTTTATTTTTGCATTACACGTAAATTCATGTTAAAATGAAATACATTCATTTTATTTTATTTGTATATCTCTTAATTGCTCAAGTACATACCTGGAGGTCGACTCCGTTTGGGTATTGCAACTTCGTCACTCCAATCATCTCTTTCTGGGGAAGGTGTCTATAAAAACATTTATTACATTTGTACTAGACATACTTTTGTCTTAATTTTAATGAGCAGTAACGTGCTCTGTGTCTGTACAGCAGTAGGTACCCCTCTAACGAGGGGGTACTAGAGGGGGTAAACAGTGGCTAAAATTTGCTGTAAAAAATATCAACAAGACAGGCGATAATGATGCTTGTTCCTATTGCTAAAAAACTATCACCTCCTATGATATGCCCTTTTCGTTTCAATAGGGAAGCACACGCAAAGCTAATCACAGATAGCGCTAGCGTTTTTGGTCTGGTCTTAACCAATTCTGTTGGTTAAATTACACAAAAATATATTCGCACTGTAGTATGTGTACACAGGCATCGTTTAGAATGGACATACTAGTTAAGAAATGGGTTTATATTGGGTTTGATAATATGCACAAGGGTCAAGCTTATGGTCAGCAGTGGACGTCCTATGGCTGAAATAATGATGACTTTGACGATGAAAGATCATAGCACATCGATCTGTAAAAACCTGGACTGGCTGCTTACAAAATAAATTAAAATAGCCTATTGATTATCGCTATTTTAGCGCTGTAGGTATAGGCAGAGTCATATGTCGAAATAGAGTATACGTCGAATTAGAGTATACGTCGAAATTTACTCTCGGTACTCTCACTTGAGGACCTTGTGGTGTTTCAAATGGGCATTCAGAATGAGCTAACATTTGTGTGGGACAGCTAGTCTAATTAGGTAGGTACGTTTTTATAGTTCGATAGCAGAACCAATGTTTAATTAATCACTATGAGCAGACCAAACAGCAGGTCACACACTCCGATCGGGATAAATGTAAAGTGTGCTTCCCCATTATATTTTTTTTAAATTTTTAGTTCCTCACATAATGCCTGTATGGCCTGGCGCCATCCTCGACAGTGTGCAGCCGCCGCAGCCGCCGGCCGCGCAGGTCGGGCCTCCGCCCCTCCTCCACGTCGTCCTCCCAGCGGTGCTCGTACTCGTAGACGGCGCTCTTGGCCCGGCGCCCGTGCTTGCGCTCCGCCCCGTACTCTTCTCGGTCCCGATCGTAGTATTCCGACCGACCGCGGTCCATTCTGAGATACATTTGAGATATGGTAATAGGATCAAACAGTAAAACAATAAAAAATTATACACAGCACTTTTAAGTACTGTGTATAGATCCTCTCCGACATGGTATTCTAAAGAAAAGGCAAATGTTAATCAAAGAGAGGACTGTCACAACTACTTGTCGCGTTCTTTTTAATCAGAAGTCTCAAATTTTCTACAGCAACGGGATCATGCCACTACCTACAAGATCAAAAAGTATAAACTTTGAACTTAGGCTGATGCTACATGTATGTTAACCTGTAAAATCGAGTATCTATTTGGTAAAATAAAGCATAATAATATGTATGTTTTATTGCTGTGGTCCATAATCATTATGTAAAATGAAACACTCACAACGTCGTTTATGGCACTTTGATTGGAGTGGTCTGCCGTTGCTATCCCACTCAACAATCAACTTCATCATCATCATCATCATTTCAGCCATAGGACGTCCACTGCTGAACATAGGCCTCCCCCATTGACTTCCAGATTGGCCGGTTGGAAGCGGCCTGCATCCAGCGTCTTCCTGCGACCCTTACCAGGTCGTCTGACCACCTTGTAAGTGGACGTCCTACGCTGCGCTTGCCGGTACGCGGCCTCCATTCTAGAACCTTTTTGCCCCATCGGCCGTCAGTTCTACGTGCTATGTGCCCCGCCCACTGCCACTTCAGCTTGCTAATCACAACAATCAACTTATGTGTAGGTTTCCTCAAGATATTTTCCTTCACTGTCTTTAAGAAGACTTTGTTTTGTTTTTTTTTATTTAGGTAAATGAATGAAGTATTAGCCTACCTAAAGTCATGTCGATCCCTCCTACTCCTCGGATTATCAAATTCGTAATCATCGTCCTCCGGGTCATAACCGCGGTCTCTTACATGATAGTCGTCTCGCTCCCTCATTCTCTTGTTCCTTTCCTCCAACGCTTTCCTTTCTTTATAGTTTTCGTAATCGACATCATGGAGGTCGTGCATTTCAAACATGTTTCTATTGTCTTCTGTTTCATAATGCCTAGAGTCATCAAAGTCCCTTCTTGGCCCATAATCTGGTTTGGATTTTGAAGGTCTTGGCAAAGATTTACTCCGTAAATCAGTCTTTGATGTCAATTTCTTCTGATGATTATCTAACTCCTTCAATGCCGCTTCTAAGTCTTGTAAGGGTAATGAGATTTTTGGAAAATCTTCTGCAATTAAACAAGATTTGTTACTTTTCTGTTCCAGCTAATTTATAATATTTCATAACGCATTAACTGTTGCCTACCTTCTTCGTCTTCATAAGTATCTCGGCCATATTTTTCATATTGAACTGGTGATCTATCATCGCGATCAAATTCTTTGGGAGCTGAAAATTTTGTTCTGATAATAACAATCCCTAAGTAAGGCGCTACAGTTTTAACTAGAATTAGAGTTTTGGTTAGAGAACAGCTAGCACAAATAGAGCTACATTAATATTATGAAGGTGCAATAGGTGCAATAGCAAGAGATTGCAACCCCGCCATCATTTTTCGCAGTCGACACTTGTACTAACCTAAAGTAAATACTAACCTCAAAATTCGTATAAAATATAAAAGTTTTAATCTACATTATTTTGATACTGAATCGCAAAACTTACCATAGCCCCTAGCATACATAGAGGGTGGCTGCGAGCGGGTCCGCGCGTGCGCAGGCGGGCCCGCGTGCATTGGCGGTGGCGGTGGCGGTCGCGGTCGTCGCGCCCGCCCACTGCTGTACCCGCTGTCCCGATACCTGCCGGTGTACCAAACTTCTTATAAACCAAAACACAAGATCAATTTTCGTTGGTTATATGGTATTTTTCTACTCAAATTTTTTGACGACTTCCATAATCGAGAGGCGAGCATACCGAACTTGGTGTCACTATCTCTGAGGTTTTGGGTTCGATTCTCGGTCGCTCAATATAGAAAAATTGCTTTTACATATTGTCTCGGGTCTGGGTGTTGCGATACCGTCGTTGTTTCTGATTTCTGTAACACAAGTGTTTGAAGCTACTTATCATATGATCAGAGCATTGTATGTGATATTGTCCAATAATTATTTATTATTATTTATTTATTTATTGAAATAAGATAACTTTTTAATGGGACAAACATCGATATCTCATTTTTGGAAGACTATTATTATTTTCTTATTGGAACTATAGCACCACTTTGAAACACATGCCAGTTGTTAAATATTTTAAAAAATACAATTTCCCAAGAATGAATTACTTGTTTTGGCCAATCTGATGTTTGGAACTACAAGTCTGTTTTTGTTTCTTGTGTTATATGAGTGAATATCACTTGTTTTTATAAAAAGATCTAAATTTTTGCGAACGTACATGATAATATCAAATATGTAGGTATTGAGAGGCTACAGTGAGTATGTTGATTTCTTTAAATAAATCTCTCAAAAACAATTTTGTGTACTTACCTGCAATCTGTGTCAGAGTGCGCTCGCTCCACTGGACGGCGCCTGCGCGTCGACCCGCGGGTGCTGGCGCCGCGAGCTGAGCGCCTGCGCATGAGAAATAAATACCTACTCGAATCTCTTGCCCTCCAGTGTGTCCTTCCTCCTTATAAACTCATGGTCATGTTAGTTAGGATATTCAAAAACTGAATTGAATCCCACTTAAATGAAAACAAATCAATTTAACATTTTATAACCGTAATAACAAAAAATATACCTCATAGAAGGATGGTGGTGACGATGCCTTCGCTTTGGCGGTCGAGTGCACACGTAACAACATACGCGCCAGTACAAAAATCTAGAATAGATTAGAATTGTTTATTTGCGTTTAAACAGGTTAGGTACACTGAAGGTCTTACAATTCGTTTAATGTACGGCCCATTTAGCCATTAGGTAACAATAGCATGCGAATGTATAACATAATCTATACAGGGTGTAACGAAAAGGTGAAATAAAACTTTAAGGGGTTATTCTGCGGCTAAATTACATCAACTTTTACTATGGGACCAACATCGAAATCTCAAAAAAAAAAATGACGTTTCCATACAAACTAATGCCAGCTGGTCGCGTTTTAGTATGGGAAAGTGTTTTATTTTTGCGAATTCGATGTTGGTCCCATAGAAAAAGTTGATGTAATTTAGCCGTAGAATAACCCCTTAAAGTTTTATTTCACCTTTTCGTTACACTGTATATATAAAAATGAATCTCTATTTCCCTTGGTCATCGCATCACGCGTGAACGGATGGAACAATATCGCTAATTCTTTTTTGTTCTGTTATTTAATGTCAAGAGAAGGTTTTTTTGAAAGAAAAAATTAAGAAAGTTGCGTAGATTTATTTTTATGAACGACCACGCGGACGAAGTCGCGGGCAACAGCTAGTTTATTATAATTATGTTATAAGATTCATTACATTAATTTTATAAGACTATTAATCTACAATATAATAAAATTGTATTATAAGAAATAATTAAATGTAAATATGACTAATGCGGCTAAAGTACTAATTATTACCAATATGTCAAAAGGTAAGTCTCCCGGACCGGACACGACGGCCTATTTATAGAACATTTTAAATATGCTGGGGTTCACCTAACACGTATTATTGCAATGTTTTTTTAAATTTAAGTCCAGGGCATACCTTTGCCGATAGCTATAGATACAGTTGTAGTAAGCACCTATCCATGCTATTTAAGAGCTATGCTCTTGTCGGTGGAGTCTTTTCCATCTCTCCCTGCATTCTGCGTCTCTTTTTACATCTTGATACGACACAGTATTCAGTTTATCCTTTATCTGCTGTATGTAGCTTATTCTTGGACTTCCTCGCTTTCTTTTTCCCTCTATTATGGATGTGAGACGTGGACGTTGACCAAGAGGGGCAGAGAAAGATTGAAAGCATTTGAAATGTGATGCTGGAGTAGAATGGAACGCATTAGCTGGACGAAAAAGGAGACAAACGAGGAAGTTTTGAAAATGGTTAACAAGAGGAGGACTTTGTTGGAAACAATTCAAAATGGGAGGAGAAGAATGTTGGGACACCTGATTCGACATGACGATTTTATGAAAACTATTTATATGTAGAAGAAAGAGTAGAGTAAGAACCTATTGTTGAAAATAAGACTGGTGACACTTCTTCACGATGCCCAATTTTATTTGGTGTAAACAGGTGTACAGGGGTAACTACAGAAAGCGCCATTTCCAGTCTCAAGTCACTGCCAAGTATTACACAAGGCGGTAAACGCCGGCATATGAGTGCTTCTTGGACTTAACTAAGACTTTCGATGAGGTCAATCAGCATACATTAAAATAACGCCTTCAGAGCGCTGCTGCAGCTGTCGCGGTTCTGCAATGCCTTGGGAATGTTCGCGGACGCACGAAATGACGGGTTCCATTTTTATTTTTTTTTAAGTAAGTAATTATTTATTTGCATAAAACACGGTACATTTAGTTTTTATCTTTAGGCATGGCACATACATGTTTTATCGATCTATCGATAAGCAAATGTTCGCTATCGTCGTGCATTTAACATTAATATACAGACAAAAATTATATAATAAGCAATTAAATTATTTTATTATTACATTGATTTCAAAAATATTAGTTATTATGTCAAAAGATGTGTTACATTTCTAAAAAGGGTCAGAATATTGTAAAAAAAAAAATGTCAATTAAAAATTATACTTAGTCGTCAATGTCAATTGTGCAATAATACAATACAATGTCAGGCGATTAGCGCGAAAAAGCCTCATCCTTATTGAGACGTATGAGGGGCAGCAGCAACAGCGTTTTAAGGGAAATTACTGCTTGTTCTGATTTTCTTACAAAAACATTGGATATTAATAGTAACAGGCCAAGTAAAATAATATAAATTGAATATTTTTACAAACTTACTCCACTAACATAGTTCATAAGAACAATTGTTACTTAACACATCAACTAACAAATTATGGATAAAAATCTAAAACAAATGATTATTTATTTACCAGTAACATATTTTCAAATTCAAAATGTTATTATTATGTAGCGTTGAAATGTATATTTTTAATATTTGACGCAAAATTCGCATTCTGTAGTAGGTGAACTTCTCAATATAAACACCGTTTGCGTTTGATGTATAAATACATTTTTGTAATTGGTACACTTCTCTTATCGAGCACTTCTTGAAATAAACACTTGCTTTAAAAGAATATTATCTTTATGATACCTACTGATGATAATCATCATCATCATTTCAGCCATAGAACGTCCACTGCTGAACATAGGCCTCCCTTAATGACCTATCATTGGGGGATTGCCAATACTCGCCACGCTTTGGCAGGCGGCGACGGCAAGGCGGTAAAAAACGAGCGCAGTTTTTTATAAGATTTCACACGTAGACGCTGCTGCCCGTCTCGTGCTACAGGAATTAGTCGCCTTTTACGACACAATATTTAGTGAAATTTATCACAAGTTTTTCCGTGCTTCGGAAGGTACGTTAAAAGTTAGTCTGTGCCCTGCAGTAGGATGTATACCTATATAGGTACCTATACTTTACTGATGATCAATAAGCGCCTATTGTAACGGTGTGAGCACAATCTCGCTTCAAAGCGCTAATAGATGTAAATTCTAAAAAGTAATTTGTTACCTGAAGGAAGAAGCCATCACGTCTCCAATGTTCGAGAGGCAAAGCAGCATGAGGGGGATGCCCAGGATAGCGTAGAAAATTGTCACCACCTTGCCAGTCTGGGTCTTCGGAGCTATGTGCCCGTAACCTAATTTTAAAATCCAAATTACTTACAAAGAAAAAAACTTTCTTAGGTCAAAATAAAAACAATAAATTAAAATGTCGTTGTTTTTAGGGTTCCGTAAGAACAGGGCTTCATTTCTGTTTACTTTTGTCATAGAAGGTTATATATTTTTAGTGAAATTTGGTAGACATTTCCAAAGAATATGTGTTGAATAATTAACAAGTTAATATATCGTAACAAAACATACGAGTGCAAAATTTGGTGTTGTCGAAATATAAGTAAAAGTAGTCATGCGTGAGTTGGGCTTGTACAGTCAACGGCAAGTCAACCTACTCAAAAAGTAAATGGTCAAGTAGATGTAAATGGTTAAGTATATGGTCATGGTAAAACCGATTGTCTGACATGTAGAGATAAAAACTAAACCAATTTATTTCTGCAAATAGGCCTAAATTAAGCTCTTTTATACTTCCTTTTTTTTTTACCCTACCACTTCGGGACAATTGTGGGCTAGCGCCGAGAAGAAGCAGCGCAAGGAACTCGGTTACTATTGTCAGCCTCTTTTTAAATAGTTTTACATAACAAGATAATATGTACCTGTGCGAGCAGGGCAGTATTTAATTCCATACATTTTTATCAATTAAATAATCATTTACAGTGTAATAACCTTTTTTCATTAAAACCATCTTGACATGCGATTTAAATTTATGTACAGGTAGTTCAGCAATAGACTGCAGCAATTTGTTAAAAAAGCGAATACATTTTCCCATGAACCTACTTTATGCAGTCTGACATTTGGAACGGCAAGTCTGTCTTTATAATATTATGATTATGAATGTCACTTTTCTTAGGAAATAGATGCAGGTTTTGACGAATGTACATAATATTTTCATAAATGAATTGAGAAGCCACTGTTAATATATTAATTTCCTTGAACAAATTTTTTAACGAGTCTCGGGGTCTAATGTCGTAAATTGCCCGTACAGCTCTCTTTTGTAGTACAAAGATAGACTCAATATCTGCTGCTGAGCCCCATAACAATATTTCATATGACATAATACTGTGAAAATAGCTAAAATACACTAATCTTGCCGTTCCAACATCAGTCAATTGTCTTATCTTTCTCACAGCATAAGCAGCTGAACTAAGTCTTCCTGACAGAGTCTCAACATGAGCACCCCATTGCAGACGGGAATCTAAAGTTATTTCCAAAAAGGTAGGAACTAGACGTATCTAGTCGTTCATTCTTTACAGTAAGATATGTTGGGACTTGCTTTACGTTCGGCATTGTGAATTTAATACATTTTGTTTTATTTGCATTGAGCATAAGATTGTTGGTTGTGAACCAATGCGACACTTGCGAAAGAACATTATTTACATCGTTAATCATCAATATCAATGAGAAAAATTGACGTTCTGTGGTAGGTTGACGAGGTGTTGACTGGACTATGGAATCCACCGTCAAGCCAAAAATAACAGCGGATCCAGATATGCGAGTATCGCACTTTGCCAATTTTTATCTCATCGAAGTACCTACTGAGAGGCATTATTTACCGTTTTGCTTAGTTCATAATCGTTATTTTTATTATATGATCAAATGTGCCTGTGATTCATAACTTAGCTAAGTTGAAATCTGTAATCATAGATTAATTCCACTTAATTAATCGTAACGTTTCAAGTAAGCAGTTACCTGGTACTTATTATTTTGTAGGCAACCTTCCATCATGGAAATAGAAATCATCTTAATACAGATATTCATCAAGACAAAGAACTCATGTTTTGCCATTGTTGTGGTATGCAAAAATATCGCGTACTTATATTAATATTTGATAAAATTTTTACGTCCAACGGTTACAATAATTAATTAGATTAAATAGTCGTAATAAATATAAATCGATTTAGTGTTTTGTAATGGTTTAAAAAAATAATCCTATCGGCTTGTGGGTTCTCGTGAAAAACAATGGGTATGTTTTTTTTTTCATTCATTAGGAAGGGCAGAAAAACTGTTAACATTAACTGATTTAATCTTACACCACATTAATACGACAGAACTAGTCCATTTTACCAAAATAAACAACATTCGGCCTTCGGTGGACGAACGGAATATTGCATAATGAACACGCTGAGCAACACGACCGGTCGATAAGTCGTGCGGTGACGTCACACGTTCAGTACACGATAGCGCGCCTACACATTGATGATTTCGACACTTATTCTCAAGCATCGGTGGTTCAGTGGTAGAATGCTCGCCTGCCACGCGGGCGGCCCGGGTTCGATTCCCGGCCGATGCAAGCCTTTTTGGAGTTTTTATTGTATCGGTGTGAGAATTTGGTACGATTATGTCGTAATAATAATCATATATCTGGGGGCACGGCAATGCCAAAAAAAAGCGGCAAGGCTGTACCATCCTTTTAAGCAGTTCAGACTATTTTCGACCCCATATAACTTCGTTGTAGATAAAACTGCTTGAATTTTCAGTAACCAAGCAGGCATTGTACAAACACGGTATAATTTTGATTTTATTTAATTTGAAACAGTAGTTTAAGAATTATAACTAGTCAAAGTTTCTTAATTTTGTCACTCACTCACTGATATATATTTACATTCGATTACTAAACAATATAATTTAATATACAGTGTGTAACAAAAAGGTGAAATAAAACTTTAAGGGGTTATTCTACGGCTAACTTAAATCAACTTTTTCTATGGGACCAACATCGAAATCGCAAAAAAAAAAAACACTTTCCCATACTAAAACGCGACCAGCTGGCATCAGTTTGTATGGAAACCTCTTTTTTTTTTTTTGAGATTTCGATGTTGGTCCCATAGAAAAAGTTGATTTAAGTTAGCCGTAGAATAACCCCTTAAAGTTTTATTTCACCTTTTTGTTACACACTGTATAAGTATAACTAGTGAGATACATTGTGTTTTCATGCGATGGCCAAGTCAATCTATTTATTTAAAACATTTATATCTTTAATATTGATATGGTCACTATGATGTTGTTAGGTTAGCTCATTTCGTAATAACTTAAGACAGAAGGCCCCTTGAGTAGGGACTGAATTTTGCCGATTTGGTATTACATGGATCTCACAACTTTTTACGGTAGAAAAACTGAGTTGCGAGACATGTTTTTTCTACAAATTATGTTTTTGATTGCATAACTTATACCAGCTACTCATAATATGGACAATACGAAAACAATCATAATTATCAAGCTCTTCGCATAGACTGCCTATGATTCATCAAGTAGGTAACATAACAAACATTTATTTATTTCTGCAAAAAGGTGGTCCGTTTAGGTACGTCGTGGTCAAATCCGCCCATTAAAAACATTTTAAAAAAATAACATATTGATACAAAAAGATCAGTAACTTGATTATAGCCTGTATTAGAGCAAATCATTCAAACTCATTCCGGTGATTTGTTAAAATGAGGTTAAACAAAAAACTAAGTTTATAATTCATGGTTTATTTTTATAATTTGGAATGAGTATTTACATCATTTTAGGGTTCATTGATTGTAATTTTATGTTTCACTGATCAGGCATACGTAAACGAGACACAATAGAAATTCCATTGTTATGCGGTCTCATGAGAACACTTGGATGTTAACGGGTTAATATTTCATTCACGCTAAGACTAAAAAATAAGATATAGATAAAAATACATTTAAATACTTTATTAATTTTACATTTTCACACTAGGTATTAAACAAACAGAAAACTGATTATTTATGGATGTTTCTGGATATTCAAACTGGTTCGTAAGACTTTAAAACTATCTTCAAATACATTTCCAATAATTTATGGATCTAGGTAGAACTATACCTAAATGACGTTGAAAATACAGGATGCAGGCCGCTTCCAACCGGCCAATCTGGAAGTCACTGGGGGAGGCTTATGTTCAACAGTGGCTATCGGCGTCCTATGGTTAAAATGATGATGATGATGAAAAATACCGTCCAAGTGCTATTCGGGTTCCATACCACCGTATTTTCTTCCATGTAGTTCGGGATACTTAGCACGAGCCCGACTTTATTTTTCTAGTCTAGAGATAAACAGACAGACAGCCTGGTCCACAATTCACCAGATTTCATCATTAATGGTAAAGGGTACGCGTCATTATCACATTATGTATCACACCATGTCTTTTGCTTACAATTTTTATTGTTGACTTCTTTGAAACAAAAATTGGTACCCTTTTCTTCGCTCGTTTATTGCATGGAGGATCATTGGTCGTTTGAAAATATTGTGAGTGTGCAAACACCATTTTTCGATTCGGGTATTTGTATAATATTAAACTTTAAACCAATTTAAGCTGTAAAATGTAGTTGGAGAAGAAAATTACTTAGATGATGTTGTTAATTACGTAAAACGGGTAGCAAATACCGCATACTGTAATGCGCGACTACGGAACTCAACGCGTAGCCCGACACACACTTTGCCGATTTTTCCTAGTATCAGGTAAGCACTTCATGTTATAGCCAAGTTTGACGTTTTGTTTTATTTAACAATCTAATAATATCAATACCGACAAACATTACCTGGACTTGATCTTGCTTTATTCAACAAATAGTCCGAGTTCTTTTTTAACAAATCGAAGCGATTTCCGTCATGTTATATGAAACGGATGCCGACGAGGTCGCCTTCTTGCGGAGCGAACAACAAAACTGCCCAATTACTGTCTGATTAGCCGCTCGAATGATCCACATGGTTTATTGATACTAGGTATAGAGCACACATGCGCAGTAGCAGGTAGAAAATCACCGCTAAGGAACTCTACCTAGGTACCGAAAAACACTAAACAAACAACTGAATATCAGATATTAATAAATAAATAAAAAATGCTTTTGTATGTGTATTCTCATATTTAATAAAAACCAATAAAACCAATTTATTTCTGTAAATATGCCTAAATTAAGCTCTTTTACACGTCCCTATATACATTTTTTACGCTACCACTGCTTCGGGACAATATTATATAATAATAAAATACCCAAAAATATAAAATAGAAATAGAAATAGTATTTATTTATTGCATAAAATATGGTAATACAGGTGGTCACAATAATAATGTAAGGACTTGCCTTTAAATAGATTAAAAGGTGCCCTTTATAAGTGGCTAAATGAACACTGTTTTTACAATATTAATGAATATCTTAATCTGATTTAATGTGAACCGGTGATTTCGAATTTTAATAGATGGACTTGATTTACTTTACATTTTGTGACATATTATAATTAATATTGACATTACTATTGCTACTTGACATTCCGAAAAATATTTTGTTTGAATTTGATAATGTTATTTAATTTTACATAATTATAAAAATGTACTTGCATGCTATACTTAGATGGCTGAAAAAGCTGAACTTCCTGTCAAAAGTAACACCAAAATGTACCCTTTTTCAAAGGCAAATAAATATTCATTACATTTCATTTAATATGAACAGTTCGCTTCTTAATCTTGACATTATAAAAATAAAATTAAAATAAATCTCTATTTCCCTCGGTCATCGCATCACGCGTGAACGGATGGAACAATTTCGCTAATTCTTTTTTTGTTGTTTTAATTATTATCAGGAGAAAGTTCTTTTGAAAGTTACGCAGAGATTCCTTTATGAATAAACCAAAGACCACGCGAACGAAGTTGCGGGCAACAGCTAGTACATTTATATTTTTTACATTTTTGTCAACGGATATGCAATTTTCATACTTCGAAACTTTATACTATTAAAAAAAAAATTGCTGACCCAATTTTAGTTTTTCCCGAATCATATTTTTTTCGGAAAAAAAATCTGATTTTGTTTCTTTACAAAACATGTCCTTAAAATAATTGCGTTCATAACAAATAAAACATCGGTCGAGCCGGTGTTATCTACGAATGTTGTTAAGGTAAATAATTTCAGAGTATTTTTTAAATATTTTCGATTTGTAGACGACAAAATAGTTGGCTAATAATAATAGCTGGCTGTTTTTGTTAATCGGGCTGTTTTTTTTTAGTTTTTCGGATTCAGGTAACATTGATTAGGTGATCTGAATTCATTGCTCTCAAGTGTAGTACGATACTTAAATATTTTTAATACAACTGTAAAAAACTATAAAACATACATAAATTAAGTAATCTTGTATGTAATGTGGGTTAACAGTAACAGTCAAAACATTTTTGAGGTACTTACGATACATTCGCAGTAAGCACAGACTTTTTGGCGGTCACCCGCGGGAAAGCACGGAGGTCGGCCATTGTCTCGACAATTACCGAACGAAGGCTAGTCCCATTTCGCGGTATGATATTGTGAATCAAATTATGTTATAATTGACCGTCGGATGTTTGTTTGATGTTGTATACTAGGAGACGGTCTTTATAACTTTTAAGTGACAGCTGCTGAATATTGCTGGGACCAAATTGTTTGAATCCGAAGTAGGTTACATGAGAACATAATTTAAAAAGTTTTATGTGGAGGAAGAAAAACTACTTGCAGCTTCATTTTAAATTCAAATGGTAATTGATACTAATGACATTCTTTTTGTCTATTTCTTAAAATCAAATCAAATCAAATCTTTTTTTCATGAATTTTATTCATACTAATATGTTATTATAATATTAATATAGGTGTATTAAAATAAAAGAATATTCTTTAAAAAAAAATATTGGGCATAATCTTGAAGAATATTTTAATGATAAATTTGACAGCTAAAATAATTTGACTTGAAATCAGTTACAGGTTTTACAAATTAATACTTAAATCAATCATATTACATATAAGTAAATTTTATTTAAAAAAAATAAAACCGACTTCAAAACACTAAAATGCTAAAAATAATCCTAACACTTAAGTACCTTATTAGTACGTTTGGAGTCGGTGCCAGCCGATGAGAGATTCAATGTTTTTGTTTTCACCGACTCCAAAAGTAACTGATTAGGTACTTAAGTGTTAGGATTATTTTTAGCATTTTAGTGTTTTGAAGTCGGTTTTTTTTTTTTTAATAAAATTTACTTATTTCATCAATTTTTAGTGATAAATCCTAATCTAACTGCTGAACACCGATTTCATCCCCTATTACTCCTACCCTTAGGGGTGATTTTTATTTTGTAAACTTTTAGCATATTATCTTTGAAGTATAAAATTTATATGGGACCTCTGAAGTATGATCTACCAAACAAAAAAAGAATCATTAAAATCGATTCATAATTGGCGGAGTAATCGCGTAACAAACATACAAAAAAAAAAAAAAAACATACAGTCGAATTGAGAACCTCCTCCTTTTTTTAAAGTCGGTTGAAAAGTCAAGTACACTAACCTAAATTATTATTATTACAATTTATAATCAACAATGTCAAATCGGGAGTGAATGTACCCAAAACACTTGCAGCATTGCCCCGCTGAATGGCCACGGCAAGCTTCTACACCAGAAATCTCTCTCTCAGTCGTCGACATATTCTTTTGAAGTATATCATTAGGCTCTAAATCTGATCAGAAATTACTGACTGTGACTATAGGAGTGATGATGATGACGCGAGTACTGTAGGTTATGTTCTAATTCAAGAGAAAAACATGATTCCCTACATTCCCTAGTTCTATTCATTTTATTTTACGAATTGTTTCCCGTGATGGTCCATATTCGGCTTAATCTGATGTGGCTATTCAACAAAATCTATGAAGAGACCAGCCGAAAATCGAGAAAGGCGACTGTTTACAATGTTTTGTGAATGCGTGTGTCAAGGCTACGCTCTTTCCCACGGCGCGGCCTTCAACTTGTCTCGCTTGTCGCTGCGCGTGCGCCGGTTTGGGTTTCCTATCGCTCTACGAAAGTGCTCAGCACACAGTATGTGAACTTTGAATCACACTATAGTCTCAAGAATATATAATTATTATATAATCTTACTTTATTATTTACAAATGCGAATGTTTGGATGAATGAATGTTTGTTACTCAATAACGCCAGAAAAGGGTCATGATTTTAGCACAGGAATAGATTCTAGTCTGGAATAGCAGACAGGGTACTTTTGATCCCTGAAAAGGGTATGGTTCCTGAGGGACGCAAGATAACTCTCTTAGAGGAAACGCTTCTTACCATTACTCGTAGATGGCGCTATTAAATTAAAAAAAAAAAAAGTGAAATAGTACATTGTTACCCAAGAAGTGAAAGTAACTTATTTAGTCACGAGACGGGGTTTAAATAACCTTTGACCCGAGGTAAACACTTTGCTTTTCATTACGAATACAAGGAAAGTAAAAATAAAAACATGAATCAGCTAATGAAAAAATGAGTAAATCTTAACAAAATTCTACCAAAGAGCATGTAATCACTACGTTCTAAAAAACAAATGAAGATCAAATTTCCGCGTTCCCGCCTATTTTTTTTTGTGGCCGGTCAGGTATTCTGCCATTATTTTTCATTTTTATCATTAAAAAATTGGTAAAAGAAATAGTTGAAAGTAACTTACTTAAAGTAAGGTCATCTAAAAATATATTCTTTAATTGATTCTTAACTTTACGTTATTTCAATTTTATGTCGCGCTGTTATTGAGTGGCTGTAACGAAAGTTGGAACAAGGTTAATTAAAAATGTAAAAATAAAACTAGTTATTTTAAAATATTTTAACAGCTGTCAGTTGAAAACAATTTTCCCTAGCTCCCTATGCAGCTATGGCTGAAAAGTATTACTTTCAACCCGCTCCTCAGGAAACTTCAGACCTACTTTTGTGTTACCTACGAGTGTGAGTAATAAAAAATATACGTAACACTAGCGTCGTTTGCATGATCTTTAGTTTAGACTGACTATGATTTTCCAAAAACCGAAGGAGGAGTCGATGGCAACAGCTAGTTTTTATAAGCAAGTAGCACCAAAAGCACTAAGTAGATCAAAGTCAAAGTGAAAAATCATTTATTTAGTTTTGGACAGAAAACTGCCACTTATGAACGTCAATAATAACATTATTGGCCCATATGGGGAGAACATGTCTCCTTATTTTTTGGGCCCTACTACCGCTTCGGGACAAGACACAGACAATCTGGCAAGTGCTAAGAAGAAACGCCGGAACAAATTCAGTCACCACTAGCTGCCACAAAAAAAAAGGAAAAGAAAATAATGTATACCTGTGCGAGCAGTGCAGTATTTAATTCCAGACATTTTTGTTATCTATATAGTCATTAACAGTATAATAACCCTTTTTCATTAAAATAATCTTAACATGCGATTTAAACTGAAATATGGGTAGTTCAACAATAGACTGTGGTAATTTGTTAAAAAAGCGAATACATTTCCCCATGAACGAATTACTCACTTTATGCAGTCTGAAATTTGAAACAGCAAGTTTATCTTTATTCCGGGTATTAAAATTATGTTTGTCACTTTTCTTATCATTGTCTTGAGATCGGATAGTGGTTTATTTCTTTGTCAGAGACAAAAATACATACTCGTACATATCATAAACCTACATTGCCTGCTAAAATCATGACCCTCCCTTTTGACTTTGCCGTAGTCGGGCAACTATCAGTCATTTGTTTCATTTTTAATTTATTATTAGACGTCACCAATGGAAGACCTAGGGTTCTACTATAATCGTTTAATTAACTGGAAAAGTGGTGTAATAAATATCTATCCTATTGCGGAGCGCCAACTCAAGTAGGTAATAATATTGGACAACATTACATACATTGCATTGCTCTGATCCTAAGGTAAGTAGCTAAAGCACTTGTGTTACTGAAATAAGGCGAGATAATGCAGAAAAGAACGGTTGCTACATCGACTCGTCTGGGAATCGAACCCGGTACCTTATAGATGGCAACTCTGTGCTCGCCTCACGGCTACGGAGTTCATATAAAAGTCATAATGTCTTTAATAACCAATGAAAGATAAATAATATCGTCAGGAAGACCAACCTTCTTCGAGGCAGTGTGTCGGTGTCAAGGGCAAGAGCTTTTGGATTATGACGTCACTACGTACGCGCAACGCAAGGGATGACCTCGGGCTGTTGATTTTTGGTGCAAAAGACATCAACATAAGATACATACGAGTATGCATTTGTTTAACGAGTTTCTTTGCTGCTTCTTCTCGGTACTAGCCCACAAAATTGTCCCGAAGCAGTGGTAGGGTAAATAAAATTGGGATGAGTTGAAGTGCTTAATTCAGGTTTTTTACAGAAATAAATTGGATTTTATTTATTGGTTCTTGAGGTTTTTTATTTCTTCCAAAATATTGTTAAATGGTATATAAGAGAACGACGACCCGATTTGGGACCATTTCAATATTACGATTATGTCATATTTATCATCATTATCATTATTTTAGCCATAGGATGTCCACATCTAAACTTAGGCCTCCCCTAGTGACTTCCAGATTCCGACTTTCCGATCCAGACCGGTCCGGTTGGAAGCAGCCTACGTCCAGCGACTTCCTGAAACCTTTACCAGGTAGTCTGTGCACCTTGTGAGTGGACGTCCAACGCTGCGCTTGCTATTTCGGACCTTCGCCGCTCATGATTTGATCCCAACTCTTTAGTTTTAAAGATTAGGGGGGTTTAATGTCACCCCCCCCCCTTCATGACCATGACGTAATATTACTAACGACTCTTTAGGTGTAGCGGCTCAGCTATTTAGCGTTGAACGCAAAGGGTCCAGATTTCTATTCCCGGTTCGGGTCAATTAAGAGAGCGATCTTTTTCAAATTGGTTCAAGTCTGGGTGTGCTAGGAGATGCCCCTGGCTAAAATACATCGTCTGGTACCTCATAACACAAGAATGTTAATTTCTTAAACCTTAAGACCATGACAGTTATCCGTTAGTCGTATGGCGCATATTTATTTCATCATCATCATTCATCATTTCAGCCATAAGACGTCCACTGCTGAACAAAGGCCTCCCTCAATGACTTATCATTGGGGGGGGGGGGATTGCCAATACTCGCCACGCTTGGCAGGCAGGTTGGCGAGCACGCATTTCGCACGAAGACGCAGCTGCCCGTCTCGACCTTAAAGAAATTAGGCGCCTTTTACGACACGCCTACTGCTGGCGGTAGGAAAGTGTATTCTTTACGGCCGTTTCCACACAGCACTTACGGCCGTCCCCACACCATATTTATTTATGTTATCCAAGATGATTTTGAATGTCATTTTGCGTCATCAGTTTCCTTGTAAGATTTAAACCAAATCTCGATTTAGGCTTCTGCCAGTGGCCCATAATACTGCAGACCTGCTAATAATGCAACAATCCAACTACTCACCACTTTTCATTCATATTATAATTGCACAGGTAATTTTAATCCTCGACATAAAGCTATACGGAGATGATCATATTATTTAACTTAAAACAACTGAGAAAATTGCTACGAAAAGTTTATTTATTTTTGCACTTATTTATTTAAGCCTCTACTAATAATAAGTCATCATGTATTATTAAGGATTATGTTTAGTTATCTATAACTTTTTAACTAATTGTAAAGGAAATCAACTTTGAAAAAATAATGGCAGACTGATGTTAATATGAAGCACTTGGATTTGTTTCTTGTCTCTTTCATCTCTTGGGCTTGCTTGTTAGTTTTCTCAAACTATTTTAAACTTAATATTGAACATGTAGAGTTCATTATCAGTCGATAGTAGGTTGATGCGTCATTTACTGTACCTCAAGAACGCAGCCTGTAGGATAATAAAAATAACACATTATATATAGATAGCCTTTTTGTTTAGATATCAGGATAAGGTAAGATATAATACTTGAATAATAAAAATTTGATTATATGAAATACAAGTATTTCAATCCATTAGGTACTATTAAGTGTTCAGTGAGCGACGACCATTACAGCAGCATTGGTTTCGTCAACGCGGTGCGCCAGCGCAGCTGAAACGGCCGCAAAGCTCAGTTACATAACATAGGGCGCGAAGAGCGGTCGCCTCCGATAATGCTCCCATTTTTATCGAATTAATCAAGTTGTGAATAGTTTTTCATATATTATCAGTGAGTAATAAATATGAATTATTTTGGTAAGTGTTACCATTTTAAAAATAATAATTTCACAATAGATTCCAAAAGAAAAGTTAAAAATTACAATTTCTAATTTTATATTTTTACTTTATTGTAAAATTTAAAACAAATAATTTATTTTAACTTAAATTTCATTGATTCGTTCGTAATGAGAATTTTAAATGCTTTGCCTATATGGTATCGTTTTTGTTTTTACTTGAAAATAAGTTAGATCCATAGTAGTAAGATTTAACTATGAATTTAAACATTTTTCTAAATATTAATAACGAACTCTAACAAACTGGCTAACCGTTTCATATTATAGAGTCAACTAACAAATTAATGAATAGTTTAACTGTCATGGCAGAAGTCGTCACCGTCCGAATAAGAGATAATAACATTGTAATATCTACACTGCCCCTATAAAAGGACTTATTGCCTCAGAAATCCTTGGGCGTTTCGCAACCCTAGCCGCCCGCCCACCGGCCTTTAGTAGAACAAGCGCGAACATTTTCCGTAGAACACATACATTGCTGTGTTACCATTCATGAATATAACTATTTAGGTGCTAGAATATAAATGTATGCGTACTGTCATCGCACTACTATCATCGCAGCGACTGCGGACAAGTGTTAAGCATTGCGGCTTACCACAAAAACAGTTAACAGGAATTACTAAGCAGTTGTTATTTGCATAGATGTGATTCTGGTTCCGTTTTGCAAGATGCAAGTTTTGGTAATGTCAAATCGTCTAATAATACTTGTACCGAGGTTGAAAATAATACTTAACACTCAATCTTTTATTGTTTCCATAGTGAACTTAATAATAACTAAAAGACATTATGAGCCTTGTAGGAAACGGTAATTAAAAGAGGACCATTATGAATTTAGCGGTGACTATTTGTTAAATTATTATAATTAGTCGTTCAGGGTTTTTACTTACGGCATAATAGTGTTTAGAAATCAAAAGTTTTTTTAAGTTATTTATAAAAGTTTATTGGTTTTTATCGAGTCTGGGATTTTATTGTAGATATTTTTTTCTAGTAACAGGTACTTATATTATCTTCATTTGTACCTACCTATGTAATCAAATCTTAAAAATAGTTTTTAACCTACTTCTAACTGACGCATCGATTTAAAACTTTGTAAGTACATATTTGAGATTCGGATGACAACACAATAATTTGACACCATAATGCTGATCTGATGATGGAGTTAGGAAGTGGGTGGTAGAACTCCTCAATGACTACTAAAAACCTTCGTGTTTGGGCTTATTCGATTCGTTTTACCGAGTCCAGTACTTATATAAGTGTGTTTTATAGTTTTTGAAACTATGATATCAATAATTATTGAATTACGTAGGTAGTGACAAAAGACAATCACTGATGGCGATGAAAATTCAGAGAAAAGTAAGAAAAAAAAATTTATTTATTTATTTTATTTTATTCGAAACACCAACAGCATTGATACAATCTATGAATACAGAGTTATCATATAAACGTAGCTATTAAAATGAAGAAGAACTGTAGAGATTTAACAATATCTAAAACTGATATAATGAGTAAAAGGGCTGACGCCCTTATTGTGCAAATAGGAACCAATTTATGCGCACGAGTTTAATACGATCGTATTTACAAACAGCCCTACGTAACGGCCTGCCTTGTGTTTTGAAAATACGCGCACGTGAATGGCTAGCGTAAAAGATTATATATTATCATTACAACACTTTATCTATTGTTTAATGATCGCAAACTATCGCATACTAATATGATGACATAAGTTCTAGGAATTATAAACTAGAGCTAGATTGGTTTATATTTTTAAACAATACAAACAATTTTTGTCCAGATTTTTGACAAAACTTAAATATTTTGTATTATTAATTTAGATGGTTCCAAGATAAAAAGTATGTCAATTGATTGGTGATGTCGACTTTAAAACTCAAAAAGTTCCATAAATTTGTTACTTCATTATAGTGATGAAGACATACTATGAATCTCAGATCACCTAATCTTACATAAGAGGCATGAGGCTATAATCTCTTGAAACAATCATTGCTTTCAGAACTACCTAGGATAATACATTCTTGTGAGTCATATAAACAAGCGTTCATGATTGCAGAAATTATATCGGCATTATTATCTATGTGTGGTAATAGCACAACACTGAGGGTAATTGGATTAACACAGGTTGAAATTTGATATTGGCCGCGACTAGAGTTGTAAAGTGTCCGTCACGTTATAAATGTCTGACCAATATGACCGAGCAAATTGGACATTTTCTCAATGTGACCGGACATTTTGGACATTTATTGTCAGTAACGTCACATTCAATTCTATTGACAAACTATGAAAAAAAATCATTTGGGCACAAATATGTGCAATATTATAAAAGAGACAGGCTTTAGTAGTGGTGGTACTGGTGGTGCTCTTTAAAGAAATGAAATTTCTAAAATCTTTCTGCACAAATAAGCTAAAAAGTGTCGTATCGTTACGCGCGAGTTTTGTTTTTTAGTTCGATCCATATCCTTATATGTTTTATTGTATGTTTTTATGGTCTTATCTATTATACTTAACATTTAAGACTTACTTTAGTGGAATTCTTTTTTTTTAAATTTATACTAAAAAAAAATGTGACCATCGTGACATGTCCAATGTGACCGAGCATTTATCATAAATGACGGACGCTTATAGCATATGACCGTCAATTTACAACTCTAGCTGCGACCAATAGTAGGAAACCTAACTGCTAATATTTCTACTAATGCTGGACATAGCCTTTCTCGTAGAACGCTACAGCGATCGGCATTGGGTCGTTTGCATCTAGCAGCTTCCAACAACTTCAAATAGGTCGGCCGTGCAACTGCTTATATGGTAAAGGAATAAATGATTGAGTACTAGAAGTTTTTCCTTTAGAAGCAGGTTGAATCCAGCGGCTTCCTGCAACCTTTACCAGGTCGTCTGTTCAACTTGTGGGTGGACCTCCTGCGCTGCACTTGCGGGTACGTCGGCTCCTGCCCCATCGGGCGCTAATTTTACGTGCTATGTGCCCCGCTCACTGCCAATTTAGCTTGCTAAGTTTTACTGACTAGAAATCCTTTTGTTCGGTAAACATCTAGACCTACAAGACCTAGCCAATGTCCGCCAACGATTTCACATACTGTTCATTAAACTTCTGTAGAAGATGGCACTCTATGATGATGGTGATCGCAGCAGATGATAATGTATTTTTTTCATCACAGGTGTGGTGGTGTTTGCGGTGGCGTTATGCAGCGCGTGCGCCGACAAGTGGCGCTGGCCAGAGGGCGCGGCCTCCGTGCGCATCGACACCAAGGTGCGATTCATCGACGACGTGCCTCCGCAAAAGGAACACAAGTGAGTAGGAAACATGAATGGACATTGACAGTATTTTATTACAGAAAAATAATGAACAGTGAATAAACTTTTAATCTTACGCCCATTTTATTTTTAATGTTTTGTAGTAACAAAACGGCCTAGCCACATATTTGGACTAAGGTGTTTATTTATTTATTTATACTTTATTGCACAAATTGAAATCGTACAACAGATGTTCGAGTTTGTGAAGTTAGGGCTTGTAGAGTTCGCAACTTGCCTCTACATAAAGTCTGATAACTTTTTGACAGTACGACCCACACGGTCTAGTCTTGGCAACATTTTACATTAAAGAGTTTTTGGTGGGATAGTCCGTTTTCTTTATAGGTTTACATTCAAGAATTTTAAATCTGTATTTCCAGGTTTTACTTCCCAATCTCCCATACTTACTTTGACCCAAGGTTGGTACAAATTTGTCGTTGCTTGTTCAAGACTTCACTGCCTCGGCTTCGGAGTCTTGGTTAATAATATTAGTACTGTATTTGTCTATTGCGTTTTTACCAGGAGTACGAAATAAGAAAACAATGAAAGGACAGTGTCCGTCTAATCGTACCGGATGAAATAATAACTTAACAGACACTCATTTTTAGCCAATTATTCTAATGAACAGTGTAAAATTTACTTCAAGATATTTAAGTCAACAATTTCAATAAGCAACTACAATAACGCTAAATTACTCCAACGCAACCTTCGCAAATCAAATTACAAAATCTTGTTAGTTTCATAAGTAACTGCATTGGAAAATCCCAACAATATTGCATCTTACAAAACTGTGTTCAGTGAAAACCCGTAGCCTTATAGAGCCGATGCGCTTGAGCAGTAATGGCGTGGCACTCAAGAGGCTTATTACTTATCGCTCATAGTAATGAAAACGCACGGAGGACTTAGAGATGATGTCTAATATAACCCTTATTAATTAACTATAATAAGCAGTGTTTAGGGATGCAGCCAATTAGTGGCTCCGACGCTCACGATTTGCTTGACCGATGTAGTCATGTAGGGTTGTCTCCTCAAGCCGTCAAAAGCCAGTTTGTTTTCTGGCATTTAACTTAATCCCGTTAATATTATTAATGAACCTAACATACCAGTTTCAAGTATACTTATTTAATCAAAAATTAAAACTACACCACATCTTGAATACAAATTAAAAATCAATCTTAACTACAACACAATTTGTCGTTAGTTAAATTAATTTTTAGAAAAATAAAAGTCTATAAATTTATCGTTTTTTACATAGCGAATTACAATGTTTCAGTGTTTTCAATCACCTTTCTTATTACCACTTTGAAGTAGTGGCAGCCCTGAGTCATGCAATGTTTCCAGTCGGCTTGGTTTCGGCGCCTTGGCACATATTCCCGTGTCATTGTTCCGATACGACACAATACATCGTCAATTAATCGAGCGACACTGCGCAAATGCAGCTTTTGATATCAGCATCTTTACTCTATTCAGTCACACTGCTTTTCTGAGGTCTCTCACAAGTAGATATTTTTTTAGTCTGTTAGTTTGCCAGTCGCTTATGTGGATCTACAAACTGTCATGCAATGGATCAATAAGGAATGATGAAATAAAGTTGAGTTCAACCCAAGCTCAGTTTTCTACTCGTAGTCTGAACATGGATTAAACTAAAGTAATTAATTTGTTTGGATAGATTCATGCTTGTAACTCAATTGTTATGTTAAGATCGAAGCGCAGCGTAGGACGTTCACCCACAAGGTGGGCAGAAGATCTGGTAAAGATTACAGGAAACTGCCAGATGCAGGCTGCTTCCAAACCGGCTAATCTCGGAGTTATTTGGGAAGTCTTTATATTCAGCAGTGGACTGCCTATGGCTGAAATGACGACGACGATGATGAAGATAGAGAAGAACTGTATAAGTGTCCTGAAGAGGGCCTATTTACAGAATAAATAACTATTATTATGACTATTATGATAAAATTTGGCACTCAGATAGATGAAAGCCGAGATGCGCTATGCTTAAAGTGACATACCAGATAAGGACATACGCAATCGTTGGTGTGCTGTTAATTAATGCTTGATGACCAACCAGTGCAACTATCAATTTCAGGTTTAGAAACACACACAGACTTATTTCATTATACGTATTTCTTCAGATCACTCAAAATTTTGTTTTGAGCCTTGGCAAATATCCGGCGCGTTATTGTTCCGATACAATACGCATTGCATGCTGCAGCCTCCTTGCAACTTCCGACGTCTGAATAGCCTGACGTCATCGTCCTGAGAATGGCCCGTGCATCTGATTGTCTAGTTTCCTACTGCAATTATTTAAGCCACAAAGGTTTTAGCAATATCACTAATTGTCCTGTTTATTCTTTCAAGAGTCATAATAAAGTTGTTTTTAAACGAATGAAAACATAAAATAATAGGTATTGTTTTGTGTTGAAGTCACATTTCAAAAATGTTAAACTCGAAATACCTCAGATTTTTTATTATTATAAAAAACAGTTTTTATGTTGCATTCGTTATTTTATAGGCCATGGACTGCTGCTATAGCTTACCAATAAGAAATTAAAACAAAACATGATGATAGTATCGATTTGGTTAACTTAGGCTAGCAACTAAATTGAACTTTCTCTTCAGCTCCTCGGTGAACTATGATTAGCATCCTCGCATTTTATGAATTTATAATATTTTTATTGTTAATGTAAGTAAATATTGCACATTCTTAACGCAGCAAGATCTTCTTGAACTTGCTAAATAAACCTTAAGGTTTAAATGTAACTTTAATCTAATTTATTTCTTAAATTATTTTTATTTAAATTCAGATATATTATTTAGACAATATTAGTGACATCTCAACGATATTAGAAATAAATATCACGCAGGTGATAAAACTTTTTCTCCCTCTCCCTATCCAATCAAGGAATAAACGCAATGAAAGGTTTTAAAAACCATCGAATAACGAAACTGTTTTCATAACATCATATATTATCTGCACCACTTTCCCCTTTCTTCTTATCGGTCCTCTACCTAAAAGTTGTCTGGAGGAGATCGCTTACAAGACCTGAATTTTGCATCTTTCTGCTATCATTAATTGTATGGTGTACAATGAAGAGTATGTATGCTAATAATTCAAATTATTAAATTAATAGTTAGTAACACAAGACATCAATAATGTTGTCTATTGTATTCTTACATAAGCATCTAATAATATTACGATTACGTGCAGTTGAAACATCTATAAAACGTTCCGATCATCTGCAATTTAAATAAGCTAGATCTTAATGACTTGCTCGTGCCTCAGTGCTTCCGTCTAGTTTCTAAACTGATCCTTGAAGATCTTCAAAACAATACTTTGTATGCACGTTTTCTCAAATGCTCCAATTTAGTAAGCATATATTTACCTAAACACTGAATTTTGACAATTTAATTATAAATGGCGACCTTGCGGTCATTTATTTGTGTCATTTACTGATAGTTATTACCAGTTTGCTAATTTTGTAATAGCTACCTATTGTATCGTCTCAGTTAAAATGAACTCGGTATTTGTTACAAAGTATTTGGTAACCTGAATTTAGGTTAGAATGAAAAGTTTAAGGGCAATAAGCGGGCTCCCATTGCACCTAGACGCAATATCCGCGAAGTATTGCAAAAAGTGCAGCACAATCTATACAAGCATTCACAATTTGGCACCTGCCGGTTGCCTCACCGTAGCATTGGTAAACAAATTATCTATAGTTAATTAAATTCGTTCAACCGTTTAAGTGCAGAAATGTACTTATATAAAAGTAATATTAACCATAACTGTCTACTTCATTCCATTGCTGCGATGAATGCCTAGAATCTAACACTCCTATTTTAAATTAATTAAAACATTTTGGATGATCTATCTTTACCAACATCAACATCAAATCTCTACTTTTAATAAAACTGTAACAGGTCCAATTCTGTTAATCTATAGGTACTTCTAATATTTTTTTTACTTTTGTCTATATGTCCGTCTCTTGGCCACGCATTTCAAATCATTTTAAAGATTGGAAGGAAAGTTGTTTCGTTGACCAGCTGAACTTTTCAGGTCTTATATTGTGTTTATTATAAATCACACCTGAGTTACAGCACCGATAGACAAAATCGCAATAACAAAGTAAGCCCAATTACAGTTTATGAATTCACAAACTAAGCAATGTTCACTTCACAGAATCATCCGAGGCGATGTGCAAGGCGATGAACCCCAGTTCGAAGAGCCCTCTAACACTGAGGGGTTCTACAACCGGCCCCCCGGGGTGGGCCGCTACCCCGTCCGCGTCGAGGCATACCGCGCACCCTACAGGGTCAATGGACAAGGCATCTACTCCATGAGGAAGACGTAAGTGCAATAAGATGTTAGATAAAGCCGAATAATGGAAGAGGTAATACGAACGCTAGACCATGGGAGACCAGAAACATGATCCTTTGCCCTTCTACTCAGCGCAACTCATATTCACTAGTTACTGGTTTGACTAGTTTCAAACTGCTACCACAGTTAGTGGTACTACTATTAGTTCTACTCTACTGCTTTCCTAGCTCAATCAATCATTAATGTGGCTAGCCCATCGCAGTCTTCTTCTTTTGTTTCAATGGCTCTAATCATTTAGATGCTGCCCAAAACTTGGCGACAACAATTCCGTTGTTTATAAGCACACCGCTTAAGGATCAGCGGGCCCTACTCATACCTATTCTTTAAAATAGTGACGAATCATTTGATAGTGACTCATTTAATAACAATCAGTTACCTAGTCATAAACACGCAATCTTGTGTTAGTCTTTCGTAATCATCTTTTCTTCCGTAATTTTCTAAATTAACCCAATTATAAACAGCCTTCGTGGGACTAATTCAATAGTTTTATTGACTTGCAATAAGTGTTTTCTAATTACTGATTAAATGGTTACCATCTGTATATCTGACTTAACTCGTACTAAAAGTAAAAGTTGCGATGCCGCAAGTAAATGTCTATTTGTGTAATGTATATTTGTGTTCTGGATGACTTATCCAATGTATTATGATCCAATTTTTAATGGTTAGTAAGAATATAGAAAATAGGAACAATGTCCTTACGAACAAAACTGAATTGTATAATGTTTTGTTTTTTAGTTTCTACTTTAGTCAAGACAGGCACTAATTCTAATTGATCTACAAATTTCATTGTGTTACTAGGAAGTGTGTCGTTAGCATAATCATTTTTCAATTTTTATCACTGTAACGTTTCAGATCGCACCAATTGTCTGACGGCACGCTGGACTCGCTTCAGTATTGCAAGTGCGTCTCTACTCCCGAGTGTAACCCCTCTCCGGACTCCGCTGTAAGTCATACTCTTTGAAGAAACGAAACTGTCCCCTTTGTAAGCACCAAACAAAAAGGACTTGACTTCAATAGCACAGTTCTCCTATACACAAATAGTTTATTTATTTATTTAAACTTTATTTCACAGATAAGTACAATTTGCGGTCTTAATGTTATACAAAATTATCTACCAGTCAACCTTGAGGCAATTATTATAAAAGAAATATAGAATTATAAAAAAAAAACAATTTAACAACCTCAAGCCTCCAGGAGTGTTCAACGATTTTTCAAAATATTTTGTTTTGTTTGCAGAAAGCGTGCGGCTTAGGTAAATTCTTGTGTTGCTTCAAACGACCGAATAAAAACCCTCTCCAAAACACAGGTAACCAATGCAATTGTTTGGAAAAATAGGAAATCTAACGACAAAACCATTACTTGCGACACTAAAAATGCTTCATTTTACTCGCAGAATTCTTCAATGAGGTAGAAGACGAGCGTCCAGTGCTACTGCCCGGGCAGGGCGAGCGCGCGGGCCCGTTCCCGCCGCCGCCCGACACCGCCATCAATGCTGTGTTCGGCCCCGGCCACAACCACGAGGCCGCCCTCCTAGGAGCTATACAGGACCACCGTGCTCCACAGCAAGCTGTCCTCATCGGCCCCCAGAAACCCGCTGGACCAATCGGACCGAAACCCATTCTCGTAGGCCCTGAAGGTCCCACCGGGATCATCGGCCCTGCTCAGAAACAACTCCTCGTCGGCCCCGAAGGCCCCACTGGCATTATTGGCCCTGGACAGAACCGAGGGGTACTTGTCGGTCCCGAAGGTCCGACCGGTGTCATCGGGCCCGGTCAGCAGAACAATCGTGTCTTAGTAGGCCCAGGCGGTCCAACTGGCATCATAAGACCGGGCCGAGTCAACGAACCAGATCTCGAATACTTTAATACCGGGAAACAGGATATCGGGCAGAGTGAATCGGCGCAGCGAGGAATTTTGGTTGGGCCCGGTGGACCTACAGGTATTATAGGACCGGCGGGATATGGGCAGCGTCCTGTTCTCGTTGGGCCCGGTGGTCCTACAGGGATCATTGGGCCATACGGCGGGAGAAATAGAGGCCCAGCGGTGCTCGTCGGACCTGGAGGCCCGACCGGCATCATCGGGCCCCCGAGAAGATACTACGGTAAATAATAAGTGTGTGCGTGTCGTGTGCGGCTTAATGAGTAATAAACTAAACCCCGCCGGACCCGACGACGTCGGAGCGCATGTAGTTGCCGTAGAGATGGTATGTGTAAATATTATGGTAGTTAGCCGCGTGTGCGCCTTATTGCCCGCTGTAGTCGCGCTAGAGAGTTACCATGTAAGCTGTGTTGTAATGTTGATAGTACATCTAACCTCACCGACCATTCGCAGGCTGTTCGCGACAAATTAGGAACGAAGCTAAATCTTCAGGCACATCTCAACCAAAACCTTGCAAAAGAAAGTTTTAACAATCACTTTGTACCTAAATAAAGTTACGAAAAGTTTCCTATTTTATTTGTTCTTTCTTACTTAAGTATATGCCCTAAAACCATGAATAATATTAAATTCGGAACAATCGTGAAATTCGGAACTATACGCTGAACAATTGTGGCCATGTTTAATCCTGATAGTTCTAGCAATCTTATTCGAGATTTTCATTCCTCACTGTCATTTCATTTAATTTATTCATGGCATTGCGATTGTGATAAAGATTATTTAATACTTTGAATGCTATCGGGGCCACCTGTGCAGTGTCATTCACATCATATGTCATCACATCACCCCCACCCAACAGATTTTCTATTGTGAGTAGTTTCTAGGCAATTAATTTAAGAATAATTCAGGTGAATGTTATTGACAAGGTTCTTTACCGGAGTGAATCTGTCAGAATTTCCCAAAATAAAATAGTTGTGTATGAGGGAAGAATCGTAAAGATGAAGGAATATGAGTTGCTTGGCGCGCGGCCAGGGGACTCAACCGGGGAAATATTGCTGCCGCGAATATTACAACACATCGCGTATTCAATTTTGATATCAAAGAAAATAGTCTATCAAAACAGATCAAAGATCGTAATTCAGTACTTATTTATAAACTCTAAGAAGTATTTATTTTTAAGAGTACTTCGATTCATTGCTGGTTTTGTAGACAATAAAAATGATTACTATTCCAAATTTTATTGAATATTCTTGATTTTATAACTAATTAATTTATATAAATGACCATATTATCATATGTATGAACTTAAATCCTATTCTGTCCTCTAAACTCTAGGAAACACCATGTCTGTCCGTATGCCTGTCAGTTTGTTTGTCCGTGACTTAACCCAGAGGCTAGTAAGAGAAAGTTGTAATTTAGTACATGTACTAGTATACATTAATCACACTGACAAAGTGGTTAAATAAAATCTTTATAAATACGGTTCCTCTACGACTTTTTTTCTCTTGTTTATCTTATGGGGTGTCGCTGGATAGGTCGTTAAAATATTTTGGGTAGAATATCAAAACCTTTTTTTGATTCAGGAATCCGGTTGCCTAGTATTGCAGCTTAACAGTGCAATTATTGTCAAAGTCAAGTGTCCTCTGCCAACTAACCAAACCAAAAGGAAAACTATCACAGTTAAGTATTCTTTATAAGTTACTGAGTAACCTTTAAAAAGTACTTGGAGAAAAAAAATTGTTAGATGAAATTGATAATTACCTAATGTAAAACAATTAGCAAATACCGCATATTATGACGGGCAACTTCAGAACCCTACATTGCGCGTGGCCCGACACATACGTTTGTAAACTGTAATACATAACATTTGGAATATTGTAAAATAACACTATGCACTAAACGGGTATTATGCAACACATATCTTATTTTACGTTATTGGTTTTACCGACGTTTCGAACTGTAGTCCTTTTCAATTTTCTTTATAAACTTTCTCGATTTTCAAAAAGAATCGGTTGGATTTCGTTAGGGCACATCACTATTTGTGTCAATAGGGAAGTCACGTGATGTGTCATAAGTTTCTTCTTATCTTGAAAAGGGTATAGTTGCACAGGCAGCGGTCAAGGGATGACTGGCGATGTGCGGCGTCGTCTGCCCGAGCGCGGTGACAAATATTCACCCACCCGCACTTTTTCAATATTTGTGTCCGTAGTACAGTCGGTCCGACAAACTACACTAACAGTATTCTGGTTTGTTTTGGACGACGTAACACGCGACTTACACTTCGTAGGTAGTTTCGTAGTTTAGTGCATAGTATTAGTTAAATATGCAACAAGAAAGTTTAAAATGTAATATAAAATAAGTCTACAAATGTCCCATTACAGGGCACAGGCCTCACCTCAAATATGAGAAGGTTCTGAGACACGAGACAATATAGAAAAGTTACTTTTCTACATTGACCGACCGGGAATCGAACTCGGGACTTCAGAGATAGCGACACCAATTCCGGTATGCTCGCCTCTCGGCTACGGAGGTCGTCATTGCGCGAGCGCACTCACCGATGGTGGTGATGACGATGATGGAGTAGAACAACGCGCCGGTGAAGGTCCACTGGATGTGGTCGGTGCTCTCGTTGCCGTCCCAGCCGCGCACCTTCATCTCCAGCAGGATCGAGTTCTCGAAATCCTGATCAAAGTATAATAAGTTACAAAAACCGGAAAAGTGAGAGTCGGACTCGCCCACTAAGGGTTCCGTACAAATTTATGGTTGAATATTATAAAAGTTAATTTCAACTCGATACCTCCACGCGTTACCAAGTTATAAGGTCTTGATAGACATGGACAGACAGACGGACAACATATGATCCTATAAGGGTTCAGTTTTTTCTTATTGGAGTACGGAACCCTAACAATAAGCCAACGATAAGAAAATCTCAAAAATAATTGTTTTAATTTGACCATGTCCACCCACCATACCATGATCATTCATGATCTTTTAAGACAGTCTTATGTGGTTACTTGAAACTTGTTTTGTGTTTTTTTCTATAGTTACTGACGTAAGAAAACACTAATGGGCTAGTTTCCTTAAAAAATCTAATTAGTCCGTCAGTTGGATTAACAGAAAATATTGGACACGTATTTTTTCTTTTCTCAATCAAACAAAAAGTGATGAAGATATAGCCCGTAAAGTTCCGCATAACGTCACGCCTTGCGACACTTTTTGGCAAGGCGTGACGTCACGTGCTCACTTTGATGCGCTTTATCTTCGTAATTTTTTATTTGATTGACAAAAGACGAAATATAGGTCCAATATTTTTTGATAATCTTACTGACGGACTAAATTGGATTATCTTTTTTTGACCCAGGAAACCAGGCTATTATGTAGGTCCTGTTTAAAATTTATGATAAGGTCCTAGATGTTAAAAGCATTTTTGCATCTGTAAATATTTCGATATACCTATTCGTATTTTTCAAAGGTAAATGTTATAATTGACTATATATAAGGGAAAAAAAGATTACAACGTGTAAAAGAGCTTAATTTAAGCTTATTTGCAATTATAAAAAAAATAAAAACCGACTTCAAAAAACTAAAACGCTAAAAATAATCTTAACACTTAAGTACCTAATCAGTTACTTTTGGAGTCGGTGCAAACGAAAACATTGGTCTCTCAATGACTGGCACCGACTCCAAAAGTAACTGATTAGGTACTTAAGTGTTAAGATTATTTTTAGCGTTTTAGTTTTTTGAAGTCGGTTTTTATTTTTTTTATAAAATTAACTTATTTCATCCATTTTAGTGATAAATCCTAATCAAAACAAATCTTACGAGTGCAAACATAATTTAACTGCTGAACACCGATTTCATTTCCTATTTTTCCACCCTTAGGGATGAAATTTTTTCCAAAAAATTTTATTATAGTATTTGAAGTATAAGCTATTCATTAAAAAAAGAATCATCAAAATCGGTCTACATTTGGCAGAGATATAGGTAAGATAGATACTAAAATCAGTTGGCGTGGTACGGAGTTTATGCAATGTTTGATGATTTTCTTATAGATCCCATCATCAGAATTTAACCAAATTTATATGGGACCATTCTGAAAGTATTACCTTTCAAACAAAAAAATAATTATCGAAATCGGTCAACGCAGTAACGAATGATCGCTGAACATACATTAAAAAAAAAAAAAAAAAAAAAAAGATACCGACGAATTGAGAACCTCCTCCTTTTTTGAAGTCGGTTGAAAATAGATTGGTTTTACTGGCTTTAATGAATGACCGCAAAACTTACATTTTAATTTTTGTTTAAAAATGTTAACCTTTTATTTAAATACGAGGTTTAAAATTACGTTAAGTGTTTTTTTATATTGTTTTCTAGACCCTAATTTTAATTTTTTTTGTATCCTGCTAAGTTACCCTGTATTTAGGTAAGGTTATGAAAGATTTTAAGATTTGTAACCCGACACAAGGACGCGCACCGCCATCGCGCCATTGCGTCAGTCTTCTTCTCGTGATAGATTTCAGAAACACAGTTAAACTATAGTAATATTTCTAAGAAAATTTCAAACGTTGGAAACAATATAGCAGCTGTGTGATATTTTGCTATGAAAAATTGGTAACATGAAAAGAAAATTTCAGTTTGTAATGCAGATTGTAGTTTGGGTGATGTTCCGTATTTGTTATTACATGTGTTACAATTTTTAGCTGTCAAGAGATCCCTAACGTGGCTTTTTGAATCATTTAACATAAAAAAAATTGTTTTAAAGAAAATACATGATGTTGTTTCCATTTTTATTTGCAATCTAGTCTTTTTAGACTTTCATCAGAAAAGGAGGCTGGGTGAATCTTAGTAAAGCGAGATATTTAAGTTCCAAACAAGACAAAGGTCACAGCATCCCAAATATTTGAGGACAACCTTGCAATGTAATGTCAATAAATATGTAACTACTGTTATCGCCGGAAATGTTGTGCTTTACATAAACGATAATCATATGTTATTAGACCTTAAGTATCTTACTACCTTAATCCTACCTTACTACCTACTACTTGTCCTTAATTCGCTTAATTTGACATTGTATATTTTAATGTGATTCCACTAAAAAAACTTAAATACATTTACAAACGTCCATGACTTAAGTACAAATGCTCGTGCTCAGCACTCAAACATTTGCCCATTACAGGATTTGAAGCAAGGGCTACATATTTTGCCTTAAAAAATTCACTTCCCCATACAAAGCCGCCGACCAGCTGTCATCAGTTTGTATAAACCAGTAAGTTTTTTTTTTTGCGATTTCGATTTTGGTCCCATACAAATAGTTGTTGTATTTGAGCACCAGAATCAGCCCCTAGGGGGTTGTTGATGTTTTACAAATAACCCTGTATTTTCGAGTGTACATACCTTGAGCATGTCGACGGCGCCCGAGGTCCAGTTGCTCTGGTTGAGTATCGGCACTCTCGTCGTCATGAGCCACATACTCTGAGTCGTGTTCTCTCGGATTCTTGAAATATTCATCTTCACCTAAAACAAACACAGTATCTGTTAACAATTTATTTAATACACTCCAGTTGAAAGTTCAAATAATACTCAATTATAAACGATTATTCAGATGAAAATTTATATGTATTTACATGAGGATTGGTAATTCTGTTTTAATTGGTCATTATTTTCAGGAGATGATTGAAGAACCAAAAATGCAACAACTTTTCCCAAAACATATTAAGTAATTTTAACATAACTGTGATTTGACTACGTTTAGATGTTAAATTATTAGGAAAAAATTATGTTTTTCCATCAACTTCACCGAGAAAAATGTATCAACAATCTTTTATTGGCAGTATCATTTTAATAACATAAACATTAATATTATTATACAACATGTACGTGTAAACGCAAATAAGAGAAACATTAGGTCTGTTAGAGTTGTTTAAATAAATAAATAAACAATGTTTATTTCTTCACAGAGGGTACATTATACAATTTCAGTGGGCGTATCGCCCTTTAATAGCTTGTATCAGGAAGATACGCTCTTCCATGGCTTCACTTTTATACTATAGTATACTCATATTTTCAGCTAGACTAAAGCTAAAAGCGATCGAAGCGTGAGCAATCTTATGATGTACGTCGCCGGCATTCAACCGCGCTGACAGCCTGCGCGCGCGCCGACTGAAGACATCTTTCACGCGCCAATTACCGTCACCGTCTGAATAATGATCCCGCGTTTGATTTATCTATGAAGCATTTGCTATTTTTTCCGGCCAGCTATTTGGGGATTACGACTGTCAAAATAAGAAATTAATGTTGGGTTTTATTGACTAAACAAAGAATTTATTTCTCTTAATATTAATTCTTGTTATACTCTAAAAAGCATAAAGTTTATTTGTGAACACTTTGACTATGGACTAAGATACATACACTTTGTACGTATGTCACACTATTTCACACTTATTTCACATATGTCACGTTTTGCGTAACCTAAAAAAATAACATGTTATAACCAAAATATTATGTTTATTGCTTTTCAAAATACTCTCCTTGACATTTTAAACATTTTTAATGCGATCGAACCATTTTTTAAAACAGGAGGACCACAGAACTGAAGGCATGTTTTCTACGTGCTGATTGAACGCTATCACTACCTCTGCGGAGTTGGTAAAAGTAAAACCTCTCATCAAATCTTTGATTTTGGGAAAAATACAGAAATCACAGGGTGCTAGGTGGGGGCTATGTGCATGATGGGTGACGAGTTATACTTTTTCGGAAGCTAAAAATGACTTTGTTTTGTTGGCCGTGTGTGAAGAAGCGTTGTCGTGATGTAAATTCAAATTCAAATTCAAATATTTTTATTGCAGAATGTAGGTACATACAGAGATCTTAAAAATAGTTTTGGGTCAGCTACATCTTATGTAGGAGAACGCGGCTTTTGGGTCGTCTTTCGCGAACTTTTTCTAACACCCTGGGTAAACAAATGGTAGAATACCACTCGGCATTAACACTCTTTTGATCTTCAAGTGAAATTGTACAGATGGGACCCGTAGCTGAGAAAAAAAACGCGATCATTTTTTTACCAATGTGTTTCGCCTGCCTCACTTTTGTTGGCCTGTTCTCATTTTCAAACACCCATTCACAAGATTGCTGTTTTTTTTTTCGGGTTCAAAACAATAAATCCACGTTTCGTCTCCTGTGACAATGTCATAAACAGCATTAGAATGTCCGTGGTCGTACTTCAGTAGCATCTGTGAGCATCATTCCACGCGAGCCCGCTTCTGCTCCGCTGTCAGTTCATGAGGGATCCAACGACAGCAAAGTTTCCGAACTTTCAATTCTTCGTGTAAAATTTTCTGAATTTGGCTCATACCAATCCCCACTAGTCTTCGAATTGTCTCATAGGTAATCCGCGGGTTTTCTTCAATTAGCCGCTTAACAGTAGCCACATTATTTTCGTTGACAGCAGTTGAAGGCCGCCCTTCACGAAATTCATTATGTAAAGAAACTCGACCTCTCTCAAATTCAGCAAACCATCGCCTCACGGGGCTCAAACAAGGTGCTTCTCTCCCAAAAGCATTTTGAAGACGAGCGGCACAGTCTTGCGGAGAGAGAGAACTTTTAAAATCATAAAAAATCATCGCTCTAAAATCTTTTCGACTTAATTCCATTTTCGTTGCGTACGTTTGACGTGTGATAAAAAACTGTGTGTGTTAACTTTGATGTGTGATAAAAAACAATGGACAAATCATTTCCAATTGCCAACTGTTTTTTTTTTATTACTAAGAAGGTTGCAACTTTTACAAAAATTTAACATTCGAAATTCAAATAGTTCCGATTAGCTAGAAGTGCAAAACTTTTAGTGTGCCCCATGTAGTAATGTGCAGGCAGAGTACTGACAGAAACGTGTTCGTGTAAATTTTGATTAAATTCAAAATTTTTTTTTTTTTTTACTTTATTGCACAAAGATAATGATTTTCAACAGGCGGATTTAATGCTAAGAGCATTCTCTGCAAAATTAAACTATTGACTGTTTTAAAAACAAAATTTCAAGTAAGATCTAGAAACACTGTACTACAAAACTCCTTGTTTCGTTTTAATACATTTAGCTTCATCTGTAATAGCTAAGTAATTCAAAAGTCTTTTTTTTTCTGTATTTTTAAAAAACTATCCATTTAAAGGATACGTTAAATACAGGGTTACATTGCAAAGGGGTGCCAAATCTTTAGGAGTAGCTCAAAAACTATGCAAAGACAAAAAAAAATTTTTTTACGTTTAATTATTCCAATCCGCTGTTAAAAATCGTACGCGTAGATAATTTAACTCATGCATGAAAAAATGGCACCGTATGTGCACTGCGTGAGGTCCAAGGACCTCACAAGTAGGCTCGCTGTACTGATAAATAACCGCGCAGCTTTCGCAGTCTCTCTATTGACTTTATTTTCCGATATTTTGATCTTATTTTTTTAAATTTGGCACCCCTTTGCAATGTAACCCTGTATACTCGATTTTGTAATTAGTGCATCATACAATACGTTTGACCGTAGAGTTATTGTGCCAACATATTATCAATTTTATATCTCATGTAGTCGGGGCAAATCTATATTTTAAGTATAATAATACCCTGTTTATCGATAACAATTGTAAATGTAGGTGGTTCTATCTTAGTATTCTTTTAATTGGCACACAGAATAATCTTTGAAATATTACAAATATTGTTTTAGCAATACATACTCATAACTAGCTCTAAGATATATACACCTAAAAAAATATCGAACCCCTCATATGGTAATCAATTCCACGTCTTTTTACAATCTGGGCGACTGCTCTTCCAACAGAGATAAGGAGAACTGATTAATCAACCTATCGATTGTTCAAACTAACCTATCGCATTCTTTGCGTTGTCTCGTCAATATAACGGTAATACGTAGCAGTAGGAGAAACCGTCATCATCCGAAATCTTTGAATAGCTAAGCGCCTGCCATCGTAAACATTATCATAATAAGTAAACTTACTTCTCGCTCGTACTGCGCCTCCAGGCGCTCGAAGGTGACGGCGCCGAGGATGCAGTACGCCACCACGAGGCTGATCATCACGAAGTGGGAGAACACCACCGAGCACAGGCGCCATGTGTAGTATAGCACCTGTAAGAAAACAATCGAAGTCACCCTACTTAGTTTTTTCTTTCCACGATCAACCAATTAACTATCTAGCCCCAAATAAAGCAAAGGTTTTACTATGGCAACTAGATAACGAATAAACATACCTAAATCTTAAAAAACAAAGTCAGGTTAGTTACACTATTTATAAGTCAAGAACGGATGGACCGATTTTTATGATCTTTGATTTGTTGGATTCGTTTCCGCCCCAAATAGCAGAATAAATAATAAAATTTCCCAAAATTTTGAAAAAATATTCTGAGGCGGTACGAAGTTCGCCGGGATAGCTAGTATATTTGAAAAACAAAGTCAGGTTAGTTACACCATTTAAAAGTCAAGAACGGATGGACTGATTTTTATGATCTTGGATTTGTTGAATTTGTCTTCGCCCCGAATAGCAGAATAACTATAAAAACACGAAAAAATTCACAAAAAAAAAGAAAACTTATAAAGGGGCGGTACGAAGTTCGCCGGGACAGCTAGTACAATATAAATTATAATTGCGGCATTCGAATCCGCGACCGCTGGCTTTGTAGTCCTGAGAGCGAACCATTAAAGCGGGCGGTCGTTCTGAACTGACCATAGACTTAGAATACTAAATCTATGGTCCTGACATAAGATGATAAGAGTAAACGTGCGTACGTGCCTACTGATTTTAATTTACTTCAAGATTATTGTAGGAATTATTGGAGGAAACGGGTTCTCGAGTGGAGACTACATCTTGGCAACCGTAGTGTAGGACGCCCCCCAGCTCGATGGACCGACGACCTTGGGAAAATGGCTGGCAGTGGATGGACGAAGAAAGCAGGAGATCGTGCTTTTTGGCACTCTTTGGGAGAGGATTAGGTCCAGCAGGGACTGCAATAAGCTGACATAATAATTGTAAGAATGCATAAATAAGCTATCTTTAACCTACTTTTTAGGGTTCCGTAGCCAAATGGCAAAAAACGGAACCGTTATAGATTCGTCATGTCTGTCTGTCTGTCTGTCCGTCCGTCCGTATGTCACAGCCATTTTTTTCCGAAACTATAAGAACTATACTGTTGAAACTTGGTAAGTAGATGCATTCTGTGAACCGCATTAAGATTTTCACAATTCTGTGAACCGCATTAAGATTTTCACAAAAAAATTGTAAAATAATAATAAATTTTGGGGGCTCCCCATACTTAGAACTAAAACTCGAAAATTTTTTTTTTCGTCAAACCCATACGTGTGGTGTATCAATGGATAGGTCTTTAAAAATGATATTGAGGTTTCTAATATCATTTTTTTCTAAACTGAATAGTTTGCGTGTGAGACGCTTCCAAAGTGGTAAAATGTGTGTCCCCCCCCCCCCTGGAACTTCTAAAATAAGAGACTGATAAATCTAAAAAAAAAATATAATGTACATTACCATAAAAACTACCAGCGAAAATTGGTTTGAACGAGATCAAATAATTAGTTTTTTTTTAATACGTCATAAATCGTAAACCGCAATTTAACTTTCATAATGTTATGGATTTCATTTTGCAATAAAAATACCATAACTATGACTCGATTGTCGTGATGGGTGAACTTTTACTCATAACGGTACCTACAGGTTTGTACGGAACCCTCTCGGTGCGCGAGTCCGACTCGCACTTGGCCGGTTTTTTCTTGCATCATTTAATTTATAGTTTTTAGCCCATACTTAGTACTTTTCATGTGCAATCATTGGATCTGGTCAAGGTAAGATTATTATTTACAAAATCATGCATATTTTTTGTCTCTTTGTCAAAGAAACAGGGATCGTGGACCAGGTGTTGCTTTGGTTTTATCATAATTTTAGCCATAAAACGTCCACTGCTGATATATGGCCAGTGACTTTCAGATTGGTCGGTTCGAAGCGGCCTGCATCCAGCGGCTTCCTGCGACCTTAATTTACCAGGTCGTATGTCCACCTTGTGGGTGGACGTCCTACGCTTGCTTTGCTTTGGTCTAGAATGTAAACTTTTTTTATACTTTCATGATGTCTGATTAATTATCGTAGTTTTAAACTCTACCCGAAAACAACTACTATCTTGTCGAAAACCATTTCGATTTACTAGATGGCATTATTTCCATTGGCAATTCACCGAATGCTAGCTTTAGTAATATATTCCTCAACGCCGTTACTCATTGGATCCACATTCTACGAGTCTGTTTACGATCCCGTCGCGATCCAAAGCATCTCAAATAAATTACCGAAAAGTACTTAGTAGTGGCCAACTCTTGATTTATGTGGTAGATCTTTATGTTGTTTTAGTTACGAGTACTTTTTCATATTGTTGAAAATCAACCCTCGTTTCTGAATATGACGTCACAATTTATTAATATTAAAACAGAGTCATGTAACGGACGGCCGTAAAGAATACACTTCCGCACCGCCAACAGGAGGCGTGTTGTAAGAGGCGACTAATTCCTTTAGCACGAGACGGGCAGCAGCGTCTTCGTGCGAATCTTATAAAAAAAACTGCGCTCGTCAACCAGCCTGCCAAGCGTGGCGAGTATTGGCAATCCCCCCTGATGATAAGTCATTGGGCGAGGCCTTTGTTCAGCAGTGGACGTCTTATGGTTGAAATGATGATGATTATGATGAAAAACATACATTCCAAAGCGTTGTCAGCGGTTAAAGATTCAGGTTTAGACGATACCTAGTTTAAGTTCAATTGAACTGAGTTACTTCAAACAAAACATTAAATTCCGGCTATCACTAAAAATGGGGACTGTATGAGTAGGTATAGGATTTTTCAAGAGATCTAAAAAATATCGTACATTAATTTTCAAAGCTTTCTTTGATTTTATAACTTTCTAAATCTGTAAATTGAAATACTAAGAAAGTAACAAAAAAGCTGAAAAAAGCTTTTATCCGTTAAGTATATGATTACCTACGATAGTTAGGGTAGGGGAGACGTAAAGTATCGTTACTAAGAAGTAGGACTTACTTTAGCACATTTGCTGGGCGGAGGCATGGGGGCCACGGGGTACTCCCCGCGCTCCACTCGGACCTCTCGGCGTGACATGTCGGAGGCACACACACACACTCACTGCTCTGAGAGTAATAGGCATATCAGTTCATCACTACACGCCATCTTACGTAGGAACTGCCTACGTTATTGTCTTTGAGTTTTGAATTTTCCATAAGTTTTGCATTCTATGCTATCAATATTGTTTTAGTTTGGATATTATCCAGTTCAGTGGCGTAGTATGTATTAAAAGAGACACAGAAAAAACTATTGAAACGCTAGCAAATACATTTTGAATTAAATATCTACACATAACACTACATTATAATTTTTTTTTCTAAATTTTCACAAATATTTATGTTTTTTAACAGAACTTAACATGACAAAAATATCAGTTTTGTATTACAGTGATCATTTGCACAAGGGTTATCACATACACAGACACTTTTCACCGTTTTCACCTGTAACAAGATTGGCGAGTTTTCCCGCTGGCCGTGGGCAGGCGCGCGCGTTTATCGCCGACTGGTCGCGGTCGATCGGGTACACTCGGGGTAATTCGGGAGCGCTTGGAGGTACCCACCTAACTATTCCACGAGCAGCGCGTTTTATGATCAAACGACTAGGCTATTTGGGTCACCACTAAAGCAGGGTTAACAAACTTAATGTTTAGCATATTTTGTCATACCTACTTACAATGTTTAGTACAAAAATCTTGTTTTGTCTCAATTTTTTTAATACATTGTGACCGCTATTTGATATAGTTTAAAGGTTGCTTGCAGCTGTCACATGTGTCAGTATTATTATAAAATAAATATTCGTTATTACATATTGTCTAATACCTAGGCTATTATGCGGATCTGGCATCAACCAGTCCAGAAAGAAGATGGTTGTCTATTTGTGGTATAGTACTAATAAATAACTATTAAATAATAATTCTTTTTAATCTGTTGCAAACTCTCCATGAGAACTATCAATTTAATTTGTTATAACAATTCTTACTTTTTGATAAATTGAAATTGACAGACAGTAGTCAACCCTAGGTGGCTTCCATTCATAAGCTTCATACCCTTGCACTGCTAATAATACGATAGTGAAACAGTGGATAGTGTCCGAACTCGCGCCTGTTTCTACTGACAATACACAGTGTAATATAACTGACGACATAATATGACAGTGTGTAAAGTAACCCTGTTTAATGTGTCAAGCTTTATCCTTAAAATTATCATCATCATCATTTCAGCCATAGGACGTCCACTGCTGAACATAGGCCTCCCCCTGTGACTACCAGATTGGCCGGTTGAAAGCGGCTCGCATCCAGCGGCTTCCTGCAACCTTTACCAGGTCGTCTGTCCACCTTGTAGGTGGACGTCCTACGCTGCGCTTGCCGGTACGTGGCCTCCATTCCAGAACCTTTCTGCCCCATCGGCCGTCAGTTCTACGTGCTATGTGCCCCGCCCACTGCCACTTCAGCTTGCTTATCCGTTGGGCTATGTCAGCAACTTTTGTTCGTTTACGAATCTCCTCATTCCTGATTCGATCCCGCAAAGAAACGCCGAGCATAGCTCTTTCCATAGCACGCTGTGCAACCTTAAGCTTTCTTATGAGGCCCATAGTGAGAATTCCTATCCTTAAAATTAAAATTGTAATAAACAAATAAATTGTACATCTTTCTGTAAACATCAACTGTAACTTATTCGTATTATGTTCAATCAAGTATCTAATTATATAACCAACAAGTGTTGGGGCAAAATGTATTACCACTGTTTGAATTAAATACCTTTTTAATTATAAGTCATTTTTATATCAATGTTTTGCATTTACTTTTTCAGTAGCCCTTTGTAGGTGTAGACAAAGTTGCCGTCAATTTACTATCATCGCCATATTACCCATGAGAATATTATCAAAATGAATATCCATTGCAAAAAATGTACAACTGTTGGTTCCGAATACCCATGCCTGTTTGATTAGTTAGAGGTATGGTGATAGACTGACATTATTAGCATGCAAGGATTTTAACGAAAAGGCAGACTTGAGATTAAATAAGAGGGTTTATTTACATAATCACAGCATTACATTGATGCACAACAATAAAATAAAGCACTTATAACATTGCTGCAGCGAGTCCGCAGGCCGCAATGTAACATAAACATTACATTGTACCTTATTGTAAACAGTGTATAATAAATTATATAACAATATACCTAAATATTGCTTAACACATAAACAGCACCCTGTAGCTACACGGAATGTAGTATACATATCATATTGTGGTCCATTTGATTTCTTATTCTAAGATTATTGGTTATTTATCACTTAGTGAAGTTCTTGTTTAGGAACAATTATTATCAATTAATAACAAATCTTGAAGGAATGCATCTTATAAAGTTATCAATGGCACTATTACAAAAGTTTAAGTTATCCTCTTTGAGCACAGTTCGATCGAACAGCTTATAAGTCGGGCCCACGCGTTTGTGACGAAATTTACAAGAATACACTTTGGAGTAGGTGTTTCCCGACCCACGGTGTCAATATAGTTAATTTACAAACAAGGATCCATCAATTACGTAGACGACATAAGAAAAATATGACAACCTGAGTAGCAGAAATACAGCACAATCGAGCAAACGGAGTCAGATTTTTACTACTTATGTGCACAATATTTTAAAAGTAACATAATAAGTATGACTATTCTATTCGGGCCCCACTCCGAGGGTGCAGCAAACCCCTGACTTGTTTTTGTTTTTGTTTTGTTTTTTTCTCTACTTATATTTTTGACTACTTTATAAATGGCTTATGTGGTCTATTTACATACTGTATTTCTATATGCGAATGCCTGTTAATAGCTACGTTTATATGATAACTCTGTATTCATAGATTGTATCAATGCTGTTGGTGTTCCGAATAAAATAAAATAAAATTATGAGATGCTTTAACGTTAAGTTACAAAAAAGTTAGTTTGGCTTATTTAAAAGTCGTTAAAAATTGTCTTGCTATTTTATTACGGCCATGATTAAATATCTGCTAGATATTACAAACTCAGCCTGTTACTCATGAGATCGTTAACAAACTGGAGAGTCATATAGTAACTGAATGCAGACGAGTACTAAACAATATAGCCTTATTGTTCTTCTAACTTCTAGTGTTCATTTGTATGTCTTCCTTTGGGGGCGGCGCCTTATGTGCCAAGCGCTCGGCATCCTGGAAAATAATAGTTATGTAACATTACCTTTTATAACACAGTGCTGTTACATGCAGCCTGATTGGCACACAACGAATAAACTGGTGGATGGTGGGATTTAAAAATTTTTTTGGTTTGGTTTGGAAGTCGCACACAGTGTTACTAAAGTAGGCGCGCAAGTCGTGGATAGATACCTGGGTTGAATGAAATATGTAAGTCAAAGAATAAGGCTAAGCGTATACTCAGACGTGGATAACGCAATTCTATGCAGCGTATGGAAACGAAGATCTCGAACGATTGACAAAAGTACTTAAAGATGAGAAACTTTTTTTGGCCGTATTTATGACTTCAATTTTACCATAGCTACTAAATTAATAGATGACAGATTGTAACTACAATTAGTAGTTTTAGTGCAAGTAGCATAAACAATGAACTTACATATAACTAACTCACAAGCGCGAGCGAAGCGAGCACGAATTTTTTCATAGACAACGCTTCGTAAAAAGTATTTTAATTTCATCGCAACCAAACAAACCAGCAGCAGCGCGCAAAAACCTGTGGTAAATTACATGGTAAAAGATAATGTAAGGCGAACTAAAATCTGAGAGCGCAGCGAGTGGAGTTTTAAGATACTGATAGTGTTTTTTACACTAGACAATGCAATGTTGACAGCGGTGACACTAGTTTCTGTGACATGAAAAATCACGTAGTATAAATCCACAATATTTTTGTCTACCTTTTGTAGATATTAACTGAAAAAAAAAACCGCAAGCGTAGCGAGGACGAAAACTTTTTAAAGACAATGAGGTATAAGAGAAAACATAATTTACAAAATAATACATAAACTGTAATCGAAAAAGTCAGGAATTAATTTCAAACCCATGGTGTTGTTGGAAGTAGAGTTAATTAAATGCAACATGAATATAAATAAGGTAACTCCCTTTTTACAGCTCAAATACAGCAAGTTCCCCTAGGAGATCAGCATCAAAATCTAAAAAGGTAAATTTCCTCATACAACCCTTTTCAGCAGATTGGCTATTTGAACTAACGAAGTGATAATTTTTTGCGCTTTTAACGTTAGTCCCGCGTAGAAGCAGTAGAATCAATTCTTAAGAGAAAGGCAACTAATAAACTAGGACCTCACACAGATCACAACTACCGCGAGCGTAGCGAGCACGAAATTTTTGAGATGGCGAAGTAATCTGTCTGATAAATGTTGTCTGTTCTTATTTTCGGGCTCGTAGATGTAACGCTGTAAAATTTCGTGTTTTTTTTATTATATTCTTTTTATCATTTCATAAATCCCCCTTTTAAGTTGCACAAATGCCACAGTACACTCATCTACGTCCTACCTAGTACAAGCAATAGACAATTTTGGTAGGGTGGATGATTTGTATTATACAGATAAGGATGACTAATTCAATTAAATGTTCTATTATTTTGGCACCAAAATTATGAAATCTAGCTAAAAACATAAAGGTGGGTCGCTTACGCTTTCCAAAATAACAAAATCTACGCCGTAAGGCACTGCGTCACCTGCGTCTCAGCATACGCTCACTCGTTTTGATAGTAGGTAGTTATTGTTCAGATCAGATCATGGAAAGAAAGTGATATAAGCTGGCCCAGTATAATATTAGGTATTAATTTTACATTTGTCAGGATTGAACCTAGATGAATTGGGGGGGGGGGGCTTGAGCCTCCTAGCCCCCCCCCCCCTGGATCCGCTACTGGTTTATAGTCTTTCTTCATGAAGAGGAAAAGACAGGTAAACTCAAAATAAGGTTAAAAAGTCCTACAATAAAGCCTTATGCCCGACCAAATCTGCTCCTTCCTTTCACTACTAGAAGCCCAGAGACAACGTAGTCGAAGAAACTTTGTTGTTATTTGATGTGTAGCCGGGGTGGGGGTTACTACCTGGATGGTGTCGGGTAGTCGAGTGTTGAGCGTCTCCGGCGTGGTCAGCATCAGCGCGCCCGCGACCAGTGCCGTGGCGCCGAAGAGCACCGATGGCAGCCAATCCACGTAAATTGCCTAGACACATTAAAACTTCAACTAAAGCGCCAAAAATGCAATATCAACTAGGACAAACTGTTACTTATAATATAATTTATTGATAACTAACTCCAATAATAAATTAACTTGGCAGACAAATAGACACATTTAGTAAATTTTTTCTGGAAATAATTTAGTTTAAATAATAGTTTGGTCTATCTTATGATCTTCAAAGAAATATAGTTTTTTTTTTGTAAAAAAGTAAATTTCTAAACGTTTAATTGATAAAAATCCACCGAAAACAAGATTGGTTACAAATAGCACACAATTAATTTGTTCAGAACCGTTTATCAAAAACTGAACGACAAGTATCGCACCAGCATCACAAATATCTCAGGGATATGCGCTAAATGTGTGTTACAAAATTCTGCGTGAAACATTTCGTCAAACAAGATGATATTTATGAGAACTATATGGCTAGTAATTGCGGGTTTTTAGTAAAACATTTGTCTAGTAAGGCCGTATCAAAATCCATCTCCATCTAGTCAATTTTTGAATGACAAAGTGAAAAGCTCTTCCAATACCCAATATGGTAGCATGACCATAACTCTATATGAGGAGTGAGGACCCTTCCAATAAAGACTTTTAAAGCAGGGATTCAGTCTTGCGTTTGCAGGACTGTTGTTAGTAGTCATATAATTTAGAAAATTAATTTACGCACTTCGAAGAGTGTAAATTAATAAATAGCGAGGTATCACTTACCAGCAGCGGCATTTGCGGCGCGACGATGGACCCAACGCGACCTACCATAGAACAAAAGCCGAGCAGTGAGTGCCGCGCATGCGTCGGGAATAGCTCTGACGTGTACATGTAGATGCCGCTGAACGCCTGCGTGATGGCGATCTTACCCAGTAGATACAGCATTGTCGCTAGCCAAGCTAGAGCTAGAAGGAAGAATAAGTCGGTCACAATCACGAATAAAGTAAAATTTACTTTTAAAGAAACTGTTACAACAAAACTTGTATATGTAAAGGCAACTTGTATATGTAAAGGCTGCCATACACATAAGCGGGCTGGCATTAATCGGCAAGTTGAGCGGTAAAATCTCATATTATGTAGATGAATGATTGGGAATTACCAACCGCTCGGCTGCCGTACATAATCTTATCATAGTAACTACCCGATCGGCACAAGCCGATTGAAAACGAACAAGTGCAGTGCAGTGCTGCGGGTCGGCTTTATTGTTCGACAAATACTGCTAAAACGACAATTCCAGCCTGCTTCTGTGTGTAGCAAGCCTGATATGTCTTTCCTAAATAAACTTACTTTTAGGAACAAAGGCTATTGCAACACAAGCGAGTCCGCACACCACATATGCAATCAATAGAGTCCGCTTTCTTCCAATACGGTCGAGCACCAACGCGTTGGTCACCACAGCAATCACCTCCACGCTCACCACCAGCATATAATTGGTGTATTTGTCCCCGGCCAGTGATACGGAGTTGATGGCCAACCCGTAAAACACGAACGTGCAAGTGATCCACCACCACGAGCAAATAGCCAGCCGAGTCATAATGATCGGAGACCGTAGCACTTGCATCCACAGCCCTTGTGATTCTTTAGCTTCCTGCTTCTCTTCTATTGGTTTAATCTTTTCTTCTGTAAGCTGCTTCATCGTTTCGTCTGATAAAGTTACGTTGTTGGTTTTTGCTGCTTTCATTATGATTTCTACAGCCTCCTCTTTGCGTCCTTTCGATAATAGCCATCTGATGCTTTCGGGTAATAAGTAGATATACAGAAGAAACAACAAAGAGGGTGGGTACACGACCAGGATGAAGGTGCGCCAGTACTTGAAGGTCTTGGCGAGTAGAGCGAAGCTGAGGCCTCCTAAAACCAACATAATGCCAAGGAACGCCGTTGTAAGCACTCGTTTGTCTTGCCCCAGCAACTCGATGGCTAGAAAAAATAACAAGTCACATTTACATATTTACCCACTGTTATCTAAACAATAGAATAATAGAAGTTCTTGTTTATTCATGACACGTGCAAACAAACAAATGTTAAAAAATATTAATAATAAAATAGGATTGCTGCTTAATATAGGTACAAATTTTCCAAGCGCTACCTACCAATATACTAGTACACAATATCCTCTACCACGTCAAAGTTCTAAAGCGTACACTATAAAGGGTTGTTACAAACCTAGACGCAGTGCAAGGTAGCATACATAGGATATTATTTATTGCAATAAAGATGTCTATCTTTATTGCAATAAATAATATCCTATGTATCAGCAGTCTTGCTGCAGATTACTATAATGGGAAAGATAGCAGATGTATGTTGATTTTAAAGGGGAATTTGATGTATTTGATCAGCAAAATCAGCTTCTTGTTGGTAAACCATGGATTAAACACTCACTCAGAATGTAAGCAGCCGGGAAGGCGCTGGCACCGGCCACGGTCTCCAGGAACTCGACGATGACGTACATCTCGTAGGAGATGGAGAAGGCCTTGAGTGATCCGATAGCGCCCACCAGCGTGCAGCTCAAGATCAGTGCCTTCTTGCGGCCCCATCTGGAACAGATCATCAAAGATATCAGTTTTGATATTTCCTGTCCTGTGTTCAACTCTGTGTGTGTACCCTTACAGGTAATTTACATAAAACGATCAACTCTTATGGCTTCAGTTCATTGTAACCTATCAAATACAAATACAAATACAAATAGTTTATTTGCTATTAAATAGGGTTAAGACAATACAAAGTCGATGTTAAAAAATAATATTACATGAAGCACCTATTTAGCCATATACGATAGCATGCAAATATGAAGGAAAAATAATTAATTACAATAATATGTCATTGAGCATCCAAATAATTCAATTATAATTATATGCAAAGATTATACAAAATAGCCAGAAATTATATGTCGTTTACGTTTTATCCTTTAAGAATTCATCAACCGAGTAGTACGTTTTTTCTAAAAGCCATCTACGTAATGATTTGCCAAACATTGGGGCATATCTTCGATTCCTTTGTACATACACATGTACGCAAACGGAAAAGTTCGCCTTTTTTCAGGTTGGTATGAATCATTTAGTAACTTTTATTAATTGATTTCTTCAATTAATGTGATTATTAATTATGACAAATTTTCCCTTTTCTTGACATCACAAAACATATAGCAATTTTGACTGATTATACTGATTATAATGAAATGATATTGACATTAACTAATTTATAGTAATAACGTATACTAAGTAGGTATTATAAAAATTAAAGAACTGTTGACACAAATTAAGTAGTTAATTTTATTATTTGAATTGTTAAAATATAATGTTAGTAACCTATTTCGTTGTATTAAATAATGTTGCATGCCTATAAGGTAAGATGTAGCTGACCCAAAACTATTTTTAAGATCTCTGTATGTACCTACATTCTGCAATAAAAATATTTGAATTTGAATTGATACATTAATTAAGATTTGTAAGGACTAGCGCACTCATCCCTGTGGCGCACTATTGAATGCCATCATTATAATCAGACAGCCATTAGAATGATTGCTTGCTTTGAATAATGTTAAAACTATTGTACTCACCTATCGGAGATATATCCAAAGATGGGCAGCGAGATCAGCATGCCGATGTTATGGATAGTCCCTACCAAGGTGCGCTTCCAGTCCTGGCACGCAAGGTTGAACTGAAACCAGAAAAACAACAAAATACTAACGATCCTTAATCCAGGATACTGGTGGAATGGAAAATTTACCGCATTGCTTTTCTCACCACTGGAAAGTTTCCTCCAGAGAAAGACCGGCCGACCTGCTGTGGCTGACCTGGCTCAAATTCCCGCCTCCAAAGAATATAAGTATACTACTACTGCGTCCTTTACTTTAACGTATTTTTCTTCATGCAAAAATATGTTATATGCTACCGATGGGGGCCCTTCTGTAGGTGTGAGAGACAGATAAGACGCGGCAGCATCTTAAAATTTTAATTGGCACGAAAGAATCTATCTTTCAAAGTGGTGAAGTCAATATTTTATTTGACTGGTTTTTAATGTTAGTAGATACCGCAAATTGAAGATTCCTAATTGTAAATACTTAAATAAGGTAAGTTAATTACTGTAGTTTTTGCGTTCGTCCGTCACAGTGGAATCTGAAATAAATCAAGGGTGCGCCTGTAGTGCGTGAAAGGCAATGAGGCAGAAACAGGGCTGCTAAAACCGCATGGCTAATAAAATTGAAATTTTGTATTAGTATACCGAAATGTAAGTAAGAGGTGATTAAATATTTTTACAATAGGTCCACATGCTACCAAAACTACATAAAATAATCTTAAACAAAACATTCCTGTTTAGCCTAATGGTCAACTGAAAAATAATGCCTCACTTTTTGTGCGAATTTAGTCTGCGTTACTAACTTTAAATAAATAATTGTTTCAGATGGTAAAAAATACTTAAATTCAAACATTACATCATCACATTTGACATTTGATCAACCCTCGCGCACCAACAATAAGCGGTCGACCGCAGCAGAGTCATTGCTGAATTGCACAATCATCAGCTGCTCTTGGTTGTTCACTGGACCGGAACACAAAAACAAAATGTTCCAACTGTGTCCACTTATCTACATAACATTGTGCTCCAAAACTCTTCCTTCCTTTTAATGTAAACCAGTTAGTTGACATTATTGCGACTTTGGGAATGAAAAAAAAATGAATCTAGAAATCATGTGCGTATAACAAAAGGAAGCAAACTTAAATTGCCCAAACTGTTGCATTTCTATGAGGTACTCCATGGGTCTCTATGCATAGCCTAAAATTTGTCCTAAAGCGGTAGACTCAATACCAAATTGCTTCCGTACTTTTGTGTTACATTTTATAATTCGTAAAAAAATTGGGAAGTTTAAAACTGCCTTTGGATAAATAGTTCTAATGGCAGCTTATCAACTGTTTATTTTTGCTTTGTCAAAGCAAGTAAAGCAGGTAAGTAAACATTTATTGTATAGAAGTAACATTGTTATGACGCATAACGTCTAACCTTTATAGACAGCGATTTTCTCTTGGAATTAGGAATAGGAACAATTAGGAATCAAATTGTTTGAAAAACATAGTTGTGTAATCTTGTTAAACCTTTAAATAATTGTCAAGTTGTATTTCGAATTGTTAATCAAAAGTGTAAGCGTGTCGAATATAATTAGCCGCTAGTTTATCGTTCGCGCCGGTTCCCGCACCGGCTGCTGGCCGCACGTTGGCGCTGCCGCGCTGGTCTGGAGACGTATTTTTGAATCATGCGAATTCCAATCCGAATACGAAATGACAATATTCGCATGCGAATAGGAATGCTGAATCATCGTGAATTCTGCTACGAGTGGCCCTACCCACGCAGTTTTTCATATTCTACTAGTAGAAAGTACAGAAGAATGACATTGACAAGTAAACATAGTTTCATCAACATTAAAGAGTTTTTGCATTCCAGTTTATAACATATTTTGCGTAAAACGAAAATAGTTACGGAAATTGACATTGCTATACCTATTTTGTTTTACTTTTTTTATGTTCTGTCGTTTGCTTGACTGCGCAAAATTTTATTTTAATTAAGGAAGAGCCTGTATTTCACGACACAGGGAAACCTAATGTGGAAAACAGTGCAAAAAATTGTATCTGAGAGTTCCATTGCGAATAAAGAATTATTTTTTTTTGTTTTCAATAGCAACACTTAATTCGAGAAATATAAAAATGCAATAGAAATTAATTTCATACACGAATTGTTTTCGTGTTCGAATCCAAGAATCATTTCTAATGTTTCAAAAATACGTCTCCTGACGTGTTGTTATGCAACCAATATGCAATGTCACGGCGAACCATACACTCTCCGTGACCGCAAACTAGTCGCACAATATAAACGCGTATTATAATTCAAAACAAAAAATAATTGAACTCTAAAAAAGTTTCTATTTTTTGGTAATCATTTTACCTCTACTATTCGCTGTGTGTATACCATAATTAATGTGGACTTAAGATCTCTCAAATTATGGCAACTGGATAGTTTGAGAATGATTTTCGGATTGATTTTCGGATTGATTTTCCTCGAAATTAGATGAAAATATATAAAGAGTTTGTGCCTATTATAATAAGTAATTTTCTTACTTGAATTAAAATATGAATGTTATAATAATACGTACGGGATTTGAATCGATACAACATCATATAACTTTCCAACATCGAACTGTGCAAAAACGGAAAAAAAATATATTAGCACAGCATGTGAGAAACAAAGCTAGTTAATAAGAGCTGTGATCAAAAGCGATCGTCTATGACACAAACTTCCTACAAACTTTTTTCTTTTCACAGCTGCTATATCCATTTATTTCTTTGCTCCAATTTCCATCTCGATATTGAAAACGAATAAAAACATGCACAAACTATTTTTCCGATTGTTTCTACACCTTAAAACACAACACGTACTGTGACCCATATCGCGAATTTTAACGTTTTTACTTAAAAATACTTATTAACGTTAGTATGGAATTCTATGGAAATATAGCAATTTGACACTGACAGTCCAGAGTTTTTTCACATTTCTGCTACATTGCGTGCTGCGATCGTTTTGACGGCCCCCACCACCCACTTTGCACATAGCGAATACTGTTCTGATACCCAACCATACTATTATATTGTATTCAGAATAAGAAAATTGAATGAGTAGGATTTATTCGAGTTATACCTCATCTTTCAGCCATAGGGCGTCCACTGCTGAACATAGGCCTCCCCCAGTCAAAGGGGTACAAAAGAATAAGGACACTTACAAATTTTTTTCCCTGAAAGCGAAAACGTGAAAATAATTTTGATTTCCTTAAATTTATCGAGTGAGCGCGTGAGTTTGTATGAAGTTTCTAAAAACATGTTTTAGTTTTCGATATTTCTACTTACCACAGTAAAAATTGTTGTAGATGAGCAACTGAAGATATGGTTTTAAGGAGTGTCCTATTCTTTTGTACTCCCTGTATACGTTTATTTCGTAGCAATGAAAATCCTGTGTAATTGAAATAACGCAAAACCTACTGCAGATGATTCTACCGTTCAAATCTAGCAACTGTTTGTAAGGGTCCAACTACGAATTCGCAAAAAATACTTGTTAAAGTTGTATTTGGGCACCAGAACCGGCCTCCAAGAGATGTTGTGTTATTTCAGTTACACCTTGTACGATTCCGTCTCGCTGTAAGGCACAGATCTGATCTTGGCTATGGTTATCTGAGAAAATTGACGTAGAAAATAAAACATTTAAAATACTTTAAATACAAATATCAAAAATTTACTTTGTGGTACTAAGGTGCTCAAAGTAAGTAATTGTTGTATAAGAAAAGACCTGTCTCTAGCAGTGGGACACCATTAGGTTAAAAAAATAGTTTTAAATATAATAAAACTGGCCATAACGCCTATGTGATAATGAGGATGTGTTCTCTTTACAATATTAGGTACAGTATACACTACTAACTAATAGGATGGAAAATGCATACTCAAATGACTTAACCTTGACTCTTTTTGACAATGCCTTTTCTCATTTTTATTATCAGTATATTTTTTATGAATGGATCAACGCATGCGTTATGTTGCCGGCGAAATCATCCGCGAGGTTTTAAAACAATGAATGGCTGCTCTGTTAATGCGTTCCCATTCATGTTTAAAGCGTACGTGTGATGGCACACGTTGCCTCATTCATGGCACGTATAACAATCTATAAGGGGTAAAGTAGGCTCATTCCCTGCTAATAGAACACGGTTGTCACACACGCGCATGCAACGTTCAAGTTATCATAAATAATACAAAGAAACTACCATTATTTAAAAGTTGTGTTTAAAAAAATTCCAAACTAAAAACATTAATGATAAAATTTGAATATTTTGAAACTTACTAGATTTGTTAATTGTCAAAATATTTTTGAATGGTGCCTAACTTACAGGGAAATTCAATTTATTTATTTATTTATTAAAACTTTATTGCACAAGTAAGTACAATTGGCGGACTTAATGCTATACAACATTCTCTACCAGTCAACATTGAGGTAATGCAATTCAATGAGTCAAAACAACATTTTATTTGGACAATAATTCACAGTTCATTGTTAATTTCAATTAAATATGATCTCGAATTGTATAGTTTAGCGATTTCATTGTCCTCAGTCGCAGGACCAGTCCCAGTCAAAAATATTTTTAACTTCGAATCCAGTCGCTATGTGTCTAATCTCGCAAGGCGATCGCAAGCTTCGCTCAGAAGCTGAGTCGAGAGCGCAGTCGCTGAGCTGAGAAGATGAGTCGGGCGCAAGATTGTCAGGATTATCGCGACCCAATACGCGGTCGATAACAAATTCAAATTCAAATTCATTTATTTACATGCAAACATGGTACATAAAGATGTTATAAAAATACAAAAATCCAGCATGTTTCGCCATTGAATGGCATGTAAAATATTTATAAATGTCACAAATTAAAAGATAAATTGTAAATGACCCTATCCGCGAATGGAAGATGGATAGGAAGCGAGCCTACTGTGTGGAGTATCTATCCACTGTAGCATATCTGAGACAATCGACCTTATTACATACGTATAGCGATAAACAGATCATTGTTTGGATCAATTCGACCATCCAAGTTAAGATTAATAGCCAATGTATAAAAAAACGTAGGTGTCGTTATGTTTGCTAACGATTAAGTAACCTGGTGTCATCACCGCTTAGTCGGTCGGAACGAGACGCCTCGCAAATACAAAAACTTGATTAGCTTTACAAGTTGTTGTTATACAATGACCGGCTGTTAGGCTTCGTTATATCATTGTTGACAGACACGACACGATACAGCTTCATTTGTGTTACTGTCGTAGCCAGATCGTAAAACTGACCACTTCATGATGTGACTGATCATATCATAAAATGGTGGTATTTCATGATATGGCCGACTAAAACTGACCATATCGTTTAAACGTCAACATTCGATGAAATGTTACTCCACGTTTGGCCATATCATTAAAATAAAATTACGTTTACAAGTTATGTGAATTTGTTTAATATTTGTAATCTTGGTCGATAGATAAATTAAACATTTTAAATAGTTATTATTTTTAAACAAAACTAATAAATAAAAAGCTAAATAACCTAACTAACCTCTCAAATTACGTTTCAAACTCCTTGATTTTTTGACGTTGCGCTTGTTTTCTAATCGGTCGGTAGATCGGTCACATCATGAAACGATCAATTTAACGATCTGGCCACGACATTACTACACCTCAAATATTGTTTATAGACTTTTATTGATGTTCAAACTTTGACGACCTCCGTAGCCGAGAGGCGAGCATACCGGACTTGGTGTATGCTCCGGTACCATTATCTCAGGTCCCAGGATCGATTCCCGGTCGGTCAATATAGAAAAATTACTTTTCTATATTGTCTTCGGTCTGGGTGTTGTACCCGTCGTTGTTTCTGATTTCTGTAACACAAGACGTGCTTAAGCTACTTCCGTAGTTGTATGTGATGTTGTACAATTTTGTTCAAATGATCCTAATACAATTTTTAAAACGACGAATGTATTTTGTAAATAACGTTTAGTAGTTCTTTTATTTTTCAAGTCAAGTTCTGATTATTATTCTGTTGTGTTAATATGCTTAAAGAAAGTAAACAGTATCATATAACCTTTGACAGTCACACACAAGAACATTTCATTCACATGGAAATGTTTATTGAAACATGTTTTCTTACGATATAATGATGAGGTTTAGATGCATATATTATCTATATTTAATTAATTTAAGTCAGACTATGCAAATATTTAAAAAGTTTATGAACAATGCGAGCTATGTCAAGTTCAGCCACTCCGCGCGGAAAGCGCCTGTGCGGGCCTTGTAGATTAAAACCTTTTCAGTCTCTGACATTTGATTACCATGGTGAAAAGAAAGTATATTGCTTTTTATATGAGCTAAATGCTAATATAAAGTTTTATTTCTATTTTGATGATATATAAATCAGTTATAGTCACGTTTAGAGATAACGAGGACGTTATACACTTAAAGACAGTGTTCAAGTAAAGAAATGATTCGACGGTGTTTAAAGATTCTTTCGAAAATCATAATATCCAAGTAGAGCTTGCACTGGCGACTACAATATACCGAATTTAATTTACATTATTATGAGCCCTATGATTTAAATTACAAATGTTCCTAAATACGAATATAAGTTTGTCATGGTCAATTTAATAACTAAAAGCATTTTATTTCAATCTTATTTTGAATTAAGCAGAATTCCAAGAATGTCTAAAAATAAATCGGTGCTGAAAGAACCATCATAGAGTCATAAAAACTTGACTAAAGAATAGTAAACATTTGTTATGTTTGGGGTCAAAGTAAATCCCAGAGACCTATTCAGCGAAATAGTAAACGAACAAAAAGCTGCGGTTGTCTTCTAACACTGACTCGCAATTAGAAGCCGGTTTTTCCTTTTGTTAAAGTAAACACACAGAGTATAATTTAAAACGTAATTTGCAAGAGAGAAAAACATACCTACTTCCAACCAACGTAACGTATTTCTGTTTTTGTCACGCATTCCTAGCTCTCACACGCTACTAAAACTTATTTTTTAATACCCAAAGGTTGTCTTGATCGCTTTAATTAGCTTATCGATTTTTATGAATTTTGGTTTGTAGGATTTGTCTTCGCCCCGAATTGCAGAATAACTATTAAAACATCAGAAAATTCCCAAAATAAACTATATGAAGAGGCGGTTCGAAGTTCGCCGGGACAGCTAGTTATAAATAAATAATACACATTAGACAACATCACATTAATTGCTCTGATCCTATGGTACGTAGCCAAAGCAATTGTGTTACAGAAACCAGAAACAACGATGGTACCAATACACCCAGACCGGAAACAATACAGATAAGTTATTTTTCTATATTGACCGACTGAGAATTACACCTGGTACCTCAGAGATAGCGGCACCAAGTCTGACATGCTCGCCTCTCGGCTACAGAGGTCGTCTAAATTATGTCTTGTTTGAAACAACATTTTCTTATTTTGTGTAATAACTGTAATAAGCTATCTTTAAATGCATGAGGAAAGAAAGTATACCGCGCTAATTACGGTGCTAAGTACGAGAAGGTACCTACAATCAATACTTAGTATTCTTTGCCATATTGGGCTTGCGCCGTTGTCCTGTCACTGACCATGTCCGTCACTTCCGCTAGTCCGCACATAGCCATAGATCGCACATTTTATTTCCTGACCTCTAGATATTTAAACCTATTTCCTTCACATCTGTATCTATTACAACTTCTTCAAACAGATACGAGAAGAATTTTAATTGTAGCTAAAAACAGTCTTGGAACCACAAAGTGCCTTATTTATTGCGCAGCCAATTGGTTAAAATAGCCGTTTAATTGCACGGCTAGGCCTATCATTGAACAACGTCGTGTCACGCCTAAATGTCAAATAGCCGATGGTTGAACACAACGGTCAATAGTAGTTACAGCTAGACGTCACTTAGCTAACTACTAAAATGTCAATAAATATTATTCACTTTACTTGAAACGCTGGAAGGTAACTTCAATATAAGTACTTCTAAATAACATTGGGATTTATTTTGGTTAATTTTTTTTTCAAAAAACAACCTTCAAAAAACACCTGCCGTTGCCACCATCATGTAACCAAAACGGAACAGCACCGCGGTGGCCGAGTAATAAACTAATTCAATGATAAGGCGGCTTTTTAGTCAACTGTGATGTTGAATGTTTTAAATGTCATAATGGTTCAACTATAAAACGAGACGTGGCTGAATGGCGTTGTTCAATGAATTGGCTAGCTGTGCAATTAAACGGCTACAATAACCACATGGCTACGACATTTATATACTGTAAGGTCAATAACGTATTATTTCGATGACGACAAAAAAGGACTAGAACCTTTGCGCTACAAATGATACTGTTAAAACTTGAAGTGTTACCTCAGCGACAATGGTATCCTTAGAGGCGTACAACCAGTGGTCGCAAGGCTGCAGCTCCTCGCCGAAGGCATCTTTCCCGCAGGCCTCTTGCTCGGGCAGCAGCGTTCGCCGTGAGCACCGCTGCTCGCGAGCGCTGCTCGGCAGCGCCAGCCAGTCTGGGCTGTACTCCGTGCTGTTGGCTGCCTCGCACTCGGGGACCACGCATCTGGAAATCGGTCAAGGGTTTTAAATCTCTCGACTTTCTCAGATGTAGATGTAGAGCAAAACTATGTTTTGGGACTTGTATAAGTGCCCGTGAGAGAGCCTATAGATACAAGTTGTAATTATACGTAAAACCTATTAGAAGAAGATTCTACTAACACTAAATTGCAGAAAAAAACCCTTCCTCGTACTAAACCGCCACTAGCTAACATCATTTATATGGAGAAGTCATGTTTTATTAATTACACCTTGTACTTATCTCGAAGAAGTCGGGTTAGTTACAACATTTATAAGTCAATAACGGCTAACACAGAAAAATTCACGAAAAAAAAAGATGATGTGGCGGTACGAAGTTCCGGTGGCGGTCGCCGGGACAGCTAGTACTGAATAAATAAGTATTATTGAGAACTTATAGGCATTACCTAAATATATTAGAACATTAATGGCTCAGTTCATATTCATGCTCTGCTTGCTCGTCACACAAACATTTGCCGGGGATGCAAACCCGCAACCGCTGGCTTCGTACGGGTAGTCTATAGACCAGACGGTGTCTTAACAAATGCATATTGCTAAGTTGTACTGAGTTCGAACTAATCAAATCAAATCATTTATTTCTTAGAAAGTGGTACATACAAGATCTTAAAAAATACAGTAAGTTCAGCACATTCTGCCACTAGTGGCGTAGAGATATTTACATTATTTATACGTTAATAGATATACATTTTTATACAGGCACATTATTTAAACAGTATTAATAATTTAATGTCAATTTTAATTTAACTCAATTTTATTAATGTAGCTTAGTCGTCAATTAATTATAAGAAGTCATCTTTAATATTCATTTGTAAAAAGTCATAATAACTTAATGACTTCATTGTCTGTCACCTACTGTTTGGTCACACGATTAACCTGTCTTAAAATCCGAAATAATGAAATGCCAAAAATTTCAGCTTCTTATATTAATTTTCAGGTCCTTAATACTAATTATCTTATTTTATTTCTTGTGTGTGAACACATATTATATTTATGAACATAGAATGTTGCTTGGAATGTGAGGCATATCCCCTAGCCACTAAACTGCGCGAAGCAACACTGGTTCACCTAAGCATGGACAAAAATATTTGCTGAGAATAAAAATATTTATTTTGTCATAAAAGTGGTTTGTTGATTTTAAATTGTAGTTGTAGCTTAGCACAATAATTTTTATCGCCTTTTTCAACCACGTGGTACGTTCCGTAAACATTATTTTTATTTATGGTAGTGCAAAGATTGTTACTACAATGTCTCAGAATTGACATTCATAGATAAGGTTTAACTACTTCGGATTCGTCGAAGTCGAACGAAAAGCATGGTCGTACTTTGGTGAAGTGATAAATATCTAAAACTATTGCAATATCATTGTATTCAACGCCGCATCGAGTGTCAAGTGACTTGTCTCAAAACAACTTGCTTTGGACCCGATAGCGTCTTGAAACCTGCTTCTACGGGAAGAGTAGCCTTCACTGAATCCAAGAAAAACAATAAAAACTAAACAAACGTTATTTATTGTGAACACTATATTAAGAATACACTCGACGTTGGCAAGATTGAGTCCATAAAAAAAATATACATGTATATGTTACAGCCAAAGTAATAAATCGAGATATTATATATATTAACTAGCCATTATTTATAATGTCTACTCAATTTAGATAAAGTGATAATTGACACAGAATTAATCACATTAACTAGCAATTTTATATAATATCTTCGAAGACTTGGATAATGTGATAAAACAAGTAGGTATAGGTAAAGATTATGAAATTATATTTCAATTTGCCTTAAGCATACCTAACTATATGTGCAGCAATATTATACTGTTACTTGAAAAGTAATAATTACAATGAAATGAAATAACGAACGTTGGATAAAAGACTTTGATAGATGTTGTTACTTAAATAATTACAGTTTAATAGATATAGATAGAATAGTCTTTTTTTTTGTTACCTAGTGCACTCGGTTCGGACTGTTTTTTTATATATATATTAGACTTGATTCAGAACCACAACCAAAAATTTTACAGGTAATTAATGCAGCCAATCGTATGCCTTGTTTAAGTGTGTATGAACGAAAGTTTGTTTAACAATTATTGATAAAACTTTACTGCACGTCTAATACTATAGGAATTAGTCGCCTCTTACGACACGCCTCCTGTTGGCGATGCAGAAGTGTATTTTTTACGGCCTTCCCCACACGGCATATTTATTATAGTTTCAAAATCCGATGTTAAATATCGATTTACAGTTCAACCGATATTACCCACCGCTATATACGTCAAAATTAGTTCTGGGGTCAAACACTAGTGGCGCTTCAAATGGAAATAAAAATTTTGCTGTCATTTGTACGGGATAGCCAGTCTATAATAATTTCTAAGTCAATGGTTAGACCGTATTTATTAACCGACTTCAAAAAAGGAGGATTCTGATCATGGGATCTATGAGAAAATCATCAAACATTGCAGGAACTCCAAACCACGCAACTGATTTTTGTATCTGTGTTACCCAATATCTTCGACAAATGAGACCCGATTTTGATGATTCTTTTTTTATTGAATAACTTAAACTTTAAAGATACTATAATAAAATTTTGCGGAAATTTTTTTACCCCTAAGGGTGGAATAATAGGAAATGAAATCGGTGTTCAGCAGTTAAATTTTCGTTAAACACTCGTAAGATCTGTTTTGATTAGCATCTGTCACTAAAAATAGATGAAATAAATAAATTTTAAAACCGACTTTTAAAAGCTAAAAATAAAATTTTAACACGTAAGGTACCTAATTAGTTACTTTTGGAGTCGGTGCCAGCCGATGAGAGATTCAATGTTTTCGTTTGCACCGACTCCAAAAGTAACTGATTAGGTACCTTACGTGTTAAGATTATTTTAGTTTTTTTTAAATAAAATTTATTACCTTAGCTAACTTTGACCCGCTATTATGAATAAAATCCGGATAAAGTGATTAATTTATCACATTGTCTAGTCAATTTTGCTATTATATATAATGACCAGTCATTATGTATTTTAGCTATTTAATCACTATGACTGTAACATATATACTACTTTGAAAGTTCGTAGCGCCTAGATACTCATTGGTACATTTTATTAAATTTGAAACATTTAAATAGTTTTTGCATTTTGTTTTGCGCATCAAAATTAGTACGGTATAATACAACGAAATTACCATAATTTTGTGTTTTAAAATTACAATTTCAAAATGTCATTTCAACGTTAACCTTGATGGTAATTTATTACTTACTATTAATTTAAAATATATGCGTTAAGATAGAACACGAACGTGGTGTTAGTGGTACGAGAAACGTGACCTAGGATGGTATTTACTTATCTTTAAGTGCAGTAGTCGCTACAATCGTCTAAACCAAACGAGCAATCAAGGATTGGTGGGTGTATTAGACGAGCTAAGTGAACAAAAGCGACGCTACACGGATAAGATGATATCTTGTTGTTATCGAGCCCTGCGATTAGGGTTGCCACCAAACATCGACTCCCGTCACTGGCCTGTAATGAATTAGACCGGCTGCTGTCAATTTGATTATCGCCATTTTTTCGCTGTAGACCACTGTGTAGGCAAAAGCAAGAGTACCATAGAACTAAATTAGTAATTACCGCAAGATATGCAGTCATGTGGGTAAAATCAAAATTACTTTTCTTAACTATCGTTTGGCGTTTCATATTGGCACTATAATCAGCTGTAATTTGTATTGGACAGGCAAGCCAGTGGTTTATTATAGGTCAGTGGACTCCGCTTAGAAGTAGAAGTAGGGCCGCAGAAAGAAAAGTGTGCATATCTGCGGCGCCAACGCAGAACCAATCGGAATACGGCTCATCTTCTCGGTTGCCATGGTTTCTAACACCTCAAAGTGAGATTAAAACAAGGCCAAATCGAACTGAAAATACCACAGCACGAAGTATAATATTTTCATTGGTGTTAACTGTTTATATCCGGTAGTCTTATAGTCTGAAGTAGTATCCGTATTAATGGCAACAGGTAACACAAACTCTAACTCAGAAAACAGTTGAAAAGCGTTATAATACTTTGTTTTTAAGTTAGTTCCAATTTTAACGAAATACGTAAAAAAATACAGGTATTTTAGATAGAGTCATGCTTAGATGTAATTACTTGTTTCCTGGGCATCAAGCAACAATGGAAGTGCAATTAGATGTATTAGCCGGGCACGCGGCCGGCTCGTGGTTAGGCTCGCGATATACGAGTCTCTTCACTTTGGATAAACTTGAAACGTGAAGGAACAAACTTAAATAATACAGTAAATAAATAAATAATTAGTGGTCCATTCAATAGAAACAAAAAACATACAGTAAATTTAAGAATCATCATAAATGATACACTAGAGCAAAATTTTGGTGACATTGGGGCAACAAAGGTGTCTTGTCATCACAAAACACATTTCTTGTTAGGTCTCGGCACCCGCCTGTGTTTGTAATTATTGAACTTAATAGGTATAAGATGACACACAACACCGTTCTTTAATTTTTGTGACGAAAATTTTAATTTAATCTGATTTGTATTATATCATTTAAATAATAGTTTTATTGTAGACAATCTGAGTAAAGGAAATTACGGAATTTCAAATTCAAATCATTTATTGCATGACGGTGGTTAAAGAACTTTATTATTTCTCTCAAGAATTACAAATTCACTTACTGAGAAATCTATTTACATTTTATGAATGCACCAAATCAATAAGAAAGATTTATTGCATGTCACATTTTGAACTCGAGTAATCAAATCAGAAAAGCAATCATCATCATCATCATCATTTTAGCCATAGGACGTCCACTGCTGAACATAGGCCTCCCCCATTGACTTCCAGATTGGCCGGTTGGAAGCGGCCTGCATCCAGCGTCTTCCTGCGACCTTTACCAGGTCGTCTGACGACCTTGTGAGTGGACGTCCTACGCTGCGCTTGCCGGTACGCGGCCTCCATTCTAGAACCTTTCTGCCCCATCGGCCATCAGTTCTACGTGCTATGTGCCCCGCCCACTGCCACTTCAGCTTGCTAATCCGTTTGGCTATGTCAGCGACTTTTGTTCGTTTACGGATCTCTTCATTTCTGATTCGATCTCGCAAGGAAACACCAAGCATAGCCCTTTCCATGGCACGCTGTGCGACCTTGAGCTTTCTTATGAGGCCCATAGTGAGAGGCCACGTTTCAGTTCCATATGTCATCATAAGAAAAGCAATATCCTTCCTCAATTTATATAGGTATGGTAGATCATTCATGTAACTTGAAAGTCGATTGTGGTTGAGTTGATGGTAAGAAGAATCGATAAGTTACTAACTATTATAACACACACGTATTCTTAGTTCATCAATGGTGTTACTTCACTAACGTAAAATATCGTTTCTCGTGACCTAGTTGTGAGGATGTACCTCGGTTCCTTATTAGCGGTGCGTCTGCGCATCTGGCCGGCGGCGGTTTGGTAAATTGAGGAAAATTGGCCGAATGTGAACTATCTACGAGTGTCTACATATTGTGGAACGTTTTGTACATTTTCATTTTAAAAGTAAACTCATAAACAAAGCTATAAAAATAAAAGTGTTACTAACAATAGTGCTCGGTGGGAAACGGGGGAAGTCATTTCATTGATTCTCATGCTTGACATGTATCAATGAAACGACGGTAGATGACTGAATCAAGCCTCTGTGCTATCATCTTCAGGACTCTATTCTTGCTTACCCTTAGTCTCAGAATTAACGTCGCAGTTGTTTTGTGCATTATCTTGTAAATATATACACATATTGTACAACATCACATACGTGACCGTTGTGTAAAACTTGTCCGCAGACCGCTTGTGTAAAAAACCTTGACAGTAGGCTTTAAATAAAGTAAGCTTTCCTCTGCAGTACTACGAGCGATCCTGTAGGCCGGCATATCAGCGCCGGATTTAGGGTAAATGAAGGGTTGAGCAACATACCTTTATGGCGCCCCCTTGCGTTTCTGGCCATTAATATTATTTGGTAATGAAGATCATTTTTTTCGGGCCGCATAATAATGACAGTCATTTTACCAAGGGCCACAAAATTAAAAGATGGCAGAGTGTAACTATTAGAATTAATTTAGTATTAGCCTGTACACTAAACTTACAGATAAATTTTAACTCACAAGCGCGAGCGAAGCGGACGCGAAGCAAACGCGAATTTTTTATTAAAATGCATCATGAAAAGTAAGACAATCAATCAGCGCGGGAAAAACCCTAAGTAAATAATTTAAGCCAGAGATAAGTTGAGGTTGCGAAGAAATCTGTCCGTTAACCGTCTGTTCTTAGTTTTGGAGCTCGTAGATGTAACGCTGTAAAATTACATGTTTTCCCTTTCTAACCAGTCTAGCGTAATACCGAATGCGGACGAAATTAATCCTGTCTCCAGCGGTTATTGTGAAATTTATTTAATTAGACAGACTACATGGACAACTGACAGTTTAATTCAAATTAAACATTTTCTCAAACCAAGTCGTATAATGGATTATTTCCGTTGTCAGTTAGAACGCGAGCGAACTCATTTAAGAGACAGATTTTGTTCTCTGATTGTAAAGAATGATAATTAAAACACGTGATTTTAAAAGATTAGTTCTTATTCTTGCGTGTGGCGCGAATGGATTTTTCATACCATTTCAAAAATAAAGGTAAATCATCAATAGTTACTACCCTTATTTTAAAAAAAAACGTCGGGATACGTTTGAACATCGGTTTACAAGAGACTGCAAGTTATCCTTACGATTCAATTTTAACATTTAATTGAAGATATTTTCTATTTGCACATGGGTTAAATACTTTTTTTACTTTCTTACAAAATATAGCAGAAAAAAAAAGGTTCCATAAGCATAATCTTTTAGAAATTTCCATTCTAACATAATTTTTTTTCAACATACATATATATATATATATATATATGTGTGTGTGTGTGTGTATATATATATATATATAGATATATAACATATCTTCAGGTATACTTTTAAAATAATATTTTTTTGTAGTAAACCTAAGTCAAAATGAACTATAAAATTAAGCGCGCAAAACCGATTGTTTTTCAGACCTATATTTACACAGTTTTAAGCAAAGGCCTACCGCAAGGCAAGGGCCTCAATATCTTAACTATGAAGTGGTTTTTAAATAAAACATATTTATAACCTTAAGAAATCACTTCGCCTTACCGTGCAGAATGACATATCTTCTACCTTGCTGTATAGCATAATAATTCAATTTTTTGCGCGCTTATAGCAGCTTTTCTTTAAGGAATCATATAAGTTTATGTTCAACCTGTATAGATTATTTTGAGACAGTGCCAATTTAATACCACTGGTCTATCACCACTGCAATATTGCACAGTACAGTACCACCCTGCTCAAATGTTTTATTAATTCCTTTATGTGAACACTGGCTTTTCGCAGTCATGTGCAGGCTGCATTTCATTCATTCTTCCCATGAACGCCATTGTTTCGATTGACGTCACTACACTTATAAATACTACTTATTCCGGTATAACATTTTCTGTAATAAATACCATAAAATCAATTTCCATTAATTTTCGATCGATGCAAAGCAATTATAATAACTTCTTCCCACATTCACCAACAATTAACTATCTAGCCCCAAACTAAGCAAAGCTTGTACTATGGCGACTACAAAACGGATAAACATAATTAAATACGTTTATAAACATCCATGACTTAGATACAAATGCTCGTGCTGATCACACAAACATTTGACCCTTGCGGGATACGAATTCGCAACCGCCGGGCTTTATAGTCCGGAGCGCGAACCACTACACCAGACGATCGTCAATCAATTTATCAATCATATAAGCAACCAATAATCTTTAACTTATTGCAGTGCCATTTCTGTGGTCATGATTGGCCCTAAGTTCTTAGTTATATTAATATCCAATTTACAACATGATGCAACAAATAAATTAAACAAAATTGACACTCTAAAGCCAGACACAGGTACCTGTTATTGAGCAACAGTAAAAAACGAAGCAGTTTCTGCAAGTTCTGTAACCCATTAACGACCCCTTTTACGTTGCTAAATTAAACGTCATTTTAACGTTGACAATGACTATGATAGCCACTTTATACCAGGTAAATAATCTGCTCGCGTGAAGTCACGTGACTATATATAAAATGTTATGACGGTCATCGCTATATCAAGGGTATTCGAGTGTCATCTCAGCTCTGAACATGCACTGCTTTGATCGACGATAACATTGTAAACCACCGCTACGTGACCAAAACAATGGGCTAGTTTCCTGGGTCAAAAAAATATTATTCTATTTAGTCCGTCATTGGACCCATATTTTGTCTTTTGTCAATCAAACAAAAAATTACGAAGATAAAGCGCATCAAAGTTTGGGAATGGGAGCACATGACGTCACGCCTTGCTAAAAAGTGTCGCAAGGCGTGACGTTACGCAGAACTTTAACGGGCTATATCTTCATCATTTTATGTTTGATTGAGAAAAGAAAAAATACGTGTCCAATTTTTACTGTTAATTCAACTGACGGACTGATTAGATTTTTTTAGGAAAAATCGCATGACAGCAGGCCCTAAGCAAACAAGTTTCCGTGAACAATAGACGAGAATATCAGTTAATGGAAAAGTAAAACAGCTCAAAAAACGTAAAAGCATAGCACGTGCGCGCGAGTAGCCAAGGCGCGGGTTTACGAGGTTGGTTTGGTCGAGTAACCAGTATTTGCATTTGTAAACATTGTCTTTTGAGTGGAGTTGGTTGAGTTATGGTTGAATGTTTTTGATCAGATACATTACAAAGTCATACAACTGATCGGTTCTAAGCTCGAGCGGTATCAAAGGAAATATGTATCACATTTTGAATATTCATCATCATCATTTCAGCCATAGGAAGTCCAGCTGAACACAGGCCACCCCCAATGACCTATCATCGGAGGGAAATGCCAATATTCGCCACGCTTGGCAGGCGGGTTGGCGAGCGCAGTTTTTTATAAGAATTCGCACTAAGACGCTGCTGCCCGTCTTGTGCTACAAGAAAATAGGAATAAATCGCCTCTTACGACCCGCCCCCTGTTGGCGGTGGGTAAGTGTATTCTTTACGGCCGTCCCCACGCGGCAATATTAGGCAGCCTCAAATTCAAATTGAAATGCAGAGTTACGGCATCCATGTCGTCATAATTATTTGAACTTTAGCTCATTAAGTCACTATAGTCATTATTAACAGTTGAAGGAGCAGTGGGCGTGGCCTGGATAGCCAAAAGGATGTTTGGATTCCCATATTTGATACAGTTAATCTTTTAAGTGATGACCTGATTTTGGCTCTTCATACATTATTAAATACTATGAAGTTATTTTACTATCTTAAAGATAGTGGAGGCTAAATAAAATAAAAAAACAAGTCTGTACCACATTGGTCAGGAGTTAGACCTATAATTTGAATATCTGAGTGTACCCGACTTTATGTAATTAGATAAAAATCGCAATAAAGTGTTTCGATGTTAATGCTTCATAATCAGGCATTACAAAACATAAATCACAATAACTAGCCGGCGCGCGGCGGCAAGGCTGCGGGAGCGCGGGTAAGGCCGCGTGTCAACCGCGTGGCTGTCATTCGAGAGTGTAAAGTATCGGCAAGTACTTCGGCAGTTCGGCGACGTTATCGCGATCTCGGTCGACAGCTGCGGTGGACAAACGACAAAAAAAAAGGGTAAAAATTACAAAAAATGGCTGAATTTACAAACATGGCTGTTTGACATTTGAATCTATAGTTTAAAATAGTATTCTGACGTTTTGGTAATTTTAATGAGCGTATTTTTTAAAATTTTAATAGTTTTTTTCAGTGTGTATCAGTTTTTTTTGTTGCAACATTTTATATATTATAATAGAATTATATTATTAATTGTGATAAGTCTATAAAAATTATTTAACGTTTTAGTTAATGCATTTGTAAAATTATATTAAATTATGTTAAAATGTTGCATGCCGAGTTACGGTAAATTATGCGAATATTATAACTGTTACAACCTGTATTATCATTTTTGTGTAATAAATAATGTTTCTATTTCTTGCATATTTCTTATGATTAAATGTGATTTTACGTTTGCAACAGCGGAGCGCAAGCAACGCACACTGCCGCAAGTTGCGTTCGTACACGTCTAACTACAAGGAAACATCACGCTTGTTCGTGAATTGAAAGAAGATAGATACGAGTAGATGCGTACAAGGTTGATACTAATTCATGTAAAACCAGAAACATCCGTGATTTACATTATGTATTCTGTAATACAGTTGTTAGTTTATCAAGTTTGTCGCGCAGGAAATCTTGTTTCGAGATAGGTATGAGAAAAGATCGTGTGTTTTGTGTGAGGACTTCCGTAGCCGAGAGGCAAGTACGCCTTGACGTCTTGCAAGACTTGGCGTCTGCCATCTCTAAGGTTCCAGACTCGATTCTCGGTCGGATCAATGTAGAAAATAAACTTTTCTATATATGGTTTAATTTAAGAAGGTTTTTGGCAATGTTTGTTTTTATTTTCGTGTTTTAGATGTTGTTAATCTATATTTTATTATTTTCTGTCTTGTTTTTGTGTGTATTTGTCTGTTTTACGAAATAAAATTTCTATCTATCTATCCTAAAGTGCTTTAGCAACTAACCTTAGGATCAGAGCAATGTATGTTATGTCCAATATTTATTATTATTTATGTTACCTGTAAGGCACGTCCCCCACCAGAAATATATAGCCATAGTTGTACGATTCGGTAAAGACGATTGACAGCGTGATCAGGGCGTACACCACCAGCTGGAACCGGCCGCTGCGGCTCAGCTCCCGCCAGGTGAGGTCAATGACCGAACCCCTTTCAGCCATTCCTTCAAAAATCTTCAGCTATTCACCCCTACTACACTCTAGCCCAGCACTACTGTTAATACTCTCTTTGCACTTCAGTAAAATACTGACAAGTAAAGTGAGATGTCTTAAAATATTACTCGAACAGTTCCCGCGTTTATTTTAGCACAGTTAATGGACGAATACAAAAGTAGTTTGTACTTAAAACAAATACTAGAAGTGTCTAATTTAATTAAATAATAACAAAAGTTGTCTCTTGATTTACTCAACGTCAACGCTTCGACGTATCTGGCTGGAATGTTGCTCAGGACACAATCAAAACTACACAAAAACATGAATCAGATTCGATACAGTCGGTTCTATGACAGAATCATTTTAACATGCCTATTCAAATACTATTTGTTGTGTCGATTGTTTGATCTCAAGAAAATGAGTGAAACAATCCTCATTATTTTTTGTGATGCTTGTGATATTAATTTCTGCATTAGATTAAGTCACTTGACGGGGCTAATAAAATTGTCTAGTGTATATACAGGCTTAGTAGAGATGAGAGTATTACCTAAGTTGGCATATTGGAGGTGTAACCTTGTAGCCGATCTAAATAAATAAAATAAATGGGTAAACACTTCTATCTGAGACATACCTACAACGTTATTTTTATTAACGCAATACCATAAGGCCTCATTCTGGTCCCTTGAATACTACAAACTACAACTTTTACTATGGGTATGGGACGACAGTTGCAATCTCATAAAAATATTTTACTCTGCCGCGAGAAGCGTCTCCAGCGCCCCCCAGTTTAAAAAACGAAATTTTTTATTTTAAAATACTGTAAGAATATTGTTGAGTATGTAAATATAAAATATTGTAACTTCTCTGTAAATTCAACGTGATACTCACGAAACAGGCCTAACCTAGTGTGGGAAACACTGGTAATCTGTATTATTTTAAATTTTTATTTTATATTTATTATTTATTTAAACAACCAATTTAGTCCTAGGTTATATACAAAGAAAACTAAAATTAAACTTAAAACTAAAACTTACCAAATAAATATTTACAAAATAAATCACAAATAAAAAATGGGTCCCAGATCGCCGTCCGAACACAGTGACATAGTCCCCAAAACGCTGGCCGCATTTCCACGCTGTATAGCCAAACTGATACGTTGGCCTAGAAATGCGCCAGCCCTCCGATCGCCCGTACAATCAATCAGCCGCTTGGCTAACTGACTGTACAGCCGATGTGCGCTAGGTCCCCAAGGCCCGAGCGTCTCAACCCCAAAAGGTTCAAATATGCAGGTATTACTAATATCTGCATATTTGCGACGTTTGAGGGACTCCGCTGATGCAGCAGCAGTGCCTACCCCTGACGAGGTTTGTGGAAGATGAGTCGGAGCCAGTGTGTCAACACAGGTTGCGTCCCACACTAGGGGCCGACCCATCTTCCACGGAACCAAGGTCATACCATCAGGCCTCCTGCCATCACTCCGCACCAGGCCATTCGGTTCAAGAATAGCCGGTATCGAAGCGCTAGCAAGAGCCCTGCGGATGATGTCGTTAAGGCTGGTGTGTCGGGAAAATCTCCCGGCGCTTCTGCTGCACGACAGGCCGTGATGACCCAGTGAGTCAACCATATCGCCGCAGGGACAACGATGTGGGACATTGCATGGTGCCCCCAAACGAAGAGATACAGCAAGGTTAAAGGAAGTATTGTCTAAAAAAGTACCTAGCTGTGGAGATGGGAGAGATTGAAGCCATAGTCCTGATTCCCACTCGGCCACGGCAAGGAGACGAGCCCGATCTGCAGGACTAGTAGACGTGTTTAATAAATTATTCCGTACTAGTCTACAGAGCGGCTCGTCCCATTGTCTTTGTGAAGATACCGACGAAGGAATATCTTCAGCGCATAATTGTCTCCATGAGTTGATGGCCTCGGCTTGATAGGCAATTGCTGGATTACCAAAAGACTTGCTAAGTATTTTAGTAACCAGCACTTGGGTGCTATGAGCCGAGGACAAGAAAGCAGGGAGAGCAACACTAGAAATTTTGCGTATCCCAATACCTCCAAACCTGATAGGGAGTGAGGCCTGGGTCCAGGTTCGACAATCCAAAGAGAGGTTCAGCACAGAAGAAAGAATGTTTTTAACAGAGTCGTCTAATTTTGAAGTCAAACCTGGAAATTTCCAAAAATGAGAAGAACGGACACAAAATGTGAATTTTGGGGCAAAAAGACAATAGCGGATAATTGTGTAGGCGAAATGAGTATTAATTTTGACAATACGATCGGAAACAATATCAAAACTATTTAATTTTTCCTCAACAAAAGGGCCGAAAGATTCCTCAAATATTGGCGACCCAAGGAGGCGAAAAGAATCTTTTTTAATTATTTTCAAATTGGGAGCAATGTTATTGAAATTTTGAATAATGGAATTGGGATCATGACAAGTGTCTGGAATGAACAACTCACATTTAGCGAAATTTAAATCTAGACCAGCATTATTGAAATTTTGAATCAGAGAAGTTAGGTCAGCCAAAACAGTATTAGGGTCACCTCCAAGGGTACCGTCATCTAAATACCACACGTTAAATTTAGAATTTACCTGATTAATTAAAGGATGAATGGAGAGGCCAAAAATAGCAGGACCTAGAGGGTCACCTTGTTGACAACCAACTGCTGACTCTATCAATTTATCCCTAAATTGTAGTTTACTTGGAGTGCTGTAACACTGCCAAAGAAATGGATAAATAGTCGGAGTCCTGGACTTAATTTGTGTCAACAAAGTGCCTCTATCTATCGAGTTGAAGGCGTTTGTGACATCCACTTTCAGCAATATATCATTTGGGTTATTAAGTACAAATGTACGGGCAGAGTGAATGGCGGCTTCACAACCCCCTTTAATGCCAAAACCGAGTTGAACAGGCTCAAAATATGCTGCAAGATTATCTGAAATAGCCCTACAGCATAGTTTGGCAGCAAGGCGACGCAAAACGGAGCCTACGGCTATGGGCCTAATACCGCCATCCCTTTTTTTAAGCGCACAGAGGTTGGCACCATATAAAAAACCTGTGAAATGTGGGTTGACACTACCAGAAAGCATAACATTAATGAGGCCCACCAATTTCCCCAGTAGGACACTACCGGACTCACCACAACTGACACTTATTAGATCTTTTAAATGCTGGGGAGTAAGGCCGTCCATGCCGCCGGCAGAGCCACTACGAAAGGAATTGATGGCGCTCATTACTGCTTCTGGAGTTGTCTGAAGATATGGTTGTGCAGGATCCGGTTGATTGGGAAGTTGGCTGTTAGCTGCTGAAAGTGGATGCTTACTTTGTAAAGCTGAGAGGGTATCAGGAGAATTGGGCGCAACGAGGTCGTCGGAGAACAAAAGTCGCGCTGCACCTTTGACATCACCGTCACTTAATTTTGATTCTATATTACTTATTTACTTGTTAATTTGGCAACTATTTAAAAAGTACCTAGTCTTGCCATAACTACTGAAACAAAGAAAAACATAATTTTTTATTGCAAATAACATTTATTACTTTTACAGTATATTAGTTTAATACATAAATGTAAAACAATTTAAAATATAAAAAGCTTATTTAAAGTGGTCTCCATTGACTGCAATACAGTCCTTTAAACGTTGAGGACAGTTATTAATAGAAGCACACACTCTTTCCATGGGAAAATTCTTCACTGTCAATCGTACGGATTGTTTTAGAGACTCCAAATTATCATGGCGTTTAGAGCAAGCCGTACTCTCTAAAACTGACCATAAATCATAATCCAGCGGATTAAGATCGGGACTAGACGACGGCCAGTCCTCAACTCTGATGAAGTCCCAAACGTTCGTTTTCAACCAAGACTGCGTAGACCGAGCTTTATGACCCGGCGCCAAGTCTTGCTGGAAGGACCATTCTTGGCTTGGGTATTAAACATGGTGTTGTTAAGAGGCTTCACTACCTTCTCAAGAATGGTATCTTGATACATTTGTGCCAATGTGTTGATACCTTTTTCACAAAAGTATGGCTCAGTCACTCCTTCATAGCTAATACCCCACCAAACAATTACTGAAGTCGAATAGTACCCACGTTGCACTCTGTCGACTAATTGGGAAGTTTTGTTAGAGCTTTGAGTATAAATACGGTCATTTTGTTTGCTAAAATGTTGCTCAATTGTAAAAAAAATCCCATCCGTAATCAAAAATTTTCTGTTACCTCCCTTTGCGTACCGCTTCAGTAGTTGTTTCGATTTGACCACCCTATTCTATAGACCGGTAAGGCTGCAAGTCCTAAGTCATCTTTTAAAATACGCGACATGGTGCTATCTTCATCTCCCGGGATAAAATCTTTTGCTTTCGGACAGGATTTCTTCGAATTCTTTCCCTTACTGCTTTGACCACCTTCGTACGAACACTACGTGGACGGCCAGATCTTTTTCTGTCACAAACAGAGAAGGTCTCATTGTACCTATTAATAGCAGGGTACAAAAACGTTTTACTAATACCAAGCGTATAGAGAGTTTTAAAAATTGCATTTTGCTCCATACCTACTTTGTGTAATGCAATAACAGCGATTCGGTTCCCTTTATCACCCCACTCCATTTTAATATCGCAAAATATTGTACAATGTATTGGCGCCAAAATGAGAAAACTCAATGAACAATCATATAAAAATGACAGATTCGAAATTCAAATGTAATATTTAGTTTATTTTTAATTGTAACAGTATTTATGGCCAGACTAAGTATTTCCATATCTAAATAATAAAAAAATTAAGTTATTCTTGTTGGTAGCATCCATTTAAAATCTTGCAGAAAAACTACCGATATAAATGGTTGTTTCAAATAATCATCAAAGAAAAAACTATAATAACCCATCCTGAGGTAAATATCGTTTTTTCTTTAACGATATTTGAGAGCTGTTGCAAATGAACCGTTAAAAAGTAATAGACACTGTGCGATTAACTAGTTCTAGTCTAGGTATACCATAAGTTCCAAACTATACAATAATTGATCGATCAAAACGAGTAAAGAAAACATAAGGTGTGCGTGACGCTAACTGGCGTCACATTAAAGCTATTTTGCGTGCAATACTTACTATTATGTCAAATAATGTAATCATCGGAATAACGCCTGTTTAATTGGTATTTGTAATCCTAAATGATAAAGAGAGGTAAACTAAGTTACTAAGGTAAGGGCGCACTTAATTCCGTCGAGAATTAAAACTTTGTGTAACAGATGTAACGATGTGCGCCACCGAAATTGTATCTGCAATCGTTGCTTTTCACTGAAGCCAATAAAAACTTTAAGTATCAAAAAGGGGTTTTGTAGCATAAGCATGTTTAGGTTACTACAAAATATAAATTAGACCCCCCACTTGCATTTCTGTGTCGCCCTGCGTCGTCCTGGCTATATTTGATAGACATGGCACAAAATCAACTGTAGTGATTTTCAACCGACTTCAAAAAAGGAGGAGGTTCTCAATTCGACTGTATGTTTTTTTTTTTTCGTATGTATGTTACGCGATTACTCCGCCAATTATGAATCGATTTTAACGATTCTTTTTTTGTTTGGTAGATCATACTTCAGAGGTGGTCCAATATAAATTTTATCGAAATAGATTTTGAACTTTTTGAGAAAATCAACAAATATATACCCAGATAATATTTTGGTTGTGGTTCTTGTTACCTATCTTCGACAAATATGAGCCGATTTTGATGATTTTTGTTTTATTGAATAGCTTATACTTCAAAGATGCTATGATAAAAGTTTGCAAAATAAAAATCACCCCTAAGGGTATGAAAATAGGGGATAAAATCGGTGTTCAGCAGTTAGATTAGGATTTATCACTAAAAATAGATGAAATAAGTAAATTTTAATAAAAAAATAAAACCGACTTCAAAAGACAAAAATGCTAAAAATAATCCTAACACTTAAGTACCTAATCAGTTAATTTTGGAGTCGGTGCAAACAAAAACATTGAATCTCTCATCGGCTGGCACCAACTCCAAAAGTAACTGATTAGGTACTTAAGTGTTAGGATTATTTTTAGCATTTTTGTGTTTTGAAGTCGGAAGTACATTTTACGCAATTCTCCGGCGACGATGATTTGATGATACTGTCAATGAAGTCGGAACGAACTCCGTTGGCTTTTATACATGCAAAGTGATGTCCCATCACCAATGTGTAAAAAAATGTTTACATTTTTTTTTAGTAACTAATGTGTCATTGTGTGACAAGCAGCAATTAATAAAAATATTTATTTTAATAGTTGTGAGGCAACACGACGGATTTCTTAGGGACCCGTTTTTTGTTTCAAGAGCCTTGGCTTCATGTTGCAATGCCGAGGTCAAACGACATTTTGATTCATTACTTACTACATTTTTTAATGACTTAAACAATAAGGATGGGTACAATACCAAGCGTGACTGCGATCAATAGCAGCGATTACCTGCAGTGCCGGGTCAGCCAAGTCAAGCAAGAACACACAGTTGATGGCGTAAAGCGTGATGCGATCAACAACTGCTTAGCTGATATTGAGCCTCGGTCTTCTACTTTCAGAGAGCCAGCACCTAGCACTTACCTATAAGCCACGTCAGCAGCCAGCACACATAGTTGCTAATGGTGAGCCTCTATCTTTTATTCTTAGTGAGCCAGCATCTACCACTTGCCTGTAGGGTACGTCATCGGTCAGAAACACATAGTTTCTTACGGTGAGCATCGGTCTCCAACTTTCAGTGAGACTCTGTCTCCCACTCTCAGTAAGCCAGCACCTAACACTTACCTGTAAGGTACGTCAGCAGCCAGGAACACATAGTTGATGGCGTACAGCGCCGCCACGAACACCGGCAGCGCCAGCATCACGTAGTTGCTGAGGTGGAAGCGCTTGAACTGGCCCAGCTCGTGCATAAGCTGGTCGGTGTCCACGCCGCCGCTCCCAGACAAGTTCACTTCATCTACTTTCTTCGACATTTTGGATTTTTAGTCGAAAACTTACAAAACTTAAAGTTATCTTTTCATTAATTAGACCTTGATGCTGACTCGGACTATTTTGCAAATTGTTCTTATTTCAAGATTAACAAATAACAAACACTGCACTAAGTCATTAAACGAATAATTTGAAATATTAAAGTCTAGATCACTATCTATATAAGGCAAATTAAACTTTCAAAACTTTAAATAGAATAAGACAAAGTTCACAAGGTTAAAGTTTGCAAACCAGTTCTGTATTTTTATTAGACTTAAGTTCAAAGAACTATTAAAATATTCAATACAAATAAAATTAAAAATAAGCACGGATATTAATCATAATTTATATTTCTATTTTCAAACAGTCAAAACAAGTATTGCTGTTATTGTCGACTCGAACCGCACGCGTGTTGCACCGTCCGCGTGAGCACTGAGCGCGCGAGCTGTGCGCGGGAATGCGCGCGAATGGTGCGCCTGCGCCGGCCGCTGCCGCTACCGGCTCCACCCCCAACAGATGACAAGATTTGTTTTCCTATCAACGACGAAATTTTTTAAACTGTTTACCCTGGTTGATTCCCAGGAAATTTTGTGGTAGCCCCCTTGCAGAACTCCCTGGGAATTTTGCTGTGGTAGTCTTTGTTTTTGGGACGTGTTTAAGTGCCCGGAAGAGGGTCTATATTATTATACTTAATAAATGACTTTGTATTATGACTATTATGACTTCTTTTTCTAGGCCGTAACCACTGTAAATACTTTGATGAGCTATCGAGATGACACTGGTAGTCGGAACTGTTGTTCATTTATTTTAATTAACATCAGTACAATTAGGCTTGCCAACCGTCCCGGATTTTCCGGGACATCCCGCTTCTGGGTCAGCTTTGGGTCGTCCCGCAGTAACCCTCTGCGGGACGCCTTTTGTCCCGCAAATCAGTGATTGTATGATATTATTATGTACGATTTATCGTGTCCAAACCAAACTGACAGTTTTTAGTAGAAAAGAAAGAAAAATCAACGTCTGAAAAGGTATTGGGTGCCTATGAGTATGTATGCACCCAAAGCTTCTTAAGAGGTTGATTGCGCTATAGCAATTGCAACAAAAATGCAGCGAATTCTTTTTAACAATATTGTACATAGTGTGTCCCGCGTCATATTCACAAGTCCCGGATATCGAGCTAAGTAAGTGGTCCCGCAAATGCCTTTTTTTGAGTTGGCAAGCCTAGTCACAATCATCGAATTGCGAATTCCCAAATACAGCTTTTGTACATTAGTATTGTACATTACACAATTCATGATTTATTTTCCATAATGCAATAACAACACATTTATTTTATTCTACTCTATGTCTTAAATTACTCAGACATAGAGTACATCACATAGAAGTTTACTAGGTCCGTGATAGGTAAATCAACGGTACCAATGTTAGCTTGATTGAATAGTAGTTTGGATTTTTTGACTGAAGATAAAGTCATCTTCAGAAAAAAAATGAGAAGAATCTGGTATGGATAAGATAGCATAACTGTCACTTCGAGATAAAACGACGACAAACGAACTGGTACTTAGAACCTTCGTGTCGGGAGTAAAGTAAAGACTAAAGGGTCTTAGTAGCGTGGTCCCGTCTTGATTCTACCTCGTCACGCCGAGGCCACGCAATGCACGGCTTAGCAGCCAAGAGGGGGACAACCTAGTACACTAGGAAAGCCCCCAAAAAAGGTAATGAGCCCCAGGCTCTTTACCCGCTGGTCTCTCTTAGGGAGGTGAAAGAGATGGTCGTACTGTGTTCATGTTCCTCCCGTAACGTTAAGAACATTTTGAACAATGTCGTCGTTAAATTTGTAGGATTTTTAAGTTAACAATATTCATAATTCAGTAGGTAAAAAAAACATACAGACATTACAGAAAAAAACTAATTAAGTCAATAGGCAGAGATCTATAAACTCAATTTCATGCTAATCAATAATTAAGAATCTTCTGAAATATAAATAGTAATCTTTCTGACTGAAAACTGGTATACTTTAAATCAGTGCTTTAGGTATGCGAGCGCCTAAAAATTTTACAGTTCTGTCTTTTAAATGAGTTAGTGCGCACCTAGTACCTACCTAAACAGCAGCAGCAAGGTAATAACGAAGAACATAATCTTTGAAAGCGGTTTTGCGAAGAATATCTTTCAGGCGCTACATTTACTTAGTCAACCGTCTTGTTTTTTCTATGTTGTATTTTTTTACAATTAACCTTAAATAAAACGATCAACAAAACTTTAATTGTAACATTATTTTAAAAACCAATAAAAAATTTATAAAACTAATGTATCTCTGTAAATAGGCCTAAATTAATCTCTTTTAAACTTTTTATATGAAATCTCAAGTCTTCATACACGAAGTCACGGACAGGCATTATAGTAGGACAATAAAATGCAAAACGATAATTCATATTTGATGAACGTTATCATAAATTAAACTATTAATAACACCAACAATACCATCCATAGCGAAATTGCTTTTCACCACGCTTTATCTTAGGTCAAAGACCAACTTATCAATTCATTAGACCTTAATGTAGGTAGCGTGAACTCGCATTGCGAAACATTTTATTACCATTCCATTGTTATTACTTTTGTCTTGTTGATAACAATATTTATTATACAACTAATAATATTTTTTATTAGTTATTGAAGAAGATACGAGTAATAGAAATACAGAGTGTAAAACATTTTATAGTTAACTAGCTGTGCCCGCGGCTTCGCCCGCATGGAGTACGCTTGTCACCCTACATTTTACTACCTTGGGAGATAAATTAATAATAGTAGCATATGTCCTTCCTTGAGACAGTTGTTATACTATCCCACAAATTTTCCTATGTCACAAAATTTTCCTATGTCATTCTCTCACATTCTGACACCTAAACTCAATCATGACGATTTCATACTCTGGGAAAAAAAGCTATTCCACGGAATCCGTACATTTTTCCGGCATAAAAAGTATCTTATATGTTGATCCAGGCCGTGGTCTATCAGTACGCTAAATTTCATCAAAATCCCCTCAGTAGTTTTTGTCTCAAAGAATAACAAAGATCCTCACATCCTCACATACTTTCGCATTTAATTAATCTAAAATATTAATTTTTGTACATATTTATCTTTTTACTAAACTAACCCTAGTTTTAGTTATTCAATTTGTACAATTTCATAAAATATTTTTTATTTTTAATAAATAAATGTCATTCTTGTTTTTCGCATTTATAATATTAGTAGTACTTCCGAGATAAAAGTAGTCTATCTCATTCTCTGACCCCTAAACTACCCCTGTGCAAAAATCATGACGATTCCTTGCTCTGTGAAAAAAAAAACTATCCTACGGGAACCGTAATTTTTTCGGGATAAAAAGTAACCTATGTGTTATCCCGGCAATGGTCTACCAGTATGCCAAATTTAATCAAAATCTATTTAGTATTTTTTGCTTGAAAGAGTATCAAAGACCCCATACATCCTCAAAAACTGTCGCGTTCCAGTCGAATGCACGATATTATACGATATTATATAATTACGGTAGTTTACTACCTATCTGGATAACCCGTTGAGTGCACAACGGTAGTAAACTACTGTTTTTGCTATTTGATGATACTTTAGTTTGTGTTGCCTTCATCATCATTATTATCATTTCAGCCATAGGACGTCCACTGCTGAACATAGGCTTCCCCCATTGACCCGCATCCAACGTCTTCCTGCGACCCTTACCAGGTCGTCTCACCACCTTGTGAGTTGACGTCCTACGCTGCGCTTGCCGGTACGCGGCCTCCATTCTACAACCTTGCTACCCCATCGGCCGTCAGTTCTACGTGCTGCGTGCCCCGCCCACTGCCACTTCAGCTTGTTGCCTTGTCTACGTATAAATGTTGAAGTTTTATTCTTTGTTCCTTTGCTTTAGACTATGATCAATCTTTTGTTTGTTAAGAAAATTTCTGTTGGAACTTCGCAAAATAAGTATAGCCTACTGTTAGCTGTTTTTTATTAATCGTATTTTGTGAAATGTACCAAATAAAACTAAAACGCTAAAAATAATCTAAACACTTACGTACCTAATCAGTTACTTTTGGAGTCGGTGCAAACGAAAACATAGAATCTCTCATCGACTGGCACCGACTCCAAAAGTAACTGATTAGGTACGTGTAAGTGTTTAGATTATTTAATTAATTAATAATTTCATTTCTTTAAAAAAACCTAATACTTCTAAGTTCTGTAACAAAACTGGGAATGGGGAGCCTAAATTGAAGGTGTTTTCGCGACTATCATTATCAAGTATCATTATCAAATCACGTTATGCGTGTCACAGTCACATCACAGTACACAATAAACAGTTTTTTATATTTTTTTAAATATTTTCCTACAAACCATGTAGATAAGTAGTTTTTTATTGCATGCGACACCGTACTAGGCATCATTATGATTTACCTTCCGGAAACAGGCATGATTGTGTCATAAAGTCGTGTCGTTTAAAAACGACATAGATTTTGAACTCGTACTTACAAACCGATCTCGAGTCTGAAAATGGGTTTTTGTACAATACCGTATTATTAGTAATACCAGGCTACACTACGCGTTACACCCCCGGGGTACAAATTTGCGTTACACTCTCCGCCCAATGAGATATAAAGAGTGATGCTTGTCGCATTTAATAAACATTGCATAGAAGCAAGTATGCAAGTCAGATTAATACATTTGGAACGATTTCTATCTGACATTCGTAATTATTGGACAGAAGACTTAGACGGGTTGGTTCCTACACCATTGTTATGTGAATAAACAGTTTCCTCGCGAGGTTTTCCTGACCGCTGAACAAGTGGTATTCATCCGTAGTTAGTCACTTACCGTTATATTTAAAAAACTGAGGTTCGTATCAACTTTTAAACGGATGCTTTTAGAAGAATATAGCTGGCAGGCAGCATTTGGATAACTTCATCGAGTCTTTCCATTGCCCCGGAAATTAGATTTTCAATGGTAATTCAAATTCAATTTCAAAAATATATAAGGTATTAGTAACAATTAAACGTAAGCTTGTATTTACTATCATATACAGGGTTACATTGCAAAGGGGTGCCAAATTTTAAAAATAAGATTTAAGGAACAATATAAAGAAGCTTCTTAATCGTTATTTAATATTAGTATGTTAAAAAAACATTAGATACTTTAAAATATTCGAAAATAAAGTCAATAGAGAGACTACGAAAGCCGCGCGGTCATTCATCAGAGGCGTAGGTACGGCGCCAACAAGGACCTTACGCAGTGCACATACGGTGCAATTTCTTCATTAATGAGTGAAAACTATTTGTTCATTGCACATTTCGATAAGTTACTGATTCTGAGCCACTCCTAAAGATGACAGAAATGACAATTAATTGCAAAAAATTCTTTCTACTCCAGCTTTGAACTTAGGTTTTACTGAGCACCTTCCCAATGTGTACTTGATTCCCTCGATTAGCAAAAACTGTATTTCCAACAACTAGCAATTGTTACTGTGTGCATAGCTGTCTATATTATTTATAAATAGTTTTATTAAAGTTTAGTTTTGTGTGCACTAATATCTCAGAAAAAGTGGTGATTTTGAACTGTCTACAAATAAAAAAAATAAAACCGACTTCAAAACAATAAAATGCTAAAAATAATCCTAACACTTAAGTACCTAATCAGTTAATTTTGGAGTCGGTGCAAACAAAAACATTGAATCTCTCATCGGCTGGAACCGACTCCAAAAGTAACTGATTAGGTACTTAAGTGTTAGGATTATTTTTAGCATTTTTGTGTTTTGAAGTCGGTTTTATTTTTTTAAATAAAATTTACTTATTTCATCTATTTTTAGTGATAAATCCTAATCTAACTGCTGAACACCGATTTCATCCCCTATTTTCCTACCCTTAGGGGTGATTTTTACTCTGCAAATTTTTATCATAGCATCTTTGAAGTATAAGCTATTCAATAAAACAAAAATCATCAGAATCGGCTCATATTTGTCGAAGATAATTAACAAGAACCACAACCAAAATATTATCTGGGTATATATTTGTTGATTTTCTCAAAAAAATCTAAATCAATTTCGGTAAAATGTATATGGGACCACCTCTGAAGTATGATCTACCAAACAAAAAAAGAATCATTAAAATCGATTCATAATTGGCGGAGTAATCGCGTAACATACATACAAAAAAAAAACAGTCGAATTGAGAACCTCCTCCTTTTTTGAAGTCGGTTGAAAAATTCAAGATTGCTATAATTACAGCCAAGACGAACCCGTGCAGCGTTTTCTCATTATCGTAGCATAGCCATCAGTTTGCGCCTAAAACTCGAAGTCAAAGTCAAAGTCAAAAATCATTTATTCAATTCAGGACAAAATTGCCACTTATGAACGTCAATAATAACATTATAGGCCCTTAGGGGGCCAGAACATGTCTCCTTATTTTTTGGGCCCTACTAGCGCTTCGAGACAAGACACAGACAATCTGGCAAGTGCTGAGAAGAAACGTCGGAACAAACTCAGTCACCACTAGCTGCCACACAAAAAATATAAATCAAAATAAACAGGTAGGTACATCAGTTTAGTGCAGGCTGGACTGACCATACATTCTTGTCATCAAGATAGTCTTGAATTTTATAATACCCCTTAGACTAAAGATTTGCTTATGAATACATGGAAGGTATATTATATACAATACACACCCTATACTTTATGTACTGCCCATAATGTAGGCAGCCTCCCAAGGCCCTCTGCTGCCGTAAACCACTTGAACCATAATATTGAGACATTTTGTCCTTATTACAAGTGCCTATTAGCGGCCACACATCGTCCGACAGGCGACTTGCGAAACTAGAAAGGCCACCATTGAATGGCAGCCATTGATTATATACAATAGATCGATTTAGACAGGTTTTCAAATTGTTCATGAGCAACCGACAAGTAAGTGTTGATGGCGAAATGCATTGCGCCGCTATTTAAATTAAATACCTATTATGTTATTAATTATTTTTTGCCAGAGATACAAATAAATGTCCTCTCTCGTATTATTATCCTACATGTCGCAACCCATACACTAGAGTGTCAATTGATTTGTTTAATGACATTGTCAGAAATGATTGTGTTTATTTTCCGTTCGTCAGGGTCTATTATGTCGACAAATAAATTCTCAGTGTCGAAATGTAATACAAATATTGAATTGAATACGAAATTGGTTTGCACTGTTTGTCATTCGACACTTCGTGGGATAGTTATGTTTTGTTTAACTCGACATTAGCGTCGGATCTTGAGATGATCGCAAGGTTTCCACGGTCAAACTAACAATAAATACCTGCCTTTGTCATAATTTAAAATACCATTTATTAAAACAGTAATGATCTCCTCTGTAATCTGTTTTAAACATGGTTATTAGCAAGACGTGCTTGAATAAGTAGTAACATAATCCCACAAAAAACCGGCCAAGTGCGATTTGAAGACACGCACTGAGCGTTCCGTCCATGCGTATTTTTTTCATTTAGGTAGGTAATCCTTAATTGCGCTAACACACTATACCATTTTTTTTGTTAATCTATCAATAAAATGACATTAATAATAGTTAAATTAATATTTGATATAAGTACCTAGGTTGTGTTTTAAAAAAATGTTATCATTTAGTTATTCGTCTGTCCTGCTTTTTTTTCGTGACTTAGTATTGTTTTAGCAGGATCAATAAACTTGCACGTAATATCTAATGGTAAAAGATTGTTTTTTCTAATCACTTTACAAAAATATACGTTATTTCGGCTTGACAATTATACGTGTGAAATAAAACAATTATTATGAAAAATAACAATTAAATATATTCGCATATTAACGGCGCTATCCCAATGACTCAAATTCCTGGAGCGTTCATTGTCTTGAGGTGTAAGTTCCTCAGTTATGTGAACTTGAAGGAAAAGACTTTGATATTGGAGTTCTTTTTCTAGAATTGTCTGTAGAGAAATCCTTTTAAAACCCAAATGTTGAGAACGCCGCCTTCTCAACAGGCGTGCAGTGTTTGGCTACTTTTTACCCGACTGCCAAAGAAGGGTTATGTTTTTTCACAAATCATTCTAATATTATGCTCTAAACGAACTATTATGGCAAGATGGAAAACTGTTTCATCTTTTAAAATGCCAGGCTGCTTAATTTATCAAAAAATAAATTGTTTGACGCGAAGATAAGTGGTTGGTGAAAATTGGTCGCAATTAACTCAACAGAAGTTTGCGTATGTAGTTTTGATAGTTAAAACACGTTTTTAAGAAAAAAACACTTTATAATTATTTGCTCCATCTACATAAAATTGCGGTCATAAGTAGTTTTGAGTAATGCTCCTGCCTCCCAAAACTATTTTGAGATGTTTTTAAGCGCTCGGCGGCCGCTGCCGCGACACGCTCAGTACGCTCGCTGTGTGTGGTCACTGTTCTAACCTAACCTAACCAATTTAGTATTTAATATTTCATTTAAAACTACTATTGACCAACCTGTGCAGTCTAAACTACTTTTGACTGATTTTTCCAGTTTAAAGTACTTTTGACCGGTTAAGAGTTTTGAATGTAGCATATACATACGATTACATAAGAACTCTCTCACCTAAAGCACTAGGTTTAACCTAGTTCAGACAAATTATTATCATATTCTGTTGTATTGTATCTACACTGTTTGTTGTAAGTTATACCAAATCCTTACTGCTTTGTTAGTATTATTTAAACGATGTTTAATTTTATTATTATTATAAAAATACGATAGGTCGATGGAAGGGGAAGATGGCTGGCCATTGCTGGATTAAAAAAAGCAAGAGATCGAGTTCTTTGGCGCTCTTTAGAAAAGGCTTACTCCAACAGTCCGTCCTTACGTCCAACAGATATGAAAATGAAAATCTTTATTATGTAACAAAAGTTTGGTTACAAGAATAGAGGTTGACCATCTTCTTTTAAGTGCAAGAACACTTGTGCCAGAAAAGGCCGCTCTCTCATAGCATTGTACAGGAACATACAGTTACAAAATTACAAAAACAAGTTATTAAACAAATCCAAAAAACGTATCCACAATTTATGGCAGCTACATCTAGGTAAATGTGTGTATGTGTGTGCGTGTGTGGTGTGTGTGTGTGTGTGTGTTTTGTGTGTGTGTGTGTGTGTGTGTGTGTGTTTGTGTGTGTGTGTCTCATAGTTTAAATTCTTAATCCACTGTGAGACCAGCTGAAATTTTGCATTCGAAATTTATCTGAGTATATATATGTTAAGGATATTAATAACAGAAATATACAGGTAAGATGGCTGAATCGTATATTGATGTCTTGTAAAATATGTTTCACATATAGTGGTTTTAGCTACAATATCATTCCTTCTTTTAATTAGTATGGTCTTATCAATGGGTAGTGATTTATGTTTTATCAAAATAGTTTGCAGAATGTAAAGCGGTCGAACAGTCAGTACTCTAGCCAAAGAATAATAAATGTTGAGAATCTATGTTTTTTAAAGAACATAACCTTTAGTAGTGACCTTTGAGAACGTTCAACCTCTAGAAATTTTATTTTTGACGATTCCCCCAAAACGGTATGCAGTATATCATGATCGACTGAGCGAGGGCAACACAGACTTTTTTGAGAAGCTCCTCACTAGCAGAATACCTAAGAAGTTTGAAAATCCATATAAGCTTTCTGATTCTACCAGCTATGAGATCAAAATGAGAGTGCCAGGACAGTTTCTCATCAATAACGATACCTAAGTATCTTGTGGGGGTATTGTAAATGGGGAAGGCCTATGATAGATAGATAGACACTTTATTGCAAAAAACATTAAAGGTTATTATTACACACAAGAAACAGTTATGTACAATCAGGCGGCCTTATCACCAAAAGCGATCTCTTCCAGGCAACCTTTGGGCAGAACCTTTGCTTTTATGTTCAGCAGTGGACATCCTATGGCTGAAATGATGAAGTATCTTGTGCAGAACACTCTGCTAACAATAGGGCAGTTACAATTGGTTATGTTCGCATGCAACCAAAATATTTAAAATATTTATAAAGTGTATCATTATATTTTCAATTATATAATTTTGAATCGTAAGGTTAAAATACATGTACAAATACATATTTTACGCAAATAAATATTCATTTCATTTCATTACAATGTCTAGATGAAATAAAGAGATTGGAGTATGATAAAAATGTTTGCCTTTCTTGCTATTCCTTCAACCAAGTATCAGTTTCGGGTGAATAAAGTATTTTAATTTAAATTTCAAATTTATTAGGCCTCCAAGTGTGGTGGTGTAGTCAAAGAAAGTTATTATAAAGTAGCATAGTTAGTATTATTTCATTACAATACGTTTGGGGCCTTAAGGCTAGAGATGTTACAAATATAATTTAGCGCCCCAGACTACAAGACCAGCGGTCGCGTCAAGAACGTTTAAATACCCGTTATGGATGTTAAGATAATAGTAGGTATGTCTATTCGGTATCTAGTAGCCATAGTACCTACCAGCTATGCTTACTTTGGGGCTAGGTAACTGGTGTGATTGCTGGTTAAAAATACAATTCAGTACCAACGTAGTAAAATTGCACTTTTATAGGATCCTTTGACGGTTTGGGCTTTGGCTTTTAGAAGCACTCGCGAGCGATACCGCGTAGTTTCAATTCTCACCTGAGGCGGTTAGAGAGTGCTCTAGACTTTAAGCTTCCACCATTCCCTTTCGACCACCAATCATCCAGCCCCCCTAGCATGACCACCAAAACACGATATGATATAGCGATTTATCGACACCAACTGCAAAAATATGATAGCTATAGCCGCCATGTTGAATCGCCGTGCCGGTGACGTCACATGTTATGATCGCTGTTTCGATAAAAAATCAACATGGCGGCTATATCTATCATATTTTTGTAGTTGGTGTCGATAAATCGCTATATCAAATCATATCATATCGTGTTTTGATGGTCATGCTAGGGGGGCAGATGTATTGTGCAATATTTTATCATTGTCCACTTACTTGGTTAATATTTCTTCCCGTCTAGCTGTATGTACTAAGCGCTTCATTAGATGCAATGGACGCGGACGTGGAATTCTATCGTAGGTACATTTGTACAACCCAATTACGATAAAAACGAGTGAATAAGCTTCTTCTTTCTCTATTAGCTTGATCGATGACTCTTAGACGAAAAACAACTATGCATATAAATTTGATATCACCATTTTGAAAAAAACATTTTTTTTTAGAAAATTAATTCTAAGAATTACGTTTTTTTTAAAATCTGATTTATGACTTCACCATTGTGTTTACATGCGCATGTTAGCACCTTTTTAGGGTTCCGTAGGCAAATGGCAAAAAACGGAACCCTTATAGATTCGTCATGTCTGTCTGTCTGTCTGTCCGTCTGTCCGTCCGTCCGTACGTCACAGCCACTTTTTTCCGAAACTGTAAGAACTATACTGTTGAAACTTGGTAAGTAGATGCATTCTGTGAACCGCATTAAGATTTTCACAAAAAAATAGAAAAATAATAATAAATTTTGGGGGCGTCTCATACTTAGAACTAAAACTCGAATTTTTTTTTTTCGTTAAACCCATACGTGTGGGGTATCAATGGATAGGTCTTTAAAAATGATATTGAGGTTTCTAATATCATTTTTTTCTAAACTGAATAGTTTGCGTGTGAGACGCTTCCAAAGTGGTAAAATGTGTGTCCCCCCCCCTGTAACTTACAAAATAAGATAATGATAAATCTAAAAAAAATATATAATGTACATTACCATAAAAACTACCAGCGAAAATTGGTTTGAACGAGACCAAGTAATTAGTTTTTTTTTAATACGTCATAAATCGTAAACCGCAATTTAACTTTCGTAATGTTATGGATTTCATTTTGCAATAAAAATACCATAACTATGACTCGATTGTCGTGATGGGTGAACTTTTACTCATAACGGTACCTACAGGTTTGTACGGAACCCTCGGTGCGCGAGTCCGACTCGCACTTGGCCGGTTTTTTTCGGATTTAAAGCGTCATAACCAAACACATTGCAGACCGCACCTGCAATCTTTGAAAAAAAAAGAGCGTACCTGTAAGGCACATCAGCAGCTAAGAAGATGTAAGTGGTGTGCAGTAAGCCCACTTGCACAGCCGCCAGCGCCACCAGCACGTACACCCGCAGGTGGAAGCGCCCCGCCTGGCCCAGCTGCCGAACTACGCTGTCAGCGTCCACTCCGCAGCTCAACGAACTCGCGGGAGTGTTGAGCTTCGCATCCACACTTGGCTTGTGCTCGCTCGCTTGTGCAGCGGCATCGCGCACACGACAGTTCTCACTTTCCACACTCATAGCTCTGCACAATAATGTCAGCCGCGTTCGGTGCGTTGGCGAAGACTGGCAGGTGGCACCAGCGCAGCGGTTGGTGCTCAGTGGTGGCCGGCGTGCCCTGAGGGCGCAGACAATGCCATAGAAAGCCACTCGGTCATGGCCGCACTCCGATCTATTATATCGTCACACCGGCTGCGCTCGCTCTGCAAATGAATTCATCTCGTTGAACGCGAAATTATGCAATCAACTTCGGTGATGGATGTTTTTTTGTTGTTAGAAAAAAATTGCTCGTTTACAAAGATAAACTTAAATTGTATTATAGTTAGTTGTTTTATAAGCATTCAGCTGTTTGCCGAAGACGTGGTTACAAATGGGTAAATTACGTGAATCTTATGTGACAATAACATAAAGCCTTTTGTTTTGATGTAGTGATACCCAACACGCTAAAGAACTATGAAAAACAAAAACTCGTCTACTAAAAAGTTTAATAAATATTGTTAATGTTTTTGATTTAACTAAAATATTTTTTACTAATACGAATTAGATCTAATCTCGTGTATAATTTTAAGTAATTTAGTAAATTACACCATTCTAATGGAACACTCACCTGCCTTTTTACTGTGACATCTGCAGGAAAACAACTCGTCCATTGCGATGTACCGATCTAATATACACAAAGCCCGTACAAAAACGAGACTCTAGAGCTATGCGGGTATAGCTACGGGTTTTCCATTCGGTATAGCCACTTCACAGACCAGTCTATTCAATGAAGTATAAGTAGGTATATTTTCCTACTACTCAGTCTCGGCCAGTTATCACGCACTATTGATGACAAACTAATTCAGTATACTAAAGTTTAAATCAAAATTATTTTGGCTTAATAATGTTTAATTTTGAAAATTCTTCGAACTTCGCTACCGCACAAATCAATTATTACTGTGTTTAAAATAAACAACTGAGTCTTGACATCTCTTACTTTTACATAGATAACATTATAGGAGCTGTTACCCACGGTCGCTCTTACATACTTTCGCGAGAAGAATGGCTGAAAGCGCATGTTTTTATGAGTCAAGCGGATGTTTTACCACCCTGGCCCTTTGTTCGGTGAGATGATCTACAGTGTGTTGTTTAAAAAATTATACTATGTTAGTTCTTTCAGTTGCATGTATTATTATCACTAACTTATTTTATAAACGCAGGGATTGCATACGCTTACCTCCTAGCGGGGACGTTCGGGAATTATGTTATGTGGGACAATCACTCTGAAAAAGGTGAGTTAGCCACTAAAACTTGACGGAACAATGTGTGCTGTGTACCTACAGCACTGATGACTCTGTCATAAAGTTTTTAAAAAAAATGTTTTTAACTTTATGACAGAATTTTTCTAGACTCGAATTTCGAACGACCCCTAATATTTGGCTCGTGCTTTTTTACCGTCCTGTAAAATAGGTTGCATGTATGTATATGCATACACATAATATTATGTCCCTTCAGTTCAATGTCCAACTTAAATAGTATATTGTATTTACATTTACATTGATGGCCGATGGGGCAGACAGGTTCCGGAATGGAGTCAAGCGCAGCGTAGGACGTCCACCTACAAGGTGGACAGACGAACTGGTAAAGGTTGCAGGAAACCGCTGGATGCAGGCCACTTCCAACCGGCCAATCTGGAAGTCATTGGGAGAGGCCTATGTTCAGCAATGGACGACCTATGGCTGAAATAATAATAATAAATTGTTTTCACAATCGCACCGATTTATCTAGCCCCAAACTAAGCAAACTTTAGCAACTAGATAATGGATCAACATACTTAAATACTTTCTTAATCATCCATGACTTAGGTACAAATGCTCGTGCTCATCACACAAACATTTGCCCCTTGCGGGATTCGAACCAGCAACCGCCAGGCTTTGTAGACCGGTGCGCAAACCACTAGACCAGACGCTCGTCATTGAATACTGTTTTTTATTACTGTGTATAAATAAAAAAACAATTTAAGAGGGAGTGCATCTAATTTCAGTGCAAAATTGAAATACAGTTCTATGCTTGTGTGCGTCTATTATGCGGGATAAAGCGTCAATAATGCAAATCCTTTACAAGATGATATTGATAATTTATTAGGTAGTGGACGTCCTACCTAGGTTTAAAAAACGATCGATTTGCGCGCTTGATTTTGTAGTTAATTTTGACTTAGGTTTACTACTTAATTTTAAGTTATTTTTTTCATAAAATAAAATAATATTATTTATTTTAAAAGTATACCTGAAGATTATTTTGTAGTATTTAAATCTTGTAATAATTGTTCAAAAATTTTAAGTTATTTCAGATTGTCAGTCCTAGTTTTTTTATGGAAAACGAGTCGGTTCAATGAAATCAAGCATTACTTACTTTATTATAACTATTGCTGACACAAAACGGCCATTCAAAGCAATTTTAGGGACGGTCTCGCCGCTCAAATAGATAAGATAAGATAAGATTTTATTCATAATATTCATTACATCACATTAGACAAAACGGCCATTCAGAGCAGTTTTTGAGACTGTGTCGCGGGTCAAATAGTACGACATCAGGGCAGTTTATGGGACTGACCCGCGCTTACACAAAATAGCCATTCAGAGCAGTTTTTGGGACTGTCTCGCGGCTCAAATAGTGCGACATCAAGGCAGTTTTTGGGACTGACCCGAATAGCAAATGCCTTAAAGGGCTTAATTTGCGCATAGCCTGAGTTGTGAATCTCTTTACCCAACATCAGCCTTTTGACACTTGTACGACGAATTGGTGCACCTTTGATAAACCCTGAAGCAACTCATGGACATTTCTCGCATTTTGTGCGATGTTCAACACTCAAGAGTCCGTCACAAGACGGAATTTTGCTGCCATCTCTATTGAACAGGAGCTTAGAGATCACCCTTTTTGCACTTAGACCGACAAACCCTCTCTGGTGAAAATTTAGCCGAGACGCTAATCTGCAAAGACAAAAACTGTACCAAAACCGAAACCTTGTATTTTGCAACGATGCGAAACCGTCATCGCAACCTGGAGAACATTTGCCCACCGACAATGGCGCCGGGCTATACAGCAGCAATATACTCGCAATCAGACGCACGTCAACTCGTCAAAGACATCGCAGCTATCCAAATTTTATTATCAGTGGTCACTTATTACATATTATACTGGATCGACGGTTATAAGCTCAGCTTTTTAGTCCCGTCAGCAAAAGTTGTCAAGCATTCAGACTCCATTTTCACCAAGCATTTTAACAGCTACTTAAAACAGGGGCTGTTTCTGAATGTACAGTTTTTATCCAATATTTACATGCACCCCAAATCGAACGATAAAATGCGTCTTATATTGAATCTAAAAAATCTCAATTTCACCAATAAAAATCTTTTCAAGTTAGAAGATTTTCGCACAGCAACTAAGCTTGTTCTAAGGATGTTTTTATGGCAAATACTTACCTTAAATTTAATGAACGCTTACCTTTTACTTAAGATTCCCGAGGCTTCTAGAAAGTATTTGAGGTTTATGCGGGAAGGCGTAACTTACGAGTCTTGCCGTTCGGTTTGAATACGGCACCATATATTTTACAGAAATTTTGAAGCCCATTGCTAAATTACTTAGAACATTTGGATATTTATCCTCAATTTATTTCGATGACTAACATTTGATTGACCAGTTTTATAAAATATATTTAGATAATATTAACATCACCACAAAACTTCTTGAAAGCATAGGCTTCATCATAAACCAAGGGAAAAGTAACTTTGACGGTACTATACAGAAAACTTACAAGTTAAGTTATCAAATGAAATCATATTAAGTATAAATAGGTTTAAAGATAATTTATTCTCTTAAGAAACAAAAAAAAATACATTTCACTTACATGAGAACATAAATTAAACAATATTAAAATTACAAATTACAACGCGCGAGCGAACAATATAAACACGTTAAATATATATAACTGGATAAAACAATGAAACATGACATATTATATCAGAATCTTTTTACCATTCGTAAGACTTTGGCCTCGGCTTGTCCGGCTATCGAGCACGGTATGTTACATACAAAAAAGTTTGAGCGTTGTAAATTCAGAATAATGTATCTATTTGCCAAACTCACTACAAGCTGATTTCAAATGGTGGTCCCAAGCTATTGAAACTTCTGTTCGAATCGTAAAAACTAACGATAATTATGTAGACATTTTCACCAATGCCTCCACCACTGGAAGTGGCACTGGTTGCAAAAATAAAACGGCCAACGGGAAATGTTCGCAAAATGAGTTTAATAAATATATAACAATAATAAATTGTTTTCACAATCACATCAATTATCTGGCCATAAACTAAGCAAACCTTGTACTAGGTATGGCGACTAAATGACTTAGAAAAATATTTAAATGCTTTTATGAACATCCATGACTTGAGTGCTTTTTAAACATGCGTTTAACAAGCATATCAACTACTTGGAGTGGCTCGCAGCATATTTCGGTCAAAATATCCACTAAAGATCTGCCACTACTGCCAGATACTTAAATGCGTAATAGACAATTCCACAGCTGTTGCATATATTAACCATAATGGGTGGGACTCAGTTTCCACACCTCACAAAAATTACAAAAGACATCTGGCAGTGCTGCGAGAGCCGGTACCTATTTATTTTTGCCTCATATACAAAATCGTCGGATAATAAAATAGCAGATGCCGAGACTCACCGCGTACACCCTGATACAGAGTGGAAATTACAGGAAACAACTTGTCAGACTATCACTGAAAGATACGACCAACTGCAAATATACATATTGGCCACTCCTATCAATGCCAAATCCTAGACGAATGTATCCTGGCATCATATTTAAATAAAATTAAGGAAAATTATCTCTGACAAGAGCCAAGGTATCATTGTTGTGCCTAAATGGCCGACACAATAGTGGTATCCAATATTACTAAGACTTCTTGTCTCAAAGATCACAGTTCTCAGACCTAATGAAATGTTGTTGCATCTAATTTCAGCAATCCGAACATTCCCGAGAATTTTACCCTGGTGGCCGGAGTATCGTGCGCTACTGCGCCATATAATTCCACCGTCCGCAATAGACATCATGATGGCATCCCTCGCAAATAATTCATTTAAACAAGATGATGTTGCGCTCTAGAAATTGTTTTTGTATTCCAAACAAAATTTTGTCAATATGTATGAGGCGTCCGTTTCCACTGTCTATCAGTTCTTTACCAAATCATATAACAATGGAATTCAATACGGCACTCTGCCGGTGTACTTGTCTTACCATTCCTTGAAAAGCCAGAAATAATGCCCTTCTAAAACTGTACTTTCTTATTATGAGATAGCGAATGCTACCCGTAAGGATACAATCTTTTTTATTGGTTACAAAAAGCCACATAATCATGTAATATGTCAATCCTTGAGCCGCTGGATTAAAAACACTTTGAAGGACAGACCTCAATCTTCACTGCTCACAGTGCGCGCCATACCGCCTCCTCTAAAACTTATAAATACTTATAACTTGTAAAGCTGCTGGCTGGAGCGGCAGTTCTTCTGCCTTTGGTAGATATTATAATCCTATGGTTACTGACGATAATAATGAAACGTCAATAGCCACTGTTGTATTAAAAATGATTAAAATTTAATATTACAATCATGTTAAAATCGTTATGTTGGTTTTAAATTAAGAGTTACAGAGTTAAATGAATCCTGCCACCTATCCTCAATAGTATCGAGTATTTCTCAAGATAAGATTGACTTAATGTAGTAATTGTTATGTTTACTACTCGTTAACATCTTAACTTAATTAACTTTTACAATCTTGTTTGTAATGATACAATTTAGGAGTAAGAATTATCTGGTGCTTATTGGCATTTCTTAGGCAGCTCTAAAAATCTACATATTTGTTATAATAATTAATAATTATTTTGCAGAATCTATTCGGACGATGCACAAGCATAATTAATGATTAAACGAACTTACCTGTATGTGAAGTTCTATCATAATTATGCGAAGTGCATCGTCCGAATAGATTTATAACCCTCCCTCCCTTAGGATCCCAAGGTATGCCACCGAAATGCCAACAACAGTCATTAGCAGTGTGTGTGTGTGTGCCTCTAAACATATGACGTTGCCTCGACGACGGGTTGACCAGTAAGGAAATGATACCATACGACAAAAAGGAAAAATTATTTTATTTTAATTTAAATCTCTAAAATATTCAGTAAATTGAGTGAAGTCACTTGCGTGTAACTACATATTTGTTATAATAATTAATAATTATTTTGCAGAATCTATTCGGACGATGCACTTCGCATAATTGTGATAGAACTTCACATACAGGTAAGTTCGTTTAATCATTAATAATTTATTAGGTAGTGGACGTCCTACCTAGGTTTAAAAAACGATCGGTTTTGCGCGCTTGATTTTGTAGTTAATTTTGACTTAGGTTTACTACTTAATTTTATGTTTTTTTTTTCATAAAATAAAAATTATATTATTTATTTTAAAAGTATACCTGAAGATTATTTTGTAGAATTTAAATCTTGTAATAGTTGTTCATAACGACAGGAAAAAAAAGTTAGAATGGAAATTTCAAAAATTTTAAGTTATTTCAGTTTTTTTTTCTGCTATATTTTGTAAGAAAGCAAAAAAGATTTCAACCTATGTGCAAATAGACCATATTTTCAATTAAATGCTAAAATCGAATTGTCAGGAGAACTTGTAGTCTCTTGTAGACAGATGTTCAAACGTAACTCGAACGTCATTTTTCTGAAATTATTAGTTCCTTTGGTGATTTACCGTTATTTTTGAAATGATATGAAAAATTTATTCGCGCCACACGCAAGAATACGAACTAATCTTTTAAAATCACGTGTTATTTAGTTTCAATTATCATTCACGTCTTTAAAATCAGAGAACAAATGTACTGAAATAAGACGATTTCTAGGACGGCCTCTTAAAATTAAACATAGTTGATTAAGTTGCAGGACATAGAACAGAAAAAGAACAAGAAATAAAACTCGATGCTACTTGATATTGTCCGCCATTACTATCTAGTTATACGCTGATTTACCCACATTTTATTTATATGCTGCTGCTGGACATAGAGCAAAGGTTAAACAGGTAGTCCACCAAAGGTTGATGATGATGATGATGATGGTCTCCATTTTACTGTCCCGTCACGGTCCTGTGCCAATCTTCTTTATTTTACATGTCACTTTCATGAGTAGTTTTAGCTGTACAAAACAAGGAAAGCGTAATGTAAAGTAGATTCACAATTTATTTATTTATTAATTTATTTAGACACACAAAACAGAATATAATTACAAGAGCACAGGTTTTACTAAACATGTATTTAAGTAGCAAACTAAATTATATTCCAAAACTTGCATGCACAGAAACATTGAAATATATTTATTATGAGAACACTTAAATGCATCATTAAGATCATTAGGACACACATTTAAGTGTGCACACAATTATAAACGATGCACAACAAAAATAGTTGCAAGTTCGCTGCGTTTTAAGGCAGTGGTCAAATTATCTAGATAGATAGATAAACCATTTATTTGCTAAGCATTTTGGCACAATACATGATAAAATACAAAAGAGTGATTAAATTACAGTAGCTTATTTGTTTGTGTGCCGCAATGATGCAAAAAAGCAGGAGCTCAGTGTAGGGACTGCTCTAAAAGCAGAACACTGATTATCAGCTTCCACCCATAATGAGGTTACGCGCGTAAAAATACAGACATCCCTCATTAAATGTCAGTAATATTTAGGCTCGAAATTAAATATTGAGAAATTAATAATAAATTCAGTAGTAAGTTTATAATTTCAAATTAAATATAACTTGAATTAATAATATTCATTAAACGCACAAAAATGAAAAAATAAACGTGTAGAATAATTTGTGGTAATAATAAATAATTAATGTCAAAATAACATGGTTAAAATATACAAACACTATATTCCAGGCGTCTATTGCTTCGTATACCTAGATTTTGAAAATTAAGTAAAGCAGATTTTAAATATATATTTTTTGTTTTTGAATTTACACTTTGATGAAGTAAGCCCTAGGGGTTGTGGAATATTATTTAGCACTTCGTCGCCTGGTAGCGAAAACTGCCTGTGAAAGCCACGGTTTTGTGAGCATACGTTGCTAGGGGAGCGCGAGCAGATCTAGGCTTACTCGATCCACAATAACGTGGGTTTGCGAAGAATTTTAATTTTGCGTACAAATATTCAGGATTTTTATATTTCATGAGGTCAAACATAATAACACATGGGTGCGAGGGGGGATGATGAAGCAGAAGTGACAACATGCGTTTTGGACGCGTTTTATCATTTGCTGTGATTTATATAAGATTCTCGGCCCGTAAACAAGGCCCGTATCTGTAAATCTTTCCCGATGAGTCCCACGCACTCGCGCAATTTTGTCGGACGGCGGGACGATAGTCTACTTACTGTCGTTCGTCCCTCGCTTGCCGACCACTCTCAGCGTCATCACTCATTATGACACAACATCGTTATTACCTAGAAGTAGGAAATAGATTTATGGACTTTCATCATCATCATATCTCCCTATTGCTGTCCAATCCTGGACGCAAGCCTCCGCCATAAAACATGATCTCCCTTTTTTCGTACAACCTCTGCCAGCCGTCTTCCTGAGGTCGGGGAAGAATGAACTTGGCCAAGACTAAGTAATGTTCAATAACCATGACATCCCGGGACCGATTTCCGTTAAATGTGTGTTCTCAAAGTTGTCAAGGAGTGTATTCTATCTCGGACAAATGCTGCAGTCAAAGTTTTGAGTGGGAAATCGCTAGGAGAGTGCAGCTTGGCTTGGCGGAATTTTGGTAATTGCGTCATAACTTCTCGTTGCCACTGCCACAATGCATGAAGAGCAAGGTGTTCGATCAGTGCGTCCTACCTATGATGACCTACGGATTCAAGCCATAACGTGGAACATGACAGTAAGGCTAACCCACCCGTATTACGTCACTCAGCGAGCTATAAAAAGGTCGATGCTTGGGATCACGTCAAAGGATAAAATCCGGAACAAGGTCATCCGTCAGAAGACCAAAGTAATGGTCATATACCTCATATCACAATAATATTACAAAAGGTTGTGTGTGTTCAATAAATAAAAACAAAATGATTTGTGAAAAAATAATATATTTTTACCACAAAATTACAGAGCAACATCACTAAAGTAATTTGAGCTTTTAAAAAAATAAAAACGTTTAGTTCTGAGGGATTAAAACCACCTTAAAAAAAGGCGTGTAGAGCCTTTGACTATACGTAATGCACAGAAGATACATTTGAAAGTTCTTACTTATGTGCAATGTGTATTTTTGGGGAAACTAAACAAACTGTGTAACAATAATTAAATGTTGCATTCAAAATTGATGTTAAATATCCCTATGAAACAAGTTTTGAGACGTCTACATAAATTTCCGACATTAAAACTGCGAACAAGGGAAGGTAATAAGTACTTTAAATAGTTTTAGAGCGTTTTATAACAGGCCAGCTCGAATGTGTGAATGCACTGAAATGCTTAATACAAATTTCCATTCATGAGTATTAATCAGGGGCCAAACAAAATATGAACTCTAAAACAGTATGACCTTAACCTTGTTTCGTTTTTTCTGTAAGTGAAGAGTTTAACATACAAACCACTAAAGATGTCCCGTCCCTGGAACACTCCCCATGCGGGGAACATTTCCCATGTTCATGTCTACAAACAATACTGTTTTAGGTATTGTTAAGAGTTCATTGTCCTTACTATGAACTCTTATTTTTTAGCTTGTTCAATACAGGGCTACTTTTAAAACTGTCAAATGTCAAATTTAAAGAGGCAAATTTGTTTATCTGGGTTCTCCCCCCCCCCCCCCCGTACCATTATTTTCTTGAAGCAATACAGGCTATTTTCGAACCCCTCGAACTTTTTTGTTTCTCCATACTTATTTTTGTCCGGAGTAAAAGTTGTTTGTAGTTATGAATAATAAACACATTCGCCTCTTGAAATTGTATTTTGTTTTAAAAGTAACCCGGTATATGATTATGTAATCCACTCTCGCCAGCTGAAATTATACAAGTCAAGATGAGCAACGGACGCGCTTTTCAGCTGATTTGTAATCATGATGATACCTTCTGCTCATCGAGTACATACCCTATAGAGCAGCAATACGAATCATCTTTATCTGAAACTAGTAAGTGATTTTTCACTTTCATTTGGTATGAAATGACAACGCCAGTCAACTTTCGCCCATACAAAAACAATACAAACACAAATTTAAAAATTCAAAAAATTATGTCAACCAAATCATATGACATTTCTACTCTATAGGGTATGTGATCCATGCTTCTACTGCACATTATAATATTATTAATAATGAAAATACTTAAGGCGCCGGGTAAGGAGAATATGTATTCAGAAAACTTGTCTAAAAACACCTCTTTTACATGTGTAAAAGAGGTGTTTTTAGACAAGTTTTCTGGCGAAAATACTGGATATCGGATGTGGAAATTAATTTATCATGTAACTTATGTGTTGAAGTTTTTCCTATTGTATCTAAATACTAGTTATTATTTCTTATAAACACTAAAAAATATTTCAAAGTACCGCAATTATCGCGGGCTTGTACACATACAAAATTTTAAACGACGTTTTTGTTTAGCTTCAAAGTTGGTTTAGGTATTTATAACATTCCTGCCTTTATGGTAAAGTTTTTTTTTTCAAATAGTCAACCAACTAAGAATTATAAGGTTTTACTCTTAGCGCCTACTTTTCCATGAGCGGATATTTTGCTCGCAATGATAATCTATTTGCACAGGAGCGCAACGGATAGATGTTTAGTCTGCGAGAAGCACTTGTATTATCTTAGGCACATAATAGAAGTCGCATTAGTCGACGCTTAATGCTCAAGGTCACTAGCCTTACCCGTCGCCTTAATAAGCTACAAATACGTATGTTACTACCTAGTACTCGAGCGCTTGCAAATAAAAGATGTTCACTAGGATTCAGAAACTCTTAATGCACTGACACGCACAAGGCTAGTTTTTTTCTTGATTACATTATAATAAGACCCTAGTAAAAGTTGTTCAAAATCATTAGAACAACCTGCCGAATCGCGTACGATATTCATCTACATAATACAGGGTTACATTGCAAAAGGGGTGCCTTTAAAAAATAAGATCTACGGAACAATATAAAGAAGTGTCTTAATAGATATTATTTTTAATAATCGTATATTACGAAAAAAAACCTACTTTAAAATATCAGAAAATAAAGTCAATAGAGAGATTATGAAAGCCGCGCGGTCATTCATTAGAGGTAGGTACAGGGAGCCTACAAGAACCTTACGCAGTACACATACGGTACATTTTTTTCATGAATGGGTTAAATTATCCACGTATTCGATTTTTAACTGCAGATAGGAATAATTAAATGTGTTAAAAAAAATGTTTTGTTCTTTGCATAGTTCGATTAAGTTACTGATTCTGATTCGAGCCACTCCTAAAGATTTGGCACCCCTTTGCAATGTAACACTGTATATGTATTTAACTATATTTTAGTCATCTAACCCTGTGTTCACACAGTAGTCTATGTAACTCTACAACTTAAATTACGTTTAACATTAAAACAACATGCCCATGGCAATCAAAGTACATACAAGTACAACCGAATTGCTTAGACCCTGTTACTACCACATTCATTTTATTAGCACGTTATTAAATTAGGTGTTATTGGTAAAGTAAATTAAAGGTAGGTTTAACCTCCTTTTAATTTTTATAAAAACTAATATTTAGTTGTACTTTGTGTTAAAAACTTATTCTAAAGGCACTTTAGATGCTTTCTAATAAATTAGCTGTAACACTCTTGTTCGACAAGATGTGCCGCTGTGTGATTTTGCTTAGCATCCATTACCAGGCACTCGGAGCTTCACATTGAAAAATATTTACACAATCGTCTTTGCGATTTTAATACTAACTTAAATATATAGAAATCTCTTTATGATATCCGCGCTAGTAAGCGGTATTAGTTACAGCACAGTAAACATAGAGCTTACTAGCATCATCTAAACTTCTGAACAAACGCCCATGGGTACGCCCGTAGGCACACCGGCAATAGATGAGTCAGTCGTTGGTGTAAGTCCTAGTTTCCTAGGAAGGCGGTGCAGTCATTTAACTGCCGCGTATAGCGTCGAACAACGTGACTGAAAACGTTGCAAAGGGAACACAGAGGAACAGAGTTTTTTGGAGCCAGAGGTTACGGGGGGCACGCTTTTTAGTTAGCGATCCTTTATACTGCGTCTGCTAAATATAACAATGACAAGTATGGGTACTCTTTAGATTTATTAATCTTTATTGCACACCATACAAAGTATTTAAACATTAACATCACATAATTTTAACAGAAAGCCTTACGATTTAGGCCTTTTTATCGCTAATAGGTACAGATCTGTTTCAGACCACTTTGAGATGGAGGACAACTATATAGAATGCAGATTACTTAGGCTTTCCTAGGAAACCAGCTTTAAGAGTATCCGACTATGGAAATGTCAGGAAATTATTTGACAATGGCTCAGTTTAGCTAGTATGTTTACTGTGGTGTGGTGAGAGTGTGTGATCATGGAGTCCCGGCGAGCGAGGGCGTGCGCGGCGCGGAGGCGGGCTCGAGGTCGGCGAAGGAGTCGGGCAGGCGCCGGTGCAGCGTGTCGGGCACCAGCCGCGTCAGCGCCGCGCTGAGCAGCGGCAGCGACCCGAACAGCGCCGTGGGCAGCCACCACCGGTACACCGCCTGAACACAGCATGGGCTCACGTTCATTTTATTAACAATCACAGCAATTATCTAGCCAAAACTAAACGAAGCTTGTACTATGACGGTACGAATGCTTGTGCTGATCACACAGACATTTTCCCTTTACGGGATTTGAACCCGCAACTGCCTGGCTTTGTAGTCCGGAGCGCTAAACACTAGAGCAGTCGGTCGTCCGAAACGGCGTTACTTACGGAGGGTAGATCGATTTGTATGCCTATTTATAACATCCACCCGCATGGGCTTCCATTCTCATGTGATCATGAAGTTTGCAATAGCCGAATTAAAGACAATAAAAAGAGACGTTTTATAAAACTCGAATCAATTCCTGTTGAGCTGTTGAATTCCTGTGCCGTGTGGGGACGGCTGTAAAGAATACACTTCCCCACCGACAACAGGAGGCATGTCGTAAGAGGCGACTAATTCCTTTAGCACGAGACGGGCAGCAGCGTCGGAATGCGAAATCTTATAATAAACTGCGCTCGCCAACCCGCCTGCCAAGCGTGGTGTGAACATACACTGCTGAACATAGGCCTCCCCAAATGAAAGTCATTGGGGGAGGCCTATGTTCAGCAGTGGACGTTCTGTAGCTGTAATAATGATGATGATGGTTATTTGGTCACTAAACTAACCATAAAAGTTTAAAACAGTACCCTGTACCCAGTATGTAGGCCTACAACTCTAAAAAATTAAAAGAAACGTCTCTGACACAAGATTTGCTAAATGAATAGACCTGTTTTGATCGTAATATATTACATTATTTTTAAATTAATGTACGAAATAGAGTATTTATTGCGCAAAAGAAATGTGTTAGAGCCATGTGCGGGGTCCCGCCGGGTGAGTCTTGCAGACCAGCTTTTATAAAACTTGGACTTCTACCACTGCCTGCGCCGTACATTTTTGAAATTTGCTCCTTCGTAAAGAAACACGACAAATTATTCATGAAGGCTAAAGATACAAACTCAAGGCTTAAAAGAAACCCAAACAGATTGGTCTTAAGTGTCATCCCAAAATCGCAAAAATATAACAAGAGTTGTGTATCTATGTGTGTTAAGATATACAATAAAATTCCTGATGACATAAAAAAACAGAAAATCAATGTTTTTAAGACTAAATTGTACAAGTGGCTTATTGACCAAAGAATTTATGACCTAAAAGAACTACTTGACCGCACATCTCATTGACTCGATTTAATTTGACCAGTTAATTAAGAGTGATAATACCTAGTAATTTAGTATTCCAATCGATGTTATTAATTTGTCAATCTAATTATATTATAATTGTCTCACGCATAATGTATCTACATTTAATTTAATTAATATTTGCATGCTAATAATCCTGGCAAGACATGTGAACCTTTTTTAATGTAACATCTTTATACCATGTTCTTACGCAAATAAAATATTATGATTATGATTATGAAATATTACTTATTGAGACGCACAAAAAAGTTGTAAGAGTAGTGTCGATTTAATACCTACATCCAAGATATAGACTGGTCAGAAAAACTTTGCTCTGGCGCTAAAAGGCGGGCTAAGTATAGCAGCAATGTGGCGAGCGGCACAAATAGTGCGCGCCATAACCGGCCACCCGCGCCGGCCACACCTACCACGTGATCACATGACATGACACAGCACGGGTGAACGTAAAAACTTAGTCAACATACTTTTGAACACTTGTGTTCTTATCTTGAGAATGTACATAAAGTACTGAAAACACCAATTCTACGCCCTTCTACTGTGATGATATTGACAACTAAAATAACAGAAAAACAAACTGATATTCTTACAGGCAACGACCAGGTAGATTATTGTGAAATACGTTACAAATATTTTGTAACTATCTAAGATTATAATATAGTCTTTATTATAATATGAAATGGAAAGCTTAATTCAGAACTGATTTGGTATCGGTGCTCTTTCTATGGTTTGTTTGTTCGCGGTCGCCTCTCGCGATATTTAGGGTCATTTGACTTTATGTAAAATCGGAAAGATTTTGTATCTTTACTTAAAAGGCTTGAGCAGAATAAATTTTGAAATGAGTCACCAACTAATTATATTGCAGAAATCGTTTCGTTAATAGCAGTTGTACTAGGCACTTCCAACTTTAAGATAAATAGATACCTGCTTATAAACCTGCCGCTTTTCGTAGAGGAAGAAATCGGAATTAAAACTCTGCACTATAAGTGTGAATGGCATCTCATTAACAGATAAGTAATTAAAGGTTAGCAGAATTATAAACCCATAGTTAGTACCTACTCTTTGTCCAAATTGACATGATGGAGCAGGCGGTGCCGGCAATATTCGTGAAAAAACAGCTTAAGGTTAAAAAACGCTATAGAACTCGCTGATAAGGATTATCAAGCAGAAGTAAGAAGCAATAAACAGGGTAAATAGTATGAAGAGGTGACAGGACAGAAAGGTTTCCGAATATAAATAGCGTGGGCGACCTGACCAATGAAAGGAAGATCTGATAAATGTTAGTTCACGCTTAAGAGCAATTAGGGAGGGTATACCTAAGTTCCGCAGTGGATGTTTTTACGATGAATGCTCATAAACTGTTGAGCTTACCAAAATCAGAAATTAGGTAATCCGACAGAAATTTTAAGTATTCGATATAGCTCAATAAAAAAGCAAACTGAAGTAGCAGTGGGTTGGTCACATTTGCCGTAGAACCAATAACTGATGGAGTAGACGTGTTCTTGAGTGAAGAACGCGACTAGGTAGTGCGCCCTCCGACAAGGTGCAGCGATGATATACACAAGGCCGCTGGCAGTGGATGGAAGAGAATAGCCAAGTATCTGGCTCAGTGGCGTGCATTGGGATAGGCGTATGTCCAGCGGTGAACTGACAAAAGATGATTATGATGATGATAAACTCACCAGCAGCGGAGTGAGCGGGGCTAGGATAGCCCCGACGCGGCCCATGGTGGAGCAGGCGGCGAGCAGGCGGTGCCGCGCGCGCGTCGGGAACAGCTCGGCCGTGTACACGTACAGCGCGTTCAGCGACATGGTGGCGCCCACCTTGCCCACCAGGTACAGCGCCGTGCCCCACACGCTGCTGGCTGGAAATTAAACATTACTACTTTAGGTTTGTTGCTGCTTGTAGCTCAGTGGCGGCAGCGCTTCGGTAGTGATTACCAAAGTTAAGCCACCTCGCAACGAGTGGAAGGGTGACAATTCCAACCATATTTAGTGACATGTATCACAAGCATCTCCGTGCTTCGGAAGGCACGCCTTAGGGTAGCTTAATAACATCTAACAGTAGGGTTAAGTCACTAGCCTTACAACATTCTTCCACCGCAACGCACTGGGCTCGCGTGGTGGATGGCCCAAACCACCTCATTGTTGAGGTGAGGCCTGTGCCCTGCAGTAGGACGTATATAGCCTACTTTGCTTTAGTACTTTAGGACCCGATTGCTTTAGTGGTACGGTAATTCGCGTTGAACGCGAAGGGTCGATTTAAGGTTCGGGTCAATTCAGAATACTTTTCTGAATTGGCTTGATCCTGGCGTGTGCTGGGAGACACTTTTTGGTAAAATACATTGTCTAAGTAACATTCTTCGTAACATAAGGATGTCAATTCCATACTTCGAAGCCATAACATATATTTTTTCACAAAAAAAAATTACAAGAGTTCCGTTTAGTCCCTGACTTCTGTGCAAGATATAATTTGTATAACAGAGGCCAGTGTTCAGTCAAGTCAAACCAGTGTATTAAGTATCAAGTGATCCTTTATTTAAAAAAAAAAACTTTTGACACCTGTACCTACATGACGCGGGGAAATGCGTTACTCATACCCGCCTCAGGAACGACAACAGGTTTTGCGAGTCCTGATTTGCATGCGTCGATTTTAGTTTGACTACTACACATGACACAAGCAGGGGCGTGCATCCCATATAGGCTATTATGCAGAGCCTACCTTCATAAAAAACTGACAGAACAGCTAACCATAATGATTAATTACGTATTCAACAATAAACAATAAATATTCTGTAACAATTTTTCGTCTACCTATACTTACTTATTCCTTACTAAAGCGCGCAACTTAGATCGTTCCTGTGCAATTTAACCAATGTTAGTAGTTAGGCTGCCGCGAGATCGCCTACTGTTTCACACAAACTTACTCAATTTTCACTCACAGCCTACCCCCCTCTGAAACCAATGCACGCCCCTGCACTGTCGACAAACAAAAAAAAGCGGCCTGACTAAAATTGTTATTCTAAAACCTCTTCACGCGTTAAAAATGTAAAAGTAATGGCACTAAATTAGAGAAATGTTTTTTATTAGTTAATTTCCTTTAAGGGTTTGGTTCTACTGATCCAATATAACTTTGTCGATGGATCGAAAAATCACTTAATTCTATACTAAATAGCAAAGTAAAAAACTATTATATTGAGATTTTGATGTTGGCTGTTGTTTTTGAAACAAGTAGAATCTATGCCTAAAAGAAAGTTAACTAACAAATAAAATATGACTTTATATTCCCATCTAAATATTGACCCGCCAGTTGAATACATTAGGCCATGCTTATTATCGCCATTCACCCATAACCTGCAATTATCGTCGCAGGGACAGCCTTGTGCAGTGACTCACCGTAGTCAATACGCATCATAGGCTTATTGAGCCGTGGTTCTCACAAGGACCAGTTTGGGCGCCCCGCCCGGTGCCATTAACAACCGACGCCCGCACGGCATACCGGTCGGCGGCGCCGGCGCACGCAAGTAATTTCCACACGACGGTTATGTATCGATAAACACTTTCTCATTAATCTAATGGAATTTTGAGACAAACAAATTAATAACTTTGTTTTTTGAACGGCAAAAAAATTAACACGCTTTAGATTGTAATTTAATATGTCAGACCACGTGTCCGTCACATGATTTAATAAAGTACTGACCTTGATAGAGTCAAAGGCCTCTATGTATTTATTTTGGATGGCCAAAGGTTCGTTACATTTTATTTTGTTAGACGTTATGTACATGAATTCTATGAATTAATTAATTCAAACAAACATGTAAGATCTCTTCGATTTGGTTTTACTAAATACTAAATAAATAAGTAAATTGTATATTTGATGTATCAGATGAATCACGGCCTTACTCGAACTACCAATCGATTTTGCCACACAGTATTACCTAATATGAAGACTTGCCGGGCCTAGGATCACGGGCAAGCGTACTTTGTACCTCGACCCGAGAACTTCAATAAGTCTACAAACAATGTTCACGGCATTTTTTCCAGATTGTGATCCGAGTCTATGATCCCAGCTTGCAAATCCTGCAATAGTAACCAGTTTGCGGCGTAAAGATCCTGTAGTATTCTAGTGCTAAGCCCATGCACAAGGTAGGTATTCTCGTAAATAATGTAATCATGGCGTCTTTACAGTGTGATTCGTTCGACAAATTGCTTGTATTAAAAGTGATTGAGAATCAAAACTGCTATAGCGATTTCTGTTCGAGTCAATTTCGAAATCTCAAAATAAAAAATTTCTTTCACTAACCACATTTAATAAGGTAGAGACCGAGAACACATGAGTGGGTGGACAAGTGTCGAAAACTAGACTTATTTGAATGTCTAATAGGCAAAGTTGCATGTTTGCTTTTCCATTTCAAAATCTAATGCATCTCTTTAAATTTAGAGAGTAGTGTAAAGTAAAATGCCGACCGGTAATATTTGACCGTTTGTCCTGCTCAGCGAATTTATGCAGCGAAGAATAAGCTGTGTATACTCACACTCGGGCAGGCAAGGAATGGCGATGAGCGCAGTAGCGGTGACCAGGAAGGCGGCGGTGAGCAGCGGGCGGCGGCCGACGCGGTCCAGCAGCAGCGTGTTGGCCAGCAGCGCCGGCAGCTCGGCCGCCGCCACCAGCGCGTAGTTGGCGTGCGGCGAGCCCCACAGCGCGTGCGCGTGTACCGCCAGCCCGTAGAACACGAACACCGCCGACGCCCACCACACGAAGCACACGCACAGCCGCTGGCGGAGGGCTTGGTACCTGAACATAACCAATACATGCATGGGTACAACTAGCGGCACCGATCTTGAGCGCTGAGCGAATGATGTGCAGAAGACCATTAATTTACGATTACGTGATTGACTACGTCATGATTGGCCAATCGCGTGACCACCTGCATTGCCGGCTGGGAGTGGTTACTTATTCCATATATATATATATACGTATATATACACGTCTCTGATACGATGATTGATCGATGAGGAAAGAGTGAGGATCACTTTGCGCATTTTACAAGACGTAAGATGCGCAAAGCGACCCTCACTCTTTCCTCCAACACTCAAGATTCGCGCCGGGGATTGTACAGTCCTTCTACTTATTTCTGCCTCCAAACATTGTTGTGTTCCGGATACAGCGGCTAGATAGGCTAGTCAGTGTATTGACTACGTGGTTGTGCTCCATTTTAGACTTCTTCGAAACGCTCTAACTCAATAGCTAATTTTAAAAAAACTTTTGTAATAGAATGTTGGACGCACTAATAATTAATTTAAAATAGTATTTTAGACTATATTAACTACTAGAATTCTATAATTATTGTAAAGCAAATCATTAGACTACAAGAAGTCTACTGGGTATATTTAAGCTTGAACTTTTAATGCCTATCGTATAGTCAAGAATGAGGGCTAGAAGTAATCAACAATAAACTTACTTTATCAACGCCCTGAACAAGCTGTCATCTTCAATATCCACCTCAGCCTTATTATTTAGCTGTTCTGCTTCACTGACCAGCATCTTCTCGATCCCCTCCTGAGGTACGATGACTCTGTTCCATGTTGCTGCCTTCTTTATGACTTGCGCAGCTTCGGCAAAGCGACCTTTGATAGTCAACCAGCGCACGCTCTCGGGCAGCAGCCACGGGTAGAGGAGCAGAAGAAACGATGGTGGGTACGCAAACCGCGCCCACGTCCTCCAGTAGCCGGTCAAGTAGTCCAGAAGAGATAACAATGCGGCCCCCATCGCCAGAGGTATACCCAGCACTAAACTGGCCAGAATTCTTTGTTCGACGCCTAACCACTCGATCACTGCAAAGATTTTATATATCTCAGTTTTCTTTATTACACCAAAAATAATGTTACTCTTAAAATATGAAGCATAAATGTTATGTTCTCATTAAATCAAAGTAAAATTTAGCTTTCGTAACGATGGCACGATGAAAATACACTTCAAATCAAATCAAATTATTTATTTGTGATACACAGGTAATAAAATGTTGTTAAATTAATATAAATATAAAGCACACTGCGATCAGCCATGTCGGCATACAAATATAAGAAAATGCATACAAACAAAAATTATTTTAACTAAATTAACAATTTGAAAGTTATGCCAATGTCAATTCAATTACAAAATAAAATTCATAGATCCATAAAATAATACTCATTATAAAATTAAGATTTTAAATTAATGTCATAAAATTGTAAAAAAACATTTTAAATGTCAAATTAACCTACAGAGCAGTAAACGGATATTTTATAACAGAAATGTCAATTCTATTTAAATTTAAATTCAAGAAATTCACTAACTGAATAAAATGAGTGATCTATTAGAAACATAAATAGTCCTTGTTTAAATGTTTGGAACTCCGTACATTTTTTAACATTGTTGGGTATTTTATTATACACTCTTGGGGCCATAGTAAGAACACTTTTGCTGTAGAGGGCTGTTTTATATGAGATGTGATCTGTGGTATACAGAACAGTTCGGTTACGGGTGCGATGGACAATCTCAAACAAGCTTGGATTTTGCCGAATGAAAAGAGCTAGCTCAAAAATATAAAGGCAAGGAACAGTCAAGATCTTTAAATTTATAAAAAACGGTTTGCAGTTGTCAGTTCTTTTCAGGCCACACGAATACACTTTTTTTGACATTTAAACACTTTGTACCAGTTTGTTGCGTTTCCCCAAAAAATAATTGCGTATCTCAATCTAGATGCTACGACTCCGTGATAAAACGTAAGTAATGCAGAAAGGTTTACCTTTTTTCAACCGACTTCAAAAAAGGAGGAGGTTCTCAATTCGTCGTTATCTTTTTTTTTTTTTTTTTTTTTATGTATGTTCAGCGATCATTCGTTACTGCGTTGACCGATTTCGATAATTATTTTTTTGTTTGAAAGGTAATACTTTCAGAATGGTCCCATATAAATTTGGTCAAATTCTAATGATGGGATCTATAAGAAAATCATCAAACATTGCATAAACTCCGTACCACGCCAACTGATTTTAGTATCTGTCTTACCTATATCTCTGCCAAATGTGGACCGATTTTGATGATTCTTTTTTTAATAAATAGCTTATACTTGAAAGATACTATAATAAAACATTTTTGGAAAAAAATTCACCCCTAAGGGTGGAAAAATAGGAAATGAAATCGGTGTTCAGCAGTTAAATTATGTTTGCACTCGTAAGATTTGTTTTGATTAGGATTTATCACTAAAATGGATGAAATAAGTTAAATTTATAAAAAAAATAAAAACCGACTTCAAAAAACTAAAACGCTAAAAATAATCTTAACACTTAAGTACCTAATCAGTTACTTTTGGAGTCGGTGCCAGTCAATGAGAGCCCAATGTTTTCGTTTGCACCGACTCCAAAAGTAACTGATTAGGTACTTAAGTGTTAAGATTATTTTTAGCGTTTTAGTTTTTTGAAGTCGGTTTTTATTTTTTTTATAATTGATAAATGGTAAAGATTATACGAAGACTGTGAAACTTTGTTACAGACGAATTCTATATGGTTTTGCCATTTTAAGTTGCAATCTATGTGAGGGCCTAGGAATTTGACTGTCTCAGTTGGCTCGATTACTTTACCATTGTATTCAATCGGTATTGTTAGGCTTTGGTTCGTTCTTTGTTTAAATTCCATTATATTCGTTTTTTCTAAATTAATAAGTAAATTATTATTTTGCAGCCAATTAATTATTATTCCTAAACTACTGTTAATGTCATTTTGGTCATTGAATACAGCAGTACAGTCGTCAGCAAATAGAATAATCTGATTATCAATTGATCTGGGGAGATCATTGATATATATCAAAAAGAGAAGCGGTCCAAGAACACTTCCCTGAGGCACTCCGAAGGAAGATGTTTTGGGAGTCGATAAAAAATGTGTTTCCTGTTTGGTTTTAGGACATATTTTACTAATACACGTGACTTGAGTTCTATTATTTAAATACGAACTTATTAAATCTATAGCATTACCTCTGATGCCATATGCTTCAAGTTTATTTTCTAAGATGCTATGATCTACGAAGTCGAATGCTTTGGACATATCCATATAAAGCGCATAGACTGGTTTCCTTTCAACATAACTTGTGATAAATATTTGTAAAGCCTAGAAAATGTTAAAAACTCATAAAACTTAGGTCAAGTAATACGACCTAGCTCCAAACATACAAAAGGTATTGCAAAAGCGATAATCGACACACTGTCCTGTTAAAAAATACGAAATTGAATTGAAAAACACGTAATCTCAAAAGCTTCATCTAACAATCATGTACTAACTGAGCACGAAGGCAGCAGGGTACACGCTGGCCCCGAAGACGGTCTCGAGTAGCTCAGAGACGAGGTATGCAGGGTACGAGGTGACGAAAGACTTGCACAGTCCCAGGACCCCCGCGCCGCAGCCGCTTACTATCAGCGCCGCACGACGACCCCATCTGTTGGTTGGTGTAGCATTTATATTATTCTGCAAACTATTTTCAATTATGATGTTCTGTATTCCAGTTTAGCTTAGGCAAGTGCTCCGTTTATTATTATCAGTAGACTATTCTCGGTTGCAGAACAGTATGTGTTTATTTTGCGCTGAGATAATAAATGGGCTATAGAAGCAATGGACTTTTGAATAATATCCAAGAAAAGGTATTCTGTCATGAAATTGACGGAAAGCGACGTACTTGCCAGTAAACATTAAATGCCATATGATTTTTTCTGACTTTTATTAACTTTTTATTTTTTGTTCCAGATTCATAATATGGGCATACCTTCTAGTTTCAGAGTTTATGTAATAAGTGATTTAGATAGCGAAAGGTCGTGGGCTCGAATCCCACCAGAGGCAGTTGAAAGTTTTTTCAAGTAAAAATATTTTCTCAAACTAGCTTTATTGTGAATGCAAAAAATAAAAAGTTTAAAGTGATTTAGTAGACTTACCTATCAGACACAAATCCCATAATCGGCATAGATATCAACATGCCGATATTGTGCATGGTGCCTACTAGGGACCTCTTCCACTCTTGGCACGCCAAATCGAACTGCAAGCAATTCCTTTCATTAGTTTCAGAAAAAAAAGTATTTCAAAAAGGACATAGAAGCACTAGAAAAGGTACAGCGAAGATTTTCCAAGGTCCCAAAGGTTTTGAAAAATAAACCTTATGAAGAAAGACTGGCAATGTTGAAACTTACAACTTAAAAGAAACGAAGAGAGCGAGGAGACTTAACAGAAGTGTATAAAATATTACATGACCACTATGATCTCAATAACTTTGACCAGGAATTATTTCAGTACTCTCAAAATACACACTTAAGGGGACACCATCTCAAGTTATCAAAGACCCGTTCATTTAAAAAACCCCACAAGAACTTTTTTAATAACAGAGTGATCGAGGCATGGAACAAATTGCCACCGGAAGTGGTGTCAGCACAAACTACTAACCAGATTAAGAACAGATTAGATAAGTATCTGGAGGAAAAGATAACTTAAACTATGACAACGAGATGCAGGCTGTTATCAGTTGTTTCAACTGCTTGCCTGCCAATAACATAATAATAATAATAATAAAAACTATATGTTTTATAAGTTATAAAACATGTTAGCAAAGTGTCATCAAATCGGTAGACGGAAGAAACGCGAAGAATAATTCGGAAAGTGGTGGTGATTTGGATACCATGTGAATGGCAAAAGTTGGCCCTGGACAGGTTTAGTTAGAGGGATCTGGGTAAGTTCTACCTTTTAACCGTTTATTTAAAAATCCCACCTCTGCAACTATACTACTGCCAGACTGATAGACGAACTCGTCGCATGTGACGGCAGTGTTGTTGTCGAAGGCGCCCTCGTGGCACAGGGAGTCCGTGGGCTGGAAGCGAGTGCAGGCCTCCTCGTCGGAGAGGGCCCAGCCTGCCCATTCCGGCCGCCAATGGTCCGGGCCGGCCACGCTCGACGCCATCGTCCTGTTCTCGCATTCTGGCACGTGACATCTGAGAAAGAACTTCTAATTTATAATATTAACAATTTAAATCATAACATAACGGCAGAAGTGTTTTGATTAGGTGAGTTTAATTCGTTTGGTTAGTTCGTATCATAGAAGCTTCATTATGACTACAAATATGTTGCTATAAACCGTGTTTATTTCGAACTTCTAAAACCCGTCAAAATTGTAGTTCAATAATTAAGTTTTTAATCAATTAAATACTGTGATCAAGAGGATTGATTAATCACTTCATTCAATCAAAAGGTCATTGGGAAAATTACAATAAAGATACTAAGTGAAATGATTGAGATGGTCTAAGATCAATTATCAATTAATTAGATTATTCTCGTACTTTGTTTTACTTAGTCTTTCTGGTGATGAAACTGAATGACTTCAGAAGATATTATTGCCTTTTAATATTTCTATTTTTGTCATATTAGATCAGGTAATCTTATTTCGAAATTTATAAATGATAAGTGTGGAGTGCAGACGATGCACTTATTGTCTCCTGACAGTATTGAACTCGCATGACCTCCCGTCTAATTTCAGAGCACCACGAATAGACCAAAATACCCCGTCTATTATTAGTACTAGCTGTTGCTTTCTTTTCAAATGTAGGTTGGTGTGCTAACACCCTGGTGACATGCCACCACCGGCTGATCGCTCCTACACAATAACTACACAAAATAGACACGCCTTCAGGGCCGGAGAATGTGCAGCTCTGAAAAACTCCATTAGAAAAACTAAACAAAAACGCAACAACAGAGTCCTTGCAAGAAATGTCTACGCATTTACTCAATTCACCGTTTTTTCGCCTCAAGGCTTTATATGTAGCAATAGCTTGCAAAAACTGCAACAAGCAAATGTACTTGCAGATTGAATATTGTCAAGATACGTTATCATAATAAAATAGATCTACTTTGCTTTAAGTGCAAGTTGCCAAGCACCTCAAATAAAAGTTACCAAGTTTAATTTCCACAGCAACATAGGCTCGGTTTGGGCCCACATGGGAGTCAATACTCTTAGATGTCGGTCACCCGCGCGGTGATGTCACCCTGACCACAAACGCGGGGCCCACTAAAAAACTCGGGTGACATCAATTAGACAAGGACCAGCAAAACAATTTCCTAATACAACAAGTTCATCAAGCCGAATCATAATTCACATTTATGTTTTTTGTAATCAAATACTCGTACTTAGAACATACGGGAAAGGCCGATAGTCTATGCGGAACTCACTCACTTCTACGGCGAGTTCGTTGCAGCCGCAACAATGTTCTACAAGTCATAGCCGACATTGGGGACTGTCCACTGATCATCGAGCATTTGAGTAAAATAACAAGGTCACATTTAACTATTAAGTACTAACAAGTAAAAGTGCTTTTAATGACCTATTTGAAAAATTAATTATTTTGATTTTGATTTTTAACATAGTTGATAAGTTTGCTGTTACTAATACTAGTTATATGGATCTTTTGTAATCTGATTAATAACTTTTTATTTTTATTTAGACAAGTACCTAACTTTTCTCTACAGTTGAAACTAGGTAACTCTACTTTAAAACCAAGAACGCATACATACGCCGTCACCGCATTTGCAATCAGTCAAGGGTGTCCCTGTAAAAGTGTTCAATAGTTACCATTTGAACGGGCTGTTGAATTCAGTAAAAGATTGTCGACCATTGGTTTACTAATCTGCTTGCCGGGTCAGCGGTGACGCGGGCAGTTACCGGCGCGCACGTGACGGCGGCACAGTGACCCGCGCTCACTGCTCACTCAGGTACTTTCTACGCCAATACTGTTACCGGCCATCTGCTTGACAGATATGGCACACACAAACTAATTGACGAGCCGAATTTCTAACTAGTAGTCATTATTTTAAAAAAAAAATTACTCGTAAGTTAATTTTGACAAAGTATTCTTAGTAAAAACACATAAAATTGATGATACAGAGATGCTCGTCGAGTAAGTATATTATAACGCGGAATGGTCACCCATCAACTCCCGTCAGCAGTGTTATTGTTTGACTCGATGGTACTTCGCCGTCATTGAGATGCCACTATCAAACTAGTGAACCAATAATCATATCAGTCAATTTGCATAAACCAGCCTACGAGTAAGGCATGAATAATATGCTTAGTATAATCAATATTTTGTTTTTATCGTAGTGCTTAGTTCATCGATTTGGACGGAAAATATTTGGACAATGACCTCGAATTATTTTTTCTGAATAAACTTGGTGGCCTTCATGAATATGTTGGCTGAATAAATACAACTTAATCATTGAATTGTTTTCAGGGGTCATGTGATTTGATTATTTGCCGACGGCTGGCAAATATTAGATATTAATGTAGTGGGTTTTTCCTATTATGTCTGTTGTTATTCTAAAAGGCAGTTAAGTTAATCAGGTTTAGTTTGAATATCGATTTATGATGGTTCTGCAAGTGGGCCTAAAATAATACCAAATCAGTGGCCTAAGTAATCACTTCTCTGCTAAGGCAGAGTATCTTTATTAGGTTTCTGGTCCTTTATTTAAATAAATTCTGGAATAAATAAACAGGCTACGTCCCTAGCTACAAGAAGGATTGGATTAGGGTAGTAGGATGTTATATTTAGAGGTTACTGGATTAAGCCTTATATCAGAATTTAAGTTAAATCATTTAAGAAACTATTAGTGAGCACAATGAGTGTGAAGGCAAAGGTTAACAAAAACGCAATTTATCGGGCGCTAAAGCGGAAATTCGATCGAAGTAGTGCGGCGTAGTTAATACTTATACCTACCTGTCGATCAAATCTTGTTTGACACATGTCTGAATAAATGCACTTGATATTCAGCTTAAACATTTATCATTTTAGAAACTAGTTATTTTAATCTTGGCTGAACAATATGAGTTGTGGTTTACGGCAAAGGAAAATACGGGGAAGATGAATTATACATGGAGCACACTAAAAGTTTTGCACTTCTAGCTAATCGGAACTATTTGAATTTCGAATGTTATATTTTTTTAAACGTTGCAGCCTTCTTAGTAATAAAAAAATTGGCGGGAAATGATTTGTCAATTGTTTTTTATCACACATCAAAGTTCTACGTACGCAACGAAAATGGAATTAAGTCGAAAAGATTTTAGAGCGATGATTTTTTATGATTTCAAAAGTTCTCTCTCCCCGCAAGACTGTGCCGCTCGTCTTCAAAATGCTTTTGGGAGAGAAGCACCTTGTTTGAGCACCGTGAGGCGATGGTTTGCTGAATTTGAGAGAGGTCGAGTTTCTTTACATGACGAATTTCGTGAAGGGCGGCCTTCAACTGCCGTCAACGAAAATAATGTAGCTACTGTTAAGCGGCTGATTGAAGAAAACCCGCGGATTACCTATGAGACAATTCGAGGACTATTGGGGATTGGTATGTACCAAATTCAGAAAATTTTACACGAAGAATTGAAAGTTCGGAAATTTTGCTGTCGTTGGATCCCTCATGAACTGACAGCGAAGCAGAAGCGGGCTCGCGTGGAATGGTGCTCACAGATGCTACTGAAGTACGACCACGGACATACCACACAACCCGAAAAAAAACAGCAATCTTGTGAATGGGTGTTTGAAAATGAGAACAGGCCAACAAAAGTGAGGCAGGCGAGAAACGTTGGTAAAAAAATGATCGCGTTTTATTTCTCAGCTACGGGTCCCATGTGTTCAATTCCACTTGAAGATCAAAAGAGTGTTAATGCCGTATTCTACCATTTGTTTACTCAGGGTGTTAGAAAAAGTTCGCGAAAGACGACCCAAAAGCCGTGTTCTCCGACATCATGACAACGCTTCTTCACACACGGCCAACAAAACAAAGTCATTTTTAGCTTCCGAAAAAGTACAACTCGTCACCCATCCTGCCCATAGCCCCGACCTAGCACCCTGTAATTTCTGTATTTTCCCCAAAATCAAAGATTTGATGAGAGGTTTTACTTTTACTAACTCCGAAGAGGCAGAGATAGCGTTCAATCAGCACGTAGAAAAATGCCTTCAAATCTGTGGTCCTCCTGTTTTGAAAAAATGGTTCGATCGCATGAAAAAATGTTTAAAATGTAAAGGAGAGTAGGTATTTAGAAAAGCAATAAACATGATATTTTGGTTATAACATGTTGTTTTTTTAAGTTACGCAAAACTTATAGTGTGACCTACGTATTAGCTGCATATGATAGCAACGCCTATTTTACGGAAAATATACCTTCTGTGGTGGATCGTGTTTGCCCACATTAGGTCATCAGGTCTAACGTGTGGTTTGAAAATCTGACATCCCTGTTCCATGCTGCTCGCATGAGCACCGCCCAGGGAATCTTTCTTACTCATCAAAGATCAACGACAGCTATAGAATGACATTAAATTTACTTTAATAGCTACATTTTGTTTATGTATGCATTACCATCGTACAAAGTTCAGTTACAATCTAGAAAAAAGTCTTTAACCGGCACATTTGTTTATTTACGATACCTTTCATAAATAAACAAACCTACAAATTATACAGGATTTAACTATAATGTATTAAATTTTATTTATAATTTTAATCATATTTTACAGTTAAATCCTTCGTTATTTGTAAACATTAATATAAAAGAATTCCAACCATTAAGCAATAGCATACGCAGCCAGTTTTTGATTATTATGATGCCCTTCAAATAACTGCCTTGGCAATAAAAATATTTTTACATAGTTTAAAAACGCACGTGTGGAGGAGCTAAAAATATTTTGCACACCCATTCAGACCAAGACGTTAAGAATCTTATAGTCATGGAATAAATTGTAACAAAGTTGCTTCATAGACGATCCAAGATAATCCAATGACAATTACGTCATGTATCATAATATATCTGAATCCTGCATAACTTAATTATGGTAGTGAATTTCTATAGTTGTGCGCAATTAGCAGTCGACTTGTGCGCAATTGAAGCGAGCTAGCACACCGCATTGTTTGTAGTCATTTGCCATGATGATCGCCGATCGCCGACATTTACGGCAATTTTATTGATCACATCAACGCGGCCGGCGCCTTGTTTTTTTTAGTTTGTCCTTGATTCTGGACTCGTTACGTGAATCGCCATCGAATATACAACGAAAAATCCACGCTTATCATTAAATGTTCGGATTAGCATTAGATATTTATTTTCTGGTATCAATATGTGAATAAATAAATAATCCGTTATCGTTCCATCGCACAAAATGTTTCGATCACCAAAATGTAATATTCGAATATCTATTTTTTATTTACAATGTATGGTGTATTTTTACCGCCAGGATGCAATATGTAAATAATTTATATCTAGTTTTAATGTCATATTTCAGACAATTTCTAAAATTTTTTTAAACATATGATTTTTTTTTTAGTTTTAGTTTAGTTTTAGTTTAGTTTTAGTTTTTTTTTAGTCTATTTGGTATTCTGTTCCTTTCATCTATCTTCTTTCCTCATCAAGCATACGTAAACGAGACACAATAGAAATTCTATTGTTATGTGGTCTCATGAGACCGCTTGGATGTTAACGGGTTAGCCTCTGGTAAGCTGTAAATTGGTAAACTTTCATGAATTTCATTTTCATAAAAGATTTTATTCTTTACACAATGTAAAACTTGAATTAGTGTATACTTAGGTCATTAATGTGTGACGAAGTATATATTCTATAATTAACAAGTATGTATATGGCTCGATATGTACTTTGACTCACTCTTGTTTGATTGGCTAAAGTAACCTCATTATATTTTTGTAGTCGGCGCGGCTGAATTACAGCGGTTATTACCGGTGCTTATCAAAGCTTTTGGCAGAACAACCACTCTCACCTTTGACCCGCCCGCGCCCGCGCCTTCGCGCTGTTCTGCCGCGCGGTCTAGCCTAAACAAATTACTTTTGTAATCAAACGGTCTTATTAACTGCCGTATGGCTAGAATACTCTGTGTATCTATCATAATAACATGCACGTAAGAAGCATCTTGCCTATTTAGTGCAAGGCGTATTATTAGGTAACATTTTCAATAACAATTGTTTTGGTATATTTTTAACTGTTCCAAATATAATATTGAACTAACTCAACAAGCCATCGCTTCAAATCTATGAAATTAAAATAAATGCATGACATCGATATTGATAGAGTCAACAACATAATATACCTATTTTTCAACTTCAAATACCTATGGATTTAAAAACAGTTGTCAAATAAGACTTATTAAAAGTATTCTATTTATTTTCTGTATATTTGCATGTTCATGGATGCCCTTCGTTTATTTTTATAGTTTCAACTAATGTTTACTATAAATGATTTTTTTTAAACCAAAGTCCGAAAAATATTTTCTTGTTGTTTTCCTGTTTTTATTGTATATTTGATTCACAAGTGATAGCAAACGGACATTGCACTGAAAAAAGTGTACGCTAAGATATAGTAACTTTAATATCTGTTAAATTTGATAGGCGATTGTAAACAATGACATAAATGGACAGAATGGGTCTATGGCTACTTTCTTAGTACTTAGTAGGTACAAGTTAGAAAGCTGGATGTATCTTCACAGGAATAACAAATTCAACTTTGCACTTGTAAAGTGAACGGGTATTGTAGCAAGTTGATTTTTGATATCTAAGCGAGGGGCCCCTCTAAAACTAGTTTTCTTGTGTATAATCAAGATAAAAGAAGAGTAATAAAAATTCAGACTCGACTTTTATCTTAACTGGAATCGATGAAAGACAGACCCGCTCGCGCTCACCTTGAAAGTGCTTAGATATAAATATACTTGGGGGAAACTATTTATTGGGATATTTACGAAGATATTTTAGGAAGCTAGAAAGCACTGTTAGCAGAGTGGTCAGAACATTGCTTCCTAATTTTTAGGATGTGAATTCGAATGCCACCAGCTCTGGATCATTTAGGATCTATCCTACGTACTTTTAACTAGTTTCTAACGACGAAAAACGTAAGGAATCTTGCACATTTCACATGTTCTGGTCGGTCACGGCAATCGTTCTAACCAGACTTGCTAGATCTAGGATCATAGTTAAGCATACCTAAACGAGAAACGCCTGTCGCGCTTGAAAGGTAACAATAATTATTCCCTACTATAAATATAGACCTGAAACTGTCCTTGAAAATACTTCACACAAACTGTATTACGATAGAGCCATACTCACTGACAAAACAGTTCATTTCAATAGACCTGACATCACCTTAGTAGATAAAATCAACAAAACTGCCCATCTGATTGACATCGCTGTACCCAACACCCATAACCTTCAAAAAACAATAGACGAAAAATTTACTAAATATGTAGACCTAAAAGATGAAATAACTCGCATGTGGCAACTCCGACAAGTTTCAATAGTCCCGATTGTTCTTTCAAGCACAGGCGATATCCCGACCCAATTAGTGCAGTCATCAAGAACTCTAGACCAGCGCGACTACACATGCGCTCCTGCAAAAGGCATGCATAGGATAGTACGCAAATTATACAAACAGACCAATTCATTAAAATTTTATGTTATTCACTTGGCTTAGGCCCGTGAATAATATTTAAAACACCGGTATTTTTTAAATAGCCGAGTCTATGAAAATAGGAACAAAAAGTAATAATAAATATTGGACAACATCACATACATGTGAGTAGCCAAGGCACTTGTGCTACAAAAATCAAAAACAACGACGGTACCACAACACCCAGACCCGAGACAATATAGAAAAGTTATTTTTCTGCATTGACCGACCAGAAATCGAATCCGGGACCTCAGAGATATGCTCTCCTCTCGGCTATGGAGGTCGTCAAAGGTAGGGATGTATTGTGTACACTGACCTGTGTTGCGTGCGCGCGGCCAGGAACACGTAGTTGGTGCCGTAGAGGCCGGTGAGCAGCACCGGCAGCGCCAGCAGCAGCGCCAGCCGCGCCTGCCAGCGGCCCCACCCCGCGCACCACCAGTCCGCCCCCTCCGACATCCTCCACACAACCTCGGGCTTCACTCCAACAACCACCTAACTTTGCCTCCCTACTATGAGATCGTCTAGCTAACTCCTAAATTATATTTTGTTCATACTAAACGTTATAAAAGAAATTCGCAATGTAAATTAAATCCTACGCCAACTAGAGTTAAATGAGCAGATTGCACCTGTTTATTAATAAGGGAATATGGGTTAATTCTGAATTCTTAATTCAGCTTTCTTACTATATTATGTATAAAGCTTGTAGCAGTCACAAAAGCACTTAGTACTTTACGCGCCGTCAACAAGCGTACTACGAATAATTATCACAACTTGACACCACGCCTACAACCGCATACTGACTAGTTTGTTACTCTAAATTAAGCTACAACTACTATACACTATTGTTCCCTTGTGCTATCCTCACAACTACACCCATATCTTGACACAAAGCTTGTTCTCACGACTTGCTAAACTAACTTCAAGTTAGGAATGTAAACAGGTTTGTCTACATTGATGAGAGTGGACACGTCCTACCGCCTGGAAGGCCGGCGTAGTTGTGCGTTTGCGCAGCAACTTAAGGACTACTTCAGTCGCCCGCCGCCGGCTAAAAGGAGATAGGCGTTTGATTACTAGGCCCCGATTGCGCGAATTTAAACTCTGTGCCGCTAAACTAACGGTGGTTCGGTATCAGCCAGCGTGGCGGGAGACTCGTCCCGCCACCGCGGAAGCGCGGACGCCACGTGCGCGCGCGATGGAAATAAACACCAAGTTACAGGCACGGCGCGGGCCCTACTAATCTCGTTACGCGGCTAACGACCGCAAAAATCGCCCTCAAAATTTTGGCAGATGCTGTCAAAGAAACTACTTTACCCTTAATCGTCTTGGATCATTTAAAAAACTGTAGCCTAATCGAGTTGTTTGTTCCGCAAACAAGGTGGGTCTTATCATCTCGGTAGCTGCGTATCTATTAACTTTTTTGGTGGTTCACAGGGTCAGAGTGTTTACGTTTTGATGCGCAGTTATTATCACGTTGCATTTCGATATTATATTATGTGTTTCATAAGTGCCTATTAGGTACCCACAGTGGTTATTTTGATTTCAACAATACAATATTAACCACATCCTCAATAAAAATAGATAACAATTAAATTGTTTGTGAGAATAATATACCTAATAACCTACCTTAGAGTTCGTTACCATGTATATTTATTTACTAACAAGCATTTTTTATCAATAAGTTCATATTTTTTTTATCATACACAACATGCCATACGAACACTCATAATGTTTACAATATTTCACGTGTAAAATGTTATCGCGTAATAAGTAATTTACAGTTTTCAAAAGTAATACAGAAAATTGAGTCTTATTTCCATGAAGTTAGGTTTTACGTGTAGCGTATAAAAATATTCCTAAAGTATTATTATTTAATAAATCGATTTGTAGGAGTGATTTGTTTGTACAAAGGCGTGTTAGTACAGCGCGGTGCGGCGGAGCGGAAATAAACGCGGCCGGCGCACGCGCACGCTCGCCGCCCGTGCGCGCGCCGTGAGGGGCGCAATCAGAGCATCAGGCGAAAGCGACTAGTTATAACCAAAATATTGACGAATTGAATTATCACCGAAATAATCATCATTTCAACTCATAGGCCACCAGCACTGCATACCCTTTCCATTAATCTTCAACTTTAATGATTAATAGCTGTGAAAAGCCAATGAGTGTAATGGTTTTCTAACCCTTCTGCAAAATTAATTTGAAGTCCAAATTTCGAAAATCTTCTAACGCGTTGAAGTCTTAAGTATGCGGCGAAAGACAAAAACTTGTAATGTAACTTTTTGCGAAGTATTTGCTTGTATGATCACGTCTGAAATTCTGTTTGAGTAGATTATAATATTCATGTTAGTATCGTATTCGTTCTTACCTACTATTCTAACTCATACTATGATCCAGGTTGAAACCAAATTGTCCATATAATAGAGGTTTTTCCACCTCGAAACAACGTGTAACGCCAAATACTCAAAACCTCATAGGGGCTGATACTGTTGCTCAAATACAACTTTTTTTTTGGTACGTCTAACATAAAAGAAAACTCCATACATAATCACGTTTCCATTTTTTAAATAATTTTTAATGGATTGGTATTTGGATTTACATGTTTTGCCTTACACGTTGTATACAGGGTTATAAAATACTGACAACATTTGAAAGTGGCATGTAAAAGTATATATCTGAGTTCCAAATTTCTTCAGTATTACAAACTAGTTAAATTAAATTTAAATTAAACTATTTTTTTATTTCCACCAGAATACTACACGCTTCGCTAAACTAAACATAATTAAGTGATTCTAAACAAATATATAAACAAGGATAAATGGAATATGAAAATAAATAAAGAAAGAAAGAGACAACACATTATTCAGGAAATCCTATCCCATCCATATATATAATGTCATCATCAAATGAATCGTATGCGGATATAAATTCGGACGTTTCCCTAATCAGTAGCTTGCCCACGCGCGGCCGGCGCGAGCGCGACTCGCCACGCTCCCGCCGGCTGCTTACTATCACAGCTTACTATCGCCACTGAAATTAGGCCTTTATCTACTAACTATTTTCATGACTACTTATTTTATAAATGGGCAAATTAATAACGATTTTTTTGTTAAAATTAATTCAATTCTATATTTATATGACCATAGTGTTATAATGTAAGGAAGTAAGAAATCAGAAACAATGACGGTACCACAACACCCAGACCCGAGATAATATAGAAAAGTTATTTTACTACATTGACCGACCAGGAATCGAACTCGGAACCTCAGATATAGCGACACCAAGTCCGGTACGCTCGCCTCTCGGCTACGGAGGTCTTCATAGGGTTATAAACGACTTTTGAACGTCTTGTTAACCAAACAGGCCGAGGGTATAGGTCTTTCCAAGAATGCTAGCGGGGGAGGAATGGAAAAAGAATTGAAAAAGAGAAAGGAATAGATAGGTATAGGTATAATATTTTCTTTATTTACAAGCATGTTTAGGGTGTTAGGTGCGTCACAAGTTTTTCTAAAAATGAATTAATGTTTTACTTTAATTATTAAGAAAGTTTTATGTTCTTGTTGTTATTAGTTGAAGGCTACGGCAGAATACCAGCGATGTAAGTATTATTCCTAACATCATTAGCTGAGTCGTAGACCTATTTGTCTCATTAATGAAAAATAATGTGCTACTTATTTATTATATTAAGACATGAAAATTGTATGCATGTATAATTTTGTAATTTTTTTTTTTGAGACAAATAAAGAGCTTTATTATTATTATTATTATATTATATATCATATTACACAGGCTTTAAGCTATACAGATTATTAATTATTATGGACCTTGTTGAGCACAGCAGTTTGAAGAGAGAAGGGCTTTTTCAGAAGTTTATTTTTACACGAATCATGTGTTTTGATTCAAAATCTAACTTTAGGCACATTTCAGCATTTTTCTTTATGTCTATGTCGTAGCCAGATCTTAGAATTAATCACTTCATGAATTAGTCGTATTTCATGATATGGCCAACTAAAACTGACCATATCATTACCTAAACGTCAAATGCCAGCCGATGAGAGTATGAATGTTTTCTTTTTCACCGACTCCAAAAGTAACTGATTAGGTACTCATGTGTTAAATTATTTTAGCTTTTTAGTTTTATGAAGTCGGTTTTGTTTTTTTGTACACTAAGGGCCTCTTTCACCACTTCCTGATAAGTTCCAGATAACCTATCTGGCACTTTTTTGACAGCTAATTGTATGGATTATCTGTCAAAACAAATGCCAGATAGGTTATCCGGAACTTATCAGCAAGTGGTGAAAGTGGCCCTAAGTAATCAATTATTTAAAAAGCATTTCTTTATTCCTTTCAAAGGAACTTTGGATCGAACTGTCATGATTAAATTTTAGTCAGCGATTAAAAGAAGAAAAAGACACACTGAAGGGCGAAACAAATAAACAAACTCAGTCACGACGCTGAATACGAATTCACGTACAATCATTCATAGTTCTGTTTATTTTCCAGTTGCATCGTCTACTGTTTACACCTACGGCCGTAGTAAGCCGATAGCGACATACAGACACAAAACAACGCAACATGACCATACTAATACCAAATCAGTGACCATACTGTCGATGACTTGGTCGTTTTATCGGCATTTTGCACGTGACCGTGTCACCTGCGGATCCTGGAGTGCGTTGAACCTACCGGCGCCAATTCATTAATGGCTGTAATAGGGATGACGACTAGGTAATGAAAATGAAATTTCATTTAGTCCCTCAGTTAGATAAAAAAATAATGGACAACTTTTGTTTCTTTTGTCAATCAACCAAGAAATGACAAAGACTCGGAAGATGGCGTGGTTGTCATTATTGTAGATGTCATTAATAATTGTGGATTGGATGTAACTCGCCTCTCGTTTTCTCGCTATCTCTTTCTACTGGTTGTTAACGTAGAACACTCAAGAAAGGGGCCGCTTACAGAAGACTTGATCTGGTCCGTCCATCGCTAGGGTGATTATCCACCTGTAAAACCTGCGATTCTTACAAATCTGGCACACGCCGCAGAGAAATATCTGGCTACCTATACGAGAAAAAACGCTACTGTAACTAGAACTTCTGTTTGCAACCGTGACAGCAAGACTCGCGCGTTGACTTTACAAAAAGCATTCTGTTATTTTTTTTTACCTATCGGTTTATTAATGACAACCAGATGTTTGGTGTAACTGACCAAACAATATAAAACTTACTACAAGGTAAATAACGCGCCTGTTACAATACCAATGCAATTGTAACCAAACGTCAAGTAGACATTACTAGATCGATTGTAAGGACTACTATGCAATCTGGTAAACATCAACACTTATTTTTTTGGGTTCACTAAATACTTTGCTGTATCTACTAATGAATTTGTATAACATAACGACGTGAACTTTAATGATAACTATTCGTATTGCAACGCTAACTTTAGGTTTTTGTAACATGTACATTACACATTGTAATGCTAGCGTCCTAGATATTGTTTCGTCTACTATTTCGTATGCAGTACCTACTGGTTTAGATGAAGCCTGCAATCAAGTTCACTTATAGTACTAACGGGTCCTCTCAGGCTTTTAGTAGATTTTTTTTTTGTCTTAGTGTAAATAAAACTGTATTTTCTCCTTCAAAGCCTAAAAGGGATCCGTTGTTGGTGCTGTCAGTCCACTGGATTACAGGCGCTCCATCTCAACGCAGTCCATAGAGCCATCAGTAAGTGTGACGTCTTTAAAAATTTATTTAAAAAAATGCCTTTCTCATTACAATATCCTAAGACTCCGACTATCTAAATCATAATAAAAATAAGTCGAACACAAAGTTAATAAGTAATAAGTTCAACAGGTGTTAGAACCCTAGAAATTGAAATTATCGGCTTTTTTGTTAAGACGTCGCACGCGCTACGGCTCCATTAAGCAGATTTAGGTTTCCTGGAATCTAAAATAAAAAATATTAAGTACATAAAATAATGACATTTATTTTTAAATCATCATAATCATTAGTGCAATATCTGCTATACTATACCTATCATTCCTACACATCTTAGAAGTATTCTAATGAGCGTTTTCACCAATACTACTTATAGATAACAATGTTTTAAACGTAAGATTAACATACTTTGTACTTTTTTTATTTAAATAAAGTAGTTATAAATTATAAGTAATAATTTTCCTAATACAGTTATTGGGTTGGTTGGTTGTAACTTGATTTATTATGTCTTAAATTGCGATCAATAATTAAATATCTAAATTGAAGATCGTGGCGTAACATCAATGTTTACCATCAATACTAAGTGTCAAATTATTTGGCACTTAACTAGCTTTTGTAAGTAGTATAGAACTGTCAATTCTTTTATTTGGGTCTGATTCCATCGGGGCTTGTATATTATATTGCAAACTTTTCTTCGCCTATTATTTGATAATTTTCCTTGTTCTGAATAAACATTTAGCACGCCCGTCCTTCGTTCGATTTTAAGAGTAGATTTTTCAACGGCTGAAAAAAACAAAATATTTAATAAAATAGATAGATAGATAGATAGATACTCTTTATTGCACACCATACAAGTAAAATACACATGATTTTTACAGAAAGATGTACAATTTAGGCGGTCTTATCGCTAATAGCGAAATAGTTATATAGGTAATTATGATGATAATTATGATAAAGTTTTGTTTAAAGACATCTATTTAATTTAGTTCTAACATTTGTATCTGTTTTATTTTTAGGTCAAATAGTTACTTTATTTAAAGTATTCATCTTACCGAACATATGTCTTCATAACAGATTGTCATATCCGGATCCTCACTAGTGGTAGCCACTATAATGACGTCGGAATCCTTTAGTTGGGTTGAGGTATTATTATTGTTTAGAGGGATCAGAAATTCACTTACACTCTGTATTTGTATATGTTTGGGATTAAGCATATCTACAAAAACAGGGGCCTGCAAAATAAAATTGTGAGTAATTAAAATTACCTACTACTTAAATAGGTATACTCTTAAAAACAAACCAAATGAGCGTGTTCCACCCTCCATCTCCTGGTGCCATCATCAAATCAGCTCGATGGAACCAAATTATTATATCATTATCAGTATTATACATTTGCAAATTTTCAAATCGATGGGACAATAGTAACTTGGTAAATTCAACTTCTAAGATTTGTTTACATTACATCATTTACATACATAGTTACAGGTAATAAAAGCATGTTAAAAATAGGAGATACTTACAGGGCTGCTGCTGGTAGATGGTATTTCTTTCTTTTCTTCTGGGTTAGTTAATTTGTTCCCATAATCCAAGTTTTTAAAAAATTTGGCTCGGTCTCCAATTGGAGGGATTAGTTCTTTAACTAGACTAATGTCTAGCATCGACAGTGGCGATATTGTTATATTGTTTACTGAAAAATCTTAAAAAAATATATAAAGATTATTATCACTCATACAAGAAAGTCCCAACGCGAACAGCATAATTTCTAATCTGGGGGGAAACGAATACTTGGCTTGGTAACCTTGGTTTAATAAACAAGCCTATTGACAAGTTATCCATTTGTGTTATAATAGCTATGAATACTACAACAAGAAGATTGGCTACATCAGCCATATGCGAGTACAAGAACGCCAACAGACCCGGAGATAAAGCAGTTGCCATGGCCGCAAACAGCCAGGACAACATCAACCAAACCACTTATTTAAATACTATAGAGGCAGAAACTTACATTCAAAGTATGGTTATATTTAGGTAAGTCCCACTGCTGCAATAACTGTGGGATATCTCCAACAACGTCATAATTAGACATCACGTCAAATAATTGTGAAATATTTACACAAAAAAAATTGCAAACTCAAATTGGATTATCAATAAAAAAATAAAAAAAAAATTGGATTATCAATTAAGTTGAGAACGGTCGAAAACACAATGGCAATGAGTCGCGGCGCGGACTATCAAAGTTTTGTGATTGTTAACAAAAACACAGTTTTAAATAAACAGAACAAGATACTTATCTGTGAATACCATCTTGATTGTTATTGTAACAATATTATTTTAAAACACGCTGACAGAATAGCACGGATTAATACATACATTGTACCGTTTACTGTTTCCGGGGTGGTTTTTACTATAATATTCTTGTTAAGCTTTAACACTACTTATAAAGTAAACCAAACAAAACGAATATTATACGAAACTTAGAACGATATATACAGCTAACCATAATGTAGTTGCAATAAAAAGATTATTGTTTTCATTACAGACACACTCGTAGTCCACCAGTAACATTGTAAATCAATAACCGGAACTAGATCATTTAGTAACGGCGAATCCCTGTTTCTTAGTGCATACAATACATTATATACATATTAACATAATTATTGTTTAAGATGCAATAATTATTGATGTTTTAGTTCAATAAAATTTTTTTGTGAGCTGCATTAATCATATAATATAATGAAACATACGATTAGTAGGAGGAAATAATTAATCGTCGAGATAACAAGGACCAAGTATTTTAAACTAGAAATGTTGTAACCTAATTTAACTATTCGATTCAGTAGTTCTGTGTGTCACCAATTTCTCTGCGTGCGCGCCGCGGTTGCGAGGTTCGCGCGCCGCTCGTGCATTAACCTTATAGAAAGAAAAACCTTAATAACACACCATCTTACGAGCTGACTTTTGTGCTCAGAGATAAGTAAAACGAAATTTTTAAAAAAGACTCATACAAATTTATACCAATTGTGACAGCTGATCGTACATGTCTAATTTAGTATGAAGAAATATCTTCATTATGATATTGGTCTATACAAAAAGCATATTTGAGCACCAGACTGTGCAGTATTTTAGTTACACCATGTAAGTATATCCTTCATTAATTCGAGGTCAGAGTTGGGCGTAATCAACTACTTTTGTAATCAGATTAATAATCTGATTAAAAAGTAGTCATGATTACTTTTAATCAAGACTACAAATGTAATCTTTAATCATGATTACAGTAGTTAGTAATCAAGATTACATGATTATTGTTGTGTTGTGTGTGATCACGGTAGGTCAGTAGGAGAGGGTGCGTGTATGGAGAGGTGCTGGCTGGATTCTCAAACGTTGAAATTCTTCTTAATCCTTTATTTCTTTCTAAAAACCGTTACTTATCAATCATTTTTCCGGCTGGGCGGACCAATCCCGAGGCTCGAAAACTGCACGCGTCAGCGGTTGAGTGCATCCTACTCTAACTCGTATGCGCTGTCTGTTTCTAGCCAAACACACAGATTTTTCGGACTACCTTTCAATATTTATTCCTCATTCTGTTTTTTTTAATTAGCCATTTCCGTCCCACTGCTGGGCAAAGACCTTCCCCAAACCTCTCCACTTATCCCTATCGGTGGTTAGGGCTTGCCAATCTTTGAGAAAATTGTCTAAGTCATCGCGCCATCGCTTTCGAGGTTTACCTCTCGAACTCATTCTATTAGCTAATTAAATCTATTTACAATATATAAAAATTCTCAAAGTGAAAATCATTGAAAATAACAAACGGCACTTCTTACGGTACGGTATTGCCTTTTCGATACAAAAATTACGCAGAACGGCTGAGCGGCTCTCGCGTCGGTATTGCCTTTTCAGACCAAAAATCACGTCACGTAGCTGTCGTTAACATGTTAACAGATCCTAGGTAAATTATAATTGATATAATTTAATTCATATAACTTATTGATATTTTATTGATGTTATTTAAAGTGATAGTTTGTGTTTATCCTAACCTAACCTAGATACAGTTAGGTTAGGATAAACACAAATTATCACTTCAAGATCAAAATCAACTGTAACGATAGTAAAAGTTGTTAAGCAGCTAATCACGTGATTTTCTCTTGTACACCCAGTATTAAGATGATTTATTGTTAAACAATTTGTTTTTTATTTGATTTTTAAAAATCTTACAGTTGATCTTAATCAATCATTAAAAGTAATCAAGATTACGATTACAAACTAATAATCATTAATCACCAAATGATTACTTTCTTGATTATTTTTTGTAATCTGTAATCATGATTATAGATTACACATTGTAATCATAATCGTTAATCATTAATCTGATTACATTTTGCCCAAGTCTGTTCGAGGTGTATCATTTTAAGGTTCATCATCATCATCATTTCAGCCATAGCACGTCCACTGCTGAACATAGGCCTCACCCTACTTTCATTGAGCCAAGTCTCGCCACGCTTCGGAGGCGGGTTGGCGAGCGCAGTTTTTCATAAGATTTCGCACGAAGATGCTGTTGCCCGTCTCGTGCTACAGAATTTCGTCGCCTCTACGACACGCCTCCTGTTGACGGTGGGGAAGTGTATTCTTTACGGCCGTCCCCACACGGCACATTTTAAGGTCTCTTCTAACCTAACCTCTTTTGTACATCTTTAAATAAAAATAAAATAGCACACATTTTTTCCTTGATTTCATCTAAACCTGGTTTTACATATTATATATTTGTCGGTTCTTTTGCAATTAATAGACACAGAATGATGTCTACTACTATAGATAAATACTAGATAACAATGTTGCATAATACAAAAAAGATTGTGCAACTTATGTTTTAAAAATCGTTCACAAGGATGTTATTTTTTTACCTACCTACCTACTTAAATTCTATTTAGGTAGGTTGTATTGTACTATGCCTACTGTTTGCGTTTTCAAACAAAGTTTAAAATCTTCACCTCGAAATAAGTAGCGATTTCAAAACAAACTGTTCAATACTCCTTTAAAAATATTTTAATGATTCCCAAAAATATGCCTACGGATACAGTTTATCGCGCGCTAAGGCGGAAGGTTATCGTTTATTTCGGAAATTGGGGCATCTCACTTTCAGGGTCAAGCGATTCTTCTTCGGGTTAATCTTATCAGCACTAGACACAACACAACTGTCCCATAAAGTCAACGGGGCGCGCTCTGTTGCTACCCAAGCCCCTTTTTAGGAATTTATCTATCTTTTCCTGTGGTGCCGTCGTTGTTTCTGGTTTCTGTAACACAAGTGCCTAAGCTACTTATCATAGGATCAAGACATGAAGCACATACCCTATAGAGTAGAGATGTAATATGATTTGTTCGACAAATTTTCCGCCATTTTTTAATCTGTATCTGTACTGATTTTGTATCGGCGAGCGTCGACAGGACTTGTCATTTCATACTACTAAATGTAAGTGAAAAATCACTTACTAGTTTCGTAGAAAGATGGTTTGTATTGCTGCTCTATAGGGTATGTACTCGATGGATCAAGAGCAATGTATGTGATGTTGTCCAATATTTATTTTAGGCATACTTTGCTTAAAAGATATGCCTATGGTATCATAGTACCAATGAATCATCGTCTAAAAGATTTGTTGTTGCAAAGAAAAGCAATCTTAAGGAAACTTGCTCAATATAGGGCGTTCATTTTAGGAAACTGCAAACCAACCACAAGTGAGTTGCTACACTCACGTACTCGTACCATGTGGGTATGCATCATTTCACTTCGTTTCAAGAAATATAAATCTTTTAATTCTTTTATAAAAAAGACAATCCGGCCAAGTGCGCCTCGAGCCACGCGCACTGTAGAGGTTCGTTTAGTTGCCACTTGCCAGTCACAATATGCGGACTTAGAAGGGGCTTTAATACTATGAAGGTACGAATATCAATAGAGTTCACGGTTTACTTCCAAAATAATATAGGAAAGTTCGTTTTCTGCATAGACCCGGCCTAGAATCGGAACGTAGAGATGCCGACGCCAAGTCCGGCGTGGTCGCCTCTCGGCTACGGAGGTCGTCAGATTAATATTCAAATTCATTTATTACGTCATTTATTATAATTATGTGTGCCAAATTACAGCTTTCTAGTACTAAGAGTATCTGAGCTAAGCCGCGAACAGACAGACAAACGGACACGGCATGACTGTAACGGTTCTTTGTTAGCTACGGAAACTAAAACACAATAAAATGATTATGTACTTTTTGTAAAACGATCGTACCTTCTAAAATTACTTTTGAACTCATGTATGTGTTCCTGATTATGACCCCTCCTGTTTTTCTTCCTCGTAATATATTTTTTTTTTTTTTACAAAATCCACATCTCTTAAGTACATAATACATTTTCTTGGTGACAAAGCAGACAGCCAGTTTTGGATTTACATTTTGTTACATTTTATACAATACGTGTTAAAGAGGGGAACGTGAACTTACACCATACAATCAACAATGTGCATAATATCTGTGTGTGTGTGTGTGAGTGTGTGTGTATGTCTAGTATTAATATTTATTTATTTATTTTTCCTATCACACCCAAAATGCCTTTCTTAAATAACTGTTTACTCGAACAAAAAGGATCAACGGTATGAAAGTGTTTGTTATATGATCGCGATATGCGACATACAACAGAGTTCTGGGCATAATTCGTTCGGGTGCTAGGGACATGAAATAAGGTAGCCGCCGTATGTCTAGTGCGGGTAGACGGGGCATTCAAGCTCAAGACTAAAGTTAACAGGTCGCTAGAGTCTATAGATCCACAGCATATGTCATACAGAAAGGACATTTCCAGAAGTTTACGTCTGTATAATATATAATATTATATTATCCCAAAAGAAGAATAAAAATATGAAGCATGCTTTATCAAAACGCATCTCTTATCCGACTCATCTGGAGAGTGCTCCTAGGTGATTGCACTGGCTCGTTTAATCTAAACCTCCGAAACAAAGGTAATCTTATCGGCGTGACGCGTCGGCACACACGTGCCTCACCTGTCAGTCGAGCGCGCGATGGCGGGGAAAGCAGAGGCTGAAGCGCGCACCTCTGCTCTGGGCTCTGGGGCCTACGGGCCCCGGGCCTCTGACGCTCCAAAAGACTCCACGCCCGTGACCGACCCACTGGAAGAGGCCCTGGAACAGCTTGGCCCGTTCGGCCTCTACCAGCGCTACACACTGTTCATGCTGTGCCTGCCCGGTGTCTTCGCAGCCATGTACTCACTCAACTATGTATTCGTCGCCGACCAGGTGCCGTTTCGGTGAGATTCGTAGAAGTGAGCTAGTTTCAATTGTATCATTTGTTATGTATTTAGGTTAAAGCAAAGATAACGCGTTACTACAAAAATCTTGAAGTTATGTAGTGTACATTTTTCGATGAGTGATATTTTTACACTGGAAGTGGTGATAGTTCTTAGGTACAGTTTCACTATCGTGATTGCCACCAAGTGAACGTTGTTGACGTCCCTCAAATAATCCTGCACTGCAATACTTATAAAAAACGCAGTGACATTTACAAGCATTACTTACAGGAATAACTAGTGAGCATAGATTTGCATCGCAGTGTAAATATTACAATAATTTGCATTTTCTATTTGCGGCTGTCCCCGATGCATGTGCAATCACATTTGAGTTGCGAAACGTGATTAGGGCCATCCACCCACAAAGGCCATTAAAGACCCTTGTTTAGATGGTATGCATAATAAGTTCTCATTAACTTGCTTTATTTATATAATGTAGCCAATATAGGTAGGACTCTTCAATTTAAATCGCATTAGGATAGTACATTTTACAATGTGTAAATATACCTATAGAGTCCTTAGATTCTATTTAGCGTATAAAATTATTATCAGCTAAGAATTCTGATATTGACTTGTAAATGGTTAGCTGATGACATCTAACAAAACACGAATACAAATGAATACCACAGTAATGCAGTGTTTATACAGATGTAGTAGCCTATTGTAGCAGTTTCTCAAAACATCTGTCTCTCATTGGAACATGCGTTACCTGTATAATGCATAGTTTTGCATATAATATTGAAAATACCACGAGCATAACATGTAACCGCATATCCGTTAGGAAGTCTCGGTGCTCACACCTCGTCTATGCTTGCTCTTTCCCTACTCGCGTGCACTTGCTCCTATCAGTGATATAAAACCGTCATCATCATCATGTGATGCCAGCCTATTCCAGTCCTCAAAGAGCGCCAAAGAACACGATCCCCCGCTTTATTCATCCATCCAATGCCAGCTATCTAAGATCGTCGGTCCTCGATCCTCGATCAAGCTGGAGGGCGTCCTACACTACATTTGTCAAGACGTGGTCTCCACTCGAGAACCCGTTTACGCCCACTGCCACTTTAGCTTGCTCCATTTTAGATCCATGTCCATCACTTTGGTCTGCCGTCGGATAACCTCGTTTCGGATTTTATCTCTTAACGAAATCCCAAGCATCGACCTTTCCATAGCTTGCTAAGTGACGTGAAGTCGGAGTGGTGATTACGACTGTAGCGCTCCTTAATTATTTCCTTTTGTGCCCTTATCTCTCCTGTCCTGTATTCTAATTGTTTCGGCCATGTAATACATTACATAATATCAGAAGTTTGGCTGCATTCATTTATTGTGGTGTTAACAAGACGCTTTATCAAAAGATTATCTTGGAACTATGTGTTTTTTAATGAAATCCTTATAGTTTTGCCATGTCCGTCCGTCTGTCTGTTTGTCTGTCCGCAGCTTTAGTACTAGAAACCTGTAATTCAGCATGGATATACATTTCTTTTTTTTATTGTTGGTTACCTCACCCTACTTGTACAGTGGGGTGATTTTTTTTCTCGTCTATCCCATGGTGTATCCCACACCGTTGGATATAGATCGTTTAATAATTTTGTGGATGTGGTCTACACACCGTTTTTCGATCGAGAGATCCGTTAGACTTATTAGTCAAGCGGATTTAATATTTTGAAGCTTTAAAGTGCATTTTTGTTAGTGTCAAGTGTCCGCCCTCTGCCAGCTAATTATTTGCCTTGAGATTTGCAAAAACATCACGACATATTGAATTGAAAATACACTGCATACATATCACAGCTTTGTAGAGTTTACAAGCTACCTTATAAAATATACCCGAGAAAGAAAATTATTTAGGTGATACATGTATTAATTGAGTAAAACAGGTAGAAAATACGGCATATTATGACGGGTAACTACGAATTACCCCACATTACACGCATTTGGGCGGTTTTGTAATGATTCATAGTTCATAATTTGATAATATTCGAAATCTGTTTCGTCTACTACTGTTCGTAGACTATAAATGCTAATAACGTTACATAACAATTTCATGGTAACGTTTACATTTTAATTATACACTGGCGTGCAATTAATTCCGGCACCTTACTTTTTCGCCTTTAACAAGAATAAAATATATAAAATAGACCAATACAATTGTGAAAAGATATTTAATTTAATCTTGGATAATATTAAACAATCAAATTGAGCAATCATCAATGACCACACAGTTAGTAGAGACAGAGTATAGTGGAGATCTAAGTGTCAAAACATTTTTAAAAGCTTCTCTCCATATATTTTGTTTCAGATATTTGACTTGAGCTTGACGGTCATAAAATTATGTTAAAATCGTTTAAAATTAGTATGGTTAGTTACTCGTACTAGTAAAAAGTAGGGTGCCAGATCTTGTTGCTGGCAGTTTTGTAAGAATAATACTTACCGGGTACTTTCACTTGTTTGTTTATTACTAGAAATCCACGTACCAATTTGGTATCGTATCTTGAAGTAGACTTGTAGTTTTGATTCGACATTTCGAATCATAAGTCCAAAATTAGCATGTAAGATGTTCGTTATTGTAATTCGATAGAGAATTAAGGTGATCGATATAGCTAAGAGGATAAAAATTTACAGAATCGGTAGTGGGCTGGTCATGTTGCCGTAGAACCAACTAGAATTAGGGCCTAGAGAGGGTTATGTCTAGCAGTGGACTGACGTGGGCTAGTTATAAAACGTATTGTTCGTTTGTTCGTCTTTCTTCGCTTCTCCTCAAAATTGCAATCCCAATTGAATTCCCTGAGCAATTTCTCAGAGAATTCAGTAGGTAGTTAAATTTTTCTCCTTAAAACAAAAATATGTACAGATGTTAATCCTCATTTAAAAGTATCTAAAAAAAACATTAGTGGATATCCTTAGGTTGGAATTGCCTATCAGCCGGTACCGACTTTCACGGATAATAGAATGTAGGATTTATAAGAAAGTACTTACCTACCTCATTATCTCACATCACCCGCGCCGACATTAAATAATCTCTATATCACCACCGTTATCGTCGCTGATGAATCGCCTGCATCACATTGATTTCAGATTTTGCTAATTAATTATACCCTTTTCAACTTCACAGCGATAGTCGTTATCATAATCCTCTTACCGCCATACACAAGTCATCAAATCTATTTTGTCTAAACTTTGTATTAACGTGACTATTTTAGTCAATGATAATCCAAACAAGAACAGTTTGCGACACATAAGAAGGTAGTTGCAAGTCTTTACTTATGAGTTAAAAGATGGATTCCTATCTATCAACTGTAGTTAGATTAATCGTACAATATTTATTTAATAAAACAGTGACACACCGTTGAATTTTCTCTCCCTATAAGAACTGTTCACAAAGGTTTAGCTAATAAACAAATTTAAATTCAAACGCAACCGTTTAGTTGCGAGAATCCATCAAACATGCAATTTTAATACTAATTGATAAGACACTTTCGTTTGTACGCGATGGCCAAAGACAAGATATAGAAATATATTTTGCTTTTGTTTCTACGTCATTTACATTTTTTGAAATGTTAATTGGAGACCCTGGCCTAGGGCTCTCATTATCTCATAGTTATAGTATTACCTATTACTTCAACCTTGTTTTATTTCTTCTGTATACAGTTTGACATTAAAACAACACTGCTTAGGTACTGTTTAGAGTGCATGGTAAAACCCCTGGGCTAGATAAGAGAAGGCTAACAAAGTTGGTGACAGCTAAAAAAAGAGAATACTTATCAGAGGATAGCGTGCACTGGAAGCAACATAAAGCAGTGGACCCACCACGCTGAAAATGAATCAAAAATCACTTATTTCCTTTAAAATATAGTACATAAGTTCTTAAATATATTACAAGTAGTTTCATATATTCAGCCATAGATAATAGCAAGCAAATATATTAATTTTGGTCACAAAACATCGATAATTAGCGTTAAAAAATTTACAGTCACTCTTATTACACAAACCACAAAATAGTAAATAATATATAAAAAAATAAAATGTCATAGTTGTCCAATACTTTCAATACACTTAGTATTATCAATGTCAATTTTAGATTCAAAGTATTCAGGTATTAGTTTTACTTGATCAGTGGTATTCAGTATCTGAGTAGAAACACTTAACCCTAAGCCAGGCAAATAGTTATTTTTTAAATATATTCATAGCAAGTTCAGTCAATTAGTAAGGTAATTAAATTGTTGAATATTCTTAAACAGCTTGATTATCAGTTCCTTATAAACAAGTGGGTATGTATTTTGAACAGCAACTGCCTTCCTCAATGTCTTATTAATCTAGTTGCATAGTCATCTTTATCCTAGATAGGTTTTAACAAAAACACAGCACTTTATTATGTACATTGACGGAAGAGAGAGCAAGTTCAATTGTTTGAACAGTGTTTTGCGCACGTTACCTATAGCGCGAATGCATCGTTTCTGTGATTTTAAGGGTCTGTGCTTCTTATCTACCTTTGCTTGGTGGTCTTTTTAGACCAGAGACCATCGCTCGCATCACCCAGATTACGGTCAACGCAAGATAAATTATCGATTCACTTGTCATTCATCTTATCTAGGAGATATGATATAATGCTCTATCTAATAATTTGGCTGACAACAGCAACATGAATCCAGTTTGGGAGAAACGAACCATGCACTGGGCCGAATTGTGTCTTCACACAGGACCACAAATTCAACCATTTTTTTTTTCAAAAACAAAATATACCAGCTTCCATTAAGTCACATTAATGTTGTGTTAGTTTCGAATATTAATTTAGGTCTTTACAGAAATAAATTTATTTTATCGGTCGTGTGATCATCATCATCGCTACTCCAGGTGTCTGGTCCCGGAGTGCGAGGGCGGGCCGCCTGCGCACTTCGTGAACGAGAGTGTGCAGGCGCTTCTGCCAGAGAATTCGCGCTGCGACCGCTTCGCGCCGCTTGGACCCGGCCTGGCCTCGTGCGAACGGGACCACTTCCATCCCTACGAGACTGTGCGCTGCGACGAATTTATTTACCAAAATTATGACACCATCTTTGCTGAGGTGAGTTTTTTGACAACTTTTGTCAACATTCAACGGTAAATGCAAACAAATGTACCATTTTTAAAGACGAAGTAGTGCTATGTGGGACTTTTTGTCTTAACAACGCATTACAAATCTTTAAGGTAGGAACTACTAAAAACCTGCGGTGTTCGTCTTTCAATACTCTATTATTATTATTAGCATTCTCAGGCCAACCTTCACTAATCAGTGCGATTTTTACGCCACAGGAACACGGTGCCACTCAGTCATTTTGTCATGGCTGAGGCTAGCTTTGGGCGCTATCACTTTCACAAACTAGCCATTAATGGCACTTTTACACGTCCCACATTTTTTTACCCAATAGTGACTAGGTTGGAAATTGTCCATGAGTAGCGTCTCATTGACAATTTATGGGCTAGTGCCCAGAAGAAGCAGTACAAGAACTCGATATATTGTCAACCTCTTTTCAAATAAATATTTTTACAAGTTCTGATGCGAGTGGGCAGTTTTAAATCTACACATTTTTATCATTTATATTTTATCACTAAAAGTGTAAATGCCTCTTAGGTAGTTGTTAGTTAAGCAATGGATCTAGAAATTCATTGAAATACGAATACATTTTTCCATGAAATAGGGAAATCCGAATAAACTTCCTACCTTATGCAATGAAATCTTTCTTCCATCTTATTTTGGAATATAGTTTCTTGGAAAGTGTGCAGATTTTTGCAGTACAAATATTGTTTTCAAAACTAGCACTGTTTTCAAATCAATATATCGTTTTACAGTAGATAATGCTTTTAGTATTAAATCTGCCATTTGTACATATTGTAACAGTTTTTTTCTGCGCAATTTAGAATAAACAAATAAATGCATGTCTGTTTGTATGTCTGCAGTTCGGGCTGGCGTGCCGCGAGTGGATGCGCACGCTCGTGGGCACGGTGCGCAACTCCGCGCTGCCTTTCGCGCTCATACTCACCGGATACGTCTCTGACACGTAAGCATTACTACTAGTACCTAACTAATCTCTACATTAACATATTTTAAAATATATAAACACTTATTAAAACAGACAGAGGTGGGAGATGAAGAGCACTCTCAACAGTCGCTACGGACTAAGCAAATAATAGTGTAGTAGACTCCTGTAAATAAAGTGTGAGCAAACATGTGTACTCGAAAATATTCCAGATAAATGAACGTAGTAAATAAGGCATAGCTGTCGACTTTTATTGAGTTTAAGCGTACCTACTTCTTATATTATATTATTTAAAAAATCTATCGATGCATATTTCTGCAGATCACACGTGATGTAAGTAGACAAAGCCTAAGCTTTATATGTAGGAAATTATAGTATTTCATAAGTAAGAAAGTAAGATGAGGATGCGATAGCATGAGCAGGTTTAATAACAAATAATAAATAAAGTAAAATTAATTTATTTCAGGACGTCTATTACTCTGTTCTACACAATACATAAAATCTATGTATTAAAATTGGAATTAACGAAATGTACATTATATTTAATTAAAATTACATTATCTGCTGCAGCAGTGACATAAATACCGGCAGTCCAGGCCAAGCAATCATTGCCAGGATGACGTTAGAGCTGGCCCTACCCTACATACCAGGCGACGCGAGTGAGCAAGGGTGGTGCTTTAAATGCATGATTGATTCTAGGTACGGGCGGCGCACAGCTTTTTGTATCTTCTCGGCGTGCGCGGGAGTGCTGGGCATCGTGAAGGCGCTATCGGTCAACTACCAGATGTACTTGGCCATCGAGTTCTTCGAGGCCGCGCTGGGCTACGGGTTTAACAGCGCCGCTTATGTCATGAGTATGTTTATATTGTTAAGGTTCAATAACTCCCTACCCGAGTACTTGCACACGATGACACGACAGAAGCGCGTTAGACAACGCAACAATCCTCGCAAATCACTCTCAGTTCAATTAAATTTATTTGCTTCGATTGTAGCACCTAAAACCTAGAATGATATACGATAATACCTTGATCACATTAATTTAGGGCCGGTGTTATTATCACTGTCACCATATTATAATACCCCAATTATTATCGAAAGGAGAATTGTAGAATGGAACTAGAAAAGTATAGAACATTATATTCTTGCTTCATACAGAAAGACGCTGATTAGTTATAAGTACATGTAGGAGATATTTCTCACACGTGGCTTGATAATAACTCGCGGAGATCAAATGTCTATGAGTTGCATTCAGTAAACGTAACTGGTTATCTTATCGCTGTGTTTGTGATCCCGAACGACACCAGATAGACAACTAATGGAATCCTTTGAGATGATAGATGAGTTAACCCCAGGGTGTACTGGAAAAGAGCTATTCATAACAATATTTATCATCAATGCATCTGATAAAGTTATTTATCTTTAGACAAACTAATACTGTCTGTTATCTTCTCTACCTATATGATGTAGTTACTATGCCAAGAGACCTACGGTCCATCGGTTTTCGTGTTATTTTATAAGTATAGTTAAGTAAAACTTTTCTTTATTCTATATTCTATCCTGCCTTAAGGCAGGTTCCAATTTCTCGCTCTAACTCCTTCACTCCTCTCTATCCCGGGCATCATCTTCTTTGGGACATAGATGTAGTTTAGACAAACTATTGGCGTATTGGGAGAGGCCTATGACCAGCAGTGGACTGCCGTGGGCGGTTTATGATGATGATCATCATCATCTACAAATAATGAATGACAAACTATGAATTTACAAAGTCTGTAAACGTTTACTTTACAGAGCTGCAGAGGCAGGACTCTGAGTGCATGCCTTAAAGTGTTTAATATAATTGTATGTGGGTAATAGATACAATCACACCATTTTATGATAGTGTACTTGCTTATATGAGATCGCGCAGAATGCTTATACATAACAAAACAAATCGATATCATTTCAGTGGTGGAATTAGCACGTCCATCGCTCCGCGCCGCGTTTGCGTGCGCCACGGGGGTGTCGTACGGGCTGGGCGGCGCGCTGTTCGCGCTGGTGGCGTGGGCCGTGCCGCACTGGCGCCGCCTGCTCGTCACCATCCACGCGCCCGCGATGCTGCTGCCGCTGTACTGGCTGCTCGTCGACGAGAGCCCGCGGTGGCTGCATGTGAGGCAGCGGACGCCCGAAGCCGCCGCCATCATTAAAAAGGCTGCTAGAGTCAATAAGGTACTGCTTGACTAGATGAATTAAATTTTAAAAAACCCCCGACACAAATGTGCAGCATCAGCTCAAGGCCTCGATCATTATTTATCTAACACCTGCTCATTGAGACCATTATATGAGCCCAAACAGAGAGTGAGAGTTAGGAGATGGGAATCTCACAGATCGTTGATGTTGCAGTATCAGTTCAAGATTGTCATGTCTTGGAAATACTACTAAGACAACAGTGCATCATTTCAAATCAATCGTACCTGTGAAAGTAGGAAACGGGCTGATGACCTTCAAACAGCTGAACCGATCTTCATAAAATATAGCTAAGGTCCATCTCTGTAATATCAACTTTAAAACAAAAAAAAACCATTAAAATCGTTCCATTCGTTTGGGAGCTACGATACCACAAACAGATACACATACACACGTTAAACTTGTAACGCCCCTCTTTGTCGTCGGGGTTTAAAAAGGGCTTTTTAAACCCCGACGAAAAAGAGGGGCTTTCCCGGCTTATGTCCAGCAGTAGACTGCATTAGGCTGACATGATGATGATGATGCTTGATGTAATATGACATAACCTCTTGGCCGGAATAATAGATGATTTCAACTAATGTCATACCATGTGTGACTGAGTTTTGCCAAAGATGACTAATAAGTTGAATAACAGCTGTTTATAAAAACGAAGTTAATTCTCTTGTCATGTTGACGACAAACAAAATCTTCTTTATTACCAATACTTCGCTACAGAGTTTTCGATAGCGCGACGTCGTTTCTTGCGTGTACAGCTGTGTGTGCCTAGCTAAGATATTTAGCAAGGCGAAAAAATGGCTGTACTCGACATTTCTAAGCGATATTATGCTTTACCAACACAGGTCAAATTGACAGAAAACGTAATGATTGAATTACTCAAAAAAGAGACAAAGAAAGAAGAGATAACCGTGAAGCAGAACCCTTGGCTTCGTCTCCTGAAGTCGCGAGTGCTCATGATGCGGTTCGCAGCGTGTTGCTGGTGCTGGGTGGCGGTGGCCTTCGTGTACTACGGCCTGACGATCAACTCCGTAGCGCTGTCTGGCGACAAGTACGTGAACTTCGCGCTCAACATGAGCATGGAAATCGTCGCGTCGCTGCTCATCATGATGGCGCTTGAGCGCTTCGGCCGCAAGTGGACCATCTTCGTGGCGTTCCTGCTGTGCGGGGTGGCTTGCGTCATACCTTTCTTTGTTTGTAAGTTTATATAGTCTTTATCGATAATTAAAGTCTGGTATTTCGCCTGATTATGAATTCTCATTGCTACCAGCGGGCAAATGCGATTCGATAGTTATTATTATGTCGGCATCGAAGGAAACATTTTGCTTATCTTTTTCACGCGTGCCCAATAATATTTTAAAATAAATTGCAATGTTCCAATACATCCATCCACATCCATGACTCAGACAAATGCTCGTGCTCATCGCACAAAAATCAGCATTTGCGGAATTCGAACCCGCAACCGCCTGGCTATATAGTCCGGAGCGCGAACCACTAAACCAGACGGTCGTCATTATATCTGCCAACATGTGATATAATTTCCCAGCTCACTCCAGCACGGGACTTGCGCTGTTCTTCCTGGGCAAACTGGCGATCACGGTGGCCTTTAACTCCATGTACGTGTTCACGGCGGAGCTGTTCCCCACCGAGAGCCGGAGCTCGGCGCTGGCCGCCTGCTCGCTCGTCGGCCGCCTCGGCTCCATCCTCGCGCCGCAGACGCCACTACTGGTAACTGTTCCTATTTAGCTTGTGGCAACTAAAAGAAAATAATGAAAGAAAAATATTTATTTGGTTCTCACTAATTTAGAACTGAGTTAAATCTGTCATTTACTGACACCAGGAGGTCTACGCTCATTCATTGTTCACTACGAGCCGAGAGTTAAAAAGTGTCGTCCTTTGAATGTTTATTTATTTATTTTATTAGGACAACCAACAAGACAAGCACAATTACAAGCAAATTGGTAAGACATGCAAATATTGGCTATAGACTAAGTGACTAAGTTTATGATAGGATAAGAAAAATAATGTCAATATTTTTTAAAAAAACACGTAGTTTTCTTGTAGCAGTATTAGTTGTGACGTCAGTCTTTTCATAGTCGTAATCCTTGGAGTAGTCGTCGTTGTTAGTTTATTCGTTTCGTAGTGCATGGTCTGGGTAACAGAAGCCATAGTTGTAAAGTCATCAGCCATCACATATCATTGTTTCGTAGTCGTAATCTGAGTAGCAGTCGTATTCGTCACCAGTTGTTTCGTAGTTGTAGGCTGCGTAGCAGTCGTAGTAATCATCAGTTGCTTCGTAGTGGTAGACTACGCAGTTAAAGTTGTCGTCTGTTGTTTCGTAGTCGTAACGTAGCACAGATGTAGTTCACGTAACAAACAAAGCTGTCATCATCAGCTTATTTCATGATCGTAGTCCTCGTAGCAGTCGCAGTAATTAGAAGAACATTCAGATGTTAAAAACAGTTGAAGTAAGCACCTTAGTCTTTGTAAATTGTGATCGACACACAAGCTAAGGTAAAGGAATGTATATCTTAATATATCTACACTACACTAAAGTTAGTAATATTTAAGGTCTGCCTGCCTAGCATGAGCACCAAAACCCGACATGATATGATATGATATAGCGATATCGATCGATCGACACCAACTGTAAAAATATGACAGATATAGCCGCCATGTTGAATCGTCGTGCCGGTGAAGTCACTTAATATAATCGCTGTTTCGATAAAAAATCAAAATGGCGGCTATATCTGTCTTATTTTTGCAGTTGGTGTCAATATATCGCTTTATCATATCATATCATATCGTGTTTTGGTAGTCATACTAGGGGTACTGATCCAAATCCCACTGGTTGAGGCAAAGAGCGTAACAGTAGTTCACGGATTTACTACCAAGCGCTTTGCTTTTCAGTATTACGTGAAGCGCCATTATTCAGTAAATACAAGGGCCCAAGCAGTTGTTTAGTTTTTAGTCAGTCCAAAGAAGCGATTGATTCCTTGTATAATATTTGTTATATTATTAGTTATTTTGTGTAATTTCCGTATTTCAGAGCCAATACGTGCAAGCGCTCCTGTACGGCGGCTGCTCGCTGTCGGCGGCGGTGGCGGCGCTGCTGGTGCCGGAGACGCGGCGCGCGCCGCTGCCGCCGACCGTGCGCGCCGCCGAGACGCTGGCGCCCGCCGCCGCCTGCCCCGCGCCGCCGCCGCCCGCGCCGCGCCGCCCGCCTGTGCTCTCCGCCGACTCCTGATACCATGACACTTTACGTCGAAGGCTAAGAGTTCACGAAGCGGTGTTCACCCGCGGCCAGAGGTTGCGGGCAGGCAGATTCTGTAGAATGCAGATGTGTATGTAAAAAGTTAAAGCACATTTTGACGACGCGTTTTACGCCCGCGGCGTGCGCGATTTGCTAGTACCTATCACGCGGGTCGCAGTCACGCGAGGCATCGGCGGGCCTCGACCGCGCGCTCTGCTATCGGTAGCGTGCGACCGCGGCGGTTTCTGGTATTTGTCCTTGGCCGTCTAGGACTTAAATGAACAATCTTTATGATCATAACCGCCTGTATTTCGATCATCACCCGCCGATAATCGCAACCGTGATAGTTGCGTGACCGCACAAAACTCCGGTCTCGTAAAAATGAAACAGATGTTCCGCCACCGCGGCGGGCGCGGAAGAAATCGCTTCGTGAGTTCTTAGCCTCAAGGTACTATCAGATCCTGGAGGTCGAAAAGTAGATGCGGTCCTGTGACCGCCGCCTACGGAGCCGACTGAGTCACGCTATCGTGCGTAGCGACCTTCTCGCGACATCGACTGCATACAAATATAATATAACATATATTACAATACAGAGCGGTACGCCGCGACTCGGCGGCCGCTGATGCCTGGTCGCTACTGTTGGGCTGCTACCGCCAAGATCCGAATGGCACCTTATCTGCTCAAACTATAAGTCTGATTGTGTCTCGGGATTTGCTACAAGTGTCAGCCTCTTTTTACAATACGAGTACAATTCTTCATATTCACTGTAACGCGTCTTTATGCTGCGATGCGATACTGATTGACTAAACGCACGCGGGCAGACCGGCACTATTCAAAATTTCGATGATCATAGCAAAAAGTTTACAATCGGCATTCATTGCAATCACTAGAAAAAACTGATAAGTACCGTATAGTACTCGTATCAAGAAATGAGCAGACTTTTTAAAATTAATTCTAAATACTTAATATATTTTACATACTACCCGAGGGGTGCCCCTCGCTCGCTGTAATCTAAAAAAGGGCTGGGGCTCGTTTTGATTCAAACATATTGCTGGGTGAAAGTAGTGAAAGCAAGGAAGCTTGAAATATTTGTTACCTAAGCCATAAAAAACAAACTAAATTTCTTTTGTATTATAATGGACATAAAAAATGAAAGTATTCGTAAAAAAAATGCATCCTAAAACGTACCATGTTAACTACGTAGCATCAAGTTACTAAGTGGGTTTTACCTCCCATTATAGACTTAAACGCATCCAGCTCCCAAATATAGAAGGCTCTTTAAGACTTAACTGTCATTAAACCTAATACCTCTTACTAATCTAAGTCCAAATAAGCAGTAGTAGCATCGTTTGATTTAACCAGCAGCATTGCGGTATTTCTAAGTATTTATTTATGATTATTATTATCATGCACCAACTGGAGTTTCTTTGTACAGCTCGCGCGCGAGTTGAATGCAGTCGTTGTTGCGGTATGCACGTCTTGCCTCTTACGCCGCTGTGTGAAGAGCTTAACGTATGCCGTACGCCTAAATATAATTTGGCACTAGTTCAAAAAAATGACTTATTTTTCTATGAAGGGCCCGGCCTTCACATTCAGTTCGTTTAAAAAAAACGTGTACGCAAATAAATAGCAATTTACTATAATAATCCGTATAATTGATATTCACCTTCATCATCATCATTTAGCCATAGGACGTCCACTGCTGAACATAGGCCTCCCCTATAGAATTCTAGATTTATTATTATTATGTATGTAATATGTAATACTTATTATGTATATGTGATTATTATCACCTTGTTTTATTATTGTAACTAAGAATTTAAATGATTTCAAAATCTTGAAATTGATTCCTTACTTTTTTTAATAATGGGCTAGTTTCCTAAAAAAAATTTAATTTAAAATAGTTGAATTAACAGAAAATACTGGACACAATTTTTTCTCAATCAAACAAAAAATTATGAAGATATAGCCCGTTAAAGTTTCGCGTAACGTCACGCCTTGCGACACTTTTTAGCAATGCGTGACGTCACGTGCTCACTTTGATGCGCTTTATCTTCGTAATTTTTTGTTTGATTGACATAAGAAAAAATATAGGTCCAATATTTTTTGATGATCTAACTATCGGACTAAATATAATAATCTTTTTTTGACCTAGGAAACTAGCCTATTCATTGATGATTTGATTGAATTGATTTCATTGATTGATTATTTGTAAAAATATTAGGTCCCAGCACTAGCACGCTCGTTTCAGCCGCAGCCAACTCGCGCGCAGACTGCACATTTTACTACCTCCTTATGATTTCTTACTTTGACTGGTCCTTCGTTTGCCTTTTTAAAAACTTAACTTATATAGGTTTAATGAATAATATTTGCATCTTAAAAATAAAACCTTATTTGTGTATATTTTGCTTACTAAATCTGTGATAATAGTAGGAGCAAGGTTATTATTAAGTATTTTAAATATATAATATTAATAAAAAATTTCTTAAATAAAATGCGATTTTAATATCGATGAGGTATGTTATCTGAAACACCACGCAGCAAATAAAATGTGAATTATACCAAATACCCATTTTATTAAACCTGTGTAAAACATTAGTAGCATAGCACTTACATTTGAAAAAAATATTATTTAGGCACTATAATACTTAAATACCTAACGACTTTAAACCAATCGTTTGTTACTACTTTTTAACCAAATAGTCCAGTGAATGAAGACAAAGGCAGTTTCATATATATTCAAATATATTCAACTACAAATAGATTTTATTATTATTTATTTATTACATTCAGTCTTATGGTTCCTAATGCCTTCACTATCAGTTACCATATCACATAGCCATTAACCAATTACTAGTGCGATTAGGAATTGGTTATGTCTTAATTGCTGCTTCCATTGCAATAGAAGATAGTATTATTATTATGTAAGACTTAGTTACTGAGCAATGAAGGTCGTCGAACTGCCCCGGCAGAACATGACTGAGGCAAATATTTTACAAGTTGAGACATGTTTACATAGACTAGCAAACTCATCACCAGCCTTTAAGAATCTACTGCCCGGACAAAGGCCTGCTGGCGAGCGGCTTCCCGCAATCTAGGAGACTAGGTCGTCAGTCCACCGAGTGGGAGGTCTGCCCACGCTGCGTCTTCAAGTATTTATACATACAATAAACAAATGTTTTAATAATAACCAACCACATACATACTTAAACAAGCGAGTATTATCAATTGCAACTTTTTTTGTATTTAAGTATAGTACCTACTAGGTTGTCAACGGGATTGGGTGTCACGGCGTCAAGTTAATGTTAGTAAGGGATGTGTCAGGGTTTTTAAAAAAATCAGACAGGCACTATGTAATGTAAAAGGCATAGAAATATATTCTTTGTTTCTGTCTAGCTAAATTAAATTATCTTAATATTATCACAAAATTGACAATAATATTGATTAAGTGCGATCTTGCAATTTTCTATACATTTATTTTATTTATTTAACACCATCGACGGCCGTCTGACCTAGTGGTTCAGGTGTTTGCGGGTTTGAATTCCGGAAATGTTTGAGTGATGAGCACGAGCATTTGTACATCATCATCACCACCATGCCAGCCTATTGCAGTCCACTGATGGAAGGTCCTCCAAAGACCCCAAAGAGCACGATCTCCTGCTTATTTCATCCAGCCAGTGCCACATCGGTCCATCGAACTAGGGGGCGTCCTACACTACGTTTGCAGAGGCGTGGTCTTTACCCAAAAACCCGTTTACTCCACTTTTCATCAGTTCTGCGACAGATGTGGCTCATTGCCACTTTAATAGCTTGCTATATTTTATATTCTTAGTCATAGATCTTTACAAATATGTTTAAGTATGTTTATCCGTTATTTAGTCGCCCTACAAGGTACATGTTTGTTTTTATTACTTTGATATATGATTGGTGTGATTGTTAATATATTTTCAAGTTTATTATACGTAATCATTCATATATTTAATAATAGGTAGCTTAGAAGATTGCTTTTGTCAGTGTATCTGTAGGAACTAGTTTTGTTTATTTGCATAACAAAGTATTTATGCCATTGTTTCAACAAAGGAATGGTGAGAATAACGTCATCGACATATCATATCTACTAGTTCGTCATTAGTAACATTACAGTAGCTGTACCTAGTTGCTCTTCATTTATAAATAATACAAACTTGTGCTTCGCGTCGTGTTTATTTTCCTGCCAGAAACATGATATCATAAGATATCAATGTTCAACATCACTCATCACGCCTGCCGGAGCTGCCCCGATGACAAATATAACATGTACAATTATAGAAACTAGCTCTCGATTGCCCTAAATAATCATAAAGAGCAGTAGGTTGCTTTTTAAAATTAGGACTTTGTAAAAACTCGTTTGTCTCGTCAACATTTTGCGTTATCTGCACATTTGTTCGTTGTATGCCCCAAAATTGTGTTATCTTTATTTAACTTAGCGACTCCCAGTCGACCACACCCTTCCCAGACAGTTCATCTATATCCCAACTTTTAGATTAAACTGCATTTCACATATCCTTATCTTAACAGTTAACATATTATTTACAGCAATATTATCAACACGCGTAACGGGTTAACGACACAGTCTTTGATCATGGTAAGGTAGAAAACAAAGTTATTTGATACTCGATGACGTTTTCATACTTATGACTAAGTAAGTACTCGATCCTGTCTACTATCACCATCATTATTGCACTAAAGTTCTGGGACGTCACAATAATATTGCACTCCTACGCCTCGGAGGACTTCAGTCATTAGTTTGACGAGACCCAATATTTGATGCAAGCCATCGCCGGCCTGGCCGAGTGTCGCCGATGTCACGTGTCCTGAGGTCGCGTCCCTTCCTCGTGTATCGTGTCGGGGTCCAGCTTGTCGGCGCGGGCGACGAGCGGGCCCAGCTCGTGCGCGTGCGCGGGCGCGGGCGCGGGCGCGGGCGGGCGCAGGCGCGCGTACACGAGGCGCAGCGCCAGCAGCGCGGCCAGCGTGAGCGCCGCCGTGCTGCCGAACGTGGCGTCGGGCCCGCGCCGCGCGTACACCGCCGACACGAACACGGGGCCCAGCGCGCGCGACACGCACCCCGCGCCAGTCAGCACGCCCATCCACACGCCCTGGATATACTTATTATGTTATTACGGTTGTTACGATTCCGAGTCTCATAAAACGGAACCATTAAAAATAATCTATCTACATATATAGATTTCGTGAAATCCCTGATTTCCACATTTCTCTGCGACATATATTATATTTAAAAGAATTGACGTTTGTTAGTCTCGCAAAAACTCAAGAACGGCTGCATTGATTTGGCCGATTTTGGTTTTGAAATATTTGTGGAAGTCCAAGGAAGGTTTAAAAGGTGGGAAAATATATATAAAGACAGCTTTTGTTGGCGGTACGAAGTTCCCAGGTCAACAAGTAAATAAATAATTTAAATAATGGACAATATCACATACATACATTGCTCTGATCCTATGATACTCGTAAGTAGTTTGAGCACTTGTATCACAGAAATCAGAATATCAGAAACAACGACGGTACTACAACAACCAGACCCGAGACAATATAGAAAAGTTATTTTTCTACATTGACCGACCGGGATCGAACCCGGGACCTCAGAGATAGTGACATTAAGTCCGGTATATATAATTTGTTATCCATTATTCCGTCTGTCAAAACTGTTTCTTCCAAAAAATAACATTTAATACTAAATCTACAGAAGACGCTTCCTACCACAAATGACTGCAGACAGCACAGAGCCAATCATGTGAGGGATCAGACGGGGGAGCGTAGGATTGACAAAACGCGCGTATGAAATTGACGAAAAGCTATTGTCAAACGATTACCGACTAAACCCCTCTTCCACATCTCAGACAGAATGTAGCTAGCTCATGCGTGCAGAATATAGCACAGACTTTTAATGACCTGCCATGTTATCTGGTTTTGTTATCAAACGCTCCAAATTCGCGTAATGGGAGTGCCATACTTATTGATACTTCAATTTTTTGTGACTGTAGTTTTGTAAATACTTTTGCCCTGCCCAAATATTGCCCGTGGTACACTGACACTACGTCGGGTAAACTAGGGCTCATCGTATCTGCCATTTTTTTTCCATTGACACACTAAGAAGAAAAACTTTTACAAAAAATGTTTTTCACCCACTTTTTGGTCTTCAGCCTGGAGCTATTTAGCTCATGTTCAGATTTTTTATTTACTCGAAACTTTTATCTTTTAGGCAAAATCGCTTACCTGAGGTCTAGGTCCCAGAACTTTCGAAAATATAGTCTGTATTAGCGTGACTCCAAGCGAGTAGCCGACGGATACGCATGCGTAGGCGAGGAGGAACTGCGTGATGGTGAGGCCTCGCGACTCTGAGCACCAGGGCTGCGCTGCCTGGGGGCAGCCGCCGCCCGCTTCCTCGGCGTCAGGCGGCGCCAGTGGCGGAGGGCCCGGGCCCCACGGGATGCACAGCAGAGACGCTACACCCGTAAGAAGAAAACCACCCCAAAGGAGGAGAGCTCTGTAAACAAGTAACGTTTACACTATGAGTACCTTTGCTACAAGCAGGGTGAATAGGTAATTTTAATTTCAAACGAGCAAAACGAGACAAGACATGGTTCCAAAACCTATTTTAAACTAACAACGACATTTAGATGTTCTTTATGGAACGAATTGAGTGTACGTACGTGTAGAAGACGTGGCCAATTAATTATTTGTGCACTCAAAAAAATATCACTTACCGCTCCTCGAAGAGCTTGGTGAGCGGCGTGATGAGTGCGAAGGTGATGCACGCGAGCACGGCGCCGGCGCTCATAAGCGCGCCCAGGTATTCCAGCGCCTGCTTCTTGCTCCACGCGAACTGGTCCATGGTGAGACTCGAGGCTAACGTCTCGAGCAGGACGAAGTTGAACACCAACACAAAAAATGCACCCACCAGCGTCCAGCTGCTGATCAAGTCGGGTTTCATTGCCTTGAGAGCTTCTTTTTCTGGAAGTGGAATATGGCAGTCATTTTATTATTTGCAGTCAAACTATGACATGTCAAATAAACCTAAATCATCATGTACAGCTCGTACCTACTGAGTCGAACATTCGAGGATCAACGACATATATTCCGTCACAGAAAAGAACTACATATTGTAGGTATATTTTAATAGCTATAGATCAAATCTGATAATGACACCAGAAAGGCTTTAAAATAATCTAGCACGGTCAATCATCAATACCTGACACTGATAATGCAATGCAGGTGTCTAGCGGCAGTGATCACACTTAAGTAAACTATCAAGTACAACGTTTTACCTTATTTTCCGATTAACAATAACTAAAATGCTTACCAGAGTCTTTACCATGCGCGAGCATGGCTTCTCTGGCTGCTATCGTCCGCTCCTTGAAGCACCACGGCAGGAATAGCACGAAGTTTACGACACCCAGCACCGCGTTCACCCACCCCGCCGCCGTATACATGTCCAGCCGCAGCACGGAGGCCGGGGCCCCTGGAGGCGGGTACGGGGCCCCTGGACCCAGCGGCGCGGCGGCCGCCTGCAACGCGGGGCCCACTACGAACCCCAGCACCTGGGCCAGGGAAACACTGGCGACGGCGCGCGTTCGCTCGCTCGTGAGCGTTGCCGCTGAGATGTAAGATCGCGCCACTGCTATATTTGCTGTAAATAAAATTGAATAATAATATTTTATTTTACTTTTATTTATTGAGGATAACAAACAATTGTACAATTTTAAATACAAAATGTTTTACAACAATATTACTAATTGCACAATCAGCACCGCTATCCCCTTCTTACATATGTTAAAGTATTACGAACATTGTAAACCTTGGTTGTCCAAAAATAAATAAATAAGTACTGGAAAATGTACAATTCCAATGCATGAGGAAAGGTTATAAAAGTATAAGAAAAACCGCGTGGAATTAACCAATTTTTGTATACATTACAACCATATCTATAAAAAACAAGTAACCTACTACTAAGTATTACTTATTCTATGAATAAATGTGAATTTGTAAATTATTACCTAAAAACAGTTCTCGCTAAAATTCTTTTACTGACAAATCATATACCTCATTCGATAGTTGCAAGAATGAATAGTAGGTATGCTAATGTAGTAAGGACCTACCCGAGCTGACGCCGACAAGGAAGCGTGCCAACACCATCCAGTGCCTAGCGTAGGGGCGCGTGAGATGCAGGTTCGCGTACAGCATGCTCGCAAGGACAAAGAGCGCGAGCGTGGCGAGAAGGGGCGCGCGCGCAGACGCGGCGCGGTTCGCCCACAGGCCCAGCAGCGGCGAGAACAGCAACTGGCCCAGCGGGTTCGCCCCCACTGCCAGACCGAGGATCTCCTTCTTTGAACCAGGCTCGAGCTGTAGCAAAGAAAGGGTATCATCATCATCATCATTTCAGCCATAGGACATCCACTGCTGAACAAAGGCCTCCCCCAATGACTTATCATCAGGGGGGATTGCTAATACTCGCCACGCTTGGCAGGCGGGTTGGCGAGCGCAGATTTTTATAACATTTCGCACGCAGACACTGCTGCCCGTCTCGTGCTACAGAAATTCGTCGCCTCTTACGACACGCCTCCTGTTGGTGGTGAGGAAGTGTATTCTTTACGGACGTCCCCACACGGCACTTTTGGCGGTGAGGAAGGATATTCTAACCATTATTTAACCAAGACACCAGACACTTTTCTGTTTATATAAAACCTAGACAATAGTTTCTTTTAGAGGTTTAGATCATAAAAGAATTGTTCCATCAAGTTTTTTGCAGTCTAGCTATAAAGCGGATAAGCAAACTGTTTAACCGCGACTAAAACGCAGCTGCGGCCCTCTCCGACAAGGTGAGAGATACTCTTTATTTCACACCATACGAAGAGGTTACAGTTGATATTTATAAAAAGATGAAAACACCAAGTTGCTGGCAGTGGATGGAAAAGAATAGCCGAGGATCGGGCTAAGTTGCGTGCATTGGATGAGGCCGCCGTCCAGAAATAGATTGATGTTGGTTGAAGATGATGATGAAGTAGTAATCAGGAGGGCTCTTATTACGGAGAACCGATAGGCGCTGCTGGGGTAGAGAAAATATTCTAATTCAGAACAAGCACGCAACTTGTGCTTCGCGGGCCGACCGACTGCTCGATGACAACCAACCGAAAGAGAAAGTCTCATGGCCGTTGTTGTGTATTGTAAGAATCGTTCCTAATAGAGATCACTCACACAGTCACAGTAGCCATTTTCTTTTTTTTTATCAACCTTTTCAATCCCACTGCTGGGCAAAGGTCTCCCCCAGACTCTTCCATCGATCTCTATCTATCGCCAATGACTCCCAATCCCTCGTTAAGTTAACCAAGTCGTCACACCATCTTTTTATGGGTCTACCTCTTCGGCGACCGCCGTCTATAGGTACCCATTGGGTGACGATTATATATAGTAGCCATTTATATGATAAAATAGTTACAGCCAAAATACATACATTGCCTCCTCGTCTCAACTTTTTAAACTGTCCTACTGAAGGTCGTCTGGAAGAGATCGCTTCTAGCGATAAGACCGCCTAAATTGTACTATTCTAAATGTATGTTTTTCCTCTGTATTGTTAGTTTTGTGTGGTGTGCAATAAAGAGTATCTATTTATCTATCTATCTACTTATTAAATTACAAAAAAAAAGAAATTCATTGAATTTATATTACGTGTAGCCGAACCAAATGCTTTATAAGCTCTTAGCGATAAGCATCTTTCTGTAAACATCAACTATAACTTCTTCGTATGGTGTACAATAAATGAGTAGTCTACTCGGCCAGCCACAACGCCCACAACGTACAATACTTATCACTCGAGCCCCCACGGACACGGATTACAGAAGGATGGCATTGAAACCATCCGTGTGCACCTGCGAACATGTACAGAACAGCCCCAATAATACCGTAATAAATAATATACCTAATGAATAACTGACTTATTTTAACTTATTTTAACTAACAATTATGTCTTTATATATAAGCCCATTGTATGCTTGATTGCACTAATTATTATTTACTATCATAATGTAACAAAGTTATCTCGTAAACCTTGATGCAAACTACTAATAAAGATTTAAATGAATGTATCTAATTACTATTTAAATGATTGTTTATTAATTTCTGAAATCAACCTACTGACTAACAGTAATTTTAAAGTCTTTGCTGTAACCTTTCCCGTAAAGTAAATGGCGGGGTGCAATGTTAGTGATAACAAAGGCGAGGTTAAAACAGCTGCAGAAAACAAAAACAACAATAATGAGCTGTACGTTACCTATTATATATTCTGTGACGTTACTAAATAGGTACTCGTCGTTTATTCATAACATATCTATCTGTTCAGACATCGGCAGGTCAACCTACTCAAAAAGTGAAAGGTCATTGAATCGATCTTCAATTTAAGCTCGACTTAGAGATCAATTGAGCAAATTTGACGTTTTGTGGTAGGTGGACGAGCTGTTGTCTGTACATCAAACCGTACATTTTTCTACAAGTTCCCGAAGTCAATCCGCATTATTGACTTCGGGAACTTGTACTTGAATTTTTATTAATGTAAAATACTTAAGGGTTGTTTATACTCCCGATAACCAACAACTTTGCTCAAGAAACTAATTGCCTATCTTTACTTATCTAACGTAATGAAATCGTTTTTCAACCGACTTCAAAAAAGGAGGAGGTTCTCAATTCGACTGTATGTTTTTTTTTTTTTTTTTTGTATATTTGTTACGCGATTACTCCGCCAATTATGAATCGATTTTAATGATTCTTTTTTTGTTTGGTAGATCATACTTCAGAGGTGGTCCCATATAAATTTTATCGAAATTGATTTAGAACTTTTTGAGAAAATCAACAAATATATACCCAGATAATATTTTGGTTGTGGTTCTTGTTACCTATCTTCGACAAATATGAGCCGATTTTGATGATTTTTGTTTTATTGAATAGCTTATACTTCAAAGATAATATGATAAAAGTTTGCAAAATAAAAATAACCCCTAAGGGTAGGAAAATAGGGGTTGAAATCGGTGTTCAGCAGTTAGATTAGGATTTATCACTAAAAATAGATTAAATAAGTAAATTTTATTTAAAAAAATAAAACCGACTTCAAAACACTGAAATGCTAAAAATAATCCTAACACTTAAGTACCTAATCAGTTACTTTTGGAGTCGGTGCAAACAAAAACATTGAATCTCTCATCGGCTGGCACCGACTCCAAAAGTAACTGATTAGGTACTTAAGTGTTAGGATTATTTTTAGCATTTCAGTGTTTTGAAGTCGGTTTTATTTTTTTAAATAAAATTTATTAGAAAAACAGATTACATTAAAATTAGTACAACTAAAAAACTATTTACAAACTAATCTATCTATATATATATAGATAAAACAAAGTCAGCTTATTTATAAGTCGGGAACGGCTAGGCCAATTTTTATTATTTAGATTTGTTTTTTTTTTATATTTGTCTCCGTCCCGAATAGCAGAATAACTATAAATTAAACATCGAAAAATTCCCAAAAAAAACCAGGCGGTACGAAGTTTGCCGGGACAGCTAGTTACATATAAATATAATCTGGTAATTACTGGAACTACCTATTAAAATATTTAATCTTTTAAAAGATAACAAGACTACGTAGTGCGTGGCATTAGCACGCGGCCGTGTAATACTTAGCAGGCAATAACTAGCGAATATCAAAAGATACTTAAGTAATCATTACTAAATGATTGTGTGTGTAGTAATGAGTATGCTTTCTTAGGCATTTCAACCTTATCGTATTGGTGGTAATGTGGTATAGATAGTGATGATTGAGTTACTCTAGTTAGATATCTGCCCACTGACTTGCAGTGGTGTAACGATATTGTTTTATTATTTATGATATATGATTAAGATAAGAGACATGACTCGGGAATTTGCAGTTGTTAAAGATAAGCATAACATTGTTTTTCGAGCGTCAACAAGCTGGCACGCCGTGGCAGCTAGCGGAGAGCTACAATAATAAACATGGATACAAACGTTTTATTCTAGATATGGAACGTAACCATTGGACGTAAAAACAACGCTAAATAGCTTGTTTTTTTTTCATTACGTCAAACTCTATACAGAAAAAACAAAACACGGTTTAAATTATAAGTTCAGCTTTAAAAGGTTAAGGTTAGCTGTACAGATTTTTTTCTGAAGATATTCTTTGATAACCTTTGAGGTATTGTACCTACGCGATGACTTAGTACGCTCAGTGGGGAATCTAATGTGCCTAGCTAGCTGACATAGAGCACACGGCTATTAGCGCCATGACTAGTTCGCAGGCTGCGACTACCTATTTCCGGCGGAGTTAGAAGCAATAATTTTATCGCGACGGATGATTCGATACAGTCAACTCTTGAGATTACATACAAGCAAAGTGAAGTGATTAAATTTTGCCTGCATCATATTTGTGGTGCTACTCTAGAACTACAAAAAATAGCATAATATGGCCTGTGAAATACAGATCCTTTGTTTTATGACCCTCGATTAACACAGAAAGAGGGGCTATTTATATACTTTAGACGTTTTTCTATTTCGATTGTTAAATCTCAATATGCATTGTTTTTATACATTTAAGGTCTATTGGGTTGCAAAATCGTCTAGAAACGAAATTCAGCCTTAACCTGGATATTAAATTATACACCAGATTGTTACATATAGATAGATACGTCTAAATTTTTAAAAGATATAGTAACGCTATACTAAAAATATACTGTACTGATACAGAAAGGGCATTGCAAATCAGAAAGTATGACTCTACATTATATTTAAAAACCAAAATATGTAGGTACGTTTTAAATACCTAATACTACATTTATAATAGGTAATGCTAGACAAAACTCATAAGTCATAACTCAGCTAAGAAATGTTGAGTCGGCAAAAGCCGTTTTACGAATTATAATCGATTCATGCACGCTCGCTATGTTGTCGCTAAGAATCAACGTTCAGGTACGTACCTAGTTTCTTTTTTTACATAACTCAGAATTTCATAAATCTAAATTCAGTAGTTGCATGCTACAGATAATTACCTCAAGCAAAACAAGCAACATTATCTTGTTACAATATATGTATACTCAGACTAGAAGTAGTTTATCAATCATATCAACTGTTGTGGCAGGTAATATAACCAACGACTTATTTAACAACTCTCCATTTGAATTATTTAACCATTTATTATAACTTCTTACATGTTTATCGAGAAACGATAAAAACAAGTAACATTAGAAGGCTAATAAAATAAAAATAACTATTAAGCAACATTAATTTTTATTTCAGTTTGTTTATAAACGTCTAAATCAACTAAAGCTGACTGTTAAAAACAAAACAAAGCCCACGCATAATGAAGGAGGCCAAAAAATCGAAACATTAGATTGACGCAGAAACAATAGACGGGATTGTAGGTATCATGCGCGTGCGCCGCGGCGCCGCGACCCCATGCCCCCCGCTCCGCCCACTAGAGCTAGACACATTTTGATTGCTACTGTTTTATATGACTGCCTTTTTTACTAGTAGCCCGTAATATTTTCCCGAAACAGTGGTAGTGTAAAAAAAATTGGCACGTGTAAAATTGCCTAATTTAGGCCTATTTACAGAAATAAATTGATTTTATTAATTTTATTTTAGTATATACGAACTACATGTCCGAAATGTATTTTTTAAATAAGTTTTTTTTAATCACTTCATCATTCCAGCCTATCTCAGTCCACTGCTGGACGTAGGCATTCCCCAAAGAGCGCCAAAGAACACGACCCACTCTTTTCATCTAGCCACTGCCAGCCAACTTCTTCGTCCATCGAGCTAGGAGGCGTTACGTTTGCATGCTACTGGTGCCTCATTTCATGTTTGATATCATAGATGTAAAATCAATAGGTATATGTATTACGTCGTATATGTTCGTACGTTTCTTTTATTTTGGAGTTTTCCTAGACGCCAGGCACTGAGCGCGGCGTCCAGCAGCGCGCCGCGGCCTGCCCAGCGTCGTATCTATACTGTGGTACCCTACACCAATCTGCTTGAGGGGAAAACGATGTCATTTGACAGATGAACGTCTAAATATGTTTTTGTAAGCTTCTCAGTGCGTCCTACAATATTTTCGACAGGTTATATTGCTATAGTACCTACCTACCCATTATTTGTTTGATATTGCATCTACTTCATGGAATAAATACACTTAATAATTACTGCAAACACTAGATACTTACATAATGCAAAATATGCAAATTAACATTGTTGAGAGGGTACATAGTACATAAGTACATACATCATATTACAGTACATAGATAATATTTATGCGATAGTATAAATACATGGCCAAGTATAACGAGCACTAAACGCAAGAATCATGATGATTAAAATTCTTCGAGATCCTTAACTTAAACAAGTTCTATAAAGGATAATTTACTGCAATGAGATACTTGTGATTTCAGGAAGATTATTCCAAAAACGACAAGGTTGGAGAAAAAATTTGTCTAAAATAAAATGTGGTGAGGAGGCATGGTATGGTAGAGTATATTTTTTGGAGAAACGCAGCCGACGCAAATGCGTTGAATTGAGAATAATAATTCGAGATTTCATGAAAGATCGTTTGATATTGAAAAGAGGACACATAGAATTCTGTTAAGTAGGCACGTACCTAGTGATGCGAAGAGAGAGGTTATACCTAGCCTATGGCTTCTAGCGGTGCTCTAAAATGAAACATGGTTGTACTATATTACACAATTTATCACACAACATGCCTACCTATATTTCGTAATTTAGTAGGTCTCCCTTTTGTTTTCCACTAGGACTAATTGTTATTGTTAAAATACAGTGTCCGCTGATAGCAAGCGGAAACTTCACTCGCACCGTTGCTCAACACAACGGCTCTTCGTTGAAGGTAATGTTCAGTTTGTTACCTACTAAACACCGTGGGAATGTAAAAATAACCTCATATGAGATACAATAAGATATTAATAATAATCCTAATATAATTAATAAAGGTGCTGTCTATGATAGCGAGTAGACTGGACTGCCGCTATATCAATTTCTGTTGCACAACCTCCGGAGGAGTTGTGCAAACGAGTAAATAAAATTATAAATAAAATTTTCAATTATGTACTAACATAGGTTAAGCCCTTTATAACTAACAAATAATGAGTCATGTTACTTGAATAAATAAATAAATTATTATTATTATTATAATCACAATTATGATTTGCCTTTAGTTTAACAAATACAAATCTTAACAAGTATTTGTGACCCCCGGTGCACCGGTTTTGTGATGTATGTGAAAAATAAATACTAAACCGCGATATATTAAACGATTGGTGACTAATAAACCAGTCCTTACTAATGTAGAGGTTACAAAGAACATCGAAGAAAGAAAATAAAAACTGTAGGTATTATGAACAAATTGAACAAAACTGATTGACAAATAACGAATTCCAATTTAAATGTGTCAATGCTAAAGTTCATACGATAATAGCTGCTGATAATAAAATTGCTTGGAATAGTTAACTTTAGTATGTTACGTATTATGAGGCGGAACTTAATTACAATTTTATTACAATGCCAGACTAATTTTATTAACAGTAGTATTAGAGCTAGTTAGTATTAACGCCGACTTTTTTCTTAGTAAGTAAACTAACATTTATTTACATTAGTTCTATCCTCTTTTCAACCGACTTCAAAAAAGGAGGAGGTTCTCAATTCGACTGTATGTTTTTTTTTTTGTATGTATGTTACGCGATTACTCCGCCAATTATGAATCGATTTTAATGATTCTTTTTTTGTTAGGTAGATCATACTTTAGAGGTGGTCCCATATAAATTTTATCGAAATTGATTGAGAGCTTTTTGAGAAAATCAACAAATATATACCCAGATAATATTTTGGTTGTGGTTCTTGTTACCTATCTTCGACAAACATGAGCCGATTTTGATGATTTTTGTTTTATTGAATAGCTTATACTTCAAAGATGCTATGATAAAAGTTTGCAAAATAATAATCACCCCTAAGGGTAGGAAAATAGGGGATGAAATCGGTGTTCAACAGTTAGATTAGGATTTATCACTAAAAATAGATGAAATAAGTAAATTTTATTTAAAAAAAAAACCGACTTCATAACACTAAAATGCTAAAAATAATCCTAACACTTAAGTACCTAATCAGTTAATTTTGGAGTCGGTGCCAGCCGATGAGAGATTCAATGTTTTTGTTTGCACCGACTCCAAAATGAACTGATTAGGTACTTAAGTGTTAGGATTATTTTTAGCATTTTAGTGTTTTGAAGTCGGTTTTTTATTTTTTTTACGTGCTCTATTACACGAGCACCACCCACCAGTTTCTCACTGGAAGGCTCATGAAGTAGTCGCGTGCACGTATTCTCTTTCTATCATGTTTTGGAAAAAAACATATTTGTAAATCTTTGTTCTTTGGCACTGTTTTAAAAGCACTTATTTTCGGTATTATCATGAAAATATTTCAAGACAATTTCTTTGAGTTGTTATTGGGGTAACCTACCGCATATTTCAGTCTGGTCGTCTGGTAAAATTATTGATAGGTGCCTACGTGCATACATAGTGCTTTGTCTACTCTTCCCATTTTACACAAAGTAACGTGTTAAGTAGAGCCACAGTAGAGCTATGTAATATAGAATGCAGATACAATTACATAAAAATTACCTAACTTGATTTAAATCAAATCTAATAAGAAGATATCATTTTAACGTGTGTGCAATAGGATGTGAATCTGACTCAAATGTTTTGTTTACATCTATTAACCATTGCAGTAGAGAAAGGTAAAGGTAGTACCCGGACCGGTTCGCGGGTACACGATACTCGGTGGGCCTTGCCTCGCCCGAGGTCGCGGGAGGGCTTGCGACACGAGAGCCGCGGGTAAACATCCGAAACACGCACGACAAACAAACGTCAAAGCCTCTTTACAATCTCCCCCGCAACCTAATCACCTAAAAACTAATCACCTCAAAAGTTAATTAATAGGTGTTTATTAACCACTTGTTTTTCTTAGTGCTGTATTGAAACGTAGGAATCTTTTTGTCATCATTTAGCACCCAGCTACAGCTTGTAAGTACAAATCAACTAAGAAATCGATGTCTGTATTTTCTAAACGGAACATTTTAAAAATTGATTTGTAAGTCTATCAGTTTCCGGTGGAAATGAATTATGTTTGAAATAACAGTTACAGTTAAAACACTTCTTGTTCTTTCAATCTCGGATGAGCTCGAAATTTGGCGCCCTGCTAATAATACGTATGTGTTATCGGGCAATGCCCTCTATGAAACCTCGAAAGAGAATAGTCAATGTCTATTCTCAATTCGACTACAATAGCCAATTGACGGTATAATAGCTCCGAATGTGGTTCACCTTATCTAGGTAGGGCCAGACACCTGTCAGCACGATGCTGAACCCCAGCGACATCTGGAACATGGTGAAGTAAATGACGTAGACGCTGCGCCAGCGCTCCCGCCGCTCCTGCGGGCTCTCCAGCGCCGCCGCCGCCGCCGCTGCGGGCTCTCCCTCCATGGGGACTCTGTCCCTGCGCACCTTCTCTACGACTCCTTTCAGCCACTCCATACACCAAACTTAGCAATTATGCCACTTTAAAATCGTAGTAAACATCTAGTGCCCCGAAATATCTGTATTATAAATAGGCACACATTTTTGTCTCCTCAATGAATGCGACCGTTCCGAGCGTAAACAAAGAACTTAGTATGCGCGCGCGATGTGTGTGCGTGCGCAGCTCTCACCCACCGCGCCTAACGCAAGACTGACTTGTTACTACTCTGTATTATCTGCGCTGGCCGCTTTGAATGTTTTTATTGGCATCGTTCGTTTCCCTTTTGTCAAGCCGTTACCACAGTGATAGCAATCCGATGCATCATCATTCATTTAAAATTCACGTTTGAACTAGAAAGTATGCGTTCCGTTGACGAAATCATTTGGCTAAGTACTTACTATAAAAAGGTCTTCATCACCTGGGTGGTAATTAAGCAGGTAGTTATTTTAGGCGAAAACTGTAGTAGTGTAGGTACCTACCTGTATATATAGTATCTAGGACGTGTAGTTTGAAAGTTTTAAAACTCAAATTACTTTATCAAAAAACGATGTCTATCGTGGGTAACGTAACTATGCACTGTAATGGAAAACCTCTTTGAAATCATTTTTTATTTTTAAAATAAACCGTATATATGCATTTACTCTTTCTGCCATATCTTGGCAGCAACTTAACAACAAATTCTGTAAATATGAAATTGCTAGTACATTATTTCAGGCGCCCAAACACTTTAGTACATTTAGTCACCGTTGTGGCAGAACTAAATAACTGCATTTTTGGCCGAATAGTCTTTTTGCGCATTTATTACAGTAGAAACTGAGCTCTATTATTTGGTCTTTTTCTCGTTACGATACGTATGATATTAGCGGGGATATTTAATTGCATTTTTTTTTAAACCATTGACCATTTATTATAACAGTTTTAGGCAAATAATTGCCGAGGTAAAAATGATTAAGTGACTTTATTTAGTTTTTCCACAACCCAAGCCTTGCATTGGTTAAGTTTTTTGTTGTGGAAGAATTGATTAAGTCACTATAAAATTACTGTTTTTTTTTCTTTAGAAATTACTAAGTATTAAGAGCAACATTATGATGTGATCTAATAAGTTTTTTGTTTTTTTGACTACTAAATACATACTGGCTTTTTTTTAAAAAAAATCTGTTACCGTACTACGCGCAAACTTTAGGGTTCGTAGAATAGACGACTCTTGGGTTCTACTTTGTTTCCTGGTGTATTCATGGATGAGGTCCAGCATGAGGAACACCTAGGCCCCTGATGGTACTAGATCGGAAGGTTAAAGTATGTTGCTGAACACATTGAAATACTGTTTAAGAGCTAAATGGGTAACTTTGTAAGTCACACTATCTTCGAACCAGTATCAATATTACCAATTCTAAGATTCAGGCTATCAAAGGATTTCCTTCCTTCTCAAACATACGAACAGCTAATAGCATTTTTGGATATGCTTTTGTTTGGTAGAATTTATGTGGAAAAAGAATCATCAAAATCGGTTTACATTTGTCGAAGATATTGGGTAACATAGATACAAGAACTACGAACTAAAACAATATCTGAGAATATATTTTGTTATTTTTCTCAAAAAGGGCTAAATCGATTTTGATTTTTAAAAAAATGGGACAACTTCTGAATTATGATCTACCAATTTGACATACTTCTGACTTTTGCCGTGCCAGGCGCGTGAAAAATTCGTTCATTCCTCGTCAGTCTTGAACCTCGGGAATATAGTAACACGGCTGCTGCTTTACCAGAAGTATGTCAAACCTCTAAATATTCTGTTTCCTCGACTGATGGAAAAGACGCTGCCACAGAGTAGGCAATGACCACTAACAGACACGTTTTTGAATAGACGCAATCCACTCATACAAACACAAAAATATCATATATAACGTACCTTCGCTCTCGACGACTGCCGACAGTCGACCACAGATTAGACAGAGTATGTCCAAGGAGTCGACTACGTCACTTCGGTCTAATGAGGACCACTTTAGGATCACGTTAGTGGCAACAGTTTAGCATGCGGTCCGCCCTATCCTTACGAAGTAATATATAAGTCAATGACACATGGTTCTTTCGCACGCCAAATAGTCCTAAGCGTCCATTACACGGTAGGTTTTGCTGTCAGTTTTACCACAGTCATGGCTATGACTGATGAATAACCTGCCGTGTAATGCTGTGACTGATGGTTGCATGAAATTGATTGACAATTATCTGGATATTTTGATTTTTGTGTCATGCAACCATCAATCATGACTTTTGAGTGAACGTGTAATGGCATTTCGTCAGTCAGCGCGCGGACAGCGATGGAATCGGATACAGAACACGTCGAAGAGGCGGCGGAGGAGGCCAGTGATGCCAGATCTACTGATAAAGCAGTAGATCAACCTGATTTTAGAGATATCTACTGATCTACTGACTTATTTGCAAAAATTAGAGAAATCTACCTGCTTTTTTCAATTTCATGGATAAATCCAAGCTTTAATAGCTTGGATATACAAAAACGAATTCCGTCTATTCAAAAACGTGTCTGTTAGTGGTCATTGCCTACTCTGTGGCAGCGTCTTTTCCATCAGTCGAGGAAACAGAATATTTAGAGGTTTGACATACTTCTGGTAAAGCAGCAGCCGTGTTACTATATTCCCGAGGTTCAAGACTGACGAGGAATGAACGAATTTTTCACGCGCCTGGCACGGCAAAAGTCAGAAGTATGTCAAATTGGTAGATCATAATTCAGAAGTTGTCCCATTTTTTTAAAAATCAAAATCGATTTAGCCCTTTTTGAGAAAAATAACAAAATATATTCTCAGATATTGTTTTAGTTCGTAGTTCTTGTATCTATGATACCCAATATCTTCGACAAATGTAAACCGATTTTGATGATTCTTTTTCCACATAAATTAGTATGAAATGACAACTTCTGCCAACGCTCGCCCATACAAAAACAGTACAGACACAGATTAAAAATGACGAAACATTTTGTCGAACAAATCATAAGACATTTTCATTCTATAGCCTAGAGTATGTGCTCCATTTATTTAAAGTATAATCTAAATGCGACAGTGGTAAGTGAAAAACATTTTCTTTTGGTGTGACAGCGGGCTTATGTGTATGTTACTAAGACTATTACATGAAATTACTGACGATATTTATGACTACAATATCAACTTTTACTGTCTACTGGTTTTTTTCTGAATCTACTGATTTTTTTTCTCAATTTCCACTGCTTTTCGGATTTCATCTGGCAACACTGCGCCGACCGCGCGCTCACGCAGCCCATCACCGCCGCTTTCGTCTAATGTGTTACAACCAGAAAAAGATTTTATTTTGACTTTTGAGACTCCATGAGTTAAGGGATACCACGAATCTTGCATATACGAATAAATACAAGAGGTATGCTTTGTTTATCGTTTTAAAGCTTTTTGTAAATAGGTACCTGTAACAATTATATTTAATTAAGCTTTCTTTTTACACGTTTTTTAATCAAAATCGCAATCAAAATTCCAATACAGGCCTTTTTTTATGAATATCCATAATTATCTTGCGTGAACACGTGTACTCTTTGTGAAATTTTGCGTGTGACTGACGATCAGTCGGAATGACTGTCTAATGTCGATTTAATTCAGACTGTCACAAACAATCAAACATAATTCATGATTGATGGAATTGACTGACCAGGGCATGAGCGTATAATGGACGCCATAGATACAGGACAGGACACGTAGGTCCGCTACATACTTTAAAATTGCTTAGGTCGCGCTTTGAACAAATCCATCTGCCTGAAAGAGTGCGTGCTTATAGAAGCACGCATCAATAGTGATAACTAGCCTCAATGTTGAAAGGACTGTATTGCAGCCAATGGAGCCAACTTCGAATAAGCTTTTTATATTTTAAATTGTTTTATATTTATGTATTAAACTAACACGCTGTAAAAGTAATAAATGTTACTTATTTGCAATAATATTTTTTCTTTGTTTCAGTATTTATGGCAAGACTTGGTATATATCACTGTCCACATTAGGAAGTCTAGCTTAATGTGCTGGAGTAGGTACTTACATCTATGTCTCAGGCGCATGTGAATGAGAATGATGCATTGATAGCGTCGCGTCGTTAAGAACCAAGGTTTTATTGGAATCTCAGGTTGGATGCATTTAAAATGTTTCCCTTTGATTAGAAATGTAGGTACTTATCAACAAGAAACTATGCCACGCGTGCCACAAAAAAAACCTATTGTTTTCCATTGTTTTTCCGGTCTACCGCAGGTAAGAGGAACGCGAAGGCGAAACTGACAACCGCTATTATAATGATAACAACTTTAAACGTCAAATCTGCATTAAGTATGTGACATTTATGATGTGTAACCACCAGTGAATTTAGATAGTTTGATCAATGAGTTTGATATGATGGGTAAACTTCGTGTAGGTACCTGTCTTTGTCAGTGTCATTATCTCTAGTCTCAGTCAGTGTGTCACTAGTGTCAGTTGTGGTGACAGTCATTATCTGTTAGAGATGTGCTAACTCGGAAAAAACACGACTCGAGTTAACTCGAGTTGAAATTCAGGTAACTCGAATTGAACTCGAGTTAGCAGGAAGAAACTAAATATGTGTTTTTTTTAAATTACCTTTTTACTTAATTGTTTTTCACCTAACAGAGAGGTGCTCTGTTAGGACAATAGGCAAGTTTCCTGGATCAAAAGAAGATTATTCCATTTAGTCCGTCAGTTAGATTATCAAAAAATATTGGACCTATATTTTATATATTGTCAATCAAACAAAAAATGAGGAAGATAAAGTGTATCAAAGTGAGCAAGTGACGTCACGTCTTGCTCTAAAGTGTCGCAAGGCGTGACGTTACGCGGAACTTTAACGGGCTTTATTTTCAACATTTTTTGTTTGCTTGAGAAAATAAAAAATACGTGTCAAATATTTTCAGTTAATCAAACTGACGGACTAATTAGATTTTTTTAGGAAACTAGCCCATTATAGTTGCCAAACTTCGTAGGTAGGATTGAAATTAAAAGGTTTTTATAGTTTACATTATATAATTTATACCTTTCTCGTGTTATTATTACTCATTTACATTTGGTGTTAGTCTTAGTTTAGTTGTACTAAGCACCCATATTTAAATTATTAATATAAATTTAAGATAACAAATTTAAAACAGATGTTAGGTACTTATCAACAAGAAACAAACAATAACAACTGACAACCGCTAGTTTAAACCTCAAACGTATTTTTTTTTTATTCTGCAATTTTTTTGTGTTGTAGTAACCAGTGAATAGTTTGAAATGATCGGAAAACTATTCACTGGTTACAACACAAAATCGTGCTGTGCACTTTACTCGTAGCCACTTCAAAGTGGTGGCACTTGAAGTGGAACTCTTCCACCGCAGAGAAATCCACTTGCACGTCACATTATTTGACAGACCGATCCCTTGGGTGAAGGAGGTTAAATATCTAGGTGTCTCTCTTGACCGACAGTTATCGTTTCACATTACGCGCGTTCTCAGTCGAGCGAAGTTCTATGTCCACCGACTATTACCACCACGTCGGTAGCAAGAGTAAAATGTCGCTTAGGAACAAGCTGTCAATTTACAAGACTTGCATCCGCCCCGTGATAACATACGCCAGACCGGTTGCTCACGCCGCCCCTAAAAAAATACAGGACCTTCAGATAGTTCAGAACAAATTCTTGCGTCTGAGCCTCAGGTCAACTGTGTTACATAATATACGCCGTCAGAATCTCCATTGATATTTCAACATGCCCTCAATCGTTCACTATATAAAAGAAGCGTCCCGGCACTTTTTTGATAAGGCGATAAACAACTCCAACCCGTTAGTAGTCAAAGCCGCCACGTATATGCCTCAGAAGGATGTCGCTGTCCGATTCCGTTGGCCCCGGCACGTTCTGGACGACCCGGATGATTTCATCATCACGTATATCACAACAGCTAACACCGCCTTAAGCACTTCAAATACTATACAACTTACTAGTTCGCATCACCGCACCCGCCGACGACGTGGGTCCCGTATTTTATTTCGGCCGACACAGACACGTGCCTGGCCGTTTTTCTCCTGTCCACCTTACGGACGACGGCCCAAACCGAGGTCCAAGGGTTTATCCTATTATATATTCTGTGGTCCAAGCCTACAGAGGCGCCCTTGAGGCCCGAGTTCAACTAACCCCTAGATCGGGCCTGCTAGAAAGGAGCTCGACAGCGGTACGGCCTGTTTTGGCAGTCCCGGACCCGTCGGTGCCACCACTAGCGGATTCGCCGCTTTATGCACTCGACACTGGCCCGATCACGACCGCTAATATGAGGCCCGGTCACATACGAGCCTCACACCCGGCCGGGTCGCGGCGACCGCTAGTGGGGCGGACCTAGGCTGTGCGCCTTCAGGCCACGCCACAACTGCCCGGTGAAGCTCGCCAGCAACAGGTCTGTTCGAAAAAAAAACAGCCCAAACTCGAGTTAGAGAGAACTCGAATTAAGCACAACTCGACTTCTTGAGTTAACTCGAGTTAGTCGAGTTGACTGACACATCTCTAATCTGTGGTCATTAAAATTATTTCACGTACGACAAAAACCAAGTGTAATACATGTGATAAATTATCCGTTTTAATAATTGAATTTCGAATACTTTCCGCATTACGAATTATCAAAAAGGTCCTAAACCAAAATGTTTGTGTCTAGACCAATTATTTCTCGCCTCATGCAACAGACAGGTAAAAAATATCATCTTTCTTAATTTTTATTTTATTTCCTAATTGGAACGCTAATGTCTTTTGTTTCAAAATTAGAGCTAATTATGTACTGTTCATTTAAGTTTATTACTTTGTTTTTCTCAATGTACTCGTAATGGCAGTTTCAATCTTTTGTGTTACATAACTTGATATAACCTTAATTTTTCCAATATTTTCGATATCGGCCAGTACTACCTAATCGTATAATCTACACTATTTTAAAAGTTAGCTCGCAAATTTTCTTCTGAGAAACTAAAGTAACAAGATATATTAAACATTTTGCCTCAAAATAAATTTATCTTCTAATGAAATGACAAACTTTTTCACTTGTAGAGTAAGTGTGTAAATAGAGGGTCATCAATAGAGTGATAAATTATTAATTTATTCATTTTACTGATAGGATTTTACTCCCAAGAAGGTTGTCTAAAGGAAATTCAATTTCCAACTATATTTGACCTTTTTTGGTCCCCCTGAGTTGGCGTTATTATTAATTCTAAGAAATAAAAAGCTTTTTTTAGAAATAATAATGCATTAGTCAATATAGTTGTTATTTATATTTTAAACATACTGGTACTTGCAACTGACTGACTGTTTACAGATAGATACACTTTATTGCACACCATACAGAGGTTAGGATTCGGTGGGGAGTAGTCGAACAAAAAGCATGGTCGATCTATTTTAATGGTTTTTATCTATCATTTAAAGAGCTTTAGAGTGCAAGTTTGGTGTAGTTTGTGTTCTAATGTTTTATGAAGTGATAAAGACCTGAAACTATTGAAATATCATTGTATTCAACACCGCATCGAGTGTCAAGTGACTTTTCTCAAGAACACTTGCTTGAGACTCGAGAGCGTCTTGAAACCTGCTTCAACGGGAAGAGTAGCCTTCACTGAATCCAAGAAAAGCAATAAAAACTAAACACCCGTTATTTATTGTGAACACTATACCAAAAATACTCGACATTGGCAGAATCACCGCTCTGCATATAGAGTGGGATAAGTCCATAATAAAAAAATAAAGAGGTTACAGTTGATGTTTACAGAAAAATGTACAATTGAGGCAGTCCTATCGCTAAGAGCGATCTCTACCAGACAATTGATACTGTTAAAATTTATTTATAATATCAAATCAACTCAAATCAGTTTATTTGCATGAATAGTGGTCTACAAGTTTTTATACCTATATAAAAAATGTGCGCACAGTCCACCAGAAACAAATCCATACACCGATATGCCCCTGACCTGGAAACTGTATAGCACTATAGTACCCCAATTACGTTTAGCAGATGAGTAAATGATTTGTTCGGTGCAGTGCGGCGCTACCACGCGGGCGAGTTCAAGCCGCCCACGATGGACGAGCTGCCGGTGCCGCGCGGCTCGTGGCAGGCGCACTACGACGCGCGCCAGCGCAAGTACAACGCCGTGCTCGCGCTCGGGCTCGCCTTCACCGCCGGCACTATTGTTGTAGTGAGTCTGCTTCTATGCTCATGTCACACACATTTTATTTGCAGCCTATTAATGCTAGACTCTGAATGTCGTGAAGCCTGGTCGGAGGCCTTAAGGTGGCCTAATAACATTTGATAGTAAGGTTAAGTCGCCTTACAACACCCCTCCACCGATCCGTACTAGGCCTGCGTGAAGGAGTATATACGTATATAGGGATAATAAGAAAGCCTTTATTTCCGAAAATTGGGTTAGTAATTTATCAGGGTTAATTATAAGATGTCCCGCAGTTCGGTGTGCCGTTTGGCATAGGCGTCGTATATAGATAGATAGATAGAAATTTTATTTCGTAAAACAGACAAATACACACAAAAACAAGACAGAAAATAATAAAATATAGATTAACAACAACTAAAACACGAAAATAAAAACAAACATTGCCAAAAACATTCTTAAATTAATGTATATAGGCATACTTTACTTTAATGCTAGAAGCGCAGACATTCAGCATTCATAATTTATAAGTAGTGCTACTTTTAAACTAGGATCAAGGCAATAGCTGTCATTATCTTATGCTAAAGATTGTTACAGTCGAGTTCGATTGTGCTGACCTTATTAGGTATTCTGTGCTTTTAGTCAAGACTTACTGTAATGCTCCTAAAAATAACTTGCGTCGTAATCATAACGCTCCACATTATATCCAAAAAAGCCTTGTCGCTACTTGTGAACTTGGTGAACACCTGTATGTGGCTTAATAGTTACTATTGTTAAGTTATACTCGTAATGTGTTAAACCCTTGTTTTCCTGTAATAAATAAATAAGACCAACCAAGTTATGAAAACTTCATAAATACATATATTAATTTTAGGGTAGGTAGTTAGTTAGTTAGTCTGGGCTGTTTCTGCACTTAGCCTCTTGATTGGGCCATTGTGCGTGCCTTTACCTTTTACTCCAACCAACCCAGGTCATCCCAGAAAGTCAGCTACTTTTTTATTATTTTAGGGAATTCAGTACTCAATCATTTATTGCTTTACCATATTAGCTATTATGTAATACAATTTTTGCAGTCACATAATATGGACCCAGTAGGGTGCAACAAGTTAGGACATTGGTAGGACTATCCCTACATGCAGTGATAAATTTTCGCTACAAGTATTTCATTTATTATTTTTTTCTTACAGGCCAAAGCAAGTGGACTGGTGTACCTCAACTACTACCCCCCTAAGTCTCTGGATTAAGCACTTCACTGCACCAAACTATTAAGATAGTTCAGCCTTTGCAATACTACTCGAAATCATGTATAATGTATTAGCTAGATATAGTATGCTATTGGTAAAGGCTGAACTATAAATCAATTATTTAATTATTTAGGATATTACAATAAACGCTGTGACACACTTTTGTTGTATCAGTTGTTGACATAAACCTTCTAAAACACATTTTTGCATATTACCTATAGGAGGATTATGGTTTAACAAAATAAAACATCTTTTAATAGTAAAAGTTTTATTTCATTTTAAATAACAGTGATAAATTACTTTTATATACATTTTAGTCCTAGCATGAATATACATACCTATGTATAATAAAATAAAAAAGTTATTGTTACATACTTAGTATAAGTCTATTTACAAAAGTACCCATACTAAAGTAAGAGAAATTTTAAAAGTATGTGTAACTCATTATTACACATTTAATTTTATTTGAATTTTCTATGGACTTATTGACATGTTTAAATTTTCTGCTTGATTTACATAAAAAACTAAATTTAACCATTCGCAAGACCAAAGTATGTTTACATACTGGGATAAATATCATAGGGTTGTCTGTCGCACAGTATGGATGCCTGCCTTCCTTCTATTTAAGCGAAACATTAAAAATTAAGGCGATACTCAATTTTGTCATATAAAGTACATTGCATTTAATATATCATATGCCACAACAGCCTCCGTTGCGGGACTGGGCTTTATACTGTATCCAGCTTCAATTTTAGTTCAACTGTCTGACTAGGATGTTCGGAAGACATCGCTTCTAGCGATAAGACCATCCGAATTGTGCTATTCTAAACGGACTTTTATTATAAAAAGTATCCATCTAACACTTTCGATAAAGTCGTCTTTTAAATAAACAAAAAACTACTTGAAGATCGGTTCATTCGTGTCGTGTGGGAGCTACGATGCCAAAGACAAACTTTACTAAAACATCCCCCTTTCGTGGGGGGTTAATAACACCCGTCTATTTCCGCCGAGGGTTAAAGAGAGATCGCTGCGCGTGCGCGTGCGCCTGATGCAGGCAGTGGGGGGGCGGGGCGGGGTCGGCTAGTGTTCGCGCGCGATATCGGAGAAGGCGTCGAGGATGTCCTGCGTGGTGAGCGGCATGGCCAGCCCCGCGCCCGCGTAGCACGTCGCGATGCGCGACTGTCCAGAACAACGTCGCCGTTTATAAAAGAACTCACCTAGCCGTGTGGCATGTGATGTATCTGATACTGTATCGCTGCGAGCTAGCTTGTAGCTGCGCTCCACGCACAGTATCAGATACGTAGCATGCTACACGGCTAGGCGAGTACCCTGCTTAACACCACACCGATAAACCAGGCTCGGCATTTGCATTTTTACCGTAGGATAGGTGGAGAGTTCATAATATAAATAATAAATTATTTCACAATCACACCAATTATCTAGCCCCAATGTACTGTATTCATGACTTAGGTATGCGAGCATTTGTCGCACTCATCACAGAAACATTTGCCCTTTGCGGGATTCGAACCTGCAACCGCTATCTTTGTAGCCTAGAACGCGGACCACTACACCAGACGGTCGTCAATATGGTGTCTTATAAATGGACAGAGCACTATAAAATAATAGATAAATGATGGGATTCAAAATCGAGACAGTAGTTACAACCGAAAGATACTTTGCTATCAAATGTAACGATTTGCAATCGATTCGTTATCTACGCTACTTGTAAAAAAAAACATAATCTAGCCAACCGCCTATTGGCAGCTCTGCCTCCACAATTTGATTTACGAGAATGATCGTGCCACACCACCTGCAGCAGGCCGCCCTCCTCGCTCAGGTGCTTCTCCACCTAGTGCTACAGGCGAGGTGTCGAGGTGTCAGTACTAGTTCCTGTGGGCCGGTACCTGCAGCGCGAGGTGCTGCGCCAGGAACTCCTCCTGCATGGCGCGCCACACCACCTGCAGCAGGCCGCCCTCCTCGCTCAGGTGCTTCTCCACGGTGCGGTACAGCCGGTGCAGTGACTTGCGCACTGCAACACGCGAGACACGCCGAAATCCTCAACTCTACGCTAATTAACCTGAATCACCGTTCAGCGTTGACAGATTAGTGTTTCTTAATATCAGGACTAGAAAGGAAAAATATCGGGACGTAAACGGTCCTCCACCTGCCTCAACGCCACTAACATTATGCTTTATCTTTAGCTGATTGATTTTTTTAATATTGTATACGAATATCTGTCAATGTCGAACATTTTGCACTGAATGCAAAACCATTTAAGCAACCTTTTTACGGCAGGGCCCATGAGTCATGACGTCGGCGCCGGCATGATTATTTTCTGAGTTCCATAGCTTTAAAGGATGTTAAAAAAAGTACAAGCCAAATTGTAGGGATGTTCCAGAATCAAGTCTAGTAAAACAATAAAAATATTTAAAAAAAACAGTAATTTTTGTTTAAACAGAAACTATTCTCATACATTAAAGAATTGTTCAACCATATTAATTATTTTAGTTATATTCTAAAAAATAACCCCATCCAAATCATTAATCCAATGCTAGTTATGACAAGAGTCGTTTCTGATTGAAAAGTCGTTTTTACAATATTTTTTCTAGTTTCGTTAACTAAGTATCCCCTAAAAGTAGTCTTGTAGTATTTCGAACAGTATAAGAGTGATACCTTCCGGCGCGGGGTACATGGCGAGCAGGCGCTTGAGCTCGTGCTTGCTGAAGGCGGCGCGGTAGCACACCTCGTCCTCGCGCACGCCGCCAGCCACCGCCTCCGCCACGCCCTGCGCACACACACCACTTGGCACTTACTCGCGTCGTGTGTCCCACGCTTGCGGGTTCGAGTTGCGCCACCGAGTTGCGGGCTCGAATACCAATCAAACTTTATATGTATGAATTCACCGAACAAAACATATTTTCGGGACCTATTAAACTAACTACTACTAAATGTAAAAAGAGTGTACCGTTTACGTACATTGCGAAATGCGGTTATCATTTTTACACATCGATTAAATATTGCATTTTTTGTATCATTTTATTATTTGACCATTACTCGACGAATCACCAAACATATCGCGCGTGCTCATTCATACCATTACTATTCGACCATCACAGCGTAGTAGTTAAAGTGAATATAGTTAAAATCTTTCATAACAGTGACTTTCATCATTTATCTACCAACATTCTTTAAATGTGTGGACAAAAACCGTACAGAGACTGCCGCTTGAACGGTGTTTTGAGTAGTGTGCCTTTGCCTCAACATTAATTTAAATTGAGTTTTCATTTTGCGTTATTATAATAATTGACGTAATTGCCATTCGATAGGTGCTTGTAGTTTAATACCGGCGCTATGAAATAGTGATTACTGAAGTTAGGCAACGCATGCCGCGGTCGTGAATGCACATATAGTTAAGACCTTATTTAGTGACTTTTATCACAAACATTTCCGTTTCCATTTCGTATTGAAATATACAATTCAAACTATACCTACCTACCACTCTTTAGGTCCCTAAGTCAATAACTCCATTTTGGGCATCAGTTACCTAAACCTTACTGTAATAAATTATGTTATGCCTTTGAAAATGAAAACTTCAGTATTGATTGTGTATTTAGTGCTATTGTCCAATCAATTATTGTTACAATCCCTGGCACGGATCTTGAGCGCTGGATGGAGTGGGGATCGTTTTACGCGTCTTACGAGACGATCATCGTATCAGAGGCGTGTGCGCGGAGCAAGCAACCAATCCCGGCCGGCAGTGCGGGCGCGGCGCGCGACTAGCCAATCACGTGATCACAACGGTCTTCTGCGCTTCTTTCGGTCAGCGTTCAAGATCCTTGTCGCTAGTTGTAATTCAGATTTTGAGGTTTCATTTTAATTTTATATCATGCATTTATCGGTACGAAAAGAAGTGTATTTTGGCTAAGCGGAATTGCGGAATGGACGGACTCCTCTCGACATTGCGGGGAAAAACGATGTCATTGGACGATCGTTCTGTCCACTTCCGTCAGCCAGACCCCCCGAGTTTTGGAATAGGAAGCTGGCCATAATCGATTTTAGCGGTTTCAAACTTGGACCGAGTTTATATTCGCCTACACCACTAGAGTTTCAGTAAGCTAAAATGGATGTATGCTCAATCCGGAACAAGAAGCGAAGAGTCGACGGAAGCAATGTCAAGAGGCGGCAGATGATGATACGATGGAGTAGGGAGTAGGTATAGTACAGTGTGTGCGCCCTGTGTAGGTATAGTACCTCGAAGAACTGCGTGAGCTTCTCGAGCGGGCGGCCGAAGTACTGCGTGACGTAGGCCCTGAGCGCGGCCGCGTAGCGCGCGCGCGCCTCGCGCCGCTGCGCCTCCAGCGCCGCCGCGCGCAGCGCCGACAGCACGCCGTGCAGCCGGTGGTAGTTCTCTGTGGGCACCGCGCCGCACCGACACGCTCACTCGACACGCTCACTCGACACACGACACACGACACACTCGCAGGGCACTGACCCACTCGTGTGACGTGGCGTAATGCACATCTCACTCGAGTAACACGAGTTACAGTCGCCCGACGACCTATGGGCGTGGCACGTCTCTGCGCGGTCAAATGACGACTGCACGGACAGTCAGGATCTTCAGACCGGTGGACTACATTTCGAAACGAACACCTTTGGAACTGTTGCGTCGAAGGGGTTCCTGATATGCTGGAGATCAATATGCAATCGTATGTTTCGCTGTGACGTGTTCGTGTGTGAGACGTCCCTACGACGAGACAACGATATTTGGGTACGATTTTCGGCAACCGATCTAAGCCAAAATCAAATCATCACGAAGATAACCTGTTTTTTCTATTCTTAAAGGGAAAAAAGGACTACAAAAATTTGAAATGAAACATAATATCAAACCTTACATCATCTCATCACTTTTCTATCACCTTCATAATGAATCAATGCATATCTTTAAAACTATCTCGTTCACTACTTGTTTAGTGTGCTGAATAATTGAAAGAAAAGCAAATAACGATTATTCAATTTTATCATCATCATCAGCCTTCGAAAGTTCACTGGAGGACATAGCTAGGACTCAGACAGCGAACTGCCCTTCTGGGCCGTTTTTATCCAGTGGTTTCCCCTTTTTTTCAGTTTGACAGTTTCGATATAGTCTGTCTCTTTTCATTTTAGGAAGACTAAATCAAGAGAGTGGCGACTGTAACCAGGCCCACCTCGTGACAGCGTATGGTTACGGTTCGGTTGGGTCGGGATCGGGGTTGGGGTGGCCGGGTGGCAGGTGCTCACCCATGTGCAGCACGGCGCGCGGCGTGCGCGGGTGGTCCGCGTGCTGGATGGCCCGCGCCATGGCGGCCGCCAGCGACACGTACCAGCGGTCCAGGTCCGCGCGCCGCCCGCCCGCGAATATCGCCTCGCACGCCGCGCTCAGCTCCTGCCGGCGCGACGGTGCGACCCCGCGTTTAGTGGTGTGTTACCGCCGAAGCGGATAAGTGTAGCTGACTTCGCTTTGGTTGTCATTAGTATGGAAACACGGGAAGTAGTGGGAATGCATCTATCTATCTATATACTATAGAATTGACGAACTCCTTATAACTTTGGTTTCGATCCGGCAATGTGACGATGCTATAAGCTGCTATAGGAGTGAGGGAGATCGATTTGAAAGATGTTCGTTTTGTTACAGTATGAACTACTAAGGCATTCGTGATTTTTTGAAATAATAAAACGTTAAATTAATACATTTCAAACATTATACAGGTATTCGAATTCTATTAAAAAGGAAAAACATAAAATAAAATAACGAAAAATTGTCACAATAAATTATGTCAAACTGAATAACACAAATGCGGGAATTGATAAATTGCAAAGATGTCAAAAAAAAAAAAATGTCAAAGATAAGGCTTGTCTGTCAATAATTCCATTTTAGTCAACTTACAGTTACGAGTATTTACTACAATTTATCATCAAAGAATTCTTTTAAATTATAATACGATTTGTCAATTAACAACTTCTTTAATACACTATAATACTTTTTACCTTGGAGGGTTTTTATGTAGTTTGGCAAGTGATTGTAAGCTTTGACAGCCATATAATACGGCCCGTTCCTATATAACGTGAGTCGCGCTGTGGGTAGAATGAGATAATTTTCACGGCGCGACCCGTAGCGTCTTGACGTGTTACCAATTTGTTGAAAATATTTGCTGTGCTTTCTTACAAATCGACACAATTCATACAGATAAACACATGTAACCGTAAGTATTTTATATTTACTAAATAACAAGCGACACGAGTCTCTCGGTGCTGTATAGGTTATAATCCTCAAACATCGTTTCTGTAATACAGATACTGCGGGTACGTCAGTCGAGTTTCCCCAGAATACGATCCCATAGCGTATCCAGGCAGCGGCATGGCTGTGGTACGCCGCAAGCGCACACTCCACATCTGTACTTTTACGAAGTTCGCGCAGCGCATACGAAAAACAACTAAGCCTGCTTGTTACAACTTCCACATACTGTTTCCATGAAAGAGTAGAGTTCCCAAAACATGGAAATATAATAAAAGTTGCCTTGCGATGTGCGTAAGAATATATAATAAGATCCCAAATGAATTTAAAGTGCTAAATAATTTCTTATTTAAAAACAGATTAACTGAATGGCTTAATGACAAAAATTTCTATAGTGTTAAGGAATTTATTGACAACTAGCTCGATTTTACTGACATATATTTACTATTGAAATTTTGATTCCAGACATTTTTAATTATTGTAATTCATGTAGGTAATAACATACAATTTGCATGCTATTTTTATTAGCGAAACATGAGCTCTTTTTATTGTTTAATGTTACCATTTATACCGTGTTTTGTGCAAATAAACGATTTATTTATTTATTCATTTTGATCCCAAGCAGTGAAAATATACTAACTTGTTCTATTATTTGTCCTTGATGTGATAAGGGCAGTGTTAGACCTGTTCTTTGATACGGCCTGAATCGCATCATTTTTGTCTTTTCAAAGTTTAGTGTGAGACCTTTTTAGTAAACATTCATTAATAATAGCATGTAAATTATTTATATTTTCTTGGCTACAAGTAAGTCTTTTAGTAATCATCACATCACGGAAGATTATATGAGAACCTTAAAGGCATAATGACCCGGTTATAATAAAGGTTTACACTACTGACTAATTCGAAACGATCAGTCGGCGGGTTAAAAATAAGTGACATACCTCGAAGTCACGGAGAAAAGAGAACAGACCGCATTTGGGTCGCTTCGCGGCCTGCTTCACGGCGTCGGGCAGCGCGGCCAGGCGGTCCGCCACGGCGCGGTCGGCCTGCCGCTTGGCCGCCACCGCGCCGCCCGCCAGCGCCGCCAGCGCCCAGCGCGCCTCGCCCGCCTCGCCGCCCGCGCTCCCGCCCGCGCCCCCGCCCGCACCTGCACCCGCACTCCCGCCCGCACCTGCACTACCCGCCCCCGCTGTCGCGCCTGGCACCACGCGCCGGCTGAAGCACGCCAGCGCGCGCATCGCCCCGCTGGGGACGAGACATGAAACACTCAGACCACGACCTGCCTTCTATATCCACTTCATTCCAGCTAGGATTGTGGATCGTCGGTTCACCGGACCATCAAATACCGTCGGTTCTCCGGACCGGTACATCAAATTAGATGATATAATGCACATGGCACTATAGGTTATGAAAACGGCGATGCGTATAAGCAATGGAGAAACACCATAAAGAAATAGACATTTCAGCAGATGGAGTTCCGAAGTGAACATGTTATGGAGAGAATATTCAAAAAAGCTTAGAGTGGGCAGAAATGCCGTAGATAAGGTAAGACAGCACTGACTACTTGTCGTGCCGCTCGGCGTGGCCCACGAGCGCCACCAGCTGCGCCTCGAGCGCGGGGAACAGCTCGGCCATGACGCGGCGCGCCTCCCCGCCGCCGCGCCGCTCGCGCTCGCCGCCCTCCCCGCCCTCCCCGCCCGGGCTAGGCTCGCCGTCGCTGCCCTCGCTCTACGGGAACCAACACCACTACTATTTCAGTAACATTTTATGAGATGACATCTATTCTCAGACTTAACTGAGCAAATGAAAAAACCTTTTAACAATATCCATAAGTAATTTGAAAGATATACCTTTATGTCAATGTCGAGACAGAAAAACTGTGTGCAAAAATCTTGCTCCGCATCGCATAGACTCTCGACGAGTGTCAGCACCTATAAACATAGAGATCGATTTCTGTATGCGAATACCAATAATAGCTACGTTATATACTTAACTCTGTTCTCTTTCATAGGCTGTATCAAATCAATGCTGTTGGTGTTTCAAATAAAATTACGTATACGTTTAACATACTTATCACATCCAGGGCGCTTTTCGGACGGATTTTCATCGGAGCTATGTAAGATTTTTAATCGGGCTAACGCGACCTTCGACCGGCTCATTCGTTTGACATTAGATGATGTTTTCAGATATCGGAGTACGCGGTTTAATGTATATGTATATGAGTATATGAGTGCAGCTCACGGCGTCGAGTATGGGGTCCTGCCGCTCGGGCGGCGCGCTCGCCAGCGCGGCGCGCGCCTGCTCCGCCGCCGCCGCCACGGCGCGCTCGTACACCTTCGCCCACGTGCTCGTGTACACCTGCCGGGGAACACATCCTCAACGGTGACGAAAACTTCTGCTCCGAAACACCCACGAGCGACTTCGGCGAGACGTGCTTCTAGACGTCTCGTCGAAGTCTTCGGTTCACGGCCCACCTTGGCGAGCGCGTCGAAGGCCCGCTCGTCCATGTCCTTCAGCCAGCGCATGAAGGGCGCGTAGGGCAGCAGGTCGGCGTGGTGGCGGCGCGGGCGCGGCTCGTGCGCGGCCTCGTTGCCGAGGTGGATGAGCGCGTTGTTGAGGTGCCGCGCCAGCGCCGCCGCCAGCTGCTCGCGCGCGCGCGTCAGCCGCCGCAGCCGCTCGCGCACCGCACCCAGCCGCCGCCGCACTCCCTCCGCGCCCGCGCCCGCTCCCGCTCCCGCGCCCGCTCCCGCTCCCGCGCCCGCACCCGCACCCGCGCGCAGCGCCGAGCGCAGCGCGTTGGCCGCCGCCAGCGCCGCCGCGCGACCCTCCGGGGAAGCCAGCGATATCTGCTCGATCGTCAACACCGAATACATGACTAAACTAAACTTCGGATGACTTCCTTCAAGGGGAAATGTATTCGCTTTTTTAACAAATTACCACAGCCTATTGTTGAACTACCCATGTTTAAGTTTAAGTCGAATGTTAAGATTATTTTAATGAAAAAGCGGCCAAGTGCGAGTCGGACTCGCCCATGAAGGGTCCGTAGCAGCAAGTAACATAATATAAAAGTTCTTGTAGTTCGTTGTAACTTAGATCGATGTTTTAATAGTGTAAATTGCGGTTTACGATTTATGACGTATTAAAAAAAACTACTTACTAGATCTCGTTCAAACGTATTCAATATTCGTTGGAAGTTTGCATGGTAATGTACATCATATATATTTTTTTAGTTTTATCATTTTTTTCTTTTAGAAGTTACAGGGGGGAGGGGACACAGTTGAAAGTGTCTCTCGCGCAAACTATTCGGTTTAGAAAAAAATGATGTTAGAAACCTATATATCATTTTTGAAGACCTATCCATATATACCCCACGTACAACACGTATGGGTTTGATAAAAAAAATTTTTTGAGTTGCAGTTCTAAACCCCCAAATTTTTTTTTTTCTATTTTTGTGTGAAAATCTTAATGCGGTTCACAGAATACACCTACTTACCAATTTTCAACAGTATAGTTCTTATAGTTTCGGAAAAAAGTGGCTGTGACATACGGACGGACAGACAGACAGACATGACGAATCTATAAGGGTTCCGTTTTTTGCCATTTGGCTACGGAACCCTAAAAAGGGTTATCGTACTGTTAATGACTATTAAAATGACAAAAATGTCTGGAATAAAATACTGCTCTGCTCGCACAAGTACATATTACATTCTTGTAAACAAATTAATGACTACAGTGACCGAGTTTCTTGCGCTGCTTCTTGTCGGCACTAGCCCATAAATTGTCCCGAAGCAGTGGTCGGGCAATTTTTTTAAAAATTATTTTTCTATTTACAGAAATAAATTGATTTTATTGGTTTTACTGATAGATCAAAGGTGTATGATTAGTGACGACTGATAAAAATAAATTGGAATATGTAAGAGCTCAATTTGGATGCCTATCCAAAGAAATAAATTGTTTTTATTCATTTCACTGCGTATGCGTTAAGTCAGCGGTAGGCAAACCACAAATTCGCTTTATTTGTTTGCCCAAAATTAAGAATACAGAAAAATTTTGCACTCAGTCTGCTCACGGTTTATATTTTTGTTGCCTAACAAACTACTATACCATAAGCGGCGCGATGTTATTTAAAATATTGTAATTTGTGTTCTTAATTTTTACGTTAAAAGAAATTTAACTTTTACGATGGGTCCTTCGATTTTTTATTTTTATTTTATGGACTTTTTATATTACTTAAGGTAAAACTAGAGGTACAAATATATGAAACTAGCTGTCGCCCGCGACTTCGTTCGCGTGGTCTATAGTTTATTTATAAAGGATTTTCTGCGCAACTTTCTTACTTTCGCATTTGTAATTATTACATTAGTAGGATGTAGGATAGCTTTTAGTCCGCGACATCGTCTGCGTTGACCTCACCCGGATAAAAGTATCCTAATCCAGGCCATGGTCTATCTGCACGCCAAGTTTTATTAAAATCCATTCAATAGTTTTTGCATGAACGAGTAACAAACATCCATCCATACTCACAAACTTTCGCATTTATAATACGATTAGTAGGATTTTGTAAACGCGTTTTCGCACTCACTGGCGACGACATCACGGCGTACCTTTAGCGTGTCGCTGCTGTAGGTAATGCTGTCGCAGTATGCTGTACGCTCGACGAGTTAAACGTCACCCGATCTTTACGTTAATTATCTTACACATAGTCCTTCTCTATTAGCGTAGAAATAGTCGAAAGTAACGTTACAAGTCGGCGGTCGGTTCGACTCGTCCGGCGTCCCACACCTCGGATATGGAATCCAAGTCCCTGAGCGGCGGCGGGTCGAGCCAGGCGTAGAGGTCCTCGAGGTCGGCGAGCAGCGCGCGCGCGTTGGCGTCGAGCGTGGCGGCGCCGGCGCGCGAGTGCGCCGCGTCGGGCGCCGCGCGCACGCCCGCCTCCAGGCGCCGCAGCCGCGCCGCCAGCGCCGCGCCCGCCGCCAGCCCCGCCGCCAGCCGCGCGCCCAGCCGCGCGCCCGCGCCGCCGCCCGAGTGCGCGGCCGCCAGCATGCCGCCCACGTTGAGCGCGTCCAGCCGCGCCAGCCGCTCGCCCAGCCGCCGCACGCGCCCCTCCGCGTCCGCCCCGTCCGGCGCCCCGTCCGGCGACCCGTCCTCCAGCAGCGCGCCCAGCGCCTCCTCCGATGCCAGCGCGCCCTCCGAACCCTGCACCCGAAGGATTGGGACTACGATTCGACCGCATCGAACTTTAAATTTAAATGCTTCCATTTAAATGTACACCGAATGACTGAATGGCTGAATTCAGAGTCACGCGTTCGACCAGCGCCGGCCACACGCGCGCGCTTACAATCACACTAGATAGTAGCGTTTCATAGTCACGCAGTTCGAACGCGCCGGTCGAGCGGTCGCGACTCGTGGGACGCGCGCCGTCCGCGTCGGCCGGCGCCGCCGAAGCGCGCGCGGTCCGAGCTCCTCTACTGGCCGTTGGCGTTTCAGAGTGACGCGTGTCGCACGCGCCGTCGCGTACACTCGAGTACGAATGATTCACGATTTCATGTTTTTCGATACGGGGCGTCTGATCGACGAAGTTCGTATACATACATATACATACATCGCAAAGAAACACGCGATACTAAAACTCGTTTCACAGCGGTCCGCCGGTCATGCGCGCGCTGTTAAGACGCGCTGGCCAGCGGCGCGTGCCACCGGCGGCGTTACACTGAAACCAGCCTGAGTGTACGACCAGCAGTGGATTGCGATAGGCTAACATGGTTATGATGATAATATAATGCTTGAATTTCTCATGCAAGTTAAAAACAAGTACCAATTAAAATAAACACTCTCTACAACTACATAGATAATGAACATCTATGTAAGAAATATCTAATTACTAATAAATGGAATGTCCCATAAATCAAGGATAACCTTGTAACCACATATTTTTTAACTTTCAATACAAAATTACCAAACAGCTGATTGAATTTCTATAGAAACATATTTTTAAAAGTCATCGAACACAAGTTATTTACTATTGTTTGGTGCATTGCAACCGAACACCTATTTGACACATGTGCTGGTCATTAAATGCGACTATTATTTCATTGATTAGACTTAACATAAGTAATTTTGCAAGAACTTTAAATATAAATGTTTTCTTAAACATAAACTTTATGTTTCATTAACAACAAACATGACCGCCATAGTTAGTTCAGGCCAAAACAACTATAATGGTACAACTATGGTATAAACCACAATTTATGGATAAAATAAAAATTTAATTTGAAAACAATGAATAAAAGTAAGTAAGTATCCTGATTGTAATGGGCTATTAGATAGATAAAAAATAGATAAATATCTAGGATCAGGTTAAAAATAGGAAGTTTAGAATTGTTTTGTCAACAAGTTCAACAACTTACTACATCTACAAATATTTGATCCCTCCCGTCGAACTCTCTCTGCATCACCAATGTTTCCTGCTTCATTATTTTCAAAGTTACACCCTTCTCAGGCTAGATTCAACTTTTACACAATATCAGCAATAAATAAATTAATGGAACCAAACTAAAGTGAACTTTATGTGGGTACTGTTTCGCACTAAATTATACAAGATTATAACAACAACAGTATTTAAATGGGGAAGAAAACTCAAAACTTTTACGCAGAGGGCGCTGTGTGTTTGTTACATGTCAAAAATTCCGTACGTAAGTCGTTCTTGTTTTTCTTGCGTTTTTTTGGCCCTGTTTCTTATAAATAGTGCAAACGAAGTTTTACAACATGTATTCTACCTGGCGAATCGCAGAACTAAAGGAAGAATAAAAAAAAAGGGGTGCCTCTCGTCAAGGAAAGAAAGCGGAGCTGGTAGAAAGGTAAGTTTTGCTATTCATTTTGCAAGCCATTTCACGATTCCTAAGGACTTAATGTATTTATTGTGGTAAATAAAATACTTTAGCACTGAAAACTAGTGTAATATTTAGTGTTTTTTGGACCATAGAGACGAACTAACAAGTTATCATAAAACGAACATAACCTCACAGTAATTTGATTTTAAAGTTTTATTTCTATTTTAGATTGGAGGCATATGACAGAAACTTCAATTTTTACGCTGATTTACGCTGAAGTGGAAAACCTGGAAGAACAAGTATAACATGTGTTAAGTGCTTAAAAACTTTAATAATGTTACAATTAAGTATTGGATATTATGCTTCTTAACACATAAGTATATTATTAAACTTAAGTACTTGTTTCCTTAGAAAAAGTTTCGAAATCAGTTTCTTTAAAATGTTCTGCTTTAAAATTTACTCTTCGCAAAGCTCTTTCCCATTTCTTTCTTAGCTTGGGATTAGGAGGAAATTTATGTGAACCTACTTCTTCACATCCAAAAGCCACACATCGACCCATTTTACAATAAAATTAAATAATCGTAATAATTTGCACAATTTGTATGGAAATTGACAGCTACTCTGTAACAAACATTTGGCGCCCTCTACAATGAACTATTTGACAGTTTGCTTCCCCATTGTTAGGTTTTTCTAGAAGAGGCTGAGAAACAAATTAATTATATATTAACTCTATAGCACACACTGTAAAGTAAATCATAGATTAATATATGTAAATAAACTGGTAAAAACTGCAACTTTATTAATATTCGACCAATTGGCATTTGGCATATAACTGACTGACGACTGACACTGTTGACAGATGAGTGAGCAGTAGCATCTTGGTCCGAATTAAGCCTAGATTAAGAATGTATTTATTTGTCTCAAAGCAGATTACAGATGCAACAGAATAGTATGAAGCTTAATATTGTAAGACAAAATGGTCTATGACCTAAATCATTTAAAGCACATTTAAACTTCATAGTCGTTGAAACCACTGATCAAGTAAAACTACGTTAGAGTTGAAACTTTTAATCTATACCCTTTTCAAGTTATACCGGTGACAGATGGCGGCGGACGCGGCTCCGGACTCGTCTTGACATTGTAAGGTCAAACGCTGCCATTGGTCGATCCTTTAGACAACTTCCGCCAGCCCAATTTGCTTAGATTTTTAGAGGCAAAGATTATTGTGTTTTTGCAATATAAATTAAAGATTAAAAATACATTTTATAAAATAATTTCGTAAAATCCAAGTGTCCTAAGTATCTTCACTTGAAAGGACTACCTATAACTGGTATTTTTCCGACAGAGACGATCTGAACGATCTGAACGATCGTCTCTGTTTTCCGATCCTTTGAGATTGGGATCCTATATGACTTACTTAAACCACAGATAAGACAGAGTATGTCCTTATACAGGTCGGTCAGTCAGTGTGTGTATGACGTATGTATCGGCCTATGTATGATTAGACAGAGTACGTCTAATGGTACGTACGTAATGGAACCTTGGCCTTCGTATCGGCACAGTTTATTAAAATAATATTATTGTAATATCAAGTATCGGGCTGATCGACCCCAAGAAGTTGGCACATCCCTAAATAATAACCTCAAAATTCAAAAATTTTAGAATCTGACACCTGTGTTTGAGACTGTAAATGTGTTCCTAAAATCGTGATTCATTTATATGAATTAAGAGTTCATGCCGTAAAGTTACACAAAAAGTGTGTCTCAAATATAAAACAAGACCTTCCACTTGTTGTCATGGCTAAAAACGCTTCAACATCTACGGCAAAAGGTGGAAAACCCAAGTCAAGTGAAGAGATTTTTGCAGGATTTCAAACTCTTCGCACCGAACAAAGGCAGCTTGCAAACAAAATATCAGAGCTTGAAATGGATCTTAACGAACATAAGTGAGTAACGTATTTTGTTTTTTGTATTAAATTCCTTAGTAAATTCCATGACCAAGGTGATATTTCAAGTAGATATCGCATTAATGCATCATCTACTTACACATGACTGAACTGAGATGTTATATCTTAATGTTTTATTTTTGTTGACAGAATTGTAATCGAAACGTTACGCGGAGTTGATGGATCTCGTAAGTGTTTCCGGATGGTGGGTGGGGTCCTAGTGGAGCGAACAGTGGCTGATGTTTTGCCAGAACTAGAAACCAACAGGGAACGTTTACCGAAAGCTTTGCAGGCATTACATGAACAATTAACAAAGAAAGGGCAAGAAATTAACGAGTATATTGAGTTACATGACATACGTGTTCAGCGTACAGACCGTTCGCCAGCAGAAGAGGCACCAGAGCAACCGGCAAAATCAAATGTACTTGTGGCTAGTGCTTGATCTCTGCAGTGTATATGAACAATTTTTACAACTTTGAAGAAAGTTAAATTTCAACTAGGCATCGAAGTTTGAAAACTGCTGAAAATCTTTGTGCTATTATTTTACTTTCATCCAATTAATAAGAAATAACAAGCTAATGCTAGCCTCTTGCAAAAATACTCAATTTTTTTAACATGCATTTTATTTTACTATGATTTGTAAATGTAACCACCTATCTACCTTACCTTTATTGGTTCCTGCATTCATGCTTCCATGTGAGCTGCCTTTAGGATGGCACATAATTAGTTCTAAATTACCTATTCAGAACAAATTATTGTAATGAGGTATTCTATTAAGGAAGAAATAAATATTTATGAAGTTATTCTATCTTTCACCTAACAATAACAGTGTGGCATAAAATTATGTGATAAGGAGAGGATGAATTATTAAAAAAATAAATTCTATCAACATATAGTTTTATTTCTAAAAATGTATAGAATAACATACATACAAAGTAATATAAAATACAGCAGTATACATTTGCGCTTATAGCTAAATAGAATCACATGATATAATTTTAAGGTATAAAATTTTAGATACATAAATGTATCAAAAAAATATCACATTTCAATTTGGAACATTTTACAAAACATTAATGGTACATTGCAAACACATGGATTTACTAGATGGAAAGAGCTGCAATAATATTAGGATATTTTTATGGTGCACTGTGTCCTCTAGCCTTAGGATGGATATGGATTGATCATGGTAGCTGAGACATTTACATAGATAGTTTTATGTAAATTACGAGTAGTCAGTCGGTTCATACACCATGAAGCAATATATTAAATTAAATCGCGGCCCGGTTGGACCACGGTGAAGCGTGTCACAAACGGACGCGGCCCACGGTGGTGGTTTTGCTGCGGCAGCGGTGGCGGTCGCAGGCACGACCCGCGTTATTTTGATTAGTCGTCTACCATACTACTACGATCCGACTCGGCGGCCGCTACCACGTCTTTTTGTGACACGCTTAATGCATAATCGGTAGCTACATTAGAAGGACGGACAGGTCTCAGAAATAGGGGAAATTAGTCGGCGCGTAGATCTCGGGGCCTGCGTCCGCAGCGGGCTTGGCGACGGCCGAGGCGGGCGGAGCGGCGTCCGCGGGCGGGGCGGTGACGGCGGCTTCGGGCGGGGCGGCGACGGCGGCGGCGGGCGGCGGCCACTCGCCGCTGCGGCCGCCCGTCTTGCGCACCACGCGCAGGTCCGTGACGCGCATGCCGCGGTCCACCGCCTTGCACATGTCGTACAGCGTCAGCGCCGCGATCGCGCAGCCCGTCAGCGCCTCCATCTCCGCGCCCGTGCGCGCCGTGACGCGCACCTCGCAGCGCACGCGCACCTCGCCCCCTCCCTCCGCCTGCCCCGCGGGCGGCGGCGGCGGCAGCGTGACGCGCACGCGCGCGCACTCGAGCGGCAGCGGGTGGCACAGCGGGATGAGGTCGGCGGTGCGCTTGGCGGCGAGCGCGCCGGCCACCCGCGCCACGGCGAGCGCGTCGCCCTTGGGCAGGCGCGCGTCGCGCAGCAGGCGCAGCAGCCGCGCGCCCACGAGCAGCGAGCACTCGGCCGCGGCCGCGCGCGCCGTCGCCGGCTTGTCGCCCACGTCCACCATGCGCGCGCGCCCGCGCTCGTCCAGGTGCGTGAAGCCGCCGCCCTCCCCGCCCTCCCCGCCGTCCCCGCCGTCCCCGGCGCGCGTGGACAGGCAGCGCGCGAGCGGCCGCGCCCCCGCGCCCCGCCGGGCGCCGAGGGGCCCCGCGCGGGTGCCGGCCGCTAGCCGCCGATGAGGACCATCGGCCGATTCTCCATACGCGCGAGATTCTGCATACCTGCGAACGTTAGAGAGAACGGAACGCATCGTGAATTCGACCCGCGATCGAACGTCCCCTCGTCGATCGACCGGACCTTCGGTGGCGAGTGCCGACCGGGCTGCGAGTTCGAGGTGCGGTCGGAGCCTCCGCGACTGTTCGAAGACCGGGAGAGGGAACGTTCCTCCCGTGGGTCGAACTCGCGCGGTCGCCGGGGTGCGGGGTGCGGGTGCGGCGGGGCGGCACTCACCGGCGTGGCGCGGCTGCTTGTTGCGCAGCGCGGCGCGCACGAGGGCCTCGAGCCGCGCGTCGGGCTCGCCCGCGCGCATGGCGTCGCGCAGCGACACCTCCGCCGACCCGAACAGGCACACCTGCAGCCGGATAACACATATTCAGGCGACCTCGCTTTCCCGATTGGTTGTCCGGTATCTCGTTCGTTACGCAGAGTTGTTAATTCCTCACTTTGAGACCACTTTACCGTTGGTGTGTTATCTGACGCATATTTATTATTATGTATCAGTTGTGCCGACACAGGTCTGATTAGCATGCAAATGTAACATCTGCTCTATTGAAAAACGAACGTAAACAATCTATATAAGGGTGTGAGCGATGGAAATTAATTAATAAAATGAGGTAGGTACTTATAATATCGAATCGACGTTCAGTTTTGACTTAACTTTTTATATTGAATGTAAAAAGTTTTAGTTATTTATACGAGTCGGCGATCTGTAATATTTTTGTAGGTAGGTAGGTAGGTACATGGTTTAGTCCGTGCGCAAAATGTTTCAGGTTTGTATTGAGCCTTGGTTTGGCCCATCTGTTGAACACCATGCCAATAATTAGGGGAAATAAATTTGAGATTCCTCTAATACCATAATTGAGAACTAAGTATTTAAAAAAAAAAAAAAAAAAAAAATTTTAGGAAGACCAAGGTTTACAATTTTTCAATAGGTAGGTATACAAAAATAACACAAAAAAAACCACTTACAGGTCCACACAGATAGAAATTGAGTAATTTAAAAGAGAAAGAATTATACAATTTGGAGTACTACATTAAGCAGCACATATACCAGCCAATAACAGAATAGGCTACTATTATTATTATTGTCTACTTCGCTAACCTAAACATACAAATATATAAAAGTATTTATTTAGATAGAGGATTTGAAAAAACGCTCGCCCAGCAGCCGCCGAACCGCTGCTATGTTTGTACAAAAAAGGTCTAAATCTAAATCATTACTTAGCTTGTTGAATTTGTCACCTACACGCCATAAATAACTGTTCTGCCTATAGTTAGTTGTCGCTTTCGGGAGGAAGATGAGTGAGTTAAACCTGAGGGGCTTCGCGGGTGCTCTCAAGAAGAGCCCGGCCAAAAGTTGTAGGCAATCAATTTTGGCGGTAGCAACTTTAATAGATAAGTGACGTCAGCTATCTCACGTCTCAGCTCCAGCGGAAGAATGTGATGTCTCCTGCAGAGGTTAAGATATTCAGAGGATTTATACGAAACCCTCAAACGGTAACAAAGAAACCTTATAAACTTTCTCTGGATGTGCTCAAGGCGAGAAATGTAGGTACATCTGGTACCTAGGGTTCCAAATCTGTGACGCATACTCCAGGTGGCTACGAACGAAGGTGCAGTACAAGTTTTTTAATGTTTTAGCTTTAGTAAATCCAACAGAGCTACGCATCACAAATCCAAGGGCCTGTCAAGCTTTAGTTGCGATGTTGTCGATGTGGGTATCAAATATTAGCTTAGAATCATGCGAGACACCGAGGTCTTTAATACTAGTTTTACGCTGGAGCACAGTACCTCTAAGCGTGTACGCTGACTGCTGGATGTCTCGTTTTTGGAAATTCAACCCTTTAATGAAGGAAAAGTGAATTTTATATGAAGAATTTAACATCATTCTCCGTGCAAACTTCTTCAAGAGGAATTACATATAACATATTATATAGCTACTATGGGATTTTCCATAAATAACCGAAATATTCTCTGACAAACTAGCTCGTTATAACTTGTAAGATTTGGTTGTTGATATAATACCCGAAGCGTTGGCGTTGGAGCAGTTGGAGCTAGGCTAGGCTCGGTACCTTGAGGTTCCCGTCGGCGGTGAGGCGCAGGCGGTTGCAGGAGGCGCAGAAGTGCTGCGTCATGGACGCGATGAAGCCCACGCGCCCCGCGTGCCCCGGCACCTGCCACATCTGCGCCACACACATTCATTCATCTATTTATAACGAATCCTTACGTAAAAATAATAGCTATAGTTTTGTTTTGAATTACTTTAATTTACACTGTTAGATTTTTCAGTGCCCATATCCCACTGTGGACCCGATTTACCCCTAATTTTAGCCGGCACGGCACGCAACGGGTGTTTAAAGTTTGCCAGAGGCTTATTAATTAAATTTATAAAAAATCATGAACGGACAGTAGCAGAACAAGCCAGTCATATTATGTACGAGGGCTGCACTAAAAGTATCGGGAATGGAATATTTCCACTGTTCCTGTCATATTAAAAATCGAATACCATTTATTTATTTAAAAAAAGATTCTCGGTCTTATCACAAGGTCTTTTCAAACTTGTTTAGTCGTTGAGAAAATGGAATTGACTCGAGAAAATTCAAGAGCGATGATTTATTATGACTTTCGAAGTGATTTAACACAAAAACAGTGTGTTGACCGGATGATTTCTGCATTTGGTAATGAAGCCCCATCCAAAACCACAATTTATCGCTGGTTTGCTGAATTTCAACGTGGACGTGTCAAGCTCATTGATGATCCCCGTCAAGGTCGTCCAAAAACTGCAGTCACCCAAGAAAACGTTGATGCTATGCGTAAGCTGATTGAGGAAGATCGACATGTGACATACCGCGAAATTCAGGCAACTTTAGACATTGGCATGAGTCAAATACAAATATTCTTGCATGAACAATAATTAGGTGTAAAAAAGTTGTTTTCCCGATGGATACCGCATTCGCTCTGTGAAGAGCAAAAAGCGGCTCGCGTTACTTGGTGCGTCAGAACTCTCGAAAGATTCCACGCAGGATCCTCAAATGCTGTATACAACATCGTATCAGGTGACGAATCCTGGATATACGCGTACGAACCCGAAACAAAAAACCAGTCACAAGTTTGGGTGTTCGAAAATGAGTTATAGCCAACAAAAATTGTTCGTTCACAGAGTGTTGCAAAAAAAAATTGTGGCCACGTTTGTCTCCAAAACCGGCCATGTTGCGACTATTCCTCTTGAGGGACAAAGAACGGTTTATGCAGAATGGTATGCTAGCATTTGTTTGCCACAGGTCGTTTCTGAACGCCGCATCATCCTCCATCACGACAATGCGAGTTCTCACCACCGCGCACAGAACAAAAGAGTTTTTAGAGCAAGAAAACATAGAATTATTAGACGATCCGCCGTACAGCCCCGACCTAAGCCCTAATGATTTCTATACTTTCCCTAAAATAAAGAATAATTGCGTGGCCAGAGATTTTCATCACCTGAAGAAGCTGTGGACGCCTACAAAACGGCCATTTTGGAGACCCAAACTTCCGAATGGAATGGTTGCTTCAATGATTGGTTCCGTCGTATGGATAAATGTGTCAAATTTCGCGGAGAATACTTTGAAAAGCAATAAATACATTTTTAGATAGTAATGTTGTGTCAATTCCTTGATTCCCGAAATTTTCAGTGCCGCCCTCGTACCTGTCATATTCCTAGAAATATTTACACATCGTGATTCGCCATGGAGCACATTGGAAAGAAATAATCAGTAGAAAAAACAAAGGTCGTTTATATTTTAAAACCCATCGGATTTGGTTGACAAGAAGTGGCAAGCGGCAACCCATAGCGCGTAAAACATTGCAGACACCAGTGAGTGACGCACTGACAGAAAGCAAGCTCGGCGTGTGTTGACCACCTGTCCGATGGACGAGCAGGCAGCCGTCGATGCGGGCAGGCCGCTTACGGATTACCGGATCGTTCGCGTTCTTTTTAATGGATCTATGCTGTTGGTAGAAGGCCTAAGGCCTCGACACTCACCGGACAGATTTGCGAGACTCAGCCTAAAGCAGCTACCTGGCGACGGCTACGCTTCGCGAAGTAATAATAATAAACTCGTCTGCATCCGGACCCCGTACTAGCGGGCGCGATCAAACCGTACCGAGTCCCGAAGACACCCGGCCAAGAAGTGAACCAGACTACTGGTTGCACCGACTGCGCCCAGGGTCCAGGCAGTGGCAGTCCACGCTGGCTCCATTCTAGTGGACAGACTAGGCCTCAAACGTCAACTTCTTGGGCGTCTCAGGACTGGGCAGGAAAAAAGGAACCAGGCCTCTGTGCCTGCCGGAATGAAACAAAAGCCGGCGAGTGCGCTGTTAAGTTATGTAGGACTAGGCTCACCCGCGCAGTGTCGTTGGGGCGCGGCGCCAGCGGGCGCAGGGCGGGGTAGCGCTGCAGGATGGTGCGCAGCGCCGCGCGGTACGGCACCATTTTACTGTCGTCCCACGAGTTGCCACTGAACGGCATGAATTCTATAAACCTTCAGCAACCGAAAAATGGGAGTATCATTTAACTGAACACAGCCTTCACAAACACAATAAACTTGGCAGCATTTTATTCAACATAATTATTAAGTATTTGATTTTATTATACATACTTTATTTAGGCTATTCTGTAGAGTAGAGAAAAGTAAGGATAATAAGTAATAATCGGACCTTCATTGTACTGACTAGGAGTTACGAAACATTAACGATTTGTGGTTCCCGCTAGTTTTTAGGGTTTCGTAGTCAAAACGGAACCCTTATAGTTTTGCCATATTTGTCTGTTCGTAGCTTAGCTCAGAGACTTACTGCTGCACTTAGAGACGCCAATTAACAATGAATTAAGTGTTGATTAACATTTTTGTCCAATTATGAATTGTCTTTATTCGTATCGATTTTAGAAATAGAAACGTTTATTTGGCACACACGAAAAAAAAACTTACTAATATATTTTTTTCTACGTAACACAATTTTTTCTTAAGTAACCATTAAAGTTAAGTGACGTCTCTGATAAGTGCGGCTGTAAGGCTTGAGTGCGGCACGATTCACGACCGTTTGTTTTTGATAGAATATGTTTCTCACTATCTTCCTATTGTAAAAAAGATTCTATACATATCATTTTATGACCGGGGGCGACGAACGTCGGGTTAAATGATGTAATTTTAGTTGATGTAAGCAAAAACAGTAAATATTTTTTTTAATACAATACATTAGACTGAGATAGAAGTTAAGACTACGACCTAACACCGAAAATACTACCATTTAGCCTTACATATTTTTCTACTTGAAAAACCGTATCCAACGGTGTAACAACTGTTACTATTGAATGGTAGGCCCAAGTCCCATACATTAGTTTCGCATTCTCCTTTCCAACCAAGTTTGATATCCTACTTACTTATATAAATTGTAAACTTGGAGGACGGATAATTACTTCGTTACTTACCTGACCTCGACTTCGCGGTCTCGCGTGTATTCTACAAAATCACAAATTTCGTCTTCATTGAATCCTGAAACAAAATGCGTCATTTATAATAATTCTTACGGAAGTATAAAATAAAATACTTCCAACAATCACAAACATCATTACTCATCATAATATCCTAATTTTGTTTGATTAACTCAGTGTATTAAAACTTTTGAGGTTGTTAAGTATATACTTCGGAGGTCAACAACCAAAAAGCGGACAAGTTGAATTGCGCAACGAGGGTCTCGTGCCGTTTTTAGGGTTTCGTAGCCAAATGGCAAAAAACGGAACCCTTATGGATTCGTCATGTCTGTCTGTCAGTCCGTATGTCACAGCCACTTTTTTCCGAAACTATAAGAACTATACTGTTGAAACTTGGTAAGTAGATGTATTCTATGAACCACATTAAGATTTTCACACAAAAATAGAAAAATAAAACAATATATTTTTGGGGTTCCCCATACTTAGAACTGAAACTAAAAAAATTTTTTTCATCAAACCCATACGTGTGGGGTATCTATGGGTAGGTCTTCAAAAATGATATTGAGGTTTCTAATATATATTTTTTCTAAACTGAATAGTTTGCGCGAGAAACACTTCCAAAGTGGTAAAATGTGTCCCCCCCCCCCCTGTAACTTCTAAAATAAGAGAATGATAAAACTAAAAAACAATGATGTACATTACCATGCAAACTTCCACCGAAAATTAGTTTAAACGAGATTTAGTAAGTAGTTTGTTTTTAATACGTCATAAATCGTTAGCCGCAATTTACCTTTCATTCAATCAACTCAAATATAAAAATAAAAATTGACGTTTTGTGGTAGGTTGACGAGCTGTCGTCTGTACCTACAAATTTGTACGGAACCCTCGGTGGGCGAGTCGGACTCGCACTTGTCCGGTTTTTTCTTTTCCAGTTTGAAATCTGTTTCCATTGTTTGTGGTTATCAATATAATGCTTTTGTATACATAGCGATGCGGTAAACCCCGAAACGAAGTTCCCCTTTTATCCTTTTATTTTATAAATTGAGCTCTAGACAATAATTAATATCCTACATGCCAAGGTAAGTTAAAAGTTTTGTCTGCTTGTTTTTGAGTATTTTAAATGACCTAAGAATCTTTTTTTTTACGTTAACATTATACAAAAATATTATGCGAAATTTATGTTTGTCTAATTCCGTCTACGAACTATCCAAAGTGACAGCAATAAGGTTTCCATTTGGTTAAGGAACCCTATAAACAATAGGTGACCTCCTACAAACGGATCTGTTGTTGCGTGTTGTAAATAACAATGCACTTCACTTGTAAGTAGGTACGTAAGTAACAAGTAATTGTTTGGAAGTCGTAATGTAATTACATTGCTGATTCCAACTCAAAAAATACATAAATAAAGATGCTTACCTTTCATAAGCACGGTGTTGATTTTTAGGGGGCGGTACCCCAGCTGCAGAGCAAGATCCACGCCCGCCAGCACCCGCGACAGCCCCTAAACGAAGAAGTACACCTCTAATAACGCTTTACCACAACTTTTTAATAATGAACAGGTGTTCGGTCGCCTCATGAGGGCTTTCGTCATCTTGTCGGCAGCGTCTCAAGGTATGTTGCCCACGATAAAAGTGAAATGCGTGTTTTATTGCAAATGTGGGTTTTAAGCTGACCTTAATTAGTGATGCATATTGCCTTATTTTGATTTTCAGTAACACACAAGTCTGAAAATATATTTTAAAAAGTAATACCCTTTTTCATACTATTTCAAATAGCCTTTGCTAACAATTAAATACTATTTAAACAATTTACATAATTCATACATTGGTGATTTAATTGTTTTGCTGTGCAGCTGAGCACCTACGCTTTCCTCCTCCATGTTGTACCTACATAGCTGCAGTGGCTTGTCGGTCATCTTTATTTCTACTATTATCGGCCTTTAATTTTGCTCCATAAGGTTCTCGATGATGTTATCAAAGTCGGCTTTACTGCAAAATATCTACAGCGAATCTTAACTTTCCGCGTAAACGACATTGTTAAACTACCTAAATTGCATTTGTGGCTATACTTGAATTTATGAATACATTTACTTGATGCGTTTGGGAGTTAGGCGTATATTGTGGATCAATAATATAGACGATGGATAACTAAGTAGGTACTGTATAATATACATAAATGATGCGGCTCTAAAATGTTTTTATCTCAACTTTGTTTTGTGTGGTGTGCAATAAAGAGCACCTTCATCATCATCATCATCATTTCAGCCATAGGACGTCGACTGCTGAACATAGGCCTCCCCCATTTACTTCCAGATTGGCCGGTTGGAAGCGGCCTGCATCCAGCATCTTCCTGCGAACCTTACCAGGTCGTCTGACCATCTTGAGGAGATCCGTAAACGAACAAAAGTCGCTGACATAGCCCAACAGATTAGCAAGCTGAAGTGGCAGTGGGCGGGGCACATAGCACGTAGAAGAGCACCTTATCTCAACTAATATAACTTTTTTAAATTGTTTGTTCCACACATTCACATTCTGGTGAGTATATTCATTGGATATATATGTAGAAGGTATAGGGTGTCCCATAACTCAATGATAATCTAGTAAATACACATTCTATACATCATGGTGAACAAATTTTGTTGCAAGTTTGCATGAGAATTTAACGATTTTCCTTCAAAATTGCCAAACAGCCAATTGGATTTTTATAAAAAAAACTAAAAAATGATATAATTAATTATTATATTATTACAATGAGGAAGAGGTGTGCGTCCCTGTTGCGCAGGGTGAGGGGGGGCACCAACAGCATCCTGAGCATGATCGCGAGCAGGCTAGAGTGCTTATACATAGGTCATTGCTGTACTAACTCAAATGGATTGGTGCAAAAATGTCCTATGTAATATACTTTAAAAAAATACATATGTTAATATTAATAACCTAGTGGTAAGTGATTACTAACATATAAATGAGTCTATGTTACTTTAATAATTAAAAATATTCATTCATTATGCATATTTATAAAAGACGTAGAACAAGTTTTATAGAACAATGTAGTTATAAGGTTCCCCTTGAGTTACGGGAGTCTAATAATAACGTATAGTTTATTATTAAATATTCTGTGCTATCTTACACTATACCTCTCTAGTTAGATACTTAGATTCATATACCACTGACTAATGACGTTTAGTTGTTTAATTCCAAGATAAAACAAATTGCGTCTTATCTACCCGAAAGGTCCACAAAAAATTCTCATGCATAAAATTATTTATACATTACATAAACATGTGACTTCGGGTAGCACGCAACATACGTTGAGAATAGATACGTCCCAGTAGGGTCTACCTTTTATCGCAGAACTTTTGATGTCATAATTTTATTATGTATATCAGCGAATGGCATCAACTTCCTTTCGCAGAAAATCATTTTGCATTCACTCATTTATCAGACATTCAAAACTCATAATTTTACAAACCAGAATCATCTTTAGGCATAATTTTAATATCCACAATAATAAAAAAGCAGAACCATCATATCGCAGAAAAATCACAGTCAGAATCGTCTTTTAGCATAAATTTAATATCTATAATGATTATAAGGCAGAACTATCACATCTCAGAAAGTTTACATTTATTTTATTTATTTTATTTATTGTAAAAGGTACACCAACAGTACATGTATACAATATTTATATATAACACCAATCATACATCATAAATTTCTTATACATGCACCTATTATAGGCGTACACAACATTGTACGCACATTACATTCAGAATCAAGCATGCAGCATGCAAGTAAGCATGCAGCATGCAAGCAAACATGCAGCACTCAACCAAGCATGCAACATTCAGCATGCATGCAGCATTCAACCAAGCATGCAACATGCAGCATGCATAGTTTCTGTCACGGCTTCGGCGCTGCGGGGCTCCGGCGGTCCCACGCGAGCTTATCATCGCAGAAGGTTTTCGCTCACCACCGCAGCTTCGGTTTGCTGCAGCTTCAGCCGCGGCGGCGCCCTTAAATACCACCTACTCCTCAGTTCGAGGGCCGCCTCGCCCCTCCGCGTCTACGCGGATTTGAATTACTCTCTAGGGGTAGGGCAGACAAGACTGCGAGGAGTCGGTTTTGCACCAATTCGTTTCTGTCACTGACTTTTTTAACACAACATATTGACTTTTTAAGACAAGATCTTAATTTAAGGTTAAAATACTATTTTATAGAAATAGCAATATGCCTAAAGAAATTATTATAAATAAAATTTTGCTGTCTTCATAGTATGCCAAGTGAAATTGTACCAAATTAAATTCTGCCATTTCATAGTATGCCATGTAAAACTATACTAAATAATCGTCGCACTAAGTAAACGTTATGCTTAGCGAAATTATGCCTAATAAAATTCTGCCATCTTAAATGTATGCCAATGTGAATTCAGACATATAAATATTCGACCAAATAATGATTATATTCAAGAAAAAATATGCTTTACAAATATTCGTTTTAAGAAGTTTATGCCAAGTGTGTTATGCCAAATGAATTTCGGAGCAACATGATCCTGCCAGATAGGGGAACCCGTCCCAGTAAGTAGATACGTGCCAGTAAGCCGGGCAGCCGTCGCGTCAGCACCGGCCCGTTCATGGTGATGCTGTAGTGTCCATTGCAGCAGAACACTCATACTCACCGGCCGGCGGGCCATGTGCTCGTAGCGCTCGGCGCGCAGTGAGTCGAGCGACACGTTGAGCGCGGCGAGCCCGGCGCGCTGCAGGGCGGGCAGCCGTCGCGTCAGCACCAGCCCGTTCGTGGTCATGCTCACTGTTTTAATTCCTTCTATGCTAGTCAGGTCCTCTGTATCATAGAATGAAAGTATTCTAATGTAACATGAGAACTATTTTTATTTTTATTATATTTTATTCGGAACAGCATCGATAAAATCTATGAGTACAGAGTTATAAATGTAGCTATTAACAGGCATTCGCATATGAGCTCATTAGATAGTTAATGTATTCCAAAACTCAACATCTGTCCTAACCTTGAAAGCAAACAGTTAATCGGTCTTACATTTTATAAAGAATCTTGAAACACAGTACTCACTTGTAAATATTTAGATAACATAAAATGATTAGTGGTATCGTAAACTAGACGGCTCAGCTGCGTAAACCGAGCGGGAGATATCAGTTTTTTTATACATAGACAACAACAACGAAATGAATTCAACGTACATAGTATCTACTATGGGTAGGTGAGTATTGTTTTCGTGGTACATACGAACGATTTCAGCGAGATCCTTGCGGAGCGTGGGCTCGCCGCCCGTGAGGCGCAGCTTGCGCACGCCGAGCGCCGCGAAAACGCGCGCCGCCCGCGCCAGCTCGTCGCGCGACAGCAGCGCCGCGCGCGCCGACAGCGCCGCGCCCTCCGCCGGCATGCAGTACTGGCCTGCGCACAACGCCACACCGCCTTACTGCCTTACTGCCTTACCGCCTCACCGCCTTACCGCCTCTGCCTGACCCCCCCATGCGAGGTATGCGAGGAAGAACGGCGAGAGTTCCACGCCACGCGTAGACCGCGTGTCGCCGCGTTTGATGCTCACGATGGATTGGAATCGGACGATAACAACGATTGGAAGTATTGGAACCCGGTTATGACAGGAGCGACCGGATCGTGCCCTACCGTATCCAGATAACTTTTGTTGATTTTAATGCACTATCCTTCAAAAACTAAGTAGCCAAGATATACCTGATAAACATTGTCCTATGGATTAAAAAAAATATATATTGATTGATTTATGATCTTTAATCTCTAAAAATGATTGATATATATATATATATATATAAAGAAGAACAACCTGATACGGGCAATCATCAGTTGTTTCAACTGCCGGCCTGTTAATAAATAATAATAATATATTTTTTTGATTATCAGAATAAAATAAAACAAAGCTTACATCGTAAATTGCACCGCTCAGTCAGAGAAATCCGCAAGTAGTCGTGGCGGCGGCCATGCGAGTCCATGAGCGGAGGTCGTGGGCTTTCCACCTCGTTCGCTGCTAGTGATGCCTCAAGGGGCTCACCTACAGGCAGACTTGCTGTCGCTGTTCTCACCTGGAGTAAATTAACAGTTATTATAGACTGTGTGATTTAAGTTGATTTAACTCAATACAGACACAAGAAATTGGCAATGATCAGGGTCTGTAAGTTCACCTCTTTGAAGATAGCGCGTAGGGCTGCTACCTCTCTGGGTTTGACCCAGAGTCTACGGGTTTGCATATTGTATGTTCGGGCTTTGGGTTTATTATCTCAGGGTAAGACCGGCCTTAAACAATGGCTATACTGTACATTAACGGTCCACGAATTTAAAGGTTTTGAAAGCTAAAGGTGAGATGGGGGTCTGACCCCTTCCTCTCAAAGCAAACTTAGAGTTTATTAGTTTTAGAAATATTTAAGTTAGAAGTTTGAGGTTATAACTATGCAAATAGTCAGATTTTATGCACTTTTGCGTATTTATGAGAATAAAGGGAGGGAATTATGAGGGAGACCACTCTTGTATGTTAATAATAAAAATAATTTATATGGGTTCACTGTGATAAAGGGAGGGTTTGGTAGGAAGGAGATAGCCCCCCCCCCCCCCCTCACACCCCCCCCCGCCCCTCAAAACCCTTAAATTCGTGGACCGCTAATGTACAGTTTTAACTAAACAATCCCAACAGCATAAAAAATATAGTTTTAATTGTCAAGCTTGTCCAAGTCAGCCTGACACTAACTAGGTCATTTATATTTAAAGAAATACATAACCAATGGTAATTTACTACAGCTTTATACCTCAATTAATTAATAAAATAATTTATGCTTTAAAAAAATATTTACTTACTATAATAAAAAAAAATACTTAAAATTTCTAAAATCCACAGCCCCTTTTTTTAAGTGGCAGCCCTAATAGCGCCCCTGGCATCTGTTTTCGCGGCTAGCTAACCCCAAACTACAATCAACAACACTACGTGAATGTAATCTACTCACACCATATACCTATAAGTTGATTCTTAAGTAATTAATTTGCTATTAGCTATAGCACGTTGATGTTCTTACCTCTAATAACTACCTTCTACAACATACATATTAGTTCAATAATAATTTATTTTGGTAAATAATTGATTTGTAATTAACTTGGAAACGTTGGAAAACTTACATCAGTGTAAGATCTTCGTCCATAGCGCGCCGCAAATGTTGCATTAACAGCCTCGACCCTTGAAACGACATTTGATAACAATTTTAGTTTTGTCACATTAACCCGCATAATTCACTTATTATCACGAGTTTCGTTCCAGAAAACGACTTGCTCTTGTGAGCTTATCGCACACACAAAGTATAGTAAACAAGTTTTGATAAAAGTGAAAATGAAGTTTTATTTTTTATCAGTACTAGTGATGTACCGACAGATCGACTCAAATGACATGATTTTTTCAATTCAATTCAATTCAATATATTTATTGCATTCTATAATGTTACACAGGTGTTATAATTAGATACATAAAATAGATCATTATAGACCCTGTAGGGCACAACAATAAGATAGGTATTGTGGCCATGCATAATTTGATCAATTTGTTTATTTTAAGAAGTTGTGAAGAATTAAAATAATTAAGAAATCATATGATAATTATTGAATAACATAATCAAATAAATTTTAGGCATTTAAATATTTATTTATCTTTGGATTTCATTTATTGTTTTAGATTGTTGTCATTTAAGTATTCGTTTATTGTGTAATAACATTTTTTTATTAACATTAATTTTAATTGTTTTATAAATTTTAAATCATTTACTTCATTTTTCATAGACTCCAGCAATCTGTTGTAAATTCGTATAGACATAACGTATGGGCTGGAAGAATGAATCTTTAGACGGACAGTAGGTAGAATCAATTTATTTTTATATCTTAGCGAGTAATGTAGATTAGCGCGGCTTTGATATAAGTTTGGGTGTTTCTTAACAAATTTACACATTTCTAGAATGTACATACATGGCAGGGGGAGTATGTTGAACCTTTGAAAGTATGGTTTGCAGCATTCAGTCTGTTTTATATAGGCTAAGATTTTAATAAGTTTTTTCTGGAGAATGAAAAGGGTAGATGCGTCTGTACTATTTCCCCATAGAATGAGACCGTAGCTTAGCCATGCGTTTGCGTAGGCATAGTAAGTACTAAGTGCCGCTTCAAGGTCAGTTGTCTTTTTCACTTCATAAAGTGCATACGCATAGCTAGATAGTTTTGATTTTATTTTCTGGACGTGTGCTTTCCAATTTAAGTGGGTATCTATTTCTACGCCAAGCAATGTGAATGTGTTGACCGATTCCAATTGATTACCGTTGTAAGTGAAGTCTATATTTAGTGCTTTTTTCTGATATGGGTGAAAAGTCATAATTTTTGTTTTTTGAAAATTTATTTCTAAATTGTGGTCGTCCATCCAGTTGGAGATTATTGAAAAAAGGTGGGTAAGTTTTTTATTTAAAATGGCAGTATTTTTATTGCTTGGCGATGTTGAAGTTAACAGACATAAAAACTTCTTACCAAAGAAGTAAAACATATACATAGACAGCAGTGACAATATGTGTCAAAAAAAAACAACGTCTGTCGGTTCGTGAAGTAAAAAACAAGAAAAACTGTGATTTCGATAATTATAATCTAAAACCTCGCGCAAATAATTATAATTCGTAAAAGTGTGTTAGTAGTAGGTATATTATTTCGTAACTGCCTGTGCTCTGCGATTTAAAGATAGGACTGGTAAGATCTTTAAATTATATCAGGTTATGGGCAGGTCAAACGAAATTCAGATGGTACGATTGACATTGTTATTAAGAACGAAACATGCTCACCAAAACCTCATGACAATATAACAGATCTTAAAATAAATAATGAACACTTGACGAGCCCCTCTGACATAGCTTCTGCTTTCAATAAATACTTTATAGAAATGACTAACACAAGTAACTTGACTGTTAATAGCACGCAGTATACAATAAGTTCTAACACAATGTTTCTCAGACCAACATCAGAAGATGAAACAAAAAAGGTAATTATGTCTTTAAATAATACTACCTCTGAAGGATATGACGGTATTAGTACGAAAATAATCAAACATTGTGTATGCGAACTGGTTCCCATCTTAACGTACCTGATTAACTTATCGTTCGCATCGGGAACTTTTCCTGAGTTACTTAAACTATCTGTCGTTAAACCTATATATAAAAAAGGTGATAGAGACGATGTAAACAATTATCGTCCAATAACGCTTATACCCATTCTCTCAAAGATATTCGAAAAATGTATGTATTTGCGAATAATTGACTTCTGTAATAAATTTAATATAATTGACAACGAACAATTCGGCTTTCAAGCAAACAAATCGACTACAATGGCTATATTTACACTTATCAATACAATATTGACGAATCTTAATAACAATTTTCTAACTAGCACATTGTTTTTTGATCTTTCAAAAGCTTTTGATTTTGTCTCACATGACTTATTATTAAAAAAGCTAGATTCAATCGGAATTAGAGGACCTGCACTACAGTGGATAGAATCATATCTAACTAATCGCCGCCAATATGTTACTATAAATAGAATATAATTTATATTAATAATATAATTCGCCTGTTATTATTAATAATTTGGACATGAGCAGATTTGACATTGTAACAGTTATTATCAGATTTATTTGACATTTTAACTATTTTTCATCTTTTATTGTACCATGACATTTGCATGCTAATTTATGTAGCCCAAATATGTGATTCTTGTATTGTAATTTGACCTTGTATACCATATTTGACGCAAATAAATGATTGATTGATTGATTGATTGACAAATACAAGGCTCGACTTGTTGTAAAAGGGTACAGACAAAGGCAAGGAGTAGACTATGACCAGACCTTCAGTCCTGTGGCACGCCTAGCTACTGTACGAGCACTACTCAGCGTTAGTGCGCAGGAAAACTTGCATCTGGTCCAATTCGACGTCTGCACAGCCTTTCTGAACGGAAAGCTCGAGGAAGAAATATACGTTCAACCGCCAAAAGGGTGCAACCTCACGGAAGGAACGTCTACGTCCACTGTTTTCAAGCTTAACCGTAGCCTGTACGGACTTAAACAAGCACCAAGGTGCTGGAACTCTTGCTTTCAAGAAATCCTATTGGATATGAGCTTCAAGCAGTCCGAAGCTGATTACTGCTTATATTCAAAAGAAATAAACGGAAACAAACTACTGATCACGTTGTACGTCGATGACGGATTAGTAGCTGCCACTGATGAAGACACGGCCAACGCTTTCTTAGAAGATTTAAAGAAGAGACTGCGCATAACGACGAAACCTGCGACATATTATCTTGGTCTTCAAATCCATCGAGAAAAGGATGGCTCCATCTTCATCAACCAAGAGGCATACGCGAAAAAGGTATTAGACCGCTTTCAAATGAGTGACTGCAATCCCGTTTCCACACCGATTGAGAGAGAGACTCTTCAAGAAGAGAAAGAAGAAACGGAAGATTCCTGTTTCCCATATAGAGAAGCTGTTGGTGCTCTGGCATACTTAATGGTTGGTACTCGACCCGACATTGCTTATGCCATCGGAGTTGTCTCAAGAAAGTTGGAGAAACCTGCAAAGACAGATTGGCTCAAGGTAAAACGTATCTTGCGCTACATCAAAGGTACCATTTCGCATGGGATATACTATAAAGCTGGTCTCAAGCCTGGAATCCTAGAAGGATTTAGCGACGCCGATCACGGAGGTGATCTAGAAACTGGACGTTCCACGACGGGAGTGATCTGTCGCTATTCTGGAGGCACAGTTTCATGGATTAGTCAGCGACAAACATCGGTCGCTATCTCCACTACAGAAGCTGAAATTGTGGCAGCCAGTGAAGCCGGCAGAGAACTAATGTGGCTTGCTAGAATATACCAGGCATTGACTACAATTGCGGACGTACCGGTTCTGCATGTGGACAATGAAGCTGCTGTTCGTCTTGCTCACAACCCCGAGTTTCACAAGAGAACGAAGCATATCCGGCTCAGACATTTCTTTGTCAGAGAATTGCTAACTGAAGGTATCTGTAATGTTGTAAGGATCGGAACAAAGGATCAAGTTGCAGACATCCTCACCAAAGCACTACCTCGTCTGTCATATGCAGTTCTACGCCAGGCGTTAGGATTGTGTACTATGTAAATATTTAGGGAAAGTGTTGAAGTTAACAGACATAAAAACTTCTTACCAAAAAAGTAAAACATATACATAGACAGCAGTGACAATATGTGTCAAAAAAAAACAACGTCTGTCGGTTCGTGAAGTAAAAAACAAGAAAAACTGTGATTTCGATAATTATAATCTAAAACCTCGCGCAAATAATTATAATTCGTAAAAGTGTGTTAGTAGTAGGTATATTATTTCGTAACTGCCTGTGCTCTGCGATTTAAAGATAGGACTGGTAAGATCTTTAAATTATATCAGGCGAAAGCAGCGAAATATCGTCTGCGAACAGAACGCACGGCTCCTCCACTATCTTAGGCAGGTCGTTGATGTAAATCAAAAAAAGGAAACATCCAACGACGCTTCCCTGGGGGATTGACGCGTTAAGGATCCTACAGCCTGAGCGGACTTGAGAGATTACTTTAGAAAAGCTGTCAAAGTGGTCAATTTCTACGAATTGCTCCCTGTTTTCAAGATACGACGCGAACCATTTGTATGACCTACCGCGAATACCTACTCCGTGTAATTTTTGAAGAAGTATATTGTATTGGACCTTGTCGTAGGCTTTTGTCATGTCCAATAGAACACTCACGGCATATTTTTTGCAATCTAATATTTTATTAATTTCTTCTATAAATTTAAAGATTGCTAGGGTAGTGGACCGGTTTTTGCGAAACCCGTTTTGGTTTTTGCTGAAGACATTAAATTTTTCACAAAAATTATAGACGCGGTCACACATTGCCTTTTCGAAAATTTTTGAAGCGGTGGGTAGAAGGGCTATGGGCCGATAATTACTTGGCTCTGTTTTTTCTTTTTTTTGTACATTGGTTTCACAATGGTATTTTTTAGAATAGTAGGAAAAATACCTTCTTCAAATGATTGGTTAATAAGTGAACAAAGAGGTGGTGTTAATGCATCTGCACAGTGTCTAAACAAGATAGGCGGTAGTTCATCTATACCAAAGCTTCGTTTGTTCTTTAAGTTTTTTATGATTTTGTTTACTTCTTTGCAGTTTACCGGGCTGAGGAACATTGAGTTCTCGGTGGCGCAGAGCACGGGGCGGCCGCGGGGCCCTGATGCGTCACCGCCTGCGCCGGCCGGTGCGACAGTTCGCTCGCCGATCGATGCAAAGTAGTTATTAAATAGATCTGCAACTAGACGTGGTTCGGAAGTGAAGCCATTTTTTGTTTTTAATTTAATATTTGCTTTACGTTTATTTAGTTTCTTGTTCATTCTTTCGTGTATAATGTTCCACATAGTTTTAATCTTATTATCTGAGTTTTTTATTTTATTTTTATAATGTATTTTTTTTGCACAAGCTACGGCTTGTTTTAGTATTTTATCGTATTTTTATTGTACTGATTAATAATATGATTTTTGGATTTGATAGATAGTAATTTTAGGAGCCTTTTATTTTGACAAGATTTTTTTATGCCTACCGTTAGCCAGTACTTTTTTTTATTAGTTTTTAGTAAAACTTTTTTTTTTGGGAATATATTATTTATTTAGTACTTCTATTAATTTATAGTGGAATGCATTATATATTGTTTTTTTTTCTCGTAGTGTTGTGAATTCTTGTCTCGTTGGTTGTAGTCTATGCGTTTTGGAGAGGAAGTAGTAAAATCTTTATTAGTGTTTTGTCCCGAATAGTCAAATGGTTGTCCTTCTACGTATAGTTGGCTGTTACCCATTAATATGATCAGTAGCTAGCACAGATAAGATTAATCCAGAAGGATCGGTGAATTACCCGCTTGCCAGACAGATGGTGCCGTTCTCTTGACATTGCTCCATACTACATCTTACTTACCCGAACCTTGTTTTTTTTGACGCCAAACCACGGACGGTTTTATATATTTGACCTATCGAGCATGTGCTCGTGTTGATGGTCATACATGTGCTCCATCATCATCATTATCATTTCAGCCATAGGACGTCGACTGCTGAACAAAGGCCTCCCCTAATGAAGTAATGACTTATCATTGGGGAGGATTGACAGTACTCGCCACGCTTGGCAGGCCGGTTGTTGAGCGCAGTTTTTTATATAATTTCGCATAAAGGCGATAAAGGCGCTGCTACCCGTCTCGTGCTACAGGAATTAGTTGCCTCTTACTACACACCTCCTGTTGGCGGTGGGGAAGTGTATTCTTTACGGCCGGCTCCATGGTTAGACCATTGTTGTTGACAAACCAGTGCTGCCATTAGTCTATCCTTCAGACAACTTCCGCCAGCCCAAGGATCGACCAATGGCAGCGTTTGACCTTACAATGTCAAGACGAGTCCTGAGCCGCGTCCGCCGCCATCTGTCACCGGTATTATTCACTTTATAAACACCACCACCAGACATCCCGTGACCACGGCCTATGCAACTAGGTCGAAACGTCGGGAAAACCAATAACGCAAAATAAGGTATGTGTTGCATAATACCCGTTTGATGCATAGTGCTAGTTAAAAAATGCAACAAGAAAGTGTAAAACTATAATAATTACTTACAGTGGGTAGATAGACAATGGATTTTATCTGTCTACCTAGCCAAGTGGACTTGGTTCGAATTTTTTGTAGATTTTAGATTCGATTCAGAACCACAACATTTTTTTTACAGTAAATTAATGCAGCCAATCGTATCCTTGATCTAAGTGTGTATGAACGAAAGTCTATCAACAAATAATTGTAAAACAAATAATTATATGAACCTAGATAAGATTTCACGTTAGCAAAACTATTCTTAAATCGGTATAAAATCATACACAATTAATTATTTAAAATATTTATTTGCCGTATCAAATCGTCAAAGTATCACAGCAGTGTGTAGTTACGAAAAATACACAGTTTTCAATAGTTTTAACATTTGAAGCTAAACATCGATATATAGTTAAACCGATAATACCCACCGCTATATACGTCAAAATTGGTTAAGTCAGTATTAAAGCTGGTGACAGACGGGGAAGGACGAATGACGCGTCTCTGGACGCGTCTTGAAATTGTGAGGTCAAACGCTGCCATTGGTCGATAATTTCGTCAACTTCCACCAGCCCGCTAGCCAGACTCCACCCCTTCCTGTTTATTTGCGCACCCCAGTTTTATAACCGAGTAATATTACGATTCCAACATCGGTACGAGGTTGTCACTTGAGAAGTTTTTGTACGTTTATTAGTTTTAAGATAAAACGTTGATTCTGTGAACATAAAAAATCCATCTGAATGTCATGTGTTTGATTCCTACGGGTGTAACGGGATTAACTGGGTATTTCTAACAAAATAACATAGAAATAAGACATAATAGTAATAGTAATAGTATTCTTTATTTGCATAAGTACATGGCATAAAAGATGTTACAAAATAGTGTGCACATGTCTTGCCAAATTATCAGCATGCAAACTTTAATTATTTAGGCGTTAAAATTTGTATATGCATATAAAATGTAAGCTTTAAATTAAGTTAAAATCATAAAATGTGTTTATTACTAAATTATCTGTCAATTGCTTAACTTTTAGGAATTGTTTGATTGATTTTTTTCTAAATGTAAAATGTTAGCTCTGTTTCACTATTTGTTTTATTTAGACATTTGTAAACACAACAATGTCTTTTATACGAATTATATTGACGTTTATGTTTAGAAGAAATTGCAAGTGTCGAAAAGCAAAAAACAAAATTTTCGCGACCGCGACGTGACCGCAACGTCGTGCGAGCCGAGAGCGACAGCCTTTTGCCATATGCCGCTTCGGGTGGCGCGCTGGCCGAATATACCTAAACTGTGGAGTAACACCCCCCTGCCAATGGCAGCGTTTGACCTTACAATGACAAGAAGTCGCGTCCAGAGACGCGTCCGTTTCCGTTTGGGGTTTGGGCGGTTTGGGCATACTTTAGCTGTCATTTGTAGTATGGGATAGGCAAGGAGTTTATAAGTACTACGTACAACGTACTTATTTATAATTTCCTTGGGGATGGGATAGACCAGCCGTTTACCCGTAACAGACGCTCCGATTTGGTTGGACTTGGAGCCGACCAAATCGGGCCAACCTTCCAACCATTTATAACATTGCTACCTTTGACTATCTATCCTTTGGACATGGCCACCAGGCCATTTGTCATATAAATACTAGTTGACGCTCAAGCAAATGTCATCATTTCATGTCGACATTTGTCACTAGATTGTGCTCGTAGAAAAATTGTGAATTGTTCAGTTTTAACTTGCAGAAGCCGCTCTGTCACTGCAAACTTTCGTGGTTATGGTATTACCTATCAGATGTATGTATTAAAGTGATTTCATAAGTTCGTATTTTTATTAATACTTATAGGTAGGTACAGACAGACATGCCACTAATCAGCATGCTTAAAAGCATGTGACATAAGCATGCTCCTTATGAGCATGCTTTTAAGCATGCTCATTAGTGGCATGCTCATGTCACTATTGTGAAATGAAATGAAATGTGAAATGAAATGTATTTATTTGCTTTAAAAGTGGTACACATACAGGTGATAATATAAATTGTGGTTCCTCACATTTCACCAGACACTGGCATGCAAAACGTTTTAAAAAGATCATTAGGAATTGAATTTAATTGAATTTATCATGATAATGTCAACAACAATGAATTTGAATAAATCAACAGTACATTTAAATTATTACAGGATTAATTAAATTATTAATACCAATAAAATGAAAAAATAAACAATACAGTAATTGCAAGTCAGCAGAGTAGTCAATTATGTGTCAAAATATTCGTCAAGAGAATAGAAGCAACTATTAATTAGCCAGCATTTCAATTTTCTCTTGAACACATTCAGTGGTAAAAGCTTAATATCGTCATTGAGCCTATTATAGATTCTGACCGCCATTTGGTAACTATTTTTACTTTTGACTGCTGTGCTCATTGGTAGCAGATTTAGTCTGTTTGGATGCCTACAACTATACTTGAATGTGTCGCTCCGCTTTTCAAACAATTTTTGATGAGTTTTGACGAAGACACACACCTGGAAAATATACAAACAAGGGACGGACATAATTTTTAACTCTTTGAATAGAGGTCTACAAGATGTTAATGGATCTACATTACAAATTGCTCTAATACATTGCTTCTGAGCTCTAAGGGCACCATTTATGTGACATGAGTTTCCCCAGAGAAGAATCCCGTAGCGAAGCATAGACCCCACGTAGCCATGATACGCTTGAATGGCAACATCTCTACTACTTACTTTTGTTAGTCGCCATAATGCATATGAGAAGCTGTTTATTTTCTTACAAGCTTTAGTGATATGAGCTTCCCAAGTGCATTTATCGTCCAAAACAATCCCTAGAAATGGAGTTTGATGAGATTCATTGATAGTATGATTTTCGTATGTTACGTTTAATCTATGTTTTTTACCATTTTTATTTATGAATTGCATGTATGTTGTCTTTGTCAAATTTACTTTTAAATTATTGTTATCTAACCAATTCATTATTTTAGCAATAGTATTATTTATGTCAAAATTATACACTCTGAGGTCAGTGCACGGTATAATAACGGATACGTCATCGGCAAAAAGTATACAGTCATAATCTGTAGAATCCGGTAAATCGTTGATATACAATAAGAACAACAAAGGCCCCAGTATACTTCCTTGTGGTACCCCGACCTTGGTTGATTCTATTGAAGAGTTAAATTGTTTAAGTTCGTTATTATCATTTATATTCGATATTTCTACATATTGTTTTCTATTACTTAAATAGCTCTCAATCCACTTATTGGCTATGCCTCTTATGCCATAAGCGTCACATTTAGCTAGAAGTATGTTGTGTGCTACGAAGTCGAAAGCCTTACTCATGTCAAAAAATACGGTCGTAACCGGCACTCGTTTATCCATCCACGCTAATATTTTATTTACTAAATGAAAACATGCCACTGATGTGGATTTACCTTTCTGGAATCCATTTTGTTGCGACTTAATTATTTTATATTTTGTTACATAGTTTGTAATACGCACATGCATAGCTCTTTCGAATATTTTTGATATAACCGGTATCAACGATATCGGCCGATAGTTTTCGACTATGTCTCTAGGACCTTTTTTATAAAGGGGCTTTACCTTTGATATCTTTAGTTTGTCAGGAAAGATTCCGGTAGTAAAAGAGAGATTAATTAAATACGTCAAAACAGGTGCGATTTCTTTTGCACAGGCTTTTAGGATATCTGTTTGCATTTCATCATAGCCGCAAGAATTTGTGGATTTCAACATATTGATGTATCTTATGACTTCATTGATGTCAATAGGTGTCAAGAATATACTATTTTGATTAGATTGTATAGATGATTTATTTGTGTTTTTATTATGATTACTGTTTGTCAAATTTATATAATGTCTATTGAAAATATTTGCAATGTCAATCGGTTTATCGATTATGTCATTGTTAGTGTTTTTTAGTTTGTCAATATTTGAGTGGGTCCTCATGTTCCCTGTTTTAGTTTTTATTATTTCTCATGTCGCTTTACACTTATTTTTAGATTGTATAATATGTTTCGAATTTAATATCTTTTGAGCCTGATGTATACATTTTTTAAATAGTTTTGTGTAATTTTGATAGTTCCTTTTACTTGTGGCGTTATTATTTTTGTAGTAACTAAATCGTAAATGGCGTTTGGTGATTGTTGATTTCTTGAGACCTTTAGTGAGCCACTTTATAGCCCCCTTTTTACAAATTTCAATTTTTATTATTTTTGTCGGGAAACAAAGATCATAGTTTATTTTATTTATCATTAATAGTTTGACGTCTTCATAGAAGTCGTCAAAGGCAGCATTCAAATCGCAGTTTCCGAATACTGTGCTCCATGTTAAACTTCCCAAGCATTCTCGGAATTTAACAACGTTTTCAAGATTATAGTCCCTTTTTTTACGATACAACGTTGATGGTTTTTGAATTATGCTTGGTACAGTAACTCGGATCGTTTGTGCAGTGTCATGGTCTGATAAATATAGAGCATGTGTGCTGCTTTGGGCTACAGGAAAATTGCCGATTATATGATCTATGCAAGTTTTTTTTCGAGTAGGAGTTTTTATATAGAAGTTGAAATTATAATTTGACATGATATTTTTAAGTTCCTTGGATTCAGTTGTTTCACGTAACGTATCTATGTTAAGGTCACCGGCAATAACAATTTTGTACTCTGTTTTAAATTTAAGTTTATTAAGTAGCCTTTTTAGTTTGTTAAAGAATTTTTTTAAGTCGGAGGAAGGTATTCTATAGATGCAAACTATAATAAATTTTATCGAGGTTATAACTGTTGCGCAGCATTCGAATATGTAGTCTTCCGCTAATTCATTCCCTAGGTTATACTCTTGGGTAGGAATACCCTGTTTACATAGTACACAAACTCCTCCCCTCTTTTCCCGAATCCTTGAGTATGAAGCGGCTAGACTGTATCCAGCGATGCGTAGGTTTCCCTCATTACCAGATTTAATAAATGTCTCACTGAAACACAGTACATCAAAATGCTGTCCATTCTCGCCTAATTCCTCCAAAGTTAATTCAATTAATTCTGATTTATTAATAAGTCCAGCTATATTTTGGTGGAACAATGTGAAATTACTACTGGCTTCATTAGATTTGTTGTTGTTATTGTCTTTGCTATATTTTTTTACGTTACGTTTTACGAAAAAACTTTTTGTTAGTGTCTAAGTCTGATTTATAATAGATTAATATTATATATATTATTATTATACATACTATATAATACTATATTTATTAATATTATATATATTTACATTTGCTAGTAATAAGCATGCTTAGCAAGATATTGGACAAAATGGGAGCTATGCATGAAAATATAATAAAATCAGTAGTTCTGTACAATGAAGTAAAAAAGTAAAGTATGCCTGTATGCCTTAAGAAAAACGGCATGTTGTAAGAGAATGTTATTGTAATATAACCGCTGGTGAACTTATTAAATAAATAAAATAAAATAAAAATAAATATATACTTCCCACTGCAGGGCACAAGCCTTACCACAACTATGTAGTGGTGCAAGTGTCTGTGTTAACACGTCAAATTTTCGTAGTGTCATCCTCGTCCCCCGTAAAACATGGCGAAAAATTTTGTTCGGTGATTTGACGGCTTGCCATCTTAGGATAGAAAGTTAAAGGTTTGCTACAGACGTTCCGACGGTCAGCCATTCAACCGTCTAGCGGTGGGTAACACTGATCAAGTAAAACTTGGTGGGTAATAACGGTTTTGTAGGATATCAAATCGAAACTGTAGATCGATATTCAATATCGGATATTGAAACTATATATTTTCTGAAACCTCGTCAGGGGCTGGCTTTGCTGCTGCATCAGCGGAGTATCTTAAGCGTCGCAAGTATGTAATTCTCAGTAGTACCTACATGTTTGAGCCGTTTGGGGTCAAGACGCTCGGGCCGTGGGGACCTAGCGCACATCGACTGTACAGTCAGTTAGCAGCTGCAGCTGCAGCTGATTGACTGTACGGGCGACCGGAGGGCTGGCGCATGTCTTGGTCAACGTATCAGTTTGGCCATTCAGCTTGGAACTGCGGCCAGCCTTCTTGGCACCATGCCCCGATCATTGGACGGCGATTTGGGACACATTTTTTATATTTTTGTAAATATTTTTCTTTTTAGGGTTGGTTTTTGTTATTCAATTTGTACAATTTCATAAAATGTATCTTTCCTGAATGAATGATTTATATCTAAAACTATATATTTTCGGAAACTATATATTTTTCGTAACTGCGCACTGTTGTAATACTTTGACGATTCGGTACAACATTCGATATGATTTTATAATGATATGATTCATTGTGTATGATTTTTTTCTAGTAACTAACTTAATTAGGGCGTGATATCTTATCTAGTTACAATTAAAGTTTTACAATTATTTTCAAATAAACTTCCCTTTAAACATGAACCAGGTTTAGCACTGGTTACATTGACTTACTTACTTTTTTAATAGAATAATTATTGTTGCTAAATTCATAGGCGTAAGATTCAAATTCCAAAATCCAAAAATCACGAGCAATCGGAGGTTAGAAGGAAAGAGAAAGAGAGAGAACGTATGCAAATATACTTATAATTTAATGCACTTTATACGATACAAATCGATACGAAGTCTATACGATACTCGGCGCTACGCGATTCACTCACATCACACGATATCGGAATTCTAATACGATACCCGCCGATACGATAATCGTGGCGTGGCGTAAAGCACAATAACGTGTTTTTGGAAATATATAGTTTCGATTTGGACGAATATCCGATACACAATATTGCTACGATTTACAGTTTCCAAAATCTGATCAACTTCGCCAGCCCGTCGGTAAGACTCCGCCCCTTCCTGTTCCGAAACTAGCGCCTAGGAGCCGTGTGTCACGTTGGTTTCAACCAAATCGGAGCGTCTGTTACTGGTTGTAGTTTTACTTGATCAGTGAGACCAGCTGTCAAATCTAAGGTTGACAGTTTTCAGTCAGTCAAGTCAAATCAAAATACCGCAAACAAAAAGTCAAAACAGAAACACAAGTTTTCGCAGTGTTTTATTCGACAGTGGCTTTCGCCCTAACCAAAAGAAGTAATAAAAATAACATTTAAAACATTTGATTGATTCATTTAATCATCTGTGATTTCACCATACTTACTGAGAAACCCAGAAGCCCCGACAGAAAATGTCGCTTTTTCCGGCTTATGCCCAGGATGATGATGCGGACATCTGTAGCAAAATGCAAGGTAAGTACCTACCTATTTAATTTATTTAAATGTAATGCAATATATACCCAATGTAACGTTTTAGATTAAATATACTAATACAAATCAATTAATAATCAAAGTTCAAATTCAGCTAGCTTTATTAAATCATGGCTAACGGTCGTTCAGTCATTATCAGAGTTCTGACAATGGATAAAAACGGTACGCAAGGAATGGGTAAGCAGCCTGGTATTCTTTTCGAATTCAATAAGTTTACTTTAAGTACGTGCATAAACATTTCTTCCCTGAGGCTATTGATTTAAATAGTACACAAAGTAATATATTAGGTCCTTATGTACATATAAAACTGCCGTTCAGTATCAAAAAAAGTGAATGGACTTTTTTAATGAAATTATTATTGAATCAAAGTATGCGCCTTTGTTATCGACTTCTGCCATTTTATATGCAGATCATTGATCCCTTTGGGAAAAAAATCCTGGAAGCAGGAGTCTATGAACTGTGGAAGACGGTTTTGACTAGGTAGTCAAAACCGCCGATGATGAGGTCATCAGATTTGAATTTGTTTAAAAAGTTATTTAAATTTTGAAATCTGGTTTAAAAGTGGTAATCGGTTGGGTTAAGATCTGGAGAGTATGGTGGGTGATGCAAAGGTTTCAGATGCGGTTCCTCTAACTTTGTGACCGCGTTTTCCTTTATTGTTGGAGGGTTATGGTCTTTATCCCCCATGAGGACCAGTCAGCTTGGGGGACTTTTTGTTTTTTCCGTTGATCGGTTTTCATAGTTTGTTTGGGTTTTCCGTTTGCAGGTTTTTGATTGCTATTGGTGTTTGTGTGTAGAGTTGTTAGTTAGAGTTTGATCAGGATCTCATTACATCAAAGGCGTTCGTCCTGTTGACTTCAAAAGAACTTAAGAGTTTGCTGTTTTTTGGGTTGAGTTTTTGAAGGCAACTGTGGTGAAGTACCTAGTTGGTTCCCTTTTTCTTTTGTCGGTGTTGGGTTCTTTGAGTATTAGCTAATCGTATTTCAAAAAAGCTGTATTTTCCTTTTTCCTCTCTTCTAGTAGTTGTGGTTGTAAAGCTTTCCTTCTCTCTAGTACTTCCTTTGAGTGGTCTTCGGATATATAAATTGTCTTTAACAATTTTCGTTTCTTCAAAATGTCTCCAACAATAAAGGAAAACAAAAACCTAAAAGAAAAAAATTATGTCGCAGCCCTCAATGTACTTACACTCAAAAACGAAGAAAATCTGACTGAATTAACATATGCGCTAAAACAAATCAAATGGGACATCGTTGGCCTGAGCGAAGTATGACGACTAGGAGAAAGAATTGTTTCTCATCCAGACTTCTTACTTTACCATATAGGAACAACCCCAGGCCATCACAAGGTGGAGGATTATACATATACATATACATATAGAAGGATTTATAGGAATCTCGGAGCGCATAGCACTAATGAATTTAAAGCTACCGGGATTCAAAGATCCTTGGTCTATTATACAAATATACTCGCCTACAGATAAATCAGATCTAGAAACAATAGATACATTTTACCTTAAGCTAAATGAAACTATTCAAGAGCACGCTCACAAAAACGTAATAGTAATGGGAGACTGGAACGGACAAATTGGTGAAAGGCGACAAGGAGAAAATACAGTACTAAGACCACACTTATACAGCAACAAAACCAGAAGTAGAAAACAATTTAACCATTTTAAACACTATAGAAAGAAAAAAAAAGAAGATGTGGACCTGGATTTCACCAGATGGGAAAACAAAAAACGAAATTGATTTCGTAATGATTAATAGAAACAGTTGCTTCACTAACTTCAACACCATCAACAAATTCAACTTCAACACCAATCATAGACTGATAAGAGCCAAACTGAAAACAATGCAACCAAAGAAACCAAGACCAAGACAAGAACCAAGACTCACCAAGCTCGGTAAACTCTAAATGGAACAACTAGCGACCACCCTGAGAGACAAATTCAAAGACTACACTAAGAATGGAGTGGAGGACACTAAAAGTGTCGGAACAGAAGGAAAGTACAACTGGATAGAAGACACTATTAAAACTCAAGCACACACGCAAATATAAAAATTGAACCGAAAAAAATTCTAACTACTAATACTTTAAAATTGCTAGAACAAAGAAACAACTTATCAATACAAGAGAAGCAAATCACAGAAGAAGGCATTTAGCGGAAATTAGTAAATAAATTAAAGAAAGCATAAGAACAGATAGAAAAAGAAGCAGAATAGAAATTATTGAAAAGTTCATAATTAAAATAGGAGGCAAACAAATTCAATGGACTGGATTGTAAAAATAAAAAGTAATAGCGGAAAATGGAATCATAGCAGAACAGATATATTAGGAATTGCCACGTCTTACTACAGAAAACTATATGAATACAATAGTATACAAGGCGAAGTCGATTTTGAGACTAAGACTTCAGATGTTCCTACAATCTTTCATGCCGAAGTCAAAAAGCTATAGATAAAACACCAGGACCCGATGGTATAGAAAACGAAATCCTAAGAAAAAACAAGGAAGTTATGACATCACAGAAATGTTTAATGATATCATAAATATAGAAACTATCCCACAGGAATGGACAGTCTAACATTATCCTGCTGTATATGAAGGGAGATAAACATGTAATTGGAAACTACCGCCCTATTAGTAAGGCTAAGTCCAATATACATGGGGCACACTAAAAAGTTTTGCACTTCTAGCTAATCGGAACTATTTGAATTTCGAATGTTATATTATTTTAAACGTTGTAACCCTCTTAGTAATAAAAAAAATATATATGTTTTTTATCACATCAAAGTTTTACGTACGCAACGAAAATTTAATTAAGTCGAAAAGATTTTAGAGCGATGATTTTTTATGATTTTAAAAATTCTCTCTCTCCGCAAGACTGTGCCGCTCGTCTTCAAAATGCTTTTGGGAGAGAAGCACCTTGTTTGTGCACCGTGAGGCGATGGTTTGCTGAATTTGAGAGAGGTCGAGTTTCTTTACATGACGAATTTCGTAAAGGGCGGCCTTCAACTGCCGTCAACGAAAATAATGTGGCTACTGTTAGGCGGCTAATTGAAGAAAACCCGCGGATTACCTATGAGACAATTCGAGGACTATTGGGGATTGGTATGAGCCAAATTCAGAAAATTTTACACGAAGAATTGAAAGTTCGGAAACTTTGCTGTCGTTGGATCCCTTATGAACTGATGCTCAGCAGCTCACAGATGCTACTGAAGTACGACCACGGACATTCTAATGCTGTTTATGACATTGTCACAGGAGACGAAACGTGGATTTATTGTTTTGAACCCGAAAAAAAACCCGAAATTATTTTAAAAACCAATAAACATAATATTTTGGTTATAACATGTTGTTTTTTAAGTTACGCAAAACTTATAGTGTGACCTACGTATACAAGTATTTGCTAAAGTTTTACTAAAACGAATCGAAGGAACATTAGACGAACATCAACCCATCGAGCAGGCAGGCTTTCGTAAAGACTATTCGGTGATTGACCATATTCACGTGGTGCGCCAGGTATTGGAGAAGTATAACGAATATCAACTTACATACTACATTGCATTCGTTGATTACAGCAAAGCATTTGATTCTCTGTTTCACGAAAAGATATGGAAGGCACTAATGGAAGAAGGAATTGAATCCAAATACATTCGCATAATAAAAAACGTATATAGTCACAGTACTGCGAGAATCCAACTGGAAAAGAAAGGTTAACCATTTAAAGTAAGTAAGGGTGTTAGACAAGGAGATCCCCTGTCTCCAAAACTATTTTCGGCAGTACTGGAAAAGTTGTTCCTCAGGTGCAGGTAGGCGGCGACCGGCGCGGCTCTCGCGGGCGCGAAGGCGAGTGCGAGCTCGAGCTCGGCGCCGGGCGCGAGCAGCAGGGTAGGAGCCCGCGTGGCGCTCCCCGCCGCCCACTCAGTCACGAGCGGCTTCGTCGCCTGCCACGAGCGAATCGAGAACGCTTCGTGCGACCACACGCACTTGTTCTTTTTGCAGAATGATTCTATGCCCTCCACGTCCTGCGGGTGTAACAAATGATCCGGGTCGTGGTGGGCGGGCTGGTGGTGCGGCGCGGTGGGGAGCGGGTGGTGGTGGTGGTGGCGCGTGAGCGCGGGTTGCAGGAGGAGCGGGCGCGAGGAGGGGTTGCGCAGGCGCAGGCGCGCTGCCGCGGTCCCGCCCACGCCGGCCAGCAGCCCGCCCGCGCCCCCCGCCCCACCCGCGTCCACGCGCAGCCGCGGCCACTCCGCCTGCACGCTGCCTGTCACCGGTATCTGTACCACCTCTGTGGTATGCACGTGGGGACCTAGCGCACATCGACTGTACAGTCAGTTAGCAGCTGCAGCTGCAGCTGATTGACTATACGGGCGACCGGAGGGCTGGCGCATGTCTTGGTCAACGTATCAGTTTGGCCATTCAGCTTGGAACTGCGGCCAGCCTTCTTGGCACCATGCCCCGATCATTGGACGGCGATTTGGGACACATTTTTTATATTTTTGTAAATATTTTTCTTTTTAGGGTTGGTTTTTGTTATTCAATTTGTACAATTTCATAAAATGTATCTTTCCTGAATGAATGATTTATATCTAAAACTATATATTTTCGGAAACTATATATTTTTCGTAACTGCGCACTGTTGTAATACTTTGACGATTCGGTACAACATTCGATATGATTTTATAATGATATGATTCATTGTGTATGATTTTTTTCTAGTAACTAACTTAATTAGGGCGTGATATCTTATCTAGTTACAATTAAAGTTTTACAATTATTTTCAAATAAACTTCCCTTTAAACATGAACCAGGTTTAGCACTGGTTACATTGACTTACTTACTTTTTTAATAGAATAATTATTGTTGCTAAATTCATAGGCGTAAGATTCAAATTCCAAAATCCAAAAATCACGAGCAATCGGAGGTTAGAAGGAAAGAGAAAGAGAGAGAACGTATGCAAATATACTTATAATTTAATGCACTTTATACGATACAAATCGATACGAAGTCTATACGATACTCGGCGCTACGCGATTCACTCACATCACACGATATCGGAATTCTAATACGATACCCGCCGATACGATAATCGTGGCGTGGCGTAAAGCACAATAACGTGTTTTTGGAAATATATAGTTTCGATTTGGACGAATATCCGATACACGATATTGCTACGATTTACAGTTTCCAAAATCTGATCAACTTCGCCAGCCCGTCGGTAAGACTCCGCCCCTTCCTGTTCCGAAACTAGCGCCTAGGAGCCGTGTGTCACGTTGGTTTCAACCAAATCGGAGCGTCTGTTACTGGTTGTAGTTTTACTTGATCAGTGAGACCAGCTGTCAAATCTAAGGTTGACAGTTTTCAGTCAGTCAAGTCAAATCAAAATACCGCAAACAAAAAGTCAAAACAGAAACACAAGTTTTCGCAGTGTTTTATTCGACAGTGGCTTTCGCCCTAACCAAAAGAAGTAATAAAAATAACATTTAAAACATTTGATTGATTCATTTAATCATCTGTGATTTCACCATACTTACTGAGAAACCCAGAAGCCCCGACAGAAAATGTCGCTTTTTCCGGCTTATGCCCAGGATGATGATGCGGACATCTGTAGCAAAATGCAAGGTAAGTACCTACCTATTTAATTTATTTAAATGTAATGCAATATATACCCAATGTAACGTTTTAGATTAAATATACTAATACAAATCAATTAATAATCAAAGTTCAAATTCAGCTAGCTTTATTAAATCATGGCTAACGGTCGTTCAGTCATTATCAGAGTTCTGACAATGGATAAAAACGGTACGCAAGGAATGGGTAAGCAGCCTGGTATTCTTTTCGAATTCAATAAGTTTACTTTAAGTACGTGCATAAACATTTCTTCCCTGAGGCTATTGATTTAAATAGTACACAAAGTAATATATTAGGTCCTTATGTACATATAAAACTGCCGTTCAGTATCAAAAAAAGTGAATGGACTTTTTTAATGAAATTATTATTGAATCAAAGTATGCGCCTTTGTTATCGACTTCTGCCATTTTATATGCAGATCATTGATCCCTTTGGGAAAAAAATCCTGGAAGCAGGAGTCTATGAACTGTGGAAGACGGTTTTGACTAGGTAGTCAAAACCGCCGATGATGAGGTCATCAGATTTGAATTTGTTTAAAAAGTTATTTAAATTTTGAAATCTGGTTTAAAAGTGGTAATCGGTTGGGTTAAGATCTGGAGAGTATGGTGGGTGATGCAAAGGTTTCAGATGCGGTTCCTCTAACTTTGTGACCGCGTTTTCCTTTATTGTTGGAGGGTTATGGTCTTTATCCCCCATGAGGACCAGTCAGCTTGGGGGACTTTTTGTTTTTTCCGTTGATCGGTTTTCATAGTTTGTTTGGGTTTTCCGTTTGCAGGTTTTTGATTGCTATTGGTGTTTGTGTGTAGAGTTGTTAGTTAGAGTTTGATCAGGATCTCATTACATCAAAGGCGTTCGTCCTGTTGACTTCAAAAGAACTTAAGAGTTTGCTGTTTTTTGGGTTGAGTTTTTGAAGGCAACTGTGGTGAAGTACCTAGTTGGTTCCCTTTTTCTTTTGTCGGTGTTGGGTTCTTTGAGTATTAGCTAATCGTATTTCAAAAAAGCTGTATTTTCCTTTTTCCTCTCTTCTAGTAGTTGTGGTTGTAAAGCTTTCCTTCTCTCTAGTACTTCCTTTGAGTGGTCTTCGGATATATAAATTGTCTTTAACAATTTTCGTTTCTTCAAAATGTCTCCAACAATAAAGGAAAACAAAAACCTAAAAGAAAAAAATTATGTCGCAGCCCTCAATGTACTTACACTCAAAAACGAAGAAAATCTGACTGAATTAACATATGCGCTAAAACAAATCAAATGGGACATCGTTGGCCTGAGCGAAGTATGACGACTAGGAGAAAGAATTGTTTCTCATCCAGACTTCTTACTTTACCATATAGGAACAACCCCAGGCCATCACAAGGTGGAGGATTATACATATACATATACATATAGAAGGATTTATAGGAATCTCGGAGCGCATAGCACTAATGAATTTAAAGCTACCGGGATTCAAAGATCCTTGGTCTATTATACAAATATACTCGCCTACAGATAAATCAGATCTAGAAACAATAGATACATTTTACCTTAAGCTAAATGAAACTATTCAAGAGCACGCTCACAAAAACGTAATAGTAATGGGAGACTGGAACGGACAAATTGGTGAAAGGCGACAAGGAGAAAATACAGTACTAAGACCACACTTATACAGCAACAAAACCAGAAGTAGAAAACAATTTAACCATTTTAAACACTATAGAAAGAAAAAAAAAGAAGATGTGGACCTGGATTTCACCAGATGGGAAAACAAAAAACGAAATTGATTTCGTAATGATTAATAGAAACAGTTGCTTCACTAACTTCAACACCATCAACAAATTCAACTTCAACACCAATCATAGACTGATAAGAGCCAAACTGAAAACAATGCAACCAAAGAAACCAAGAACAAGACAAGAACCAAGACTCACCAAGCTTGGTAAACTCTAAATGGAACAACTAGCGACCACCCTGAGAGACAAATTCAAAGACTACACTAAGAATGGAGTGGAGGACACTAAAAGTGTCGGAACAGAAGGAAAGTACAACTGGATAGAAGACACTATTAAAACTCAAGCACACACGCAAATATAAAAATTGAACCGAAAAAAATTCTAACTACTAATACTTTAAAATTGCTAGAACAAAGAAACAACTTATCAATACAAGAGAAGCAAATCACAGAAGAAGGCATTTAGCGGAAATTAGTAAATAAATTAAAGAAAGCATAAGAACAGATAGAAAAAGAAGCAGAATAGAAATTATTGAAAAGTTCATAATTAAAATAGGAGGCAAACAAATTCAATGGACTGGATTGTAAAAATAAAAAGTAATAGCGGAAAATGGAATCATAGCAGAACAGATATATTAGGAATTGCCACGTCTTACTACAGAAAACTATATGAATACAATAGTATACAAGGCGAAGTCGATTTTGAGACTAAGACTTCAGATGTTCCTACAATCTTTCATGCCGAAGTCAAAAAGCTATAGATAAAACACCAGGACCCGATGGTATAGAAAACGAAATCCTAAGAAAAAACAAGGAAGTTATGACATCACAGAAATGTTTAATGATATCATAAATATAGAAACTATCCCACAGCAATGGACAGTCTAACATTATCCTGCTGTATATGAAGGGAGATAAACATGTAATTGGAAACTACCGCCCTATTAGCCTTATGTCCAATATACATGGGGCACACTAAAAAGTTTTGCACTTCTAGCTAATCGGAACTATTTGAATTTCGAATGTTATATTATTTTAAACGTTGTAACCCTCTTAGTAATAAAAAAAATATATATGTTTTTTATCACACATCAAAGTTTTACGTACGCAACGAAAATTTAATTAAGTCGAAAAGATTTTAGAGCGATGATTTTTTATGATTTTAAAAGTTCTCTCTCTCCGCAAGACTGTGCCGCTCGTCTTCAAAATGCTTTTGGGAGAGAAGCACCTTGTTTGTGCACCGTGAGGCGATGGTTTGCTAAATTTGAGAGAGGTCGAGTTTCTTTACATGACGAATTTCGTAAAGGGCGGCCTTCAACTGCCGTCAACGAAAATAATGTGGCTACTGTTAGGCGGCTAATTGAAGAAAACCCGCGGATTACCTATGAGACAATTCGAGGACTATTGGGGATTGGTATGAGCCAAATTCAGAAAATTTTACACGAAGAATTGAAAGTTCGGAAACTTTGCTGTCGTTGGATCCCTTATGAACTGACGCTCAGCAGCTCACAGATGCTACTGAAGTACGACCACGGACATTCTAATGCTGTTTATGACATTGTCACAGGAGACGAAACGTGGATTTATTGTTTTGAACCCGAAAAAAAACCCGAAATTATTTTAAAAACCAATAAACATAATATTTTGGTTATAACATGTTGTTTTTTAAGTTACGCAAAACTTATAGTGTGACCTACGTATACAAGTATTTGCTAAAGTTTTACTAAAACGAATCGAAGGAACATTAGACGAACATCAACCCATCGAGCAGGCAGGCTTTCGTAAAGACTATTCGGTGATTGACCATATTCACGTGGTGCGCCAGGTATTGGAGAAGTATAACGAATATCAACTTACATACTACATTGCATTCGTTGATTACAGCAAAGCATTTGATTCTCTGTTTCACGAAAAGATATGGAAGGCACTAATGGAACAAGGAATTGAATCCAAATACATTCGCATAATAAAAAACGTATATAGTCACAGTACTGCGAGAATCCAACTGGAAAAGAAAGGTTAACCATTTAAAGTAAGTAAGGGTGTTAGACAAGGAGATCCCCTGTCTCCAAAACTATTTTCGGCAGTACTGGAATCAATTTTTAGAGGTCTTAATTGGGAAAGTCTGGGAAACGCTTAATTGGGAAAGATTCGCCGATGACATAGTGCTATTTGCTAAAACATCAGAAGACATAGGGAAAATTATAAACAAGTTAGACGGAAAGTGAGATGAATGTGTGTGTGTGTGAGTGGAGTGAGTGAGAAATGTTTTGGCTACTATCCATATCTGTATCCCTTGTTATTTGTCTTAGGAATGGTTGGTTTGGAAACCCTTAAGTTCAGGCGAACGATGGCAGCAATTTTCCATTACCTATCCATTATTAGGAATGAACTTGACTGTCCAACAGTGTTGGAAAGGGTTAGTCTCTTGGTGCCTAAGTATTTACAATATGACGAGATAATCCAGAACATAACAAGCAAACTGGCAACCTGCCAGTTTGCAATGGAAAGAAGTATGCTAAACATAAAGAAATCGGACACAGTAAAAAACCGTGTCATCCGAAACAAGACGAAGGTCCTAGATATAACACAAAATTAGAAACACGATGGTACCCTAGAGAGGGAAAAAGGAAAAGAGGCAGACCACAGAAAAGGTGGGATGATGACATTAGACAAGTGGCAGGAGTGACGTGGAACAGAGTGGCTCGCGAAAGACAGGAATGGAAAAGGTTGGAGAAGGCCTGTGCCGACTGGCAAACAGATCTGCAGAAAACAAGCAAGAAGCAAATACTAGAATTACTAGATTAGTTAGAATAAACACAACTCTTGTAAATGAAATTAATGTATCTGAATAAAAGGCTATATTATTATTATGTGTGGTCTAGCGTTATCCAGAAGGAGCAGTGGGCTAGAGCAAGCAATAATTAAATAAAAACTTTATTTGTGATATATGTGGTCACCAGTCTCAGTTGTTTAATGGTGAGCTTTTCTATCATTGTTTACAATTGTTGGCAATACAAGTCCGCAGTAATCGTCTGGCCTGATCTCAAGAAGCTGTAGTGGATAACACCAGTACTGGTCTACCAAGCACTAACCAGAATCTTCTTTTTGGTCAGTTTTCGCTTAGGGCAAGGTTCTGCCGGTTCTTCAGAGTTAAGCCATTGTGATGATCGATTCCGATATCGTACAGGATCCATTTCTCATCACAAGTCACGATACGGTTCAAAATCCCCTCATTATTGTGACGATTGAGCAAAGAACCACAGCAAGCGACGAGTGTTTGTTGGTTTGCTTCAGTCCATACATGATTTTAGAGTTTTTTTTTACTTTTCCGATTTGGCGCAAATGGATAAGTATCGTTTTGTCACTTACGCCGAAGGCTGCTGCTAATTCAGAAGTGAAATTTCCAGAACGGAAACGTTGAAACCAAAAACGCACCGTTCGTTCGTTAGTGGTGCCTGGTCCGTACACGTCGTTAATTCTTCGAGTCGTTTCTGCAGCACTGGTGCCACGGTGGAACTCGTATTCGTAAATACCTTGGACCTAATACAAGTCAATGCCTGAGGCATTTGTTTTTTGTTAGAAATTGATGCTGCAATGCTAACATAAACTAACAATAATTGTTTTAGGCATATGCATGATATCCTACCCATGCAGGTGACAAACAATACCTTAGGCTGTATACAATAAGAAAACAGGCAGCCAGCGCCGATCTACCAGCGTTTACCGGAACCGGCCTGCGCGGCTAATCTGCGCAGGTAATAGGTGCCGAGTTTCTATACAATGCACAAAACCAGTACCGATAAGCGCCGAACGTCTCCAACAGGTTCCGACATGCCTGTTTGTAGGCCAGTTACCATCAATAGAATTGACAGATTTAAGGAAAAAAATAATGATGGTGTTCATTTAATAAAACCTACGACTGAACACAGTGCTGATGAGTTATACGATAATCTTTTTGACTTAATTAAAAATAAATTTGATTATTTATATCAATGACCTTCTTTACTTCGCAAACGACCTATGTGAGGTGGTATTATTTTCAGATGATACATCACTGTCACTGATCTTTAAAATTAAAAGAGGTCAAGAATCTTTTGACGATGTAAATAATGCACTCTCGCGGGTTCTGCATTGGTTTAGTACCAACAATCTTTTGGTCAATGCAAACAAAACGAAATGCATAAAATTTACAATGCCAAATGTGAAGCAGGTCTCAACACATATCATTGTAAAAGATGAACGACTGGACACTAGTCATTCCACTACCTTTTTGGGAATAACTTTAGATTCCCGTCTGCAATGGGGTCATATTGAGACTCTGTCAGGAAGACTTATTTCAGCTGCTTATGCTGTGAGAAAGATAAGACAATTGACTGATGTTGGAACGGCAAGATTAGTGTATTTTAGCTACTTTCATAGTATAATGTCATACGGAATATTGATAGGGGCTCAGCAGCAGATATTAAATCTATCTTTGTACTACATAAAACAAATTTTTATAAAAAAAATAACCGACTTCAAGAACACTAAAAAGCTAAAAATAACTTTTAAACAATCATACCAAACAGTTATTTTTGGAGTCGGTGCAAACAACCACATTCAAACATTCCACGGCTGGCACCGACTCCAATAATAACTGTTTGGTATGATTGTTTAAAAGTTATTTTTAGTGTTTTTGAAGTCGGTTATTTTTTTTATAAAAAATTGTTTTATTTGTCTGTTTTTTTAGTATTTTTTACATTCTAAATGGCGATCTGTGATGTAATTATAGCTAAATTGCTTCTCATGACAATTCAAATAAGTCCAAACACGGCTATGATACATTGTTTTATCACAGAGTTCCGGTGCTTACCTTCCGCCTTCTTCATCAGATCAGTTTGATGGTATCATTCTCACCAGAATCATTTATTAAAATTTGATTTGTCGACTACGGCAAGGCTTAACTGTCTTAATGAAAATATCTTTTCGTTACTCGTGGACTATTGTGGCCAACTATGGTCTCCTTTATCAGTTCCACCTCAGCAAATGATACTTTCTGAATGCAAATGCTTGATTTGTTGTTAAATATACTAAAATCGCTATATGTATACCTATAATATTTTAGGAAATCCCTCAATTCCTCATGGATCCCATCATCAGGATTGAATTGAAAATGGGACTAATCTGGAGGTATACCCTTTCAATTGAAAAAAAAATTTCAAATCGGTTTATTAATGGCGGAGTTCTGAGGTAACAAACATTTAAAAAAAAAAAACAACAGGATTGAGAACCATTTTTTTGAAGTCGTTTAAAAAAGAACTGTACGGGCAATTTACGACCTTAGACCCCGAGACTCGTTAAAAGATCTGTTCAAGGAAATTAATATATTAACAGTGGCTTCTCAATTCATTTATGAAAATATTATGTACATTCGTAAAAACCTGCATCTATTTCCTAAGAAAAGTGACATTCATAATCATAATACCCAGAATAAAGACAAACTTGCCGTTCCAAATTTCAGACTGCATAGAGTAGGTAATTCGTTCATGGGAAAATGTATTCGCTTTTTTAACAAATTACCGCAGTCTATTGCTGAACTACATATACATAAATTTAAATCGCATGTCAAGATGGTTTTAATGAAAAAAGGTTATTACACTGTAAATGACTATTTAATTGATAAAATTGTATGGAATTAAATACTGCCCTGCTCGCACGGGTACACATTATCTTGTAATGTAAACATACTATTTAAAAAGAGGCTGACAATAGTGACCGAGTTTCTTGCGCTGCTTCTTCTCGGCGCTAGCCCACAATAGTCCCGAAGCAGTCCGAAAAAAAATTGGGACGTGTAAAAGAGCTTAATTTAGGCCTATTTGCAGAAATAAATTGGTTTTATGGGTTTTTGTTGGCAAACAGTGTGTATCAAAAACCCTGTCCAATCCTTAAAAGGCGTACCTATTCGTATTACAATATGAATACCTACGAGGGCTGCACTAAAAATATCTGGAATGGAATATTTCCACTGTTCCTGTCTTATTAAAATCTTTTTAATTGCAAACTCCTTGGTTTTAAAAATCGAATACTATTTATTTATTTAAAAAAAGGTTCTCGGTCTTATCACAAGGTCTTGTCAAACTTGTTTAGTCGTTGAGAAAATGGAATTGACTCGAGAAAATTCAAGAGCGATGATTTATTATGACTTTCGAAGATAAACTTGTGTTAAGTGTCATCCCGAAATCCGCCAAATTCAGGAAAAGTGTTTTAAAATATATAATAAGATCCCAATTGACATAAAAAATCTCAATTTTAATTTATTTAAATCAACTCTATAAATGGCTTATTGAACAGAGAGTGTATAATATTAAAGAATTTTCTGACATCAGCGTATAATAAATAATTGATTGTATTGTTTGACTTGACTTATTTGTATTTTAATAAAATAAAAATACAGCGAAAACTGTCGGCCGGCACAACTGTAAAGCACATGCCGGAACTTGCTGGCATTTTCTTAATTTTTATTCTAAATGTGTAGGTTACAATGATTTTCGTTCGGGCGAAGTGTCAGTCAGATGACATTAGGTGCGACGAAAAGCGTCATTGAATGAAGGCGCGTTCCGATTTCCGAATCAGACCAAAATTGATTTGGGCGCACCTTACTCGTCCGGATTGATACTCCGCTCTGTCCGAGTGACACCGTGTGGCGTGTACCTATAATTTCGTGTTTATATGTTGTATAATTTCGTGTTAATATGTTGTATAATCTCGTGTTAATATGTTGTACCTTCTGGCGCCGTGCTTGTGGGCGGCGGTGCATCGGCCTATCGGGGGTTCCGGGTTTTCTCCGACCGATTTTGTGCTCCTCATGGGCCCGGAGTCCGTTGGAGGGATTTGGGATTCTCTGGTGGTCCGATGTGCCGCTGCGTCACTCGCTGCACTTTCCAGCGTCGGAGGTTCCCGCCGAAAATCAGCGTCGTGATAAGTCCGTGGCTGTCACGACAAATGCTGGGCACCTTTTCGACACATCTAATTTGAATTGTTTTGTGTATTTTTTTTTTCTCTCTTGTGTGTCGAATAAACGTTTCTTTCTTTCTTTCTATTGTGACTGTGGAATTTACTGTATTTTTTTTGACATTTAAACTATTTGATTAATTAATGGAATTAATCAGTTTAATTAATGGAATGTAACAACATAATAAGTATTAAAACTATTTAACTGATTGTTCAAAATACAAATTTGCATGTTAATACAGGCAAAACATGTGCACTTATTGTTACCTACCACCAAAATATACCATGTTTTTTGCAAACAAAGAATTTATTTATTTGAAGTGGTTTAACACAAAAACAGTGTGTTGACCGGATGATTTCTGCATTTGGTAATGAAGCCCCATTCAAAACCACAATTTATCGCTGGTTTGCTGAATTTCAACGTGGACGTGTCAAGCTCAGTGATGATCCCCGTCAAGGTCGTCCAAAAACTGGAGTCAACTAAGAAAACGTTGATGCTGTGCGTAAACTGATTGAGGAAGATCGACATGTGACATACAGGCAACTTTAGACATTGGCATGAGTCAAATACAAATAATCTTGCATGAACAATTAGGTGTAAAAAAAGTTGTTTTCCCGATGGATACCGCATTCGCTCTGTGAAGAGCAAAAAGCGGCGACATATTTTTAACGTTTTCTCAGGTACGAGTAATATGAGTGCAACAGTCATGATGTGGTGACTATTGTCAGCCTCTTTTTAAATAAATAAAATAAATAAATCGTTTGTTAAATACAAGAAAAGCAGATAAATTCTTAATAGTACAACTTAAAACTATACAGTGCAAGGAGTTACCTTTGCCAGCTTCCCTAGCATGAGCACCAATACACGATATGATATGATATGATATAACGATATATCGACACTAACTGAAAAATATGATAGATATAGCTGCCATTTTGAATCGCCGTGCCGTTGACGTCACATTTTTAACCGACTTCAAAAAAAGGAGGAGGTTCTCAATTCGGTTGTTTTTTTTTAAAATGTTTGTTACCTCAGAACTCCGCCATTAGTGAACCGATTGGAAAAAATATTTTTTCAATTGTAAGGGTATACCTCCAGATTGGTCCCATTTTTTTCAAAATTCAATTCTGATGATGGGATCCATAAGGAATTGAGGGAACTCCTAAAATATTATAGGTAGACATATAGCGATTTTAGTATATTTAACAACAAGTCAAGCATTGCATTGCATGCATGCATTCAGTAAGTATCATTTGCTAAGGTGGAACTGATGAAGGAGACCATAGTTGGCCACAATAGTCTTCCACGAGTAAGGTACGCACGCCCCATCCACGCGATAAGATATTTTCATTAAGACAGTTAAGCCTTGCCATAGTTGACAAATCAAACTTTAATAAATGATTCTGGTGAGAATGATACCATTAAACTGATCTGATGAAGAAGGCGGAAGGTAAGCACCGGAACTCTGTGATAAAACTATGTATCATAGCCGTGTTTGGACTTATTTCAATCGTTATGAGAAGCAATCTAGCTATAATTACATCACAGATCGCCATTTAGAATGTAAAAAAACACTAAAAAACAGACAAATAAAACAATTTTTTATTTAAAAAAATAACCGACTTCAAAAACACTACACAGTCGGTGCAAACAACCACATTCAAACACTCCACGACTGGCACCGACTCCAAAAATAACTGTTTGGTATGATTGTTTAAAAGTTATTTTTAGCTTTTTAGTGTTTTTGAAGTCGGTTATTTTTTTAATAAAAATTTTATGATCTCTGTTTTGATAAAAATTCAAAATGGCAGCTATATCTATCATATTTTTACAGTTGGTGTCGATATAATCGCTATATCGTATCATATCATATCGTGTTTTGGTGATCATGCTATTGGGGCTGAACTAGGTAAAACCTGTGCTTCAGGCGAGAGTGAACTTAAATGAACTTCTGGGTGTCATAAATTAACAGTAATTAATTATTATAGTAATAGTATGTTTACATGACAAGATAAAAAATAAGTACCTGTGCGAGCAGAGCAGTACTTAATTCCATACATTTGTATCATTTAAATAGTCATTTACAGTGTAATAACCTTTTTTAATTAAAATCACCTCTACATGAGATTTAAATTTATGTATGCGGCAATCTGCTAAACTAAAAACTATGACAGCTGTGGCAGTGATATTAATCTCTTAAAAATTTGTTCGTAAAATAGTTAAACAACCTTATAAGTCGTGTAGTATTTAAATATTACATGAAACTTATGGACTGATAAAAAAAAAAGTTAATTAGTTTTTATAATATAACTATTTTTCATTAAAAGCATTTGTTTTATTTACTGGTTCACTATTGGCACAATGTCTGGTCTATTACTGGTACAATCTGGTCAACCTTAGGTACATTCCGACTTTCCACATTAATTTTTAAATAAAAATAACTTAATAGCTATTAAGAAAATCGGTATTAGTTACATGATTATAATAAAAGTCGCAATCATTAAGTCACATCATCAAAATATGCTTCAAAATGTCGCTTAATCGGTTTGTTACTGGTGCACTCACTATCAGATAAAAGGCCTTCCTGTGAAGATCTAAAATATATTTATATTATTATTATAATATAAATAGTTGTTTATTTAAGAAAATAGGCGAATATTTACCATTATCCCCCCCCCCCCCCTTATCTTCGAAGTTACTTAGCCTAAAATTTGGAAAAAAATATAGGCCATATTCCTTACCTATTGATTACAGTAAAACTTATAAGAAGTCCGTGGTCTAAACATAACAGTTGCTGCAACGTGATTTTCGTGTTAACGGCAATACCGTAGAGAGAGACAAATTAGTTTTTAGTAAAATATGTTAATTTTGACTATAAAATTGTGATTCTCTGTGTGTATTTATGTATGTATTGTATTAGAAATTAGTTCAAAAATAAGTTTAATCTAGTATTTTTAATGTTAAAATCGAATATTATATAAAACTATGTGATAGAGATTGCACACATAGGTTGAAAAGGGATGCATGATGGGTGTCATGTGCAAGAATTCTGAAAGAAATACAAATTACGTCAAATCTCAAAAACCCTTTAAAGTTGTGACAGTATATACATTTCTATGAATATTGTATTATACACTATAGATTTAGTGTGTAAAAGATAGACAATGACTTGTTGAAAGTGATACAAAAAATTTGATACGCATGTGTGTGTTTATTAGTGTTGTCTACGTTACAATTTTTTATCGATAAATTGCAACCGAGATCTACTAATTGATAAGGCGGTTACGAGTGTTTTTGTCTTGTATTTTTTTTTTGACAGTTGATCTTGTTAATCTTGTATGAAATTTAATAAATATGTGTCTTCCATAACTACTGGCGCCATCTACGTAACCATGTACCTATACAACTTAATTGACAAATAAATCTCACTCTGTTGAAACGTCACTCTGCGTATTATTATCAGATCTTGCCGACAGAGCGGTTGACAGCAGTGGGGTATTATTGGCGGTGTCACTCGACACTGCCAAAGCTTTCAACATCCTGCTGTGGTCGTCTATAACGCAAGCTCTCATACGTTATGGGGTGCCTGCCTACCTGCAGCGTGTGGTGGGTAGCTGGCCGGCAGAGAGGTAGAGTATGCTACTTCGCAGTGCATGCTGCGCAGGCAATCCTTATGCGGAGTTCCACAGTGATCGGTTCTAGGCACAAAGACCGGGTGGCTCGCTGCAGTAACAAACTTGCAACTATGGAGTATGCCAGTGGCTACGCCCTGCGGCTAGAGTTGTAAAGTGTCCGTCACGTTATAAATGTCTGACCAATATGACCGAGCAAATGGACATTTTCAATGTGACCGGACATTTTGGACATTTATTGTCACTAACGTCACAATCAAACTATGGGGGGGGGGGGGGGTGAGAGGAACAAGGTGTTGAGTTCCTCATCCACCATTGAATAGGGAGGATCCTCCGGGTATTGTGTCTGGTGGGCTACTGCTCGACGGTTGTTGTCCGGTTTTTGTATTTATGGTTCAATCGCTCCGATAACTTTAATATCGCGATGTAGGATACGTCAGTTTTATATGTAGCGAGATAGATGTCGCTACAAAACTATGAAAAAAAAGTTTGATCACAAATAAATGCATTATTATAAGAAAGACAGGCTTTATTAGTGATGATCTATAACGAAATGAAGTTTCTAAAATTAATTTATCTTTCTGCACGAACAAGCTAAAAAGCGTCACGCGCAAGTTTTTGTTTTTGTTCAATCCAGATCAAATTACATGTTTTATTGTAAGTTTTTATTGTCAAATACATAACATTTAAGACTTACTTTTAGAGGAATTCTTCTTCTTTTTTAGTTTAAACTAAAAAAAATTTGGGACCATCGTGACAATAAATGTCCAATGTGACCGAGCATTTATCATAAATGACGGACGCTTATAGCATATGAAAGTCAATTTACAACCCTACCTGCGGCAAAACCCATGGTTCCACTTCAGAGGGCAATGGAGGGCACCGTGTGGTTTTAGTAGGTAGCCAAAATGAGTCTGAGTCCCACACGTCCCTCCCCCGTTTCTCGCGGTTGGGTGAAGGGTTTGGGTAAATAACAGAGTAGTGGATGTACAATGTACTTTGATGAAATATTTTTTAGAGTAATAAACAAAATACAAAATCGATTATCTCGTGAAATAAAAGAGCTACGACTTTGGCTCTTTAATAACAATTGATCGTTATTTCCTTCCTAACTGTTGATATATGATTTAGAAGTGGCCTATACCATTTCGCCACCACTACAGATTTAACCCATCTTCACGGTTGAAAGTTTTGTATTTAGTAATTTCAATTGCTTCTCCAATTTTAGTATAAGTATAGTGGTATATTATGGTATGTACCACTATACTTATACCAAAACACAAAATAACACGACAAATATTTCTATACAAAAATAACTTAAAGTACTCAAAAAGCGCTGTCACTATTTTATCGATACTCATGACGTCACTGCTTGTTCAAGCCCTAGTGTAAACACACAATTCACTATTTTACTTAATATAACTTACAATTAAGCCTTTAGCTAGGAAATATACCAACACACAACAAAACAAATCCATATACTTTCGTAAAAACTAATTTTTGAGTCAAGTATTATTAGGAATTTAACAAATTTTCGGTTTGAAATATTTCAATCAAAAAATGAATTTACCGGTGAAATGTGTATTTATTAGGCTTATTACTCCTTGTTGTATCACAATCACTTACTACACACGAAACCATGGCTGGAAGTAAATTAAATTAACTATGAGTTTATATTTTCGCGTATTCTTAATTAATTATACAAGACAGTAAGACAAGAAGGCCGCCACGGGCCTTCTCACAAAAATTCTTTGACACAAGTGACATTGTCGTGCATCTCTTTCTAACTTTTAGGGTGCCCGTAAGGATATGATGTCTCTTTTTCACGCTCTGTCAGTCTTTAAGCGTAGCGTATTTCAAGTCTATGTTATACACCGTATAACTCTAAATACGTAAATCCTGTTATGGACTTATTTAAGTGCTCAAACACATATTTTTTTAAATAGGGGACCAACATCTAAATCGCAAAAAAAAACCTTTTCCTATATAAAGCGTAAGCCGATTGGACATTTATTATGAAGATTATTCATTATGCGTTTTTTTTAAACATATTACTGTTGGTCCCATACAGGGAGGGACCTTTTTATTTATTAACTGACTTCAAAAAAGAAGGAGGTTCTAAATTCGTCGGAATCTTTTTTTTTTTTTAAATGTATGTTCAGCGATCATTCGTTACTACGTTGACCGATTTCGATAGTTATTTTTTCGTTTAAAAGGTAATACTTTCAGAATAGTCCCATATAAATTTGGTTAAATTCTGATGACGGGATATATAAGAAAATCATCAAACATTGCATGAACTCCGTACCACGCCAACTGATTTTAGTATCTATCTTACCTAATATCTTTGCCAAATGTAAGCTGATTTTGATGATTCTTTTTTAACCGACTTCAAAAAAGGAGGAGGTTCTCAATTCGTCGGTATCTTTTATGTTCAGCGATCATTCGTTACTGCGTTGACCGATTTCGATAAATATTTTTTTGTTTGAAAGGTAATACTTTCAGAATGGTCCCATATAAATTTGGTTAAATTCTGATGATGGGATCTATAAGAAAATCATCAAATATTGCATAAACTCCGTACCACGCCAACTGATTTTAGTATCTATCTTACCTATATCTCTGCCAAATGTGGACCGATTTTGATGATTCTTTTTTTAATGAATAGCTTCTTATACTTCAAAAGTACTATAATAAAACATTTTCGGAAAAAAATTCACCCCTAAGGGTGGAAAAATAGGAAATGAAATCTGTGTTCAGCAGTTAAATTATGTTTGCACTCGTAAGATTTGTTTTGATTAGGATTTATCACTAAAATGGATGAAATAAGTTAATTTTATAAAAAAAAAAACCGACTTCAAAAATTAAAACGCTAAAAATAATCTTAACACTTAAGTACCTAATCAGTTACTTTTGGAGTCGGTGCCAGTCAATGAGAGACCAATGTTTTCGTTTGCACCGACTCCAAAAGTAACTGATTAGGTACTAAGTGTTAAGATTATTTTTAGCGTTTTAGTTTTTTGAAGTCGGTTTTTATTTTTTTTTATAATTTAATGAATAGTGTATACTTCAAAGATACTATAGTAAAACATTTTCGGAAAAAATTTCACCCCTAAGGGTGGAAAAATAGGAAATGAAATCGGTGTTCAGCAGTTAAATTATGTTTGCACTCGTAAGATTTGTTTTATTTTTTATTTTTATTTTTGATTAGGATTTATCACTAAAATAGATGAAATAAGTTAATTTTATTTAAAAAAAAAACCGACTTCAAAAAACTAAATCGCTAAAAATAATCTTAACGCTTAAATACCTAATCAGTTACTTTTGAAGTCGGTGCCAGTCGATGAGAGATTCTATGTTTTCGTTTGCACCGACTCCAAAAGTAACTGATTATTCCATTACACCAGCTTCACATATACTAAAGGTCTCCCGACAGCAAACAATTTCCTACTGTATTCACAACTTATTTTTTATTTTATTTTATTTATTCATAGCACACAAAACAGATTACAATCAAAGTGAATATCTTATATCATGCATATAGTACAGATCTAGATCATAATCCAAAAATATGTATGCCTAGAAGCTTACAGTTTGATTTTATATATTTATGCGCTAAAGAGCGCTACACATAAGAAACAATGCCAAACTTAGAAAAAAATTACACAAGTTAAAATTAAAAAAAAAAAATAGTTGGGAATTATTGCGAAATCCAGGAAAATAAAATAAGAGAACTAATTAATTAATTAGATACTTACTTATAAATATATCTTACTTAAATGTGTGTTTAATTGTCTCCGAAACTGAGGCAGCGTGAGATGGAATATATCCATTTCTCTGTTTATTGCTAGAATTTCATTGTATTGGCGGCACATCCGGACTATAGGGTTGTAGTAAGAGGTGTTATTAGAGAAGACTTCAAGAGAGAAAATATTATAATTACGATTGCGGACTCTAAATCTGGTGTTGAAATTCAGCAAAGAAAGAAGATTAGAGGAGTCCATCTGATGGTGCAGTATTTTATAGAGCAAGACAAGGTCAATCAATTGTCGGCGCAGGTATAGAGGACTTATGTGGAAATAGCTTAAGCGTTCTTTGTAGGACCCGAGTTTTCGGCCCATGCCACATCTATAACTAAGGATTCTCAGACAACGCCTCTGGACACCCTCCAAACGATAACTATGTACCTTGTAGAAGGGAGATCAGATAGCTGAATTATATTCAAGAACACTACGAATGAGCGAGTAATATAAGTAAATTAAACTCTTACTTTGTCGAAACTGTTTGGTGGTCCGGGTTATAAATCCCAGTAGACGATAGCTACGCTCTACGCTACGCTTTTACTTTTTAATTTATTTTTAGTTCATGTTAAATATGTCATGTAGATATTTTTAATTCAATATTTATCTAATGTTGTTAGTTCCAGAGATGTCACCCGCCTGTGAGGCGATGCTCCTGGCCAGCGACGAAGAGTCGCGCGGGGCGCCCCCGCCGCCCTCGCCGCCGTCGCCGCCCTCCATCCGCGACACTTTCTATCTCGACCCCAAGTCCGATTATGGCAACTTGCGAGTGTCCACATTATACTATCCTGGCAGACCTCAGTAAGTTTGTAGTGTGAATGTCTCTATGTGATAAAGGGTAGAATTTTATTCTATACTCCTGTTTTTTTAAATAATAATGCAAATATCAAGTCTGGTCATAAGTTTAAAACAAGGTTAAGATTAAATTATACAGGGAACTCGGAATGGATGTGAGTGAGACTATCTTATGTAGTAGTAATGATAAATGCGAGAAGACAAATCGCTAATATGGATTGCGCTATAATTAATCGAAAAGGCGTCGGACCGAGAACTCGGATATGAGACATAATAAGTTGACGGTACTACCGACGACGGTACTACTGATTCCTCAGGTACGCGAGCCGCAGCGAGGTCCCGGCGCTGGGGGGCGGGGCGCGGGGCGCGGCAGGGGCGGGCGGGGCGGGAGGGGCGCGGCGGCGGCGCAGGCGGCGGCGCTACTTCGAGGCGCGCGCGGCCGAGCCCGCGCCGCTGGACGGCGAGCTGGCGGCGCGCGTCGCCGCCTTCCGCTCCATGCTGGCCGACGCGCCGCACGACGTGGACTTGTGGCTCAAGTTCATTCGCTTTCAAGTGAGTCGCCTCCCCTCCGCCGACCGCGTCGTGCCGCTACCTGCCCTAGCGGTACACGAATCGTATCTGGGAATAGGGAATATGCACGAAAATATGTATATACTGTTTTTACTATATTTACAAGAAATTATATAAAGTGCAAAACAAAAAGTGTTACACAAATGCTGTTTGTTTTCCATTTAGAAATATAATTAAAATAAAATAAAATTGATTTTACGTAAAAATAACTATAATACAGTAATGAATAATTAAGATATACCTGTCTCTTTCTAAAACAACTTTTAAAATATTTGACCTACTTCTAACCGATGTATCGATTTAAAACTGAAAGTATTTAACATTCGGATGAAAATACAGCAATTTGACACGATCGTGCTGATCTGATGATAGAACTAGAGATCGAGTCAGGAGGTAGGTAGTAGAACTGTTGAATCACTTAGTAGTCATTTAAGAGTTCTACTACCTAACTAAAATAGTGTAAAACCTTTGTCTTTGGTCTCAGTCGATTCGTTTTGACGAGCCTAGAACGTATATGTATAAGTGTGTTTTATAGTTTTTTAAGCTGTGACGTTATATATAAATTAGGTAATTAAATAATAAGTCGTATATAGTACGCGTAGAGATTTAAATCTCTCAAGCGCTTTTTAAAACCCCTTTATAGGGTAAGTCTCAATATAGTTATCGGAGTCGGTTAGTGTTTACCCGAATTAACTGTATTAATTTGGTTAGTCTTTCGTTGGGGTAAGTCAAAAATAATATGATTACCAAATTGATAGGGTTTGTGACAACAAGTCTATAAAATGCCCTTTGAACAATGACGTCAATGACACATAGAATGTTAGTTCGGTATTCACAGCCATTACAAAATTGAAGCAATAAAACAGTTTTGTGTGCAAACGTTTACATACAGACACGGACACCATTATAAAATAGGGTTGCTCTTAATTGTAGTTTTTCTCAAAACCGTGGAAAATTCGATAAAAGTATTCCCTACATCTAGATCGGCATGCATTCGGAGCGGATTGACATCGAACACTACGAAGCTGTCAGGCGCAAAGAGCCCTCTGTGGCTCTACTTAGTCGCTTCAAATTTTGCGCGCGGATAACATACCTGTATGTCATTAAGGAAATAGCCAATTAAAAACCCGTCTAATGGTGAGCGGTCGGGGTCCTTGCGCAGGAGCAGTGCTCGGGTTTGGGCGCGGCTTTGGAGGCGGCGGGCGCGGCGTGCGCGCTCGCGCCCCACGCCGCCCTGCGCCGTGCGCGCCACCGCCTCGCGCGCCGCCACCTGCCCGCGCACGACTACCTGGCCGAGCTCAGGGACCGCATCGCCGCAGGTAACCCTGTAGGAGCAGTGCTCGGGCCCGCGCGCGCCACCGCCTCGCGCGCCGCCACCTGCCCGCGCACGACTACCTGGCCGAGCTCAGGGACCGCATCGCCGCAGGTAACCCTGTAGGAGCAGTGCTCGGGCCCGCGCGCGCCACCGCCTCGCGCGCCGCCACCTGCCCGCGCACGACTACCTGGCCGAGCTCAGGGACCGCATCGCCGCAGGTAACCCTGTAGGAGCAGTGCTCGGGCCCGCGCGCGCCACAGCCTCGCGCGCCGCCACCTGCCCGCGCACGACTACCTGGCCGAGCTCAGGGACCGCATCGCCGCAGGTAACCCTGTAGGAGCAGTGCTCGGGCCCGCGCGCGCCACCGCCTCGCGCGCCGCCACCTGGCCGCGCACGACTACCTGGCCGAGCTATAGGAACGTTAACTTATAGGGATTGACCACACATTTGACACTAAATTTATTTACGGTGCGGTGTTTTCATTGTGCTTCGCGAGTTCTTGTTTTGGCTTTTGTTACTAAAGATAAAGATAAATTTATTTCTCTGTAAAAACTTAGCATAAATACATGAAACTTATCTTAACTGTTTTTGTTCAGTGTTTTTTATTATTTGGTATAACGCCAAAAAAGCAAAAAAGGCTTCTTAAAAACTGTATACGACACTCGCCCGGTATAAAATCGCAGTATAGCTCTTATTTAAAAAAAAGTTCCTTAAATAAAAATCAATTAAACTTTCTTTAAAAACTTTTTCGATTTTCAAAAATCGACGATTGGATTTCGTTAGGGCACATCACTTTAAGTGTCAACAATGAAGTCATGTGATGTGTCACAAATCCTTTCTTATCTTCAAATAACTATAATGAACATTCGTAAAGCTTTACAAGTTTGCTGCGGACAAGATTTTTAGGTATCAGGTCGGTTTTATTCATGGTTTCTTTAGTAAAAAAAATAATGACGAGTTCGTAAGGAAGTACATCTGTTTAGAAGGCACTATACATAAATCACAACTGGTTCAGAAAAATCGCCGTTGCGCCGCACTGAGCTGTGGCTGTTCCTGCTGGAGACGCTGGCTGGCAGCCCGGCGCGCTGCACGGCGCACGCGCTGGCCGCCGCCGCCGCCGCCGCCGCGCGCGCCGCCGCCGCGCCGCCGCTCGCCTACCCGCACATACTGCACGCCTATGGTATGCTCATAATTCTTTTTTCTTTTTATAAACCCTCGGATAACATTCGTTGGCCGGTGCTGAGGTGAGATAGTAGACGTCTCGTGTCTGTTGGAGATCGACACTTCCAAAATTATTGACTTCTGCTTCGGGCTCTCTTTAAGAACACCTGCACAACCCTTTAGATTTTACTCAGATTTATACCCCCTCCCAATAGTGACAACAAACTATGTAAAGGCGACAAATTTAATAAATTAAGTAATGGTTTCGAACTTTTCAACCGACTTCAAAAAAGGAGGAGGTTCTCAATTCGACTGTTTTTTTTTTTTTTTTTGTATGTTTGTTACGCGATTTCTCCGCCAATTATGAATCGATTTTAGTGATTCTTTTTTTGTTTGGTAGATCATACTTCAGAGGTGGTCCCATATAAATTTAATCGAAATTGATTTAGGACTTTTTGAGAAAATCAACAAATATATACCCAGATAATATTTTGGTTGTGGTTCTTGTTACCTATCTTCGACAAATATGAGCCGATTTTGATGATTTTTGTTTTATTGAATAGCTTATACTTCAAAGATGCTATAATAAAAGTTTGAAAAATAAAAATCACCCCTAAGGGTAGGAAAATAGGGGATGAAATCGGTGTTCAGCAGTTAGATTAGGATTTATCACTAAAAATAGATGAAATAAGTAAATTTTATTTAAAAAAATAAAACCGACTTCAAAACACTAAAATGCTAAAAATAATCCTAACACTTAAGTACCTAATCAGTTACTTATGGAGTCGGTGCAAACAAAAACATTGAATCTCTCATCGGCTGGCACCGACTCCAAAAGTAACTGATTAGGTACTTAAGTGTTAGGATTTGTAAGGGCTTGCCCCTTACATAAAAAATATTAGTGCTGAAGTTAAGTTCGTTGTCGCGATTACTCTGCGAGTTAATCGGGTTAAGTTTATACCGTTGTGTTTGTTAAGTAAGGTTGAGTTGCTTCTAGTAAAAGAACATTGAACTAGTAACACTGTAATTAAGTAGTACAATAATTCTTATGCTAAGATGTTATATTACTACGCGTTAGAGAACAACTGGCTAGCGTGTCGGTCTACATGACGATTCGCGACGCACGTAAAATGCTTACAGATACATTTAATTAGGCTAACTTATTGCTCAACGTTCAATGTGCGGTTGCTAACCGTACATATTGGCAAACTCAAAAAAAGAAATTAAATAAAATATGTAGGTATACAGTTAAATTAAAGATTAAGGTTAGTGCGATATTATGACAGTATAAAGTAAGTTTAAATATTGACCTACTTGGTTAACAAAAAAAAGAAATTAAATAAAATATGTAGGTATACAGTTAAATTAAAGATTAAGGTTAGTGCGATATTATGACAGTATAAAGTAAGTTTAAATATTGAATTTATGTGGGGTCGCATAAATTTCGTTACTACGCGTAGCCATGTTGATATTTTCCACTGAAGCTGATGCTCGCGGTGGCTTAGGTGGTCCCGCGGATATGCCTGCCGCCAAGAAGTGCGTGGCTGTTTTGTTTTTCTTGTTACGTTTCCAAATTGCGTAGCAGCTTGCCGCAACTACAACGGCGACTAACAAGAACCCCAATGTGCCGTATGAGATAACGTATTGATGTACGTCATGAGCTGTGGCTGTTTCAGTGGCAGCTTGGTTTTCCAATTCTCGTATTTTTGACTGTAGTTTTTCGTAATCGTTTGTTCTTAAGTGTGTGTTTATTTGAATTATACTTGAGTTTGTGAGCTGGGTGGACGTAAGATTGTTAATGTCGTTGAAGGTTACTGAAGTCACTTCTGGATTGATCAATAAATCGTTTTGGTAAATTTTTTGAGTATAGAATGTTTCTTCTCCATTCTTTATAACACATCCTTCGTCCACTTTTATGATACCAGTTAATCGGATGGATCTTGATGTCATTTGTTGGTTGCATATTACTTGAATAGAGCAGTCTCCGCAACATACAAATATCCATATGTTGGGTTTATGTAGTGCTGTCCAGTTATTTTTACAGCTGTTAGATAAATAAGTACAATTTGATGACGTAGAGTTCGTAATAGCGCCTATTTCACAAGATACTTTGTTGTTTTTCATATTTCGAGTTGGTTTGTTTAATGCACATACAAATGTCGCCGGTTCAAGCTTTATACAATTTTCAAAATCCTTGTCAGATAATTGCATGTAAGTTTCTTTTCTGATGTTGACAGCAACAAAATCTGACCTTGTGATCATCGTCAACGTTGTATTTGTTTTTGTTATGACTGGTACAGGAATTGTCTTGTATACAGTGAACTGATTGTCACTTGTTAGTGGTATTGTTATTTCGATTATGAAGTAAGACTCTATGATCCTCGACTTCACTTCTAGTAATTTGTAGACGTCAGCTAATTGCTCTTGTAGGTTATCTACTGGAATGGAAAGGTGTTTGGGTAGCTGCCCTGATATAGTATTGAGTTGTTGTAACAATTGGTCAGGAGGCAGAAGTCTGGTATCGACATGACCGTGGTGAATATTCGTAGCCGTATCTAGAAGCATGTGTTGTATGTGCTGTAGTCGGGACAAGATGATAGTAGTCGCGGCGGCCATTGTGTTGAAATGGGTCACCGTATCTTCTACTTCTATTTTTTGTTGAAGTCCCAGTATGAATGTCTGAGTAGCGTTCATATGCTTAGAGATGAGATCAAACTGTAAATTCATGGCTTCTTCATTTCTTTTTATAATATTGTTGTGTGCCTCCAGAATTGTTGTTTGCCCTCTGATCAGTGTGAGCAAGTGTTGTTGACTTTTATGTAATTTTTCAATATCATTTTTATACTGTTCGGCAAATCTGTCATCAAGTACGCCAAACAGACTGTTTGCAATATAACCTATACCATTTACAAGCCCTCGTTTAAAGCGTTCTTTAATTTGTCCGTGATGAGTTTTTAACATATAATTGTTGTGTTTAATTTCTGATAGTTCTTGATTAAGTCCTGTTAAAATTGCATTACACATCATTTGGTATTCAAAATGCTTACAACTTGTACTTAAATGGTCTACTAGTCCTTGTACGTTCCTGAAACCCATCCAGTACGACGTCATGTTGTAATAGGTTACAATTTTCCAGTTGTCGTGCACATTTTGTAAGGATCCAATTCTATCAAAATAAACGGCTCTATTTGATCCGAATTGTGTGACGTTTACGATTTCATTTGATTGCAGACTCTGGTTGAATAGCGTTAGGAGTGTTAAGAATGTACCAAACAGGCTAGTTTTTATTTTTGCTGGTTGCGCACGAGTTTTGTGTTTCACTTTAGGTTCGGGTACTATTGTTTGCTGCGTTGAGGTAGGTTCGGCACGGGCCTCAGGTTTCAGCGAGTGTGTGTCATCAATAGGTAATTTGATTAGTTTTATTACAGGTCGTTTCAACGAACCCGACTTTGTTTTGAGCGTTACCACGCGGATAAGATTATCATTTCCGGGATGCGTTTCTACTACCCTACCGAGTGCCCACTTTGCTGGCGCAATATTATCTTCTTTAATGACCACAATTTCTCCTACTTTTAAATTTTCTGTTTTCTTATTCCACTTGTTTCGCGTTTGTAGTTGTTGTAGATATTCCAAGGACCACCTTTTCCAAAATCCTTGTTTCATCTTTTCAATAAGTTGCCATCTATTCCTCAGGCCAATGTGTTGCTCCTCTAGATTCTCGTGTGGTAGTGCTATAATAGGTCTGCCTATTAAAAAGTGTGATGGTGTAAGGTATTCAAGGTCATCGATATCTTCTGTTAGTGGACATAGTGGCCTTGAGTTTAAACAGGCCTCAATCTGTGCAAGTAATGAAGTAAACTCTTCGTAGGTTAACTTTTGTTCTCCGAGCACGCGTTTTAGGTGATATTTCATTGATTTAACTGCAGCTTCCCAAAGCCCCCCAGCAGTAGGCCAGCTAGGTGCGTTAAAATGCCACTGAATCCCGAGTTCATTCAAGCTTCGTTTGAATTCTATATTGTTATGAGTTTCTGCGTTAGTAAGCTGTCGTTTGAGTTCTTTATCGGCTCCAACAAAGTTGGTTCCGTTATCGGAGTAAATGTGTTTTGGACAGCCCCTTCTTGATGTCATGCGTTTCAGGGCCAACAGGAATGTGGGAGTCGAAAGATCAGAGGCGAGTTCTAGATGTACTGCTTTTGTTGTCATGCATATGAACACAACAACATAACCTTTGCTAGTTTTTACTCCACGCCCTTTGTTTATCTTGATATCCACGCACCCTGTGAAGTCGACTCCAGTATGATAGAATGGCGGAGATTGTGTAGCCCGTTCAACAGGTAAATCAGCCATTAACTGGTTATTGGTAGATGTGTTAAATCGACAGCACCTTACGCATTTTTTAAGTTGTTTTTTCACTGTACTGATTCCTCCTATAATCCAGTATTGAAGTCTTAGTTTGGCCAATGTTAGTCTAGCTCCGCCATGTAGTGTGTTTTTATGAGCCTGATCAATCAATAGCGATGCAAGCTTATTGTCTTTAGGGATGATAATTGGATGTTTCGAATTATCTGACAGGTTTGAATTTTGTAGTCTTCCCCCTACGCGTAAAATCTCATTTTCATTAAGAAATGGGTGCAAGTTTAAGATTCGACTGTTGGCGCTCACTTTATTTGTGTTTTTTAGTTCAGTGATTTCCTTTTTAAAGTGTATTTCCTGTTCATGTTTTATTATTGAATTGATTGCGTTTCGAGTTTCAGTGAGGGTCAAGTAACCGTGTCTAGACTGTGTTGTTAAGTCATCAGTTGTATTATCGGTGCACTTGGCGCGTGTGTTTGTTATGAAACGGAACACCCAAGCTAACGTGTGTACTGCCCTCATTAAACAGCTGTTTCTATTAAGTAGATTTGTTACTAAGTCATTTTCACTTTCTTTTGATGGTGTCAGAATTACGGTGTGAACCTTCATATCTATATTTGTTGTAATGTCTTGTGCCAACGAATTCGCATTTTCTGTATTACCGCTGCGTAGCCACTCAGGCCCTTCGAACCAGAGTTGAAATTGTTGAAGTTGTGACGGTAATAGCCCTCGAGACGCACAATCGGCAGGGTTGTATTCCGATCTCACATGTTTCCATTGTTCTGCCGGTAGTACTGTTGTTATTTCTCTTACTCTATTTGCGACATATGTTTTCCAACGTGTGACGTCACCGTTCAACCACCCTAAAACAACCATTGAATCTGTCCAAGCTGTGGTTTTTATATTCGGTTTGTTAATACAGGTCTTGATTTTATTAACAACTTGTGTGAGTAGTTGTGCGGCACTAAGTTCTAGTCTCGGAAGAGTTTGATGATTCTGTATTGGCACGACCTTTGTTTTTGCAGCAATTAATTTAACTTGGATTTTTCCAGAGTTTTCTCGAACTGTGGTATAAACAACACACGCGTACGCCTTTTCTGAGGCGTCACAAAAAGCATGAAGTTCACAATCTATGTTCGCATCAAATCCAAGCCATCTTTCGACTTTAAACTGATGCATAGTTGCTAGCTCGTGTCTTAGTGTTGACCACTCTTTCTGAATTTCTTCTGGTATGTGATCATCCCATGCCGTCTGGTGTTTCCAGATTTGTTAAATTAAAATTTTTGATTTTACGGTTATCGGTGCTAAGTGGCCTAGTGGGTCAAAAATTTTGCAAATTTCGCTTAAAATTTGACGTTTTGTAGTGGGTTTGTGTTGTTGTTTATCATTTAATATCGGTGAAAATACAAATACATCTTCCTTGGGATTCCATGCAAGGCCGAGAGTTTTTGACGTTTCTGTTTCTGTGAAGTTGAAATTAATGGGACTACGCATGTCTTCTGGAAGATCTTGTACTAGTGTTGGTTCGTTGCTGGACCATTTTCTGAGATTAAATCCACCACATCGCAAGAGCTGTATAAGTTGGTCACGAGTTTCTTTAGCATCTCCTAAATTGTTGCTTCCAAATAACGCATCATCAACGTAAAATTGGTTTAACAGCACTGATTTTGCCTTGGGGTATTTGTCTCCTTCATCATCGGCTAGCTGCCTTAGCGTCCTCAACGCCAAGTAAGGTGCTGCCTTTGTCCCATATGTGACTGTACATAATTGGTATTCTTTTAGAGGTTGCGTTGGTGAGTTTCTCCAGATAATTTTTTGGAGTACCTGGTGATCCGGATGTACTTCAATAAAGCGGTACATTTTTTCAATGTCAGCTGTTAAGACGTATTTGTAAAATCTCCATTGTAATAAAATACCAAAAATATCTTTTTGTAGGTTTGGGCCGGCCTCCATGAGGTCATTGAGGCTGCACCTCGTAGAAGTTTTATTTGAAGCGTTAAATACTACTCTCAATTTTGTTGTAATTGCTCCAGGGCGCACCACGCCGTGATGAGGTAAAAAATACTCGAGTTTCGTGTTATTATTTGTCTCTTTCATGTGACCCATATTCGCATATTCATGGATAAATTGTTTATAGTCTTGTGCAAAGTTAGGATTATTTGACATTTTTCTTTCTAGTTGTTGGAATTGAGCGATTGCCTGTGGTTTCGATTTGCCTAAATATTGTTCTAACTCACTCTTAAGGGGGAGACATACTTGGTATCTTCCATCGGCTAGACGAGTTGTTGTCTTATTGTAAAGTCGTTCGCATTGACTATTAGGATCGATTTTTTCCACGTCATTCTGAACTGACTCTTGCTCCCAAAATTGTGCAATGTCCTTAAGGTTGTTTACAATAACATGGCAATTGAATGTTTTATGTTTTCCGCAAACAATCCATCCGAGCTGTGTTTGCTGGGCTATAAGTGTTGACGTAGTGGTTTTAATCAGGCCTTCCAATATAATTTCTGAATAGACGTCGGCTCCCAAAAGCAAATCGATTTCTTGAGAAATATTGAAATGTGGGTCAGCCAATTCGATGTGTTTTAAGTGTTCAAACGCTGTTTCATCAATATATTTGTTGGGCAGCTTACTTGTTAGCGATTGCATAATCATTGTTTCTATGTTAAATGCAAAGTCACTGCGTAGGGCACGGCATTGGATTCGAAGTGTTCCTTTACATATTTACTTGAGGCACCTATACCTGATATTACTGCGCTGAGCTTGTTTCGTTTCAGTTGTAACCTCTGGGCAGCGTTTTCCGTAATAAGGGAAACTTGTGACCCTTGGTCTATTAGTGCACGTAATGTTACGTAAGACCCGTCCTTGGTTTTCGCTTTGATTTGTGCTGTTGCTAGTAAAACTTCATTTGTGTCGTCATGCGCTAAATGAGTGCTTATGCGTTGGTCGAGTTTCGCAAGCGCATGATGCAACCTAGTGTGGTGTTGTTCTCCGCAGAATCTGCAATTTCTGATTGACGTACATTGGCGGCCTTTGTGGTCGTACAGGCAGTTTTTACAAATATTAAGGTCATTGACAGTCTTTAACTTTTCTTCATGACTTAAACTTAAGAATTCATTACAATTATAAAGTGCGTGAGTTTGATTGCATCGAGGACATTTTATTAAAGAGTCATAAAATGTGCCAGATGAAAATATGTTCTCGTGTTGATTTTTATGTTGTGGCATTCTTGCCTTAATATTTATCGGTGTCGTTTCAAGTTTAGAGGGCTTGTTATGGTTTTCTAAGGTATTTCGATTATGACTTATACAGGACTCGAGAGCCATGAATTTATTTTCAATGAACTTCAAGAACTCTTCTAGGCATGGAATTCCTCTCGGGTTCTTCGAGGACTCTATAAAGGACTGAGTAGTCTCTTGGTCAAGTTTATTTAGTAAAATATGAACGACTAAGGGATCCCAAGCGTCAGTATTCATGTTCAAGTTTTTAAGGGCGTAAATACATTCTACAGTCGTATCGTGCATTTTCTTAAGTTGTGCAGCCGTAGCGTTAACTATTAAGGGTTGATTTAAAAACGTGTTGGCATGATACGTAAATAGAAGTCTAGGGTTGTCGTACCGCTTTTGTAAAATTTGCCAACATGCGTCATAATTATCCGAACTGATGTTAAGATGTTGTACGAGCCTTTCTGGCTCGCCTTGTAGTTTCGCCTTAAGATGTTGCATTTTTTGCGCGTTTGATATAAATGTGTTTTGATGCACAAGTTCTATAAACAAATCTTTAAATGTAGTCCATTTAGCGTAGTTGCCGTTGAAAAGCGGAAGCTCAATTTTTGGTGTTGTTTGTTCTTGGTGTTTGTTGTTCCAAATTTTGAGATTTAACTGCTCTTTTGTGTATTCATATAATCTTTCTAATCTATCATAATCGATTTCATATGCATTGGTGTTAGTTAGCAAGTTATCAAGCTTCCAAAAAGTATTGTCCACTTTCTCCCATCGTTGTGCTATGGTACGAAGTTTGTCTTCCAGTTGCCATTTCTCCTTTAAACTATCAATGTCAATATTGCGGACTGCTCTTTCAAAAGCTCGAATGTTTGACCGCTGCTCATTAAGCATTTCCTGTGTTCGTGTATTCAATACTACCTCCTCGTCGTGTTTGTTTTCATGTGCTTTTTCATTCGGTTTTAAATTAGTTTGTTGGATACCAGAGGCGCCTGGTGTTTCCGTGTTGAATAAATGTGCCGTGAGAATTGCCTTCTCTTCCTTGCTATCTAACAAGTTTTTCTTAGATGTAGCTATTGATTTGTTTGCATCTTCATAAATAAGTCGCAATTGCTCGAATACATTCTTTTCATAATAGGGTCCAGTCTTTTCACCTTCGTATAATGATAATTGTACGTCGTTGTTTTTTAATTGAGACCAATAGGTCTCCAACTTCTCAAGTCTCTCATCGTGATACTCAATCGTAGTTTTCCGGGTTGAACTATCCTTTTTAAAATTGTCACGAATTGATTTAATGGCGTCAAGAAGAGAAGATTGCGAGTTGAGCAAAGCAGAATAAGATGCCATTGTTAAATTAAATACTTAAACAATAATCCAATGGTGTTAAATATGAAATGGAACGTGCTCACCGGGTTTACTGCTACCACGATCCGCGCTCCACTTTTGATTTAGATGTTCTACACAGACACTGCACTGACACTTTTGTAAGTTTTCAATAGTTCCGCGAGTGCGAGCGAAATGTAACACACACGTCGTTGGTTAAATACTCGAAGGACCATATGTAAGGGCTTGCCCCTTACATAAAAAATATTAGTGCTGAAGTTAAGTTCGTTGTCGCGATTACTCTGCGAGTTAATCGGGATAAGTTTATACCGTTATGTTTGTTAAGTAAGGTTGAGTTGCTTCTAGTAAAAGAACATTGAACTAGTAACACTGTAATTAAGTAGTACAATAATTCTTATGCTAAGATGTTATATTACTACGCGTTAAAGAACAACTGGCTAGCGTGTCGGTCTACATGACGATTCGCGACGCACGTAAAATGCTTACAGATACATTTAATTAGGCTAACTTATTGCTCAACGTTCAATGTGCGGTTGCTAACCGTACAGGATTATTTTTAGCATTTCAGTGTTTTGAAGTCGGTTTTTGTGTAGTAGCGTTTAGCGAATAGGCGGCTTCTAGGCGGGCCTTTTTTAAATCTTGTAGCATGCCGTATTTATTACCTTGTGAACAAGAATTAGACTTAACTTAGATTTAAGAGTGCGCAGTGACCCAAAATGAGTCTTGGTCTCCAACAATAAAGATCTTCACTCAGGTCTTCTCTGCGCCAACTCTCGCCAATCATCGACGTGAAGCTCGCGTAGGTCCTTCGTAACCTCGTCTCCCCAGCGATATCTGGGACAACCGATAGGTCGTCGGCCATTCGAACAAAAAAAAAACAAGAACCATGTTCAAATAATAAACCCATAGTGAACAGTTATCACACCGCGTCAGAAGATGGCACTGTACTGAGCTGACTCGCGCAAGCGTAGTTAAATGGTGAAACATAAACCCTTATATTAGCATTATATTAGATATGTAAGAGCGGGGCCTCCTGACACAAGCATCAGTTGCTTAAAAGGATGGTCCCAACCACAGATTATTGTCAGACACTACATGAAAAGAAATAAATATTTTTCATTTTCATTTTCATTTTCATTTTCATTTTCATTATGGCACCCAGTCCCACCGTGCCAGAAAACTGGTCGTCGATCCCGATGTTTTCATACCGGGCAATATTTGCACAGGGCGTTTTCTGCGCGCGGCGGGGCTGTGGGAGCTACTCGTGCTGCTCGTAGAGCTGGTGGCCTCCATGAGCTTCCCGCCCTGCGCCGCCTTCCCGCCGCCGGACGACCCCGCCGCCGCCGCCGCCGCCGAGAGCCGGCTGCTGCGCCTAGAGGACGAGGTAACTCGGTGCAGCCGCACGTTTATTTGCGTGTCAATAGCGTGATTATGGTTATCGTGATTCGTGTGTTGTGTCCCGGGCAGGTGAGCGCGAGCGGGCTGCCGCTGACGGCGCGCTGGGTGCGCGTGGAGCGCGCGCGCGCCGCCGCGCACTGGCGCGCCCCCCGCCACGCGTCCCCGCAGGACCTGCAGGTACGTCCCGCGTCCCGCGCCCCGCCCCGCACTTGTGTCGCGCGACCGAGAGCTAATGTCCCGTACCGGCCCGCAGGCGGACCCGCAGCGCGCGCCGCTAGCGGCCGACGTGACGGAGCTGCTGCTGCCGGTGGCGGGCGCCGACGCCGCCTTCCTGCTCGCCGCGCAGCTGCTGCGCCTCGCTAAGGTAAAGAGTTCTTTATCTTAATAATAACGAAACAGCTATAAAGCGGACCTGGACTGTGAACTGTGGTGTACAAGAGTCATTATCTTGAAAGCGCTTCCTCTCCCCTAGCCCTCAAGTTGCGTGCCCAAAGAGTCCAGAACACTGGTTGATTATTTTGTAACATCTAAGCAATTGAATATTGTGTAAAACTAGCCTACTGATTTCACGTCACTCAGCGAGCTATGAAAAAGTTGATGCTTGGCATTTCGTTAAGAGATAAAATCCGGAACGAATCCGGCAGCAGACCAAAGTGATGGACGTAGTTCTAAAATGTAAGATAAGATAAGATAATTTTTATTTACGTAAACGTGTGAGATATACAAAGCAAGTAGTAGCAAGGTAAAGTGGCAGGGGCCGGCCACATCTATGCAGAACCGATGAAAGGAGGAGTAAACGGGTTCTCGAGTGGAGACCGAGTGTTGGCAAACGTAGGGTGGGACACCCCCCAGCTCGTAGGACCGACAACCTTAGGAAGATGGCCGGCAGTGGATGGATAAAAAAGCGGGAGATCGTGCTTTCTGGCGCTTTTCAACCGACTTCAAAAAAGGAGGAGGTTCTCAATTCGACAGTATGTTTTTTTTTTTTTTTTTGTATGTTTGTTACGCGATTACTCCGCCAATTATGAATCGATTTTAATGATTCTTTTTTTGTTTGGTAGATCATACTTCAGAGGTGGTCCCATATAAATTTAATCGAAATTGATTTAGGACTTTTTGAGAAAATCAACAAATATATACCCAGATAATATTTTGGTTGTGGTTCTTGTTACCTATCTTCGACAAATATGAGCCGATTTTGATGATTTTTGTTTTATTGAATAGCTTATACTTCAAAGATGCTATGATAAAAGTTTGAAAAATAAAAATCACCCCTAAGGGTAGGAAAATAGGGGATGAAATCGGTGTTCAGCAGTTAGATTAGGATTTATCACTAAAAATAGATGAAATAAGTAAATTTTATTAAAAAAAATAAAACCGACTTCAAAACACTGAAATGCTAAAAATAATCCTAACACTTAAGTAGGTACCTAATCAGTTACTTTTGGAGTCGGTGTAAACAAAAACATTGAATCTCTCATCGGCTGGCACCGACTCCAAAAGTATCTGATTAGGTACCTACTTAAGTGTTAGGATTATTTTTAGCATTTCAGTGTTTTGAAGTCGGTTTTTTTTTTTTAAATTGAGGTAGAGTTACGTTTAACAGTGGAGTGTAATAGGTTGACATGATGAAGACTCGTATACATGGGGCACACTAAAAGTTTTGCACTTCTAGCTAATCGGAACTATTTGAATTTCGAATGTTATATTTTTTTAAACGTTGCAGCCTTCTTAGTAATAAAAAAAATTGGCAGGAAATGATTTGTCAATTGTTTTTTATCACACATCAAAGTTCTACGTACGCAACGAAAATGGAATTAAGTCGAAAAAATTTTAGAGCGATGATTTTTTATGATTTCAAAAGTTCTCTCTCTCCGCAAGACTGTGCCGCTCGTCTCGTCGAAATGCTTTTGGGAGAGAAGCACCTTGTTTGAGCACCGTGAGGCAATGGTTTGCTGAATTTGAGAGAGGTCGAGTTTCTTTACACGACGAATTTCGTAAAGAGCGGCCTTCAACTGCCGTCAACGAAAATAATGTAGCTACCGTTAAGTGGCCAATTAAAGAAAACCCGCGGATTACCTATGAGACAATTCGAGGACTATTGGGGATTGGTATGAGCCAAAATCAGAAAATTTTACACGAAGAATTGAAAGATTCTACCATTTGTTTACCCAGGGTGTTAGAAAAGGTTCGCGAAAGACGACCCAAAAGCCGCGTTCTCCTACATCATGACAACGCTTCCTCACACACGGCCAACAAAATAAAGTCATTTTTAGCTTTCGAAAAAGTACATCTCGTCACCCATCCTGCGCATAGCCCCGACCTAGCACCCTGTGATTTCTGTATTTTCCCCAAAATCAAAGATTTGATGAGAGGTTTCACTTTTACCAACTCCGAAGAGGCAGTGATAGCGTTCAATCAGCACGTAGAAAACATGGCTTCAGATCTGTGGTCCTCCTGTTATAAAAAATGGTTCGATCGCATGAAAAAATGTTTAAAATGTAAAGGAGAGTATTTTGAAAAGCAATAAACATAATATTTTTATAACATGTTGTTTTTTTAAGTCACGCAAAACTTATAGTGTGACCTACGTATCATGGCTTTTTTGAGTATCGAGAAAAAACAAATGAAAAGAATTATCGGTTTCTCGGTGTCGTAACTCGTACCTAAAACTCAATAAGGCAGTGCAGTGCGATATGAGTTCTCGCAGCCGGCCGGTTCCTACGTACTCGGACGTCTGTCCAGGTGCCCATGCTCCCGGGCGGGCAGTTCGTGCGGCGCGCGTTCTCGTGCGGCGCGGCGGCGGCGGCGGACGACTGCGCCGAGGCGCTGCTGGGCGCGGTGCGCGCGCGCCGCCGCCTGCCGCCCGCGCACCCCGCGCGCGCCGCGCCCCCCGCCGCCGTCGCGCGCCTGCTCGCGCTGCTGGTCGACCCGCCGCACTACATGCACCGCGACTCGGGTGAGTACTACTACTACTCTTTCGGCTGTGAGTCTGCACGTTTTTAACCTCGCTAGATTACAGTGTTCGTTTTCGTTGACACGTTTTATTCAGGCGTTCGGTTGTATCGGGACGTTCCTCAGGGTTCCTGTCGTGGGTGCAGGCGCTGTGGACGGCGGCGTGCTCGTGGGTGAGCGGCGAGCGGCGCACGGCGCTGCTGTGCTGGCGCCTGCGCTGGCTGCACGCGCTCGCCTCGCTGCTCGACCCGCAGGTATCTCTCTACAGCGCGGTGCATGTGCTCCTGTCGGTCCGTCATAATCATTGTGCAACACACACAGTTCTATTATTCTTCCTTCCATTGTTTACATTTATAATAATTTTTACTCGGACTAGTAGTAGTAGACTAGAGTTTCGTCGAAATGTTTTTTCATCGGTTCGACGATGATTTCATACCCTAAGTTCGTCTAGGACGAGCACGGCAAAAAAGAACTCCGGCACATCCGCAACGAGGGGCGGGCGGCGTTGCGCGAGCACGGCGCGGGCTCGCCGCTGCCTTTCGCGCAGTTCGCGCGCCTCGAGCTGCTGGCGAGTACGCCCGCCGCCGCCGTCGCCGCCGCCGCGCACGCCGCGCGCGCCGCGCTCGCCGACGCGGACCTGCCCGCCGAGCAGCGCCTGTACGTGGCCCGGGTCGCCGCCGAGATGCCCGAGGAACACGGTAACCGAACCGACCGATGCGGTAGTCCCACTCGCTAACCGTATCTTCGATGCCTTTGAAAGAAACCGACATGTCTTACGAGCTTTTGTGATTAATCTGAGGCTTTTGATTATCTCGAACACGAAATGTTATTGATGGAATTACGGCATTATACGTATAGTGTCTTCAAAATAATTCAGGATTGTTAGTACCCCAAGGCTCTACATTGGGTCCTCTATTATTCTTAATCTATATAAATGACCTTTCTTACTTTACTAAAGACAGAGATAAGGCTGCCTTTGACGATGTAAATATAACTCTCACTCCAAGTAGGACAGTAAAACTAGCGTATTACTACTAAGAATCTGTTACTAATGTTTTTTCAAGTTATGTAGGGTTTTGTGACACACGGATTTTCCGTTTCACCCATACTACTTACGATAATATTTAAAAGAAATATATATATCATTGCAAAAGCACCATAATCTTTACCTCCAAAAATCAAAGCAAAAATGGCAAACCAATAATATAGCACAGGGGTGTCCAAACTAGATGGGACCCAGGGCCAATAAAAAATACTAAATACATTGGTGGGCCGCAAAATATTTGTAAAAATAAAAAACAGTTTATAATGATTTGTTATTTTATTTAGTAGGTAGATAACCTACTGTTTTGTTAATTTGTCTTTTACAATTCTGTCAATATCAACATTAATATTAGTAGTAGCTAGGCGCAGTGCATGCTTAAGTGAAGTATCTGTCAATGAAGACCTGTATTTAGACTTAATAAACTTCATTGTCGAATATGCACTTTCACAAAGGTAGGTACTGCCCATCATCGAGCCCATTTTTTGTCCGAAATTCGTCAGTTTCGGGAAACGTTCAGCGAGGAGTTTAAAAAAATCAATGCCTGTTTCTGTTCTGCCCTTGTAAAAGGGGTCTGATTGCAGATCACACAGTTCCAGTTGATAATCAATGTTTACAGTCTCAACTGCGATTGTTAATGGTTGAGTGAAGAGTGCTATATCACTCTCAATTTTTTCAAAATCTGCGAAACGCCGCTCAAATTCGACGATTATTTCGTCCATGTATTTGAGGTGGTCCAAAAAATTACCATCTTCAAAATTTTTCATCTCTAAATAATGTTCTTTACAACTTGGAAAAAAAGAAAAATCATCTTGTTGTAGAGACGTCTTGAACAATTTAAGTTTATTTCTGAATCCATTCACATTTCCATACAGGTTGGCTATATTGTGGTTTTTACCTTGCAATTTTAAATTTAACTCATTCAAATGTTGCGTCATATCAGTTAAAAACGCAAGATCAGCCAGAAACTGAGGATCTCGCATTTTATCTTGTAGTTCAGAAGTGTCAGACGATATCTCATTTTTTAGAAATAAAGGTATTTCTTTTCGTAAGGCAAAAAAGCGTTGCAAGCACTGGCCAGCACTTAGCCATCTGATTTCTGAATGCAATAGTAAATCTCCATAGTTTGCATCGATTTCACATACGAAGTCTCTAAATTTTCTATGTGTCAATGATCTGTTTCCACCTCTAATCAAATTGGTTATCCTTATAACAACTTTCATAGCATTCATTTGACGCAACGATTTTCCACACAAGGCTTCTTGGTGTATGATACAATGGAACAACGGGCAATCAATGCCATTTTGTATTAGAAGTCCCGCAAATCCTGTCACTTTTCCGGTCATAGCTTTTGCCCCGTCGGTCACAATACAAGAACACTTACGAAATCCTCCATATTCTACAATAGTTTTGTTAACTGCTTCAAATATATCACTGCCTTTAGTTGTTCCATGAAATGGTATTAAATCCAGCATTTCTTCCGTGATTGTAAAATCTTTGGAAATGCAACGTATGAAGATTATTAATTGACTGACATCGGTCTGGTCGGTACTTTCATCCAAACATATTGAATAATATTCGCAATCTACAAAGTAATCACATAAACTTTTCGTAATATAATTACCCATGTCCTCTATTCGTCGCGCCACCGTTTGGTGAGATAATGCAACAGATTCAAACTTTTCCGCTAATTTCGGCTGCATAAAGCGTTTAGCCATTTCAACTGCGCATTTTTTTATTAAAGCTCCATCACTAAATGGTTTTTTAGCTCTGGCTAATTGTAATGAAACTTCATATGAAGCAGCCAAGCTTTGTTCATTTTCAGTACTTACTTTTGAAAACATACTTGTTTGCTGTATTAGTTTTTTTTTGTACTCAGCCACCATAACTTTTCTTGCTTCACCGACATGTTTTTTATACTTTTCTTCATGTAAAGAAGTATAGTGTCGCTTAACATTATATTCTTTACTTACAGATAAAACTTGCATACAAATCAAACACTGAATTTTATTGTTATTGTTGGAAATAAAGTAGTCTAACTCCCATTTCTCATTGAATGAACGTTTTTCTTCACTTAACTTCCTCTTCTTTGTAGACATGATGAGGTTAAAAGTTTTTTATACGCAAACACAAAGCGAACAAACTTTAAAATAATGTTAAAGTCTTTAACCTGAGAGTAACCTTGCGTAATCAAGACTTTCGTCGCGTTGAATGACAAGTGACAAACAAATGCCCAATGAACGATGCGCGGTAGTAGGTACACGTATCTTGCGTTCGGGGAATTCCCCGAATTCTCGAGTGAATAGTGATGTGAGCAACGTAATCGAACATACCCAAAACATTCGATTTTGATGCGAGAAAAATAATTTGCTTGTTAATTTTGGAAACCGGACTTTTTTTGAAGTCAGTTAAAAAAGGTTCTACGGGCCGCAATCAAACAAGCCGCGGGCCGCATGCGGCCCGCGGGCCATGGTTTGGACAGCCCTGATATAGCATATTGATTTAAAAAATAAATGAATATGATTTCCTTCTGACCGTGAGCTGAGCTAAGTACTGGGTACTGGGACCGGGTACGGGTACGGGTACAAGTAGTGCGCATTGCAGGGGGCCCGGGGCTGTGGGCCGTGGCGTGCGCGGTGACGGGGCGCGCGCTGCCGCCGGGCGCGTCGCCGCGCTCGCCGCCGCCGCAGGACCTCGTGCGCCGCGCGCTGCGCGCAGCCGAGGAGCGCTGCGCCGCGCTCGAGCGGGACTACGCGGATGCGCCCGCGCCCACCGACGGTCAGTCTCACCGACCTCACTCGTAACTCTGTTGCCTGTGTACCCTTCGTTGTTTATCTTCCGGTCTTAACTTCGCCACCGCCGACAGGAGGCGGGTCGTAAAGGGCGACCGATTCCTGTAGCACGAGACGGGCAGCGGCGTCTTCGTGCGAAATCTTATAAAAAATGGCGCTCGCCGAGAACTTTCTGCAAACTTGGAAAATACCCAAAAATGGGTAAATTAAAAAAAAAAAAAACGGATGTACTTAATCTGCACACTCAACTGATTTAATTTTAAGTTTTTAAATTGTACTAATCTTGATCTTCACTTGCCATAATTTAGTTTTATTATAACTGTCACCTATCTTAAGGAAAAACACTTTGTTTGTGTAAATTAAATTATTGAAAATGCATACGATGAACTTTAGTGCACTATGATAGCCAAACGATAACCTTACATACAATAGATATGATTGATGCTAACTGACGTAAAATGTGTTAGAATTTGATGATTTGTAATATCTTTTGCAAATTACCCACATTTTAAAGGTACAATTTTACGCATTACCTTCATATAGCTTGCCCCAGTGTGCAGCGTCTAGTAGAATGTCCACTGGCCTTGATATGTTATAATCAGGATCCGCCAATTGTATGTTCTGAATATGTGGCCAGTCTTGTTTTTCGAAGGTGTAATTCGGCAATTTGCTGAGCATGTTGGCCATAACCATCGCTTCGATTGTAAATGAATGGCCTTCGTACAATGACTCATAGTGTGACCGTACGGTTCCGTTGCTATGATGAGCTGACGTCCCTATGCCTGAGACTGTTGCGTTTAGATTTCGTCTCTGCAGTCCCATACGCTGAGCGGAATCTTGAGTTATTAGGTTAATCTGTGACCCTTGATCGAGAAGACATCGTAATTGGACAATCGACCCATCAGCTGCCATCACTTTAAGTTGGACGGTCGCAAGTAGCACTTTTGCTGTGACGTATGTGGCTTGTTAGGCGTCACGTTATTTGAGACTGCGGTTTTGACATTGCGATAAATATCATGCAATATTGTGTGGTGTGCATCTTTGCACACTCGGCATCTTTTGTTGGAATTGCATTTATTATCGGTGTGTGAGTAGAGCCAATTGCGACAAATATGCAGTTGCGAAATTAACCTCATTTTGTTTTCCGGTGACATGTCTTGAAACGTCTTGCAGTAAAGTAAAATGTGATTATTTTTACACAACAGGCAATTTTTCTCTGTGCTTGTATGATACGTTCGAGGGAAAATACGCCTATTCGTGTTGTTGAATTCCTTCTTAGGTTGAGCGGATGCCTCCTTGTTGGTTGTATTATGCAGTTTGTTAGGAGTTTGCTTTTTCTTTTGAACAGGTTCAAGGGCAGTAAACTTGTTTTTCAAGAAATTAATCAACTCATCTAAGGTAGGTAATTCTCTCGGAGCCCTTCTGGTCTCCATGTAGGCTGCATACGTGTCGGGATCACCTGTCGACACCTGTCGACCGCCAGCAGTTAAGTTATCGATTTGCCAGTGGAGTTCGTCGAACAATTTCCAGCGAGACTGTAGCGAATTTAGTTTGTCTAATATTTCCCACTTCAACTGCTTAGTGTCGATGTTATTAATCATCCTGGAGAACGCCCGGAAGTTAGTGCGTTGTTGGCTAATAAGCTCGTCTGACCTTGACGGTACTCCAGTTTCCGCAATTTTTACTTCGTAATTTGTCAGCATGTCACGAATCGCCTCGTACCGTATCTTTGTCGTTGTGAAGGTATCATTGATAAAATAGTCATCGTCGGACTCTTTTTCGGTTTTAGCAAGAACTCCATGATTCATGCTGAACACCTCCCATTAAGCATTCACAGCGTCCAACCTCTTCTGAATGTATGGTCCTGACTTACGCGAATCAGAATCCTTTTTGAAGTTAATTTCGATTTTGATGATAGCGTCAATGATAGCCTTTTGTTGTTGAAGTAGTGTTTCCATGGTTTGAAAATGTTGTTGTTACAGTTGGTTTCAGATTCGTGTGACAGCAACTCTTACCGCGGTGTATGCCCCTGAATCAAGCTGGTGAGACCCGCTTCTAGGAGGCCAGCGACCGAAGTGCTACCACAGATCGAATAACTAGTCACTCTATATTTCGGCTGAAACTCTTCACTGTTGACCTTTTGTGGATGTAACTTGTTGTAGGTCGTAGTTCACGTCGTAGGACCAAAATGTAGGGGTTGTTTGTAAGTTGTAACCTTCTACATTTAATTGATTTGTAAGTTGTATCTACGTCACGGGATGTGGTAATTGAAACTGTGTCCGATTCCGTAGAGAGCGTTCATTGCACTAAAAATAATAAATCATAAGAATGTAATTGAAGCGAGTGTGTCGCGCGCGCAGGCGCAATGTCAGCATAATTTCTAATGTACCATGTACTTGCTCGTACACCATGAATGAACATTTCGCAATGAAATTGAAACTGACTCTAATACTGAATACCTGTATTACTGTAACATTTGTTCTGCAAATAAACGATTTTATTTGATTTTTGATTCGATCGATCAAAAGAAATATTATGCCCAAACAATTATGAGGCTCAACACAAAAATGTATTCGCACTACACATAGGCAACGTTTTAACCAAATATGTTGGCTAATAAATGGTTTTATATTGGGTCTGATCACATGCTTAGTGAACAACATAGCACATTAAAAAAAATAAAAAAAAAATAAATAAATCGTTTTTGAAATAATAAAAAGCAGTTACATTTGGTTTAACTTAAAACTAAACAGTGCAAAAAAATGATATTTTGCCTGAACTAGGTAGAACCTGTGCTTCATTGACCTGTATTAACCTATACTGGCTACTGTCAAAATAAATTCATGCAGAGATTCATCATTGATTTCGCCATATTGACGATGGCTAATCGAAGGCTATTGTTTAAACCATGAACTTTATAGTTTGGGCAAAATCGTATTTAAAATTATTTCTCGGTACTGTCTCTTATGGCGTTTCAAATAGTCACTCAAAATTAGCTGTCATTTGTATGGGACACTAGTCCAGGTATTTAAACAGGCCAGTGACTTGACAGAACCAATGATCAAATAAAACAAATGTGGTTGTCGATTGTCGCGCTTATTATACGTGGACGTGCCCTTAAAGTTTCAATAATATAAAAAATACTTTAAATGGTCAAAAATGGATTTATTGATTCTGAAAATATTCTTCCTTTCACTTTTTAATTGTGTGACTCCTCCGTGGTGACGTCAGATAGATGTTTTTCATACTCTTCGACAGCTTCTTCTGGTGATGAAAACCGTTGATCGCGTAATTGGTTCTTGATTTTTGGGAGCAGAAAACCAAATCAGGACTGTATGCAGGACGACTCATAAGTTGTACGTTTTTTGCCTTCAAAAACTAATTTGTATGTCTGGCCGTATGGGAACTTTCATTGTTGTGGTGCAAAATGATACAGCGTTTACCGTTGTTTGTTTGTCAATAATTTTCGGAGAATAAATGGTGTACCACTCACTATTCACGGTACGACGATTTTCTAAAGCGACAGTAGCCACGTGCCCAGTTTTCTAAAAAAGAGAAACAATCGTCCGCTTCGAGGCACTTTTCACGCGCGCCACTTAGGTTGAGGCTCATCTAGAAGTAATGTGTGCTATAGAACAAGAGGCGAACGCGGGCGGGCGCGTGCTGGCGGCGCTGCTGCCGGGCGCGGGCGAGTGGGCGGCGGCGCGCGCGCTGCTGGCGCCCCCCCCGCGCCGCCGCCAGCTGCTCGCCGCCGCGCTCGCGCACGCGCACACACACGCCGCGCAGGTCAGTGCACGCACCCTCGCCACTAGCCGCGGGCGAGTGGGCGGCGGCGCGCGCGCTGCTGGCGCCCCCCCCGCGCCGCCGCCAGCTGCTCGCCGCCGCGCTCGCGCACACGCACACACACGCCGCGCAGGTCAGTGCACGCACCCTCGCCACTAGCCGCGGGCGAGTGGGCGGCGGCGCGCGCGCTGCTGGCGCCCCCCCCGCGCCGCCGCCAGCTGCTCGCCGCCGCGCTCGCGCACACGCACACACACGCCGCGCAGGTCAGTGCACGCACCCTCGCCACTAGCCGCGGGCGAGTGGGCGGCGGCGCGCGCGCTGCTGGCGCCCCCCCCGCGCCGCCGCCAGCTGCTCGCCGCCGCGCTCGCGCACACGCACACACACGCCGCGCAGGTCAGTGCACGCACCCTCGCCACTAGCCGCGGGCGAGTGGGCGGCGGCGCGCGCGCTGCTGGCGCCCCCCCCGCGCCGCCGCCAGCTGCTCGCCGCCGCGCTCGCGCACACGCACACACACGCCGCGCAGGTCAGTGCACGCACCCTCGCCACTAGCCGCGGGCGAGTGGGCGGCGGCGCGCGCGCTGCTGGCGCCCCCCCCGCGCCGCCGCCAGCTGCTCGCCGCCGCGCTCGCGCACACGCACACACACGCCGCGCAGGTCAGTGCACGCACCCTCGCCACTAGCCGCGGGCGAGTGGGCGGCGGCGCGCGCGCTGCTGGCGCCCCCCCCGCGCCGCCGCCAGCTGCTCGCCGCCGCGCTCGCGCACACGCACACACACGCCGCGCAGGTCAGTGCACGCACCCTCGCCACTAGCCGCGGGCGAGTGGGCGGCGGCGCGCGCGCTGCTGGCGCCCCCCCCGCGCCGCCGCCAGCTGCTCGCCGCCGCGCTCGCGCACACGCACACACACGCCGCGCAGGTCAGTGCACGCACCCTCGCCACTAGCCGCGGGCGAGTGGGCGGCGGCGCGCGCGCTGCTGGCGCCCCCCCCGCGCCGCCGCCAGCTGCTCGCCGCCGCGCTCGCGCACACGCACACACACGCCGCGCAGGTCAGTGCACGCACCCTCGCCACTAGCCGCGGGCGAGTGGGCGGCGGCGCGCGCGCTGCTGGCGCCCCCCCCGCGCCGCCGCCAGCTGCTCGCCGCCGCGCTCGCGCACACGCACACACACGCCGCGCAGGTCAGTGCACGCACCCTCGCCACTAGCCGCGGGCGAGTGGGCGGCGGCGCGCGCGCTGCTGGCGCCCCCCCCGCGCCGCCGCCAGCTGCTCGCCGCCGCGCTCGCGCACACGCACACACACGCCGCGCAGGTCAGTGCACGCACCCTCGCCACTAGCCGCGGGCGAGTGGGCGGCGGCGCGCGCGCTGCTGGCGCCCCCCCCGCGCCGCCGCCAGCTGCTCGCCGCCGCGCTCGCGCACACGCACACACACGCCGCGCAGGTCAGTGCACGCACCCTCGCCACTAGCCGCGGGCGAGTGGGCGGCGGCGCGCGCGCTGCTGGCGCCCCCCCCGCGCCGCCGCCAGCTGCTCGCCGCCGCGCTCGCGCACACGCACACACACGCCGCGCAGGTCAGTGCACGCACCCTCGCCACTAGCCGCGGGCGAGTGGGCGGCGGCGCGCGCGCTGCTGGCGCCCCCCCCGCGCCGCCGCCAGCTGCTCGCCGCCGCGCTCGCGCACACGCACACACACGCCGCGCAGGTCAGTGCACGCACCCTCGCCACTAGCCGCGGGCGAGTGGGCGGCGGCGCGCGCGCTGCTGGCGCCCCCCCCGCGCCGCCGCCAGCTGCTCGCCGCCGCGCTCGCGCACACGCACACACACGCCGTGCAGGTCAGTGCACGCACCCTCGCCACTAGCCGCGGGCGAGTGGGCGGCGGCGCGCGCGCTGCTGGCGCCCCCCCCGCGCCGCCGCCAGCTGCTCGCCGCCGCGCTCGCGCACACGCACACACACGCCGCGCAGGTCAGTGCACGCACCCTCGCCACTAGCCGCGGGCGAGTGGGCGGCGGCGCGCGCGCTGCTGGCGCCCCCCCCGCGCCGCCGCCAGCTGCTCGCCGCCGCGCTCGCGCACACGCACACACACGCCGCGCAGGTCAGTGCACGCACCCTCGCCACTAGCCGCGGGCGAGTGGGCGGCGGCGCGCGCGCTGCTGGCGCCCCCCCCGCGCCGCCGCCAGCTGCTCGCCGCCGCGCTCGCGCACACGCACACACACGCCGCGCAGGTCAGTGCACGCACCCTCGCCACTAGCCGCGGGCGAGTGGGCGGCGGCGCGCGCGCTGCTGGCGCCCCCCCCGCGCCGCCGCCAGCTGCTCGCCGCCGCGCTCGCGCACACGCACACACACGCCGCGCAGGTCAGTGCACGCACCCTCGCCACTAGCCGCGGGCGAGTGGGCGGCGGCGCGCGCGCTGCTGGCGCCCCCCCCGCGCCGCCGCCAGCTGCTCGCCGCCGCGCTCGCGCACACGCACACACACGCCGCGCAGGTCAGTGCACGCACCCTCGCCACTAGCCGCGGGCGAGTGGGCGGCGGCGCGCGCGCTGCTGGCGCCCCCCCCGCGCCGCCGCCAGCTGCTCGCCGCCGCGCTCGCGCACACGCACACACACGCCGCGCAGGTCAGTGCACGCACCCTCGCCACTAGCCGCGGGCGAGTGGGCGGCGGCGCGCGCGCTGCTGGCGCCCCCCCCGCGCCGCCGCCAGCTGCTCGCCGCCGCGCTCGCGCACACGCACACACACGCCGCGCAGGTCAGTGCACGCACCCTCGCCACTAGCCGCGGGCGAGTGGGCGGCGGCGCGCGCGCTGCTGGCGCCCCCCCCGCGCCGCCGCCAGCTGCTCGCCGCCGCGCTCGCGCACACGCACACACACGCCGCGCAGGTCAGTGCACGCACCCTCGCCACTAGCCGCGGGCGAGTGGGCGGCGGCGCGCGCGCTACTGGCGCCCCCCCCGCGCCGCCGCCAGCTGCTCGCCGCCGCGCTCGCGCACACGCACACACACGCCGCGCAGGTCAGTGCACGCACCCTCGCCACTAGCCGCGGGCGAGTGGGCGGCGGCGCGCGCGCTGCTGGCGCCCCCCCCGCGCCGCCGCCAGCTGCTCGCCGCCGCGCTCGCGCACACGCACACACACGCCGCGCAGGTCAGTGCACGCACCCTCGCCACTAGCCGCGGGCGAGTGGGCGGCGGCGCGCGCGCTGCTGGCGCCCCCCCCGCGCCGCCGCCAGCTGCTCGCCGCCGCGCTCGCGCACACGCACACACACGCCGCGCAGGTCAGTGCACGCACCCTCGCCACTAGCCGCGGGCGAGTGGGCGGCGGCGCGCGCGCTGTGGCGCCCCCCCCGCGCCGCCGCCAGCTGCTCGCCGCCGCGCTCGCGCACGCGCACACACACGCCGCGCAGGTCAGTGCACGCACCCTCGCCACTAGCCGCGGGCGAGTGGGCGGCGGCGCGCGCGCTGCTGGCGCCCCCCCCGCGCCGCCGCCAGCTGCTCGCCGCCGCGCTCGCGCACGCGCACACACACGCCGCGCAGGTCAGTGCACGCACCCTCGCCACTAGCCGCGGGCGAGTGGGCGGCGGCGCGCGCGCTGCTGGCGCCCCCCCCGCGCCGCCGCCAGCTGCTCGCCGCCGCGCTCGCGCACACGCACACTCACGCCGCGCAGGTCAGTGCACGCACCCTCGCCACTAGCCGCGGGCGAGTGGGCGGCGGCGCGCGCGCTGCTGGCGCCCCCCCCGCGCCGCCGCCAGCTGCTCGCCGCCGCGCTCGCGCACGCGCACACACGGTAAGCGTTCACTGAGACAAGCTGGATCGCCATCGCACGGGTGTATTACATGCCTCACCACAAATGTGAACACCCACTACAAGGCAAGTGCTTCGCAAGCGATGCGCCACGTGCCTCGCTCAATGCGATAAGTTGCGCCGATGTATATCGGCCAGGCTAGCCTGTGTACCGTGTATAGTGTTTAGTGTTTAGTGTATAGTGTACAGTAAGCTGTGTGTCGTTGCGCGCAGAGCTGGGCCGCGGCGCGGTACTGGGAGCAGGCGGCGTGCGCGGCGGCGGCGGCGGGCCGCAGCCTGGCGGCCGCCGCGCGCCCTCTCGCCGCGCACTACCCGGGGAACGCGCTGCTCGCACTCGGTACATACCTACACTCATTATATTATCTATCACTATTTTTTTAATAAAACTTACAAAACAGACATACACCATATTAATCTTAATTACCGGTGTTATACAAAAGTAATTTAATTAACATAGCATTTATGTAGATAATTTTGCAATTGATAATTATCTAAATTATTAATATTAGTATTACATTATTTATTGTCAAAAGTATTATACGACTCGATAGATTCTATGGTGCTACTAAATACTGATAATACCGAAATTGAGACTATCATCTTAGATTTAAAGCATAAATGCGCAACGTGATTTGATTCAATACCTACTTCACTGATTAAAAATACTAGACACATCTTGATCCCTGTTTTAAATCACGTTTACAACTTATGCCTTACCACTGGTATTTTTCCGCGTGTCTTCAAAAAAGCGCTCGTACATCCAATTTATAAGGGCGGAGACAGGGACAGTGCCAACAATTATCGTCCAATATCGGTCTTAACTATACTTTCTAAAATACTCGAGAAGATTATTAATAAAAGACTGCTTAATTTCTTAGAATCGAAGGACATTCTTGCTGCGAACCAATTTGGCTTTCGATCTCGTAGGTCAACGGAAGACGCTGTGCTCGATTTGACTGGTTCAATAGCTCAAAATATGAATAAAAACCTAAAGTCAATCTGCGTTTTCTTAGACCTAACGAAAGCTTTCGACACGGTCTCTGTCTCTCTCCTTCTTCGAAAGTTAAATCGTATTGGTGTTCGTGGTAATACTTTAGAATTATTCAAAAGCTATCTGAGTGACAGATCTCAGTGTGTTAAAATAGATAATTACACAAGCCAAGAAGCACAAGACGGTGTTCCACAAGGTAGTGTCCTTGGACCTACTTTGTTTCTAATTTACATTAACGACTTGTGTAAACTTGAGCTGCGACATTCAAAAATAGTCACATATGCTGATGATACAGTCATCATCTAGTTCAGTCTAGTTCATGGTAGTAGCTGGGATGATACTCGTGCAAATGCAGAGTCAGCACTACGAACAGTAAGTGCCTGGTTACTACAAAATCTCTTGACGTTGAACGTGAGCAAAACTAGGTATATTACTTTTTCGCCTAAGACTTCTAAACAACCACATTCTTCTTTTTGTTTATTTGCCCACATTTGCGCCGAAACGTCTTCCCATTGTAACTGTTCACCTTTATCGCGTGCTAATAGTATTAGATACCTTGGTGTTATTGTCGATAGTCTTGGAATGAGCATGTTGAATTAGTGACAGCACGTATTAGAAAATTAATTATTATATTAATTAGAGTTAGTGCTACTACGTCAACGCTTAAGACAGTCTATTTTGCCTTAGCGCAATCAATTATAACATACTGTATCACAGTATGGGGCTCATCCGTTAAGACACGTATGTTACAGCTTGAAAGAGCACAACGAGCTGTTTTGAAAGTCATGGCATTTTTACCGATTAGTTACCCTACCAGTGCTCTTTATGAACAGTGGAAGTTACTATCAGTTCGGAAACTTTATATATTAAATGTCAATCCCATTTGACCCCAGTATATACAGTAGTGGTAGAAGAAGACGCACAAATGTATGTAAAATCGATCGTTGTAAACTAGCTTTATCAAGGCGCAACTTTTATTATATGAGCAGTATGTTATACAATCGAGTCAATTTAAAGCTAGATATTTACCCCCTAACTTTGCGTGTCTGCAAACTTACTCTCCGTAGGGGGCTCTTGGGTCTTGATTACGATGTAGCTGAAAGTATGGTGAAATAAGATAATTGAGATTTATCTAGTAGTCGCTCTCTCACACACACACACACACACACAATACACACACACACATTCAAATTAAGTATTGTTGTGGTTTGGTGTAGAAAGCTACATTTATATAGAGATAAAATTAAATTAAATCGTCAGTACCTTAGATAAGTTTATCCGTTGTGGGCGGGCGTTACTGACTGCGACACAGTCACTGACTAATGTAGTTAGTAACGTTACCATGTATTTGTAACATGTTATTTTTTATTTCAATAAAGCATTAAAGCATTATGTAATTGTGCATTATCAAAAGAGAAAACCAGCACAGGAACAGTCAATCTAAAAACTTTTTTTTTGCGAAATTTTGTAAAATCGCTTGAGAATATACCTATCTATGTAATTTCTATACTATTTGTACTTCTGAAAGTGTCTGCATCGCTAATAGTCATCTGCAAAATAATTGCGCAACAAATGCAACATTTTAATCCAAACATTTTAAAGACTAGAACAATATCCTCTCAGGATAAGAATAAGATCCTTGATATTTCTAAGTATCTCAGGGCCCATAACAAGTGAGCGAGCGACACAGTTGTCACGAGCTTTTATCGCATTTTGTGCAAGGTTACAGGGTCAAGGGTTGTACATTCGGATATAGTGCGAAGGAACATTTTGCGTGAGCTCGCCTCGCTGATTAGAGTGACCGTTTGCAGCCAGCAGCGGCGGCGCGGCGTGGGCGGGGGCGGTGGGGGCGGCGGGGGCAGAGGGGGTGGCGGGGGCGGACGCAGACGCGCTGCGCCGGGACGAGGTCGGCGCCCTCGCAGAGATACTGCCGCCGATGCTGCGTGCCGTGCGGGCCTGGGGTACGCATTAGCTTATACCGACAACTATATCACTGCCTTTGACGCCATCGGCAGAAATCTCGCTGTCCGGCGTGCGATCGCCGATCGTCCATATAATCAATAAACGAATCTCGGGGCACGCTCCGGTGGGCGCATACCTCTATTGTAACGCTACCCGCGTGTCACAGAATCCGGCGACGAGAACGAAGCGGCCGTGGCGAGCCGCGTGGCGCTGCGCAGCTGCCGACGCGCGGCGCGTGCGGGGGCCGGGGGCGGGGGCGGGGGCGGGGGCGGGGCGACGGTGTGGGCGGCGCTCATCGAGTGCGCGGCGCGCGCCGACAGCCCCGCGCTCACGCCGCTGCACGCGCTGCTCACCGCCACCGACGCCTGCCCCGACCACAAGGTGAGTGCGGCCTGCGGCTGCGTGCATGTAATCATGCGGGGGGACAGTGTAGGGCTGTTCGCTAACGAGCGTGTCGCACCCGCAGTGGCTGTACGTGCGCGGCGCGGCGTGGAGCGGCGGCGCGGGCGGCGGCGCGGCGGCGGCGGACGCGGCGATGGACCGCCAGCTGCGCCTGCACGCGCTGCCCGACGAGCTCGAGCCCGCGCCCGCCACCGCCGCCGCCGCCACCGCCACCGCCGAGCGCTGAGCAGCCGCCACGGTTCGATACACGCACATAACTGATCCATTCTCAACGAAAGACTTAGACCACGTACACATCTGGCCATTAATCGCGACGACGATTTGTGTTATTTATAAAACATCTCATAATATTATTACTTATGAGTATATTATACTGATGACGTTTCCAGGGGTGTACTTGAACGACTTTTAAGGTCATAGCCATATAAGGTTACTTTTCAAGATACGGATTTGATGCATCCCACAACGACCTCAGAACGGTTATTATAGCGTTGACCTTCTTTGCTGGTCCAGAAGGACTAAAACCAAACGAGTATGACGTCATTTTAAAGTCAACTGATATCCTACCGGTTTGGTTGATAGTCGAGTTATCATAAAGTTCCATATCGTAATCGAAGTACAGAGCCACGTGACCCATATGGTGAAACATTAACCTAGACAGGTTATAACTGGACTGGCTGCTTCCCATACAAATGACTGCTTATTTTGTGTGCCCATTTGAAAAGCCACAAGTGAGAGTTCCGAGAACTTATTTTGACGTATACTGCATGACTGCGGCCATTAATAATTTAGTTCCATGGAAAACTCGCATCTGCACGTAGTGTTTTACTTGATCAGTGGCATCTGCCCATGGATTTAGTATCCTGTAACCGGATTGAGCAGTGTGCTAAAAAAACGTGCTGACAAAGATAACCAACTAGCGAATTGTGTCCCTTTCTAAATAGGGTAACCAAATTGTAAGTCTAGGCGGGATTGAAATAAGTAATTTTAAAGATCGTTAACTGAAAGGGTCGCAAACAAGTTACCACTATTCAAAATAGGGGTGGTAGGTAAAAATGATTATATAAAAGTAGGTACTTAGGTAGGACTGAATTTAAGTTACTAAAGTTAAAGAATGTATAAACACTGAATTTCTTATAATGTGTAGGTATTAAGGTGTGTTCAAGCTAACGTCTGATCATTAGCTTAACACCTATGTTTTTAACTTTAACTTATTTTCTCGTAACTTAAGAAAACACTCGCAGGATCACACCATCTTTTTAGTGCAGGTCCTCCAAGTCTTGAGATACATCGACAGACGTCGAATTACTTTAATAGAATAGATTAGAAAAACATGTATTCAGAACCATGTATACAATACAGTTTATTTAATGTTTAGTGTAAGATAATTTTTAAGTTTGGGATAATAATGTATTAGTGTTAGAGAAAAACATTATCTCTTTCTTGAAGTGTCGAGCTACAAAACTAACATCGAATCATGTATAATTACCTATGTTTCTAAAAGCAAACAATCAAAAATACGGGTTCAGTAGCAATAGGGTAAAAAAAGAAAATGTACTCGACGGTGGAAAGGCAAAAGGCATCAAGCGACACTTTGGGCGATATTGAGTTATATACATAGTTAGAATCAGCAAATTTTTCTGCTTCTTTTGAGCCGAGTTTGGTATAAATCAGAGCACTTTTTTGTCGCTTGACTCCGTCACAAAAAAGGCCATCATTTCTTAGTGCCCGGAGTTAACCGACTTAAAATTCATCATTTTTTTTAAGCCCTGGATTTCAATTAATTCGCAGGTAGCTCTAATGAATTAGGCAGTCACTTAAGCTTTTCATCCTTCTTTAGTTTTAGGAATACATTACTTTTAAATCTTTCTACCTTGCTGTAAATCTAATAAACGCGGCATTTAAAGCGTTTTGCCTGGAATACAATAACACATGGCTGTCGTTTAAGTCTTTCTTCCTTAAACATCATCGGAAATGAATATCGCTTCAGCCCTTTATCCTTACTCTACGCACAACACAGGTATTACATAAGTTGTTTTACCTTAACTTATTGTAAATTTAAATGTGATTTAAACCCCTTTTCTATGACGTAAAAATAATTGCCAAAGTCAGTACAGACTTTTTACCTGTTTCAGAAAATTGCAGATTTTTTATTTCAATCACTTTTTCTTGATCATTTGTACCATTAATGTGGCACTTAAATCTTTTTATTTACGCAGTAAAAGTATCATGAGGTTTGTAAGTCATGTTCCGTTTCTTTAGACGAACTTTGGTACGTAGTTTGAATCTTCGCGACGCAACCATTACAACCACTGGATTTGATTTGAACCTAAATCAACGCACCTTAAATAGGCTCGCAAGCCGCAAACGTTGTTGCATTTAGTCGCGATCAAGCAAACGGGTAATGCGAGTTCTGTTTGTGTGCTGTGTTGACAAGTGGTGTGTTTGTTTTGGTTTTGTATAATTTTTTTATCAAAGAAGTGTATATATTAAATCTACAATTCACTTTTCAAATTAAGTAGCTGAACAATGAAAAATGACACACAAAAAACTTCTTAAGATGAAAATAAATACATACACGGAAGAAGTTATTTAACAGCGAGGCGAACATACCGAACTTAGTGTCGCTATCTCTGAGGTTCCGGGTTCGATTCCCGGTCGGTCAATGTAGAAAAATAACTTTTCTATATTGTCTCGGGTCTGGGTGTTGTGGTACCGTCGTTGTTTCTGATTTCTGAAACACAAGTGCTTAAGCTACTTATCATAGGATCAAAAAAAAACAACAAAGCTTAGCTCTGGCGTGCTGGTCGCAGGTTGAATGAAGTGGTTCTAGATGGCAAGTTTGACCTTCACCACACTACTGTTGGTGCGGCGAGGCGGCAGTTAAGCGAGCGCTTTTTTAAAAAATAAATAGTTTTTTTTATTATTATAATATATTAATAAGTTTTGTGCGTCTGTTCATTCTTGAACTTTTTGGTTATGTTTCGATATGATTTTTAATTTCTAGCTCGTCACTACTTGTGAAGACCTATAAGTGGTTTAATAGTTGCTATTTTGTTATATTTTTTATAATGTGTAAACCCTGGTTTTCCTGTAATAAATAAATAAAAAAAAATAGAAAAAAAAAATAACTTGTAAACACGTACAAATTCATTATTAAAAAAACCATGACAGTCGGTAGGTATGTCATCTGATACATGGTATGTTTATTACAATAATTTTACGGATTATCTCATGAATTTGAAGGATTGATACGGCTGCTCAAATTGGTAAACAATAGAAATACAATATTTTATTGTCATTTTAGAAATCGCCATTATTATCATCTTCACGGTGAATCTAGGTTGCGTCCAAAGCCATCGCTTCAGAACCCAGGATCCTCTTTCCTTGATTTACTCCTCCACTTCGCAAGGTCTTGGGCATCCCTGGTTGTGAGATCATTGGCATGCATGTCAGCCCTCACGACGTCAAGCCAGCATTTTTTGGTCAACGCTTTAGCCAGGACCCGGCGGAGCCGGTGTGGCCAGACATTTGTTTCCTACGTAGCTTGCCGGTTTTTATGGCCGTACCAGCGTAGGCGACTCTCCTGCAGTTTGTCTGCAATATCACGGACACGAAGGCTACCGCGGATGCGCTAGTTCCTCACGCGGTCGTTCCGCGTGACTCCGCACATCCACCGCAGCATATTCATCTCCGTGACACGTGACACTTTGCTACCATATAAAAAGACAGGGCTAATGATGAACTAGTTATAATAGTTGTAAGGTTGACAATATTAATTCTACGAAATTTTTAGGTTTGACAATAGATTATTTATGTAATTGGCTCTGTAATAAACAAAATAGATAGGTTCGTTTATGCTCTTAACCGAGTAAGACAAGTAGCATCTAAGGATGCGACAGTCATGGCATACCATGGATATGTCTCATCCGTGTTACGATATGGTCTCATTTTATGGGGAAACTCGGTAGATATGCCCAGAGCTTTTAAAGCCCAAAAGAAATGTGTCAGAGCGATCTGTGGTGCTCATTATTTAGACAGCTGTAAGCCCCTGTTCAAGTCTTTAAATATTTTGCCCCTTCCTTGCCTATACATTTTTGAGATTAGTATTTTTGTAAAAAAATATCTCCATCTTTTTGAAATAAACAAAAATAAATCGGGATATAGGGGTAGAAGAGTTGATAATTTGACTATTCCATCACAAAGATTAGTTCTTTATTCAAGAAATGTGTACTGTATGTCTATACAAATATTTAATAAACTTCCAGTTAACTTGAAAACATTGACATTTACAAAATTTAAGAACTATTTATTTAATTTTTTAAAAGAGAAAATGTATTATACTATTAATGAATTCCTGACTGATAATATTTGACACTATTGATAATTCTAATTTGTACTGAAATTATTGACATTAATTGTATGATAAAAATTAACATTTGCACGTCGCATTGCGATAGAATATGTTGGAAAAACAATATCTTTCATCTTTGTATTGAACCATATTCTGGCAAATAAATGATATATTTATTTTTATTTATTTATTTATTTAACTTATAGATCTATCCTTTCAGCCTAACCGGCATTCTGGGGTCACAAATGACACCATTCACCTCTCGCCATTTAGCCTACGCAGCAGCAATGCGTGCTTTGACGTCGCAATCGATGTCTCCCGACGCGTGAAGTACAGATCCCAGGAATTAAAGTTAGTCCGTGCGCTTGACCTTCTCCCCGCCTATGCGTCGTCAACGTCCGTCCACGTGGTATCTGTAGAGTTACAGGCCAGGAACTCGGTCTCCGCCACATTGAGTTTCAGACCACCGCTTTCAAGCGACTGCTCCTATTCGTTCACCATTCTCACCAGCCTGCCCCTGTCCGCGTCTACCAGTGCGATATCGTCAGCATACATCAGCAGCCATAGTGGCTAATAATATGTCTCTGATGCTGTCTGACACAACGTCTAATATTACATTAAACAGAAACGGACTGAAAACGGAACCCTGGTGTACTCCGGTGGTGATAGGGAACGGTTTGGAGTCGCTAACAGCGGTCAAAACCGTAGAATCGGAGCTGCAGTACATGTCTCGGATCATGTCAACATAATGCCCTTTGGATTGGGGACCCCTTTGGATCTCACTGCCCACCAGATCACCACTCGAGGAACACCGTCGAAGGCCTTCTGCAGATCAAGAAAGAGTAAGTGCAGAGGCTTGTTTTTGGTCCTGTATCTCTCCATGACGGCCCTTAGGGTGAAAACAGGGTCCATGGTCCCGTTGCCAGGACGAAACTCATATTGACACTCCGAGAAATCACACTCCTGTCGGCTCCGGGAGTCCACAATCCGCTCTAGGAGCTTCATGGTTTGGGACATGAACTTTATGCTGCGGTAGTTGCCGAACTCTTGCACCGATCCCTTGCCTTTGAAGACCGAAGTAATAATACTCATTCTCCATCGGCTCGGGATTAGCCCGGTTAAAAGTATGCAAATGTAAAGGTAGGTTAAGATGTCCTCCCTACGAAGGCCCATCGCTTTCTATTGGGCTTCGATCGGGACTCCATCGACACAGACATCTTTACGATTTGCGACAAAGAACAATCTGGACTTCTTCAGGCGTTTCTGGTGCTACTAGTCCCTGATTCGGAGGGAGATCTGGTGGCTGCACCTCTTTGTGCTGCTTATGAAAATAAGAGCGCCATCTCTCCTTCACCGCGAGGTCCTTGCATAACAGGTTACCCCCAGGGTGTTTAACCAAGCGACACTGGAAAATGTTCTGTGCCGCTTTGACCCTGGAGCGCGCCAACTTATCCTTTCTATATAACGGATAAACTTACGTAAATACATTTAAAAACATTCATGACTTAGGTACAAATGCTCGTGCTTATCACACAAACGGTAGCCCCTTGCGGGATTTTAGCCCGAAACAGCCTGGCTTTGTAATCCAGAGCGTGAACCACTAGACCAGACGGAATAACTAAATAAAAATGATAAATCTTATTGTATGAAATAAAAACCAACTTTTTGTGGAATGTAGATTTTTTTACGCTTGTCAATTTACGCTGGTATGACTAGTAATACAATTTAAAAAGTAAATGTGGTGCCCCTTGACTAGTTTTATTTTTATGTTTTTTTAATCTGCCGTGTGGTTTGTAAATGATGGACTGAAAAATATTTATTAATGGTTTTTTTATACAACTATTAAAAACCAAATATTTCTTACGTTTATGCAGGATACATGTTACCAAAAAAACGACCATAAGTACGATTAGCTATAGGTCCTATGAAGTTAATTGTTTAAAATATTTATAGTGGATAGGACTAAGTCCTTCTGCTTACTGTTATTTATCTTTGGTGTATGAATCACGAAATGTGAGTGAGTACCTCTATTTCTTGCAAAGATATTTTATCAATTATTCAAATAAATAAGCGAGTTTTGGAGAAACTTTTTTCTGTTATTTAATTTTTAATAACTACATGCTTTTTATGTGCAATGTGCTGAAAATTTTAAGAGAATTGTTTCGCAAAAGAGTTTTTTATTGTGTTTAATTAAGATCCATACAATCGATTACAATACACAATAGCCTAAGTGGCAATAAACTATAAACTCGTTAAATATCATGTATTTCAGCTATATGCCATAAAACTTCTATTGGATCATAAGATGTTCTTTCTTATTCACACAAAACTAACACAAGACTTTGAATTATTGTGCCTTGCACAAATTAAATAATATTGGCCCTTTCACTCTTTTAGCTTTAATCTATTTTATTAAGATTTTACTCTTAAGGTGTTCTGCATGGAACCAATTATTATATAAATGGTTGTTAAATCGGTTTGCCTGGAACCGTTTTCAAGTGCAGCGGCGTTTGACCTCTTTTGCCTTAATCCAAAAATAGAGCATTTGGGGTTAACCGACATCCAACTTCGTAAATAATAACTCTATAGCTGAAACTTTAATTGCATAATATAGATCTTTTCTTAAAACATATGTTTCTGTAAGTCTTTTCTCTGTTTATAGCGCCAAAAGCTAACTACGATTTTTTTTCCAAAAATAAAAACTTTAAATCGCTCTCCTGTAAAGTTATCAAAATGTCGCTTGATGCCTTTTGCCTTTCAACCGTCGTACTAATATTTTTTTAATAATGTGAAAAATAAGCTTTTGACCACATTAATAGCGGGTTGGATACATACTATTACAAACCTAGGCAAGATTATAGGTTTAAAATAATCTTTTTAATAATGATGGCTGCATACTATTGGATTTTTTGAAGTTTAAATACTGCCCCCCAATGCACCCAACCACTTAGAACGGACGCTTTTATATTTTTGGAAATATATACAAAAGCTTATTGAAACAATTTAATTTATACAACAAACTTACCATTTTGCACTTTTTTGTTTTAAAATGAACTGAAAACTATTACATGACACCATATTTAGCTACTGTGTCAAGGTCAGGGACTGTCATCTCTGTATCACAGGGTCGCATGTTTATGACTCAATAAATGAATATGAATGAATCCTCCCTAATTACAAAATAATACGTTTTAATTATTTATCAACACCCATGACAATACATCAATTCTGGTTTTATAAAAAAAGCTAAAACGCATTAAAACTTAAGTCCATTGTATTGATTCAAACAGATATCGATCCACTGATTTTAAACAACCATTCAGTAATATTATTTCATAGTGGCAACTGTGCAAGCGGGACATGCTCCCCAAGTTTGTGGGTCGCTCTCAACACAATTCCTCAATTTGAAAAAAAAGTAAGTAAGTAAGATCTTTTAGCAACTTTTTAGAAGTACTCAATCCGATAACAGGGTGCTAAATCCATGCATCTGCCTATACAGTAGCACCAGTATTGCGCCAGAATGGCGATAATCAAATAGGCACAAATTTGATAGCAGCCTGTCTAAGTTAATTTCATGGAGCACATACCCTATAGAGTAGAAATGTCATATGATTTGTTCAACAAAATTTTCCGCCATTTTTAATCTGTATCTGTACTGTTTTTGTATGGACTATCGCTGACAAGAATTGTCATGTCATTATAAATGTAAGTGAAAAATTACTTACTAGTTTCGGAGAAAGATGGTTCGTATTGCTGCTCTATAGGGTATGTGCTCGATGGTTAATACAGGTCAATGGGGTGAATGAAAGTGTGTGTGACGTCTTGACTTCGATTTATAACGTCATCCAAATGTTTTATAGATTTCATTTGTGAAACGAAGTACAGAGACGAAGGAGTAGGTTTAAGCAAAGAAGTAGTTCTGTATATTTTATGTAGTGCTCAGGTACAGATGTGTTGTAACTGTTCTGTCCGTCTTCTTTATGTATGTGCGTGTGAGACGTTTAGCCTATTTTGTTAACATTAGATTTTTTGCTAAATATCAACAAATAAAGATATTAGTTGTTAATTATCACCGTTTTATTTCATCGTGTCTGTTCTTCCTATATACCAAATGATCATTACATTAGAATTACTTCAATCCTACTTCCGTAGAGATCCTCGCCCACGGCGGCGAATTTTGTTTCATAACTTGACAGTTATAATTATAATAGGTATAAGAATACTGTTAGGAGACAAGACAAATCAAGGGTAGGTACTAAATATGTAACACGAACGCCTTCCCAATGTAAATAAGATGTTTTTTATTTTTAATTTTATGCTTTGATCATATTTATTGAACTGCTACTTTTTGTTACCGTAAGGAGAGGGAAATTTTATGTATTTGGTAAATCGTGGCCAACTATTTATTGTTGAAATAGTTACTGATTGCGTCTAACCGTACAGCCGACGAACAGTGTTGTCTATGAATAATGCTTTTTGTAATCAGTATCAACAGTGATTTTGGCGAAACGTGCTTTCTGGGAACAGAGATTTCTGTCAACAGTGCTTTCTGTAAACGATTAGACCCGTCTAAAAATGATTCGGTATAACGTTAAACGCTCTTCTATTGCATTTTTTTTCTTGTGATTTTTAATTATTTTTTAACGGTATAGTACACAAAATTTTATTTCGTTAGTAAATGTGTGTATCCAATATTTATGCGAGTTACGTTACTCACGCAAAAGTTTAATTCCAAATCTTTATTTAAGGCAACAAGGGCCAATTTATTAGTAACAATGTCGTATCGATACAGAATCGTGGATCGTGGTAGTCGAAAGCTCTAAATCGAAAAAGCTAATTTTGTCTAGTACCCCACCAATCGGATTCAGCGGGACCAATTTTTCGTTCATTTTATCTTAACTATGGATCGTTCTGTTAAAACATCAAAAAATAAATCGTAGTTTTTATTAAATAGCCATAAAAATGTAAATAAAAGGTACAAGTAACAAAACCGCCAGCGGGTGTGGGCGTGCAGCGCGGGCCGGGGCGGGCCTGCCCAGCGGCGCGGCGCGGCGCTCGGCGGGGGGCGCTTCGGGGGGCGCTACGGCGGACTCGGCGGGGGGCGCTGCGGGGGGCGGGGCGCCGGGCGGCACCGTGCGCGCGAGCACGCCGGCGGGCGGCGGGTCGGAGTGCGTGGGCGTGGGCGCCGGGGGCGCCTCCTCGCCGCCGTAGTCGGCCGCGTTGTCGCCGTACTCGCCCGCCTTCAAGTACGCCCGAGTAGATCGCGACGGGGCCGGCGCGGGCGCCGCCTAGAACGACCGGTCGCGGCACTAAGGCGCCGCGCGGGGGCGCCGGGCGACGCGCCTGCCGCCCGCGTGCAGTCGCCAGCGATGAAATGTTACGTGATTTCAAGTTATAAAAACACCTGCACGGTTTTCATTGCTCGTGACTAGAAAAAGTTGAACAAAGTTTCCTCGTCTACGACGAAGGTGTTCAACGTTATCGTGAATATTGATACATTTTATTACAAGATACTGACTAACGTAGATTAGGGTCGGAAAATTCTTGATGAGTGTGGTCACCTCTCACTCGCTCACTACGGTTGTCGCGATTTATAACCTCAGTCTTCATCTATGTTGTCGTGTACTAACATGAGTACCTTTTAAAGCCTGATTCTGGCACTCAAATACAACAACTTTTTCTATTGGACCAACATTGAAAACGCAAAAAAAACACTTCCCCATACTAAAGTTATTTATTTTATTAAAATTCAAATTTTTATTAATGACAACAAGGCCCAATTTGTTAGTAACAATAAATGTTTGGCTAAGTTTGACACCTAGGTGTCCATAATTATTTGTTGCTGATTTTTTTGACACCATTTGAGTTTTCCTTTAAAGATGTTTCGCGCTTTCATCATTGCCTCAAATATGACACCGTTTTTTGGTTTTCCATACTATAACCAATTCTTAAATTCTAGTCTAGCATACTCGTGAGCCTCGCTAATATGCTTGTTCCAACCTGCCAAAGGTTTCTTTCGCTTTCCTGACCTATTTATAAAAGTAAACTAGAAGCACTAGTGCATAAAATATTTACGATCTGGCCATACATGTCATTAATAAGCTTTTTATGATGCGGTTGATTAAAATATTTGCCACAACAATTTTGCAATTGAATAGGTAAGTCGATTTGTTTTAGCTTAGAATGACATAGTTTTTTATAATCAATACATTGTGTTTCATTTCTTTCTCCCCATCGTATTCTATTACAGTCGGGCTGTTCAATAGCCTAGTAATATCAAAATTACAAATAGTCACTAAAGGTACGTGGTCCGACCAGTAGACATCTTGCCTCACATACACGTCAACTACACAAATACAAATAAAAATATTTTTATTTGCCATTAAGTAGTGTACAAGGCAAGCACTTGTCACAACGGTGTGGTCCAGCCAGCGCTTACACCCGTGAGCCTCACTAATAAAAGTAAACGTACCTGCTGCCTAAACTTACGAGTTGATGGTAAAAACTAAGCCGCCGTCCAGCCGACATTGGTGTGTAGCAGTGAATTTTTTTTTTAGAATTCAGTGTTGGTCCCATAGAAAAAGTTGTTGTATTTGAGCACCAGAATCACCCCTAGGAGGCTGTTGATGTTTTACAAATAACCCTGTATATCTCGAAACTCTTTATTTAATAAATATATTGTTTTCATAAATTACACCAATTACCTAGCCCCAAACAAAGCAAAGGTTGTACTATGGCGGGCGACGAGATAATGGATAAACATACATAAATACGTCCATAAACATCCTTGATTTAGGTAAAAATGATCATGCTCATCACACTACACCAGACGGTCGTCAATAAATAGCATCGAAGCTAAAATTATTTAGCAACTATAACTAAAATTACATATACTTAATAAAGTTTTACCTTAAAATCGGCACGGTTGGGCTCGAACTCGAACGAGGGCCTGGGGGCAGCTGGTGCATCGCCGGCGGCTACAGCCGCGGGGAGCGGCGCGGGGGGCGCGTGGGGCGCCGCGCGCGCGGGCGGCGGCGAGGCGGCCGGTGCGCGCGCCAGCAGCGGCGCGTAGCCGCGGGGCGCCGGCGCGTGCCCGCCGCGCGCGGGGGCGCTCCGCGTGGGGCTGGGCCGCGTCGTGGGCGTCCCCCGCGGCTTGCTTGAGCGTGAAGGGTAGTCTGGTGCAAAATAATACATAAATGCTGAAATGCGGCACTTAGCCGCATGAACGATTACAAGTAAAAATAACATAATATGGTATAATGGCACTACTTTTGCTTTTTTCTTACAATTTGTTCAATAAGGTTTAAATAAATAAATCTGTGTAACATTTAACTTTGAAGAGGGACAGTGACATCACACATTTTACAAAAAGGTCTTTCGCGCCCTTTACTTGATATTTATCGTTAATATTTATTGACAGTATTTACCCTACCATCATCTTTTATCTATACAATTAAGAGGTGACTGCATCTGGCGTTTTATTCCTACTCTACTAATGTTAGGAATCGCGAAAGTTTAGATAAAATTAAATGTCCTGAAAATTACCCGATTCCCGTAGGATCGTAATGTGCTATAATATCTTTCTATTGGCGCAATTCCGCGAAGGTTAGTATATAGTATAAATAAATTATATGAGTACAGAAGACACCGGTCGTGGCGGTGGTGGTGGGCCTCCGGGCGGAGGCGGCGCGCGTGGCGGTGGGCGCGGTGGGCGCGGGCTCGCTGGCGCGCGGGGGCGCGGGCGCGGCAGGGGGCGCGGGCTCGTCCAGCAGCCGCCGCTCCAGGCACAGGTCCGCACAGTCGCCGCCGCTGCAAGACAAACATTTCGGGCTGTACTGTCACCGTCTCACCGACGAGATAAATAACACTACCGGAGTACGACTTCCGTTGCGCTCACGTCGTTTCTAAACTAACACTTGTGGCGTCGTCGTCTCTCTCTCTCTCTCTCCTCGTCTGTTAGGTGATCGGCCTATCGTAAGTATGTACCCACATGTCTCCGTCTGTCGCGACTAGTCCTAGCTCTTCGCTGCGTCAGAAATTCCAAGCGCGTGGTAAAACGAGTGCTTCTGAGAGATTTTGCTTACGAGCAATTTAAATTTCAACATATCGTTTTAAAATTAATTGGGAATAACAAATACTTGACCGACATTTTTGTAAGAAGAAACTCACAAATGTGTCGGTCAAGTATCAGTTTTTTTTTAAACATAGCTGCTGTATTATTTAGTGGTTAATCAGTCAGTCGAAGGTCGAGGAGGGCCGGGAGCCGTATCAGTTTAAACAGTTGGATAATGCACCGGCCACAAGCGCGCAAGGTATGAGCGCAGTGCAGGAACCGGCGCCAGAGCGAGACGCTCTGCGCCGCGTGCGTGTCGCCGCAGTCGTCATCCGCCACGCGGTTGCCGCCGCCGCCGCCGCCGCCGCCGCCGCCGCCGCCGCCGCCGCCCCCGCCGCCCCCGCCGCCCACGCCGCCGCCCGCGTCAGCCGCGCGCACCGAGCGGCTCAGCACGCCGCACAGCTTGCCGCCGCACACCACTCCACCGCCCCAGTCGCTCTGCACAATAATATCACTTTGTTTGAACAGACTTCTCGTACACAGGACGCACAGGCATGGTTGGTAGCGTCACAAGTTCGACTGCTGAGTCGAGGGTGTAGCTCAACTGCTCAAGACTACCACTACTACGAATTTCTTAGTTTATTGCTGTTTGACGACCGTCTGGTCTATGTGGTGCGCATTCCGGACTACCGTTGTACCTAAGTCATGGACGTTTAAAGTAGAAGTATTGCAGGCACCTGTCAGGTTTTCACTGTCGCATATTAATGGCGCAAGACGCCATGAGCCAATGAGCGAGTTTTCTTTTCTCTCAATACTTAGAAGAACTAGCATCTTTGACCACATCAGGATGAATGTTTAACTTTGTTGTTACTTGTAATAAATTTTTTTTTACGAATACTTCAAATTAAGCATGTTATGAAACTCGGTTATTGGCTAAGTGTCACTTTTGTAAAACTAGTATGTATATTGTAATAAAGCTGTTGAGTTTCTCAATAAATAAAAATTAAATAAAGTATTTAAGTATATAAATTAAGTATATCCATTTTATATCCGCCATAGTACAAGGTTTGCTTAGTTTGGGGCTAGATAATTGGAGTAATTGTTGGAAGATTTATTAATTTTTAATTTTGATTATAAGCCTAGCCTAGCCTTAAGGCGGCTTAATAATATCTGACAGTAAGGTTTAGCCACGGATCTTAACGAACACAACTACCATTCCACACTCCACTCGGCCCGCGTGTTGAAGTATGACCCAGACCATATCATAGCTGAGGTGAGGCCTGTGCTCTGCAGTGGGACGTAGAGGTATACTTTGTTTTGTATTTATAATTTTATTTATTCATTGTTCATATGTTATTACATCCACATTAAACGCATCTTTTTACTTTTCTGACATAGGATGGGGGTGAGAACTCACTGCCCCCAGAGTCTCGGAGTTTAATCAGAAGATTCAGAAGGCTTTTGTTTTATCTGATTCTTCTACCTCCATGCAATGATTTATGTAAAGTAAGTGTCGTACCGCACAAAGCTCTGGTCCAACGAAGCAGAGGGCGCGGTCGCGAACCGCGTTCCAGTGGTTGGCGGCGCGCGCGCAGCGCTCGGGCGGCGCCAGGTCGGCGCTCACGATGCGCAGGCGCGCGCGCCCCTCGCCTCGGCCCAGCGCGCGCGACACGTGGCACTGCGCGTCCGGCCCGCCCCCGCCCCCGGCCCCGCCCCCGGCCCCGTCCCCGGCCCCGGCCGCGCACTCGCCGCCCGCCGTCGCCATGAGGATGGGCCGCGCGTGCGCCTCGGTGCCGAACGGCGCCTCCAGCTCGATTACGGCCAGGTCCATCGCGCCGCCGCGCCACGACGCCGACGACGCTTCCGTGCCGTCGCTCAACTCCTGCATTACGTTTCGAGACGATTAAAATTTTCAAAAGGAATATTACAAAGAAAATATAACTATTTCATTTATTTCCATTGAGCTCCGTCTTTATAGGCACCCCGGCACTGATTAAGAAGTGGAGTCTAAGAAGAGAGATTTCTATATTTACTAAACCGAAGCTCATATTGCCTCGAATTAGTGAATGTGAATGCCACGTAGCGCGAGAAACCGATAAAAGCTGGGGCAGAAATATTAGCTTGACGTATGATTTTACGCTGGATTGCATTTTTACTGGCCTAAGTAGGTAGTTAATGAAAATTTGTATCTTTTAGTTTTACGTATACGTTCTGACATTTTTAACATTGTTACTATAAGCATGCATAGGATATGTCAAAAGCGTTAACGGCGCAAAGTGTAACGTGATGCAATCGATGTTACTACCAGTGAATAGAACAATTTAATGTCAAAATATAAATCGAAATAAATCTGTGATAGGCTTATTAGATTTAATACAATTTTATCTGTATTATTCATATACCTACATGATGTTTTTTTTCTATGAATGAACTAAAGTGTAGTTGTGCACTATGCTATGTTGTGTCGCTCACCGCGTCCGCGCCGGTGGCGACGGCGACGCGCGCGACGCGGCGGGCGCCGTGTAGGCGCACAGCGGTTGCGCCGGCCCCGCCGACCCCGCCGACCCCGCCGGCCGGCGCCGGGCCCGCCGCGCGCGCCGCCAGCGCCCACAGCGCGCGCGCCGGCAGCGCGCCGCGGCCGCGCACGCACCACGCCGACGTCAGCGCCGTGCGCAGCGACACCAGCGAGCCCGCGCAGCGCCACCCGTCCGCGTGCTCCACCACTATCTGCGCCCGCACGAACACACACATGTACGTACGCACGACACGATACAATACAATCGCCGTGAGCAGAAAGCTCGCATACGATCGATGACCTGAGTGAGTGACGATGACCCGATGGTCACAGCCGAACGGCCTTCGTCGTCGTAAAAATAGTTGGTGTCGGTGATCACTTTTACTAGCACTGACACTAGTTTATTCAGTGTAGGCCATTTTCCTTACAAGAGTCCCAAAAATATAAACTACTCACTGAGAAGTCCCCTTACCATGAAAGGTGCGAAGTCTCCTTCGCCGTCGTCATCGACGTCCGGTTCCTCGCTTCTCGAGTCTAGAGCCTCCACTGCTGCTACGCCATGGTCTGAGCGAAAGTGTAAAAAAAAGAGTTCATAACTATTTTCTCTTACTTATTGCAAACGGGCAGATTCCGAACAGAAAAAAACCCACATCGTTATACAAAATACGTGGACAAAGTATGACTGCAGTGATAAGTCGCTTTATGCGATCCGATGGTAAGGATCAATTTTAGGTTTATTTAGTTGGTGAACGCGGTTCATAAAGCACCAAAACAGGCAAAATCCTATCCTATCCTAGCCAAAATCCTATTGTTCGAAAGTAGATACCCTATGGGTGAAAGGAAACGAGCGCAGGGGTACCGTGGGTAGCGGCCGCAGCGCAGACGAGCAGTACCGCGGCGAGCAGCGCGCTCGTCATCGCATCGTCAGTTCCGCCTCGGGAAGCACAAGCTGCAGCCACCGTTCCGCACTATTCGCCAGATGGTTCACTACCACTTTTACTAAACACCGAAACCGCTGACATTTATAACTGCTTTGTTGAACTCTGACATGTCTCGTCGCCGTCAACGAGACAGAGGAAGCAGACGTGAAAAAATAACTGATAGATACGATAGAGGTTTCCTCAGAAATTAGGTTAGTAACATTAGTTACATTAATTAAGCTTTTACTTTTGCAGTTTTAACTCTGCGCTTTTGCAGTTCAAAGAAGGTTTCCATATCATCAGCTGAGCCCGATAAAATTATTCCTTATGACATCAAACTGCGAAAATAACTAATTTATACTAAACTTTCTGTTCCAATGTGTAATTTTTTAATCTTTCTCATCCCATACTCGTATGTAGCTAAAGTAGGTCTCCCTAACTAACGTTATGTTCTTAGTCGGGGAATGCTTGACCATGACGAGACAACATAGAAAAGTTAGTTTTCTACATTGACCGACCAAATAACGATCCCGGGACCTCAGAGATGGCGACGCCTAGTCCGGCGTAGGTACTTGCCTCACGGCTAGGCGGAGGTCGTTGGCTGTGACAGACGGACCAGACAGACAGACACCTGAGTGATCCTATAAGAGTTTTTTTATTTGTTCGGGTGTACGAAACCAGATAACAGGAATGTCACGCTATGCTCCGCTACTATTATGTGTACGAAACCTTAAAAACTGGACATTACGACAGAATGTAAGTTACCTACTAAAGATTCATACGTGCTATAAACTGCTACTCGTATATTATTTGTGTCTTTGTCACGTTCCAGGTGGTGTCTGGTGAACGAGTTGTGTAGTGTGCGTGCTGTGACCGGCAGCACCGCTGCTGTGTGCCGCCGGCGACCTGCACTGCGGCGCACACACACACACACACACACGCACACACGCGCACACACACACACACACACACACACACACACACACACACACACACACACACACACACACACACACACACACACACACACACACACACACACACACGCTGCATGCTCTGCGCAACCTGACTGCCCTACCTGGACTAACAGGTCAGTACACCTTTCTGCTATACACAACACAGGACCCCGTTACAATTTTTTATTCCATTTACAAACTGATTCAAGATTTATAGTTCACCGTGTGTATCTGTCTGTGGCATCGTAGCTCCCAAACGAATGGACCGATTTTGATGTAGTTTTTTGTTTTAAAACTGATATTGTAGAGATTTTAGCTTATTGCAAACTTTCACAGGTCCGATTAATTTGAAATGATGCACTATTACCTTAGTAGTATTCCTAAGACATGACAACATTGAACTGATGCTGCAGCATCAAGGAATCTGTGGGATTCCCAACTCCTAAGCAAATTACTGCAGATATACAGCTTCAGCTCATTATAATGGCCTCTATGAGCAGGTGTTAGATAAATAATGATCGAGGCCATGAGCTGGTGCAGCACATTTGGGTCGAGGATTTTTTAATTTTAAAATTTAATTTATTTGAAACTCGAAAAGTAGTCATTAAATTAATAAACGTCTATAAAGCCGTTTCAGCCGTAGACCTAGATTTGACTCAGAATTAAATTTATACCCAATTAAAGAGGGTGTTTAATGTAATTCTTAAATATAATTATAGATGGCGTTACTTGTCGTTTACATCGCGCAATACTTTCGTTTTTTTGAGTAATGACCTTCGTGCTCTTAAGGTTCATAATAAATCTGGTAATTGTCAAGGAATATTGGAATTTTTATTTCATATACCTACCTACCTACCTCGAACTACCTCATGAGCGCTGTGTATTTGGTTTACATTGTGTCTGGTACTTCGAGCCGACTGTATTCGCTGTGTGCGCGATGACAGGCGCCCCTAGTGACCACAAGTATTGTGGACTTAAGATCTCTCAAATTATGGCAACTGGATGGTTTAAGAATGATTTTCGGATTGTTTTTCTTCGAAATTAGATGTAATTTTTTGAAAAGTTTGTGCATATTATAATAAGTGATTTTCTTACTCGAACTAAAATATGAATGTTATAATATGAACGGGATTTGAATCGATACAACATGATATAACTTTCCAACCTCAAACTGTCCAAAAAGGGGAAAAAATAGTATATAAAAATAGCATGTGAGAGACTTTGAAGAGCTTAGAACCAACGGACAAAGCTACCATAATAAGAGCTGTGATCATAAGACAAACGTCTGTGACACGTACTTCCTACAAACTTTATTCTTTTCACAGCAGCTATCCATTTAATACTTTGCTTCATTTTCCATCTTGATGTTGGAAACGAATAAAAAATGCACGAACTGTTTTTCCCATTGTTTCTACACCTTAAAACACAACACGTACTGTGACCCATATCTCGAACTTTAACGTGTTTACTTAAAAATACTTAATAACGTAAGTATGAAATTCTATGGAAATATAGCAATTTGACACATGACAGTTCAGAGTTATTTCACATTTCTGCCAGATTGCGTGCTGCGATCGATTTGACGGCCCCCACCACCCACTTCGCACATAGCGAATCAGTCGGTTGGGTTTGGCAAGTTGTTCGGGTTTTTTGGTGGGGTGTTGGCTGGGCAAGTGGATCGCTTGCGCAAACTAGCCAAGTTCAGCAGCAGTAGTTGCAAGGAGGCAACTTACTACTGCAGACGGTGCCGGGAGAGGAGACGGTGCCTGTCAGGAGCAAATCAAAACAGCTACGAGAGGAGAAGGGGGTGCGGAGCGCAGGACGCGCTTTGTACGTACAGTCTATTGAGTTGGTACCAGGAAATTTGTAAGTGAATTGAACCTTATTAACTAGGGAAGAATAACTTTGAAAAATAAATTGAGTGAAAGTGTGCAATAAAGTGGTGCGAATTTGAACTCTATTTCGTAGAAGATATTAACTTAAAACTTTAAACGGTATTTGGACTTAGAATAATTAAGTAGATTGTTTACATTAAGATACATAGATTTTAAGGAAATTTTGCGAAGAAGGGGAATCTATGCCCGATTTTCCATAGATTTTGCAAAACACATTTTTTCGGGTTTTGTCTATACAAAATGGAGGACTTAGTTCACATACAAGTCGATGCTTATGACCATACGGTCTTGCCCGTACGGCCAAGCCTTGGACATACGTCCAAGGCTTTAAAAAACTACAAAAAATCCCCAAAGTATAGGATAACACAGCAGTATGTGCAAATCAGATTAGATTCTTTAAATGAACTTTGGTTTAAGTTTAACGGCACACATGATGAAATTGTTAAAGCATCAACAGATAGAGAATTGCCGTATTTTAAAGATGATATCTATGTCTTGGTTGAAGAAGTTGTACATCGAATATAAAACAGTTTTAAAAGAGGTACTTGAGACTTTTGAAAAACCAGTAAAGGTTGTTACAAATTCTAATGGTTCCCAGAGTACAAATATTCAACTACCTCGAATTATAATACCCACCTTTACAGGAGAGAATTCAGAATGGACCACAATCAGAAATGTATTTGTATCTCTAGTGCATAGCAATTCGCAGTTAGATAATGTTCAGAAAATGCATTATTAAAAGGGATATTTGTCGGGTGAACCAGAACAACTTCTTAGGCAGATTCCAATTGCTGATTCAAATTATATGAGATGTTGGACATTACTGAACTCTAGATACAACAATAAAAATTTCTTATGTCATTCTAGTCTTAAGAAATTGTTAAGTCAAAAAAATGTTGTTGGTGAGTCTGCAAATATGTTAAAAGGGTTAATTGACACTACTACTGACTGCTTAAGTGCGTTAACAAACATAGGAGTGAATGTGAGCTCCTGGGATATACTTATAATACACTTGTTAACCCTTAAACTAGACGTAGATTCCAGAAAAGAATGGGAAATTTATAACAGCAACAACAGTGAATTGGATGAACTTCCTAAGTTCACTCAATTCAAAGACTTTTTAACAAAACGTTATCGCGCTTTAGAGTTTATGGAACTTAAGTCAATTATGTCTCACAAAAATTAAAATGTTCAATCGCTGGGTGGTATTAAACCAAAGGCTTTTCACGCAACTGATCTTCAATGTGAATTTTGTATGGAAAATCACAAAATTGGTAACTGTAAAAAGTTCGTAGAAAGCCGTAGAAGTTTTATTGAGAAAAACCGTTTGTGTTATTATTGCTTTGGGCATCATGCAGCCAAGGTATGCCAAAGTAATTTAAGCTGTAGAGTTTGCAGAAGGAAGCATCATTCTATGCTTCATCCCAAAATGTCTCATGGACGATGGCTCAGGTAGGTCAAGTGATTCGTCTGGTGGTACTACTAGTTCCCAGGGGTCTAGTAAAGTTTTCGTTTCTACGTCTGGTGAGGATATGGAGGGAATCGCTAAAAAGATAGTGGTGTCATCCAGTTCAGTAGAAAATGACCCGTTAGTAACATGCCATTCATCTAGTCAGTTACCGGTTCAAAGTCAGGTGTTGTTAGCTACAGCTCTGGTTAAGGCAGAGTCATCCAATGGAGAAAGTCATCTTATCAGAGCACTGCTTAATCAAGGCTCTCAAGCCTCATTTGTCACGGAATCAGTTGCTCAGTACTTGGGTCTTAAAAAGATGCCTATACAGGGACGTATTTCCGGATTGGAAGGTAATGAGAATATTTCTGTTAAATATATGGTACAGTTAAAAATACATCCTAGATTTGATTCCTACACTGTAATAACGGTTTACGCTTACATTCTCAAATCCATTACATCTGTTAGGGTCCTACGACTATTGGAATATTAAATAAGACGCGGACTGTAAACGCATAGGATATATTTCTGGATAATTAATACTTTGATCGCGCCTACGAGGGAGGAACCGCGTCCGATGCCGATGATGGTCGAGAGGCTGAGTGCGGCGGAGGGCACCTACGGAGTGTGCCAACCGCCCGCGCATACGGAGAACGCCGATGATGCCCGAACTGGCTGTAGGCGCCAACATACTCCCCGGGTTGAAGAACGGACGTCTTCAATGAAGTGGAAGTGGACAGATGCAGTTAAAAGCCCGGCGTATGGTCCCCTTCTTCGTCTTGAGTTCAGCTACCCTCGAGACGCCGTCCACACCAGGATACGTCTTCATGACTCGCCCTAGTGACCAGAGCAATGGTGGAGTCTTCTCCTTGATCAGGACTAACTGCCCAGGCTTCACCTCCCCTGTGGATGCGAACCATTTCATCTTGGTCTGTAGCAGAGAGACATATTCAATATTAAATCGCTGCCAAAAATGCTGCTGTATGTGTTGGATTCGTCTCCATCGATCCAGACGGGTGATGTTGACATCAGCCACCTGTGGGTGCGGTACAGTTAAGAGTGGTCGTCCAATTAGAAAATAAGAGGGAGAAAGAGCCGAAAAATCATGAGGATCCGAAGAAAGAGGGGTAAGAGGGCGAGAATTAAGGACTGCCTCAATTTGGCATAAACAAGTTGTCATTTCTTCGAAAGTGAAATGAGTAAGATGTAATAATCTTTTTAAATGGTGCTTACAAGATTTGACCGCACTTTCGGCCAAAGAATTAAAGTGAGGAGTATAGGCAGGAGTGAAGATGAATTCGATACCTTCCTGCGCTATCTCAGATGCAACCTTTGAGCTAAGAAGGAACCTTTGCATCTCATTAGATGCGCCGACAAAGTTAGTCCCGTTATCGGACGTGATACTTCGAGGCTTGCCTCGACGCGCCACGAACCGATTTAGAGCAGCCATGTAAGCCTCAGTGGTGAGGTCCGTAACAAGCTCCAAATGTACAGCTTTTACTGCGGAACAAACAAAAATGCACAAATAAGATTTTAATAATTTACAACCTCGTCCCTTTCGGTCGGCTATCAATACTGGGCCGGCATAATCAACATGACAGTTTTGAAAAGGGAACTCTAACTGTGTTCTATTAAGAGGGAGCTGTCCCATGATAGGTTGCACATTTTGAGCTCTATGTCTGTAACAAATCACACATCTGTTAACAATCGATTTAGACAAGTTTTTACCTTTAAGAGGCCAATAGGTTTGGCGTATGCTTGCCAAAAGCAACTGAGGGCCAGCGTGTAAAAGTTTAACATGTTGCATTTGAAATATAGCTTTAGTGATAATATGAGAACTACATAACAAAATAGGATGTTTTGTATCAAAGTCGTAGGGGGAATTATCAAGCCTCCCGCCTACGCGAATAAGACCATCAGTATTTAAGAATGGTGATAATGTAATCAGCCTGTTTTTGTGGGGCAATGTCTTACCGGATTTCAGCGATTTATATTCGTCAGGAAACATTTGAAGTTGAGCACACAACAAAATTAAATTATGTGATTTTTTGATTTCAATTAAAGAGAGATTGCCACACAATTTATGATTTTTATTTTTTATGTTATGCACAAATCTACATAAATAGGCTACAACTCGTTGTAATTTTGTGAAACTAGAATACTTTGAAATTAAGTTTTGAATTATTGAAATATTAATGTTAGGTGTTACAAAAGCGGTACTACCACTACTGCTAGTATTATCTGCACTAACACTACTGCTACCGATGTGAGATACTACTTCGTGTAGATCACGCTTCACGACATTAGGCATCTTGGGCCACTCATTCTCATTTTTAAATAAAAATGAAGGTCCAGACCACCATAGATGAGTGTCGCCAATGACGTCAGCTCGTAAGCCTCGTGAAACGAGATCCGCCGGGTTGTCCTTCGACGGTACATAGCTCCAGGTATGACCACAAGTACTCTCCTGGATTTCGTTGACTCTGTTTCGCACAAAGGGTTTGAGTTGAGAAGATGGCGTTGACAACCAACCTAGAACTATCGTGGAGTCACACCAAAATCTACATTTGTCTATGTGCAAAGTAAGCGAGTCCACCACCTTTGTAAACAGTCTTGCACCTAACAAAGCGCCACAAAGTTCAAGCCTAGGCATAGTAGTAGGTTTTATAGGAGCTATACGGTTTTTGGACGCCAGAAGTTGGACGCGTATTGTGCCTGAACTATGGTTATAAGACCGAATATAAAGACAGGCCCCATAGGCCTTTTCGGAGGCGTCAGTGAAAACATGAATTTCCTGGATAGTTGAATCGTTAAATGAAACCCACCGAGGGATATGTAACCCATTTAAATGGGATAATGTGTGCTCGAATAAAGACCACAAGTTGTTAATTTCTAGAGAAACCGTGTCGTCCCAATCATATTTATCTAGCCACAAGCGTTGCATAATTATTTTAGCTTCGACGACGCACGGTCCAACAAGTCCTAGAGGGTCGAAAATTTGGCTTATAACTGAAAGTACATGACGTTTAGTGACCTTTTTTGACGGTTCTATATTTATGGAAAAGGTGAGCATGTCCGTGTCGCAAATCCAATGTAGACCCAATGTCTTAGACTGAGTGTTGCCTTGGCCTTGCTCAGAGAAGTCTATAGAATTGGTGGGGTCACCATTCTGTGGACCACTAATTTGGGATAGTATCTCGGGACTATTTGATTTCCATTTACGTAGATGGAAGTGGGCTGAAGAAAGGATAGATGCTACCTTTTTTGAAACTTCGACAGTTTCTAAAATTGTACTAGCAGAATGGAGAAAATCGTCGATGTAGAAATCACGTTGTATGGCTGACTTGACGCGACTGTCATCTACGTTGTCGGCTAGGCTGACTAGACATTTAGTGGCCAAGTATGGGGCAGAAGCGGTGCCGTACGTAACTGTATTCAAAGTATATGTTTTTAGTGGTTCCTTAGTATCGAACCGAAAAATAATTTTTTGTAAAGGTCGTTGAATGGGATTTATTTCTATTGCTCTGTACATTTTCTCTACGTCGCCTGAAACTACGTATTTATGTTGGCGAAAGCGTATCAAAATGGAGAATAGATCGTCTTGAACGACGGGGCCAACCATTTGGAGATCATTAAGGGACACTCCTGAAGAGGTAGCTGCCGAAGCGTCGAAAACCACGCGAAGTTTAGTAGTGGAGCTAAACTCCCGAATGACGCCGTGGTGAGGAATAAAATAGTTCCCGTTAGAGCTATCAGACAAAGTGGCACAGTCTTTATCTGATGACATGTGACCTAGTGATTCATACTCGAGCATGAAATCAAAATATCGATTCTTAAAGATGGGATCACGGTGAAAACGTCGTTCTAACGACAGGAACCTACACTTAGCGTTTTCATAAGAGTGACCTAGTAAACTTGGATCTTTTTTTAAGGGCATTGAGACGACAAAACGACCGTCGTCCTTGCGAAACGTTGTTTCTAAGAAGAGCTTCTCGCATGATCTCTCCTCTAGAGATTGAGAATGCTTGGGTGAAACATAGTCTAGCTCCCAGAATTGAGAAAGATCGGGAGTGGGACTTAAATTTGTGAAATTACAAAATTGAAGACGAGTTTTACTCTTTTGGCTTGATATGCTGCCTGATACCAACCAGCCAAATTTAGTTTCACATAACTTGGGAAGATTTTTACCTAAATCTATGGAATTTGATCCTAAGGCGTTCCAAAAGACTTCCGCGCCTACCAGGATGTCTATGACCGACGGAATATTGAAATTCGGGTCAGCTAACTGAAGACCTGGGGGAATAGGAACGTGACTGATGTCCACGAACGAAGACGGTAAGACCTTAGTGATCTCAGGCAATACATGACATACGATATCTATATTGTAAGCACAGCATAAAGACTCGATTGTGAGGTGACAAGACTGTGTACTAGAAGAGATATGGTTATTGATACCTGTGACCTTGGTGCTCGTACCGCGTCGTGACAAACCCAGCTTGTCGCATAAGCTTTGCGTTACGAAGTTGGCTGTACTACCGTTGTCGAGCAGTAGCCGCGCAGTGTACTTCTCGCCCGAAGAGTTCAAGACGTTCACCAATGCTGTGGACAGTAAAACATGCGAAGAAGTAGCAAGCTGCAAGGATGTAGCTGATAAAGCGACGCCATCAGCTGCAGAAGGCAAAGGATTAACAAAAGGCTTTGAATCCTGTGATTCTAAATGTAAAAGAGTGTTATGTTTGATTTTACAATACTTGCAATGAGTAAGTTTGCAATGCTTAGCGTAATGACTTGGGCGTAAGCAGTTAAGACAAACATTTAAATCCTTTGCTTTTTGTATGCGATTTTCTATGGGCAAAGCTCTGAAAGATTCACACGAAAATAATGAATGACGTTGGGAGCAAAGCGGACAGCTTAGCAAGTTAGGTTTATTTAGATTGCGTGATTTTTGATTATTTTGTACATTTTTATTATAGTTACTATTTTTCTGAGTGTTATTTTTATTATCTTGTGTGTTTTGTAATTGTTTATTATTAGAGTGACTATTATTTAAGGCAACTAATATATTATTATTCGATAAGTTATGGTTCGTTTCAATTGATTCCAACAAGTCCGCTTTCCTGCCTACAAAGGTACAAAATTGAGTCAACGTGGGGTCAGTAGACAAGTCATTGCGATACTCTTCCCAGTGGCGACTTGTTGCTATGTCCAACCTTTTCGCCAATATAAAGATGAGAAGAGTATTCCAATGTCCAGTAGGTTGCTTTAACGTTGTAAGGGCCCTAATGTTTTTATTAGTTACATCGACAAGGTTACGAAGAGAGGTACTGGACTCCCTCAATACGGGCTCAACATCAAATATTGCCTGTAAATGATTATCAATTAGAAGACGATTGTTATTGAAACGCTCGCATAATAAGTCCCACGCAATTTTGTAATTATTCCCAATAAAATCTATGTTTTTGATAATTAAGGCTGCATTTCCCTGGAGTGAAGCTCGCAAATAGTGAAATTTATTTATCTGATCGATACTAGGGTTATCGTGAATTAATGAAACAAATGTGTCTCTAAATTCGAGCCAGTATTGATAGTTCCCATCGAAACTAGGAAGGTTGATCTGAGGTAGGCGAACAAAATTCTGATTAGAGGGTGCATTTGTGTTATTATTATTGGAGCTTGATACGGAACCTTTTGACGAAACTCCAAGCAGAGAGCGTGCGAGGGCCACCTGGCTGAAGTACTGGCGCTCGAACTCCTCGCGCTCCTCGAGCACAGCCTCTGGGTCCTCTGCGAGTATCTCGATTTCACTCTGTAATGTGTCAAATTCAGTGTACACAACTTCAAATTTATAAAAGCGTTCCTCAAGGTCCAAACGTTGCAACTGCGAAAGGCTGGATTCATTGTTTAATAATTTTAAATAATTAGAAAAAATTGTAAGCTTCGATTTAAAGGTGCCTCGTTTCTTGATCAACGTTTTCATGTCAGCCATTTTGATGAGTGTGTGCGAAATCAAATGAAAGATGCAAAAAACAGCAAAAACAGTACGAAAATAATGAAGACGAGTAGCGTGCAAAACAGCTGATAGATAACAGGTGCGAAGGTTTAGGTCCCGTTACGTTCGATACCTACGAGTATCGTGCGGTCGCGGTCGTCGACCGCGTGTGCGCAACACGTGCTTGGAAAAAAATAATAGGCAGACAAACTGGAGTGCGAATGCGTTTATGGCTTTTGAATATTCACAGGGAAGCAGTAAATGATTTATAATGACTACGAAAATAATTTAGTAAGACAATGGAAATGATTTTATAGCAAAAGTGGAAAAAATAAGATTGGAAAGCGATTAATTGGAACGACTCACGCATAAACCGTATTATACTCCCAACAGAAGGCGACATCAGCTTCTGGATCCTCTTCTTTCTTCAAGACGGCTAAGAAAACGACGATTCCACGTTGGCCCGGTCAAAGTCCACGGACCGGCGATGTGTAGATTCGCGGTACTCGGGTGGGACGAAAAAAAACGAATAAAGACGGCGAGAGGACCAGTGTTAGGGTCCTACGACTATTGGAATATTAAATAAGACGCGGACTGTAAACGCATAGGATATATTTCTGGATAATTAATACTTTGATCGCGCCTACGAGGGAGGAACCGCGTCCGATGCCGATGATGGTCGAGAGGCTGAGTGCGGCGGAGGGCACCTACGGAGTGTGCCAACCGCCCGCGCATACGGAGAACGCCGATGATGCCCGAACTGGCTGTAGGCGCCAACAACATCTTTTCTTCCTAGTAAGAAAGTTGTTGAATCTTATTGGATTAATGAAAGTGACATTTGTTTGGCTGACCCGCAATACCACACACCTAATAAAATAGATGTTTTATTGGGAGCAGAGGTATATGGTCAAGTAATACAGGGTAAAATTAAAAAGGGATCAGGAGGTTTAATAGTGGTTTAAAGTACTTCGCTTGATTGGATAATCTCGGGTACTTTACAACAGATACAAAGTAACCATACCGTTGTAATACATTTATTGGCTGAATGCGATGATTATCTAAAGGTATTTTGGGACATGGAAGCCGATCCCAAGAGTCAACCAAAAATCTTATCTGAGGAAGAAAAAGAGTGTGAGAGATTTTATGCACAAACAACGTGCAGGGACTCGCAGGGCCATTATATAGTGCGACTTCCATTTAAGCAACAGAACGTCGAGTTCGAAAATTCTAAGTTGATCGCAGAGAAAAGGCTTAGATCACTAGAATCCAGATTTAACAAAAATGAGTCTATAAAAGAAAAATATGCGAAGGTGATAAAATAATACGCAGATTTAGATCACATGGAAGTGATTCCAGAGAAGGGCCGAAACAGCAATCAATCTTTTTATCTACCGCATCACGCCGTCATTAGGGAGGACAAAGATACAACCAAGCTTCGGGTTGTATTCGATGCATCTTGTAAGGATAAAGTTGCAACTCGCTAATTGATGCTCTTATGATAGGTCCAACTTTACAACCAGAATTGAAGCACTTACTGATGAGATGGAGGAAATACGCTATCTGCTTGGCAGCTGACATCGTTAAGATGTACCGTCGGGTCAAGGTGTCTCATCAAGATACAGACTATCAACGGTTTTTATGGTGTGATCAGTGGAATATTGAAGATGTGGATAAAGAAAACTCGGAGGCTGTTAGAAAATCAAAAGCAAATATCCAGGAATATCGTTTGTTATGAGTATCATTTGGAACCGCATCAGCTCTATATTTGGCTGTTAAGACGCTGCAACAACTGGCCTACGATGAAGGTGCACTGTATCCTGAAACATCTAACAAGGTGATGGCCCTATCTCACTTCTACCCGTCATGTCGAAAATATATGAGAAAGCCATGTTTAAACGCCTTTATTCCTTCTGCGAAAATAATAATGTCTTTGATGATTCTCAAAATGGATTCCGCAAAAACCACTCAACCACATTGGCTACTTACAAATATATTAATGCTATATTAAACATAATAAATGATAAAAAATATGCTATAGGTAAATTATTCGACATGACGAAAGCTTACGAAAAAGTGTCATTCCATATTCTATTAAATAAACTTTACGGAATTGGAGTGAGGGGTATAGCCCACGGATGGTTTAAATCATTTCTTGATAACCGAAAACAGTATGTCCAAATTGAAAATATTGATATAAAGACTCGAGAAGTCAAATCAGTCAGATCTCAAATACGTTCAGTAGATGGGTCTATACCACAGGGAAGCGTGCTTGGATGTGCACTATTCATAATCTACATTGTTACGTTTTAGGTGTGGGTACCTACCTAATTAAGGTGTGAAAAGAAACCCACAACGTAAACACAATAATTTATTTGGGTACAAGGGTTTACAAGGGTCCGACTGATAGCTACTTCCGCAGGTCTGGACTTCCCTGTTGTGGTGAAGACCGTAGATGGCAGATGGCTGGCCGTAGACTGTGCTGGTGCAATCCTCCGTGTCCGAAGTCCCGACTTCGAGTCACTAACTCCCAATCTTGTTCCCTGGAAGATACGAGGATCCAACCATATTGTAGAATGGATGAACGATCATAACCAAGAAATAAATTTTACAAACTAAATTAATGCAGTTTAGACCCCGACAAAAAACAGAGCTAGATATTAATATAATATACAACAATATAAAAATATAATCAGTTTATTCATTTCCCCTATTAGGTGTAGTTATAGACTCAAATATAAATTGGAAAGTCCACGTAGATACGATTAAAACTAAATTATCTAAATTTATTTATGCACTAAAAGAAATAAAAAAGACAACCAATACGAATACCGGGGTATCACAATTTATTATTCAATTCAATTCAATATTCAATATTTATTTATTTCGGGTAACATAGGTCCATGGGTTAGTACAAATTCAAAACTTAAAAATAGGTGTTAGTATATTATATATTTTAATTTAATTTTAATTTTACTTTAAAAAGTCATGTACCTGGGTGGCATCTCCCATGCCTACGCATACTCCTGGTTAAATTATGGTGTAACGCTCTGGGGAAATAGTACCAATGCAGAAGATTTGCTAATTCTCCAAAAGAAATGTATTCGTATTCTCACTAATATTAAACAAACGGATAGCTGTAAACCTTTTTTTAGTCACCTCTCGCCATTTGGCCCACGCAGCAGCAATGCGTGCTTCGACGTCGGAATTGATGTCTCCCGACGCGTGAAGTAGAGATCCAAGGTATTTAAACTGGTCCATGCACTCGACCTTGTCTCCGCCTATGCGAACGGACGTTGGATCTGTAGAGTTACAAGCCAGGTACTCGGTCTTTGACATGACTGAGTTTCAGACCACCGCTCTCAAGCGACTGCTTCCACTCGTTCACCCGTCTCACCAGCCTGCCCCTGTCCTCGTCTACCAGTGCGATATCGTCAGCATACATCAGCAGCCATGGTGGCTGCTCATATGGATCTCTGATGCGACAGCATCAGTCCGTTTCTGTCCAGTGTGATATTAGACGTGTCAGACAGACACGTCTAATATCACACTGGACAGAAACGGACTGAGGACGGAACCCTGGTGTACTCCGACGGTGATGGGGAACGGTTTGGTGTCGCCAACAGCGGTCCGGCTACAGCTCTCTTAGCAGCGCGTTTTGCATTCTTGTGATATGAGACTAAATTATTAAGTATAAAAACTCTGTTTCTACAGGCTGCTACATCATACTTCGTTCACTTTTACGAAAGTTGTTTTAATTAAACATGTTTTACTGATCTGTGTTCCTGTTTGGTAATAGTGTTCTGTCCACATTCCAGGCCGTAGGTATAGACTTGCGGCTGTCGCGTGAGGGCCTGCTCCCTGCGGCCCCGGCGCCGCAAGCCTGCGGGCTGCGTGCGGGGGGAGGGGGGACGCTGTGGCCATGGAGGCTTGAGCGCCGCTTCAGGTATATCGTCTTTTATACTTTATTACAATTCCCAAACAATACACTTATTTAAAGGTTTTCTAGAAGCATTATGCCATCTCGGCGAAGGAAAACAAAGGAATGATGCGCCTTGTCTTTTTTTTGCAGAAAGCCTTGTTCTTCACCGGGAAGATTTGGCGAGTACACAAGGTACTCAACCTAGAGAGCGGCGGCCAGCGGGTACCTGGTGCGCGGGCCAGGCTCCGTAGGATCGGACCGTGCCGAGTGCTGAGGGCATCCGGCCAAGAGGTGAACCCGACTAGTATAGTCTTAGGGCTTATTATTATTATTAGGGCTTCCGATGTAAATATCGCATTTTATGCAGAAAGCAAGCCGCTTTACACAGTGGTACTAGGGACCAATACAAATGATTTTATTCGAGGAAACAGAAGTTTCATCCACTGGCATTCAAGACGGCAGACATTTTAGAAAATGACGGCTGCATAATTAAAAAAAATATATAGAATCAAATCTAAAGCCGCGCGTCAGCAATATTACCTGATGCGCGGCGATTTGTCAATTTAGGTCATTACTTCAGTTTTTAATTGTAATTGATTTTAAGTTTAGTGTTTAACCGATCACCGTACTAATCGCGCGTATTCACTCATACCATTTCACCAATTCTTACCATTTAACTTTTACCATATATTAACTGTTCTCGTGCTTCAAAGTCAAAGTCAAAGTCAAAAATCATTTATTCAATTCAGGACAAAATTGCCACTTATGAACGTCAATAACAACATTATAGGCCCCTAGGGGGCCAGAACATGTCTCCTTATTTTTTGGGCCCTACTAGCGCTTCGAGACAAGACACAGACAATCTGGCAAGTGCTGAGAAGAAACGCCGGAACAAACTCAGTCACCACTAGCTGCCACACAAAAAATATAAATCAAAATAAACAGGTAGGTACATCAGTTTAGTGCAGGCTGGACTGACCATACATTCTTGTCATCAAGATAGTCTTGAATTTTATAATATCCCTTAGACATCAGTGTAGTTTTGACATGTGACTTAAATTTATTAATAGGAAGTTTGGTAACATTGTGAGGTATATTATTGAAAAATTTAATACAATTTCCCAAGAATGAATTACTTGTTTTGGCCAATCTAAAGTTTGGGACTACAAGTTTGTTTTTGTTTCTGGTGTTATATGAATGAATATCACTTTTCTTTATAAAGCTTGTTCTTAGAATAAACTTTTGTACATTATTACCAGTGACTTTTTATCTACCATTCCTTTCGCTAAGTGTAAATTACGAAGCGACAGCCGGAGGATCGAAAAAAAACGAAATTACTTAAAATCTAATTTAATTAAAAATTAAAATTACAATAAAACTAGTTCCTAATACTAATTGACTCGATCGATGTTAGATACGAAGTGAGTATGATGGCGCTGGCCTGATGTCCGGCGGCTTGGTCACGTTAGCGGCGCACGAGCGCAGAGTCAGCGTTTCTAAATGTAAACAAATGTTTCAATTGCGCATTGTACTATTTCCAGGCTACCGCTGATAGAGTCGCCCCGGAGTCGAGGACGAGAGTATACTCCGGTGAGGCCGCCGCCGGGACTGCTCCGACCGCACGCTCGTCGCCGGCCAGGACACAGCTGTTAAGTATTAGTACACAACTGCATGCACCGTGTGGAGACGGCCGTATAGAATACACTTCCCCACCGCCACTAGGAGGCGTGTCGTAAGTGGTGACTAATTCCTGTAGTACGAGACGGGCAGCAGCGTCTGCGTGCGAAATGTTATAAAATATAACCCGCCTGTCAAGCGTGGCGAGAATTGGCAATTCCCCCTTTTTCGGGGAGGCCTATGTTCAGCAGTGGACGTACTATGACTGAAATGATGATGATGATGATACAACTGCATATTGTATTCCAAAGGAATACATATATTGCGATGGGCGATATGTTTTTGTGAGCATAATTTTCGAGAGTGGCGAGCATACCGGACTTGGTGTCGCTATCTCTGAGGTCCCGGGTTCGATTTCCGGTCGTACAATGTAGAAAAACTACTTTTCCATATTGTCTGGGGTCTGGGTGTTGTGGTACCGTCGTTGTTTCTAATTTCTGTAACACAAGTGCTTCAGCTACTTATCATGGGATCAGAGCGATGTATATCATGTTGTCTAACCATACATTGCGCGTCGGCGCCGAGCAACTCCCGCAGCATCCCGGAAAGCGCGCAGCACTTAGCACAGCTGCCAGAACACAAATTTCAAAGGCGCTCGTGCGCGCTCCGCGCGCACTCGCACCTGACGTGTCGCCTTCAACAGAATAACAAAATACCTCGACTATTACTAAAATAAAACCCCCGCGGTTAGGTTAATGGGGGTAACCTAACCCCCCGTGGTTAGGTTTACTAGAGTAACCTAACCCCCCGCGGTTAGGTTAATGGGGGTAACCTAACCCCCCGCGGTTAGGTTAATGGGGGTAACCTAACCCCCCGTGGTTAGGTTTACTAGAGTAACCTAACCCCCCGCGGTTAGGTTAATGGGGGTAACCTAACCCCCCGCGGTTAGGTTAATGGGGGTAACCTAACCCCCCGTGGTTAGGTTTACTAGAGTAACCTAACTCCCCGCGGTTAGGTTAATGGGGGTAACCTAACCCCCCGTGGTTAGGTTTACTAGAGTAACCTAACCCCCCGCGGTTAGGTTAATGGGGGTAACCTAACCCCCCGCGGTTAGGTTAATGGGGGTAACCTAACCCCCCGTGGTTAGGTTTACTAGAGTAACCTAACCCCCCGCGGTTAGGTTAATGGGGGTAACCTAACCCCCCGCGGTTAGGTTAATGGGGGTAACCTAACCCCCCGTGGTTAGGTTTACTAGAGTAACCTAACCCCCCGCGGTTAGGTTAATGGGGGTAACCTAACCCCCCGCGGTTAGGTTAATGGGGGTAACCTAACCCCCCGTGGTTAGGTTTACTAGAGTAACCTAACCCCCCGCGGTTAGGTTAATGGGGGTAACCTAACCCCCCGCGGTTAGGTTAATGGGGGTAACCTAACCCCCCGTGGTTAGGTTTACTAGAGTAACCTAACCCCCCGCGGTTAGGTTAATGGGGGTAACCTAACCCCCCGCGGTTAGGTTAATGGGGGTAACCTAACCCCCCGTGGTTAGGTTTACTAGAGTAACCTAACCCCCCGCGGTTAGGTTAATGGGGGTAACCTAACCCCCCGTGGTTAGGTTTACTAGAGTAACCTAACCCCCCGCGGTTAGGTTAATGGGGGTAACCTAACCCCCCGCGGTTAGGTTAATGGGGTAACCTAACCCCCCGTGGTTAGGTTTACTAGAGTAACCTAACCCCCCGCGGTTAGGTTAATGGGGGTAACCTAACCCCCCGTGGTTAGGTTTACTAGAGTAACCTAACCCCCCGCGGTTAGGTTAATGGGGGTAACCTAACCCCCCGCGGTTAGGTTAATGGGGGTAACCTAACCCCCCGTGGTTAGGTTTACTAGAGTAACCTAACCCCCCGCGGTTAGGTTAATGGGGGTAACCTAACCCCCCGTGGTTAGGTTTACTAGAGTAACCTAACCCCCCGCGGTTAGGTTAATGGGGGTAACCTAACCCCCCGCGGTTAGGTTAATGGGGGTAACCTAACCCCCCGTGGTTAGGTTTACTAGAGTAACCTAACCCCCCGCGGTTAGGTTAATGGGGGTAACCTAACCCCCCGTGGTTAGGTTTACTAGAGTAACCTAACCCCCCGCGGTTAGGTTAATGGGGGTAACCTAACCCCCCGCGGTTAGGTTAATGGGGGTAACCTAACCCCCCGTGGTTAGGTTTACTAGAATAACCTAACCCCCCGCGGTTAGGTTAATGGGGGTAACCTAACCCCCCGTGGTTAGGTTTACTAGAGTAACCTAACCCCCCGCGGTTAGGTTAATGGGGGTAACCTAACCCCCCGCGGTTAGGTTAATGGGGGTAACCTAACCCCCCGTGGTTAGGTTTACTAGAGTAACCTAACCCCCCGCGGTTAGGTTAATGGGGGTAACCTAACCCCCCGTGGTTAGGTTTACTAGAGTAACCTAACCCCCCGCGGTTAGGTTAATGGGGGTAACCTAACCCCCCGCGGTTAGGTTAATGGGGGTAACCTAACCCCCCGTGGTTAGGTTTACTAGAGTAACCTAACCCCCCGCGGTTAGGTTAATGGGGGTAACCTAACCCCCCGTGGTTAGGTTTACTAGAGTAACCTAACCCCCCGCGGTTAGGTTAATGGGGGTAACCTAACCCCCCGCGGTTAGGTTAATGGGGGTAACCTAACCCCCCGTGGTTAGGTTTACTAGAGTAACCTAACCCCCCGCGGTTAGGTTAATGGGGGTAACCTAACCCCCCGTGGTTAGGTTTACTAGAGTAACCTAACCCCCCGCGGTTAGGTTAATGGGGGTAACCTAACCCCCCGCGGTTAGGTTAATGGGGGTAACCTAACCCCCCGTGGTTAGGTTTACTAGAGTAACCTAACCCCCCGCGGTTAGGTTAATGGGGGTAACCTAACCCCCCGTGGTTAGGTTTACTAGAGTAACCTAACCCCCCGCGGTTAGGTTAATGGGGGTAACCTAACCCCCCGCGGTTAGGTTAATGGGGGTAACCTAACCCCCCGTGGTTAGGTTTACTAGAGTAACCTAACCCCCCGCGGTTAGGTTAATGGGGGTAACCTAACCCCCCGTGGTTAGGTTTACTAGAGTAACCTAACCCCCCGCGGTTAGGTTAATGGGGGTAACCTAACCCCCCGCGGTTAGGTTAATGGGGGTAACCTAACCCCCCGTGGTTAGGTTTACTAGAGTAACCTAACCCCCCGCGGTTAGGTTAATGGGGGTAACCTAACCCCCCGTGGTTAGGTTTACTAGAGTAACCTAACCCCCCGCGGTTAGGTTAATGGGGGTAACCTAACCCCCCGCGGTTAGGTTAATGGGGGTAACCTAACCCCCCGTGGTTAGGTTTACTAGAGTAACCTAACCCCCCGCGGTTAGGTTAATGGGGGTAACCTAACCCCCCGTGGTTAGGTTTACTAGAGTAACCTAACCCCCCGCGGTTAGGTTAATGGGGGTAACCTAACCCCCCGCGGTTAGGTTAATGGGGGTAACCTAACCCCCCGTGGTTAGGTTTACTAGAGTAACCTAACCCCCCGCGGTTAGGTTAATGGGGGTAACCTAACCCCCCGTGGTTAGGTTTACTAGAGTAACCTAACCCCCCGCGGTTAGTTTAATGGGGGTAACCTAACCCCCCGCGGTTAGGTTAATGGGGGTAACCTAACCCCCCGTGGTTAGGTTTACTAGAGTAACCTAACCCCCCGCGGTTAGGTTAATGGGGGTAACCTAACCCCCCGTGGTTAGGTTTACTAGAGTAACCTAACCCCCCGCGGTTAGGTTAATGGGGGTAACCTAACCCCCCGCGGTTAGGTTAATGGGGGTAACCTAACCCCCCGTGGTTAGGTTTACTAGAGTAACCTAACCCCCCGCGGTTAGGTTAATGGGGGTAACCTAACCCCCCGTGGTTAGGTTTACTAGAGTAACCTAACCCCCCGCGGTTAGGTTAATGGGGGTAACCTAACCCCCCGCGGTTAGGTTAATGGGGGTAACCTAACCCCCCGTGGTTAGGTTTACTAGAGTAACCTAACCCCCCGCGGTTAGGTTAATGGGGGTAACCTAACCCCCCTTGGTTAGGTTTACTAGAGTAACCTAACCCCCCGCGGTTAGGTTAATGGGGGTAACCTAACCCCCCGCGGTTAGGTTAATGGGGGTAACCTAACCCCCCGTGGTTAGGTTTACTAGAGTAACCTAACCCCCCGCGGTTAGGTTAATGGGGGTAACCTAACCCCCCGTGGTTAGGTTTACTAGAGTAACCTAACCCCCCGCGGTTAGGTTTATGGGGGTAACCTAACCCCCCGCGGTTAGGTTAATGGGGGTAACCTAACCCCCCGTGGTTAGGTTTACTAGAGTAACCTAACCCCCCGCGGTTAGGTTAATGGGGGTAACCTAACCCCCCGCGGTTAGGTTAATGGGGGTAACCTAACCCCCCGTGGTTAGGTTTACTAGAGTAACCTAACCCCCCGCGGTTAGGTTAATGGGGGTAACCTAACCCCCCGCGGTTAGGTTAATGGGGGTAACCTAACCCCCCGTGGTTAGGTTTACTAGAGTAACCTAACCCCCCGCGGTTAGGTTAATGGGGGTAACCTAACCCCCCGCGGTTAGGTTAATGGGGGTAACCTAACCCCCCGTGGTTAGGTTTACTAGAGTAACCTAACCCCCCGCGGTTAGGTTAATGGGGGTAACCTAACCCCCCGTGGTTAGGTTTACTAGAGTAACCTAACCCCCCGCGGTTAGGTTAATGGGGGTAACCTAACCCCCCGCGGTTAGGTTAATGGGGGTAACCTAACCCCCCGTGGTTAGGTTTACTAGAGTAACCTAACCCCCCGCGGTTAGGTTAATGGGGGTAACCTAACCCCCCGTGGTTAGGTTTACTAGAGTAACCTAACCCCCCGCGGTTAGGTTAATGGGGGTAACCTAACCCCCCGCGGTTAGGTTAATGGGGGTAACCTAACCCCCCGTGGTTAGGTTTACGAGAGTAACCTAACCCCCCGCGGTTAGGTTAATGGGGGTAACCTAACCCCCCGTGGTTAGGTTTACTAGAGTAACCTAACCCCCCGCGGTTAGGTTAATGGGGGTAACCTAACCCCCCGCGGTTAGGTTAATGGGGGTAACCTAACCCCCCGTGGTTAGGTTTACTAGAGTAACCTAACCCCCCGCGGTTAGGTTAATGGGGGTAACCTAACCCCCCGTGGTTAGGTTTACTAGAGTAACCTAACCCCCCGCGGTTAGGTTAATGGGGGTAACCTAACCCCCCGCGGTTAGGTTAATGGGGGTAACCTAACCCCCCGTGGTTAGGTTTACTAGAGTAACCTAACCCCCCGCGGTTAGGTTAATGGGGGTAACCTAACCCCCCGTGGTTAGGTTTACTAGAGTAACCTAACCCCCCGCGGTTAGGTTAATGGGGGTAACCTAACCCCCCGCGGTTAGGTTAATGGGGGTAACCTAACCCCCCGTGGTTAGGTTTACTAGAGTAACCTAACCCCCCGCGGTTAGGTTAATGGGGGTAACCTAACCCCCCGTGGTTAGGTTTACTAGAGTAACCTAACCCCCCGCGGTTAGGTTAATGGGGGTAACCTAACCCCCCGCGGTTAGGTTAATGGGGGTAACCTAACCCCCCGTGGTTAGGTTTACTAGAGTAACCTAACCCCCCGCGGTTAGGTTAATGGGGGTAACCTAACCCCCCGTGGTTAGGTTTACTAGAGTAACCTAACCCCCCGCGGTTAGGTTAATGGGGGTAACCTAACCCCCCGCGGTTAGGTTAATGGGGGTAACCTAACCCCCCGTGGTTAGGTTTACTAGAGTAACCTAACCCCCCGCGGTTAGGTTAATGGGGGTAACCTATCCCCCCGTGGTTAGGTTTACTAGAGTAACCTAACCCCCCGCGGTTAGTTTAATGGGGGTAACCTAACCCCCCGCGGTTAGGTTAATGGGGGTAACCTAACCCCCCGTGGTTAGGTTTACTAGAGTAACCTAACCCCCCGCGGTTAGGTTAATGGGGGTAACCTAACCCCCCGTGGTTAGGTTTACTAGAGTAACCTAACCCCCCGCGGTTAGGTTAATGGGGGTAACCTAACCCCCCGCGGTTAGGTTAATGGGGGTAACCTAACCCCCCGTGGTTAGGTTTACTAGAGTAACCTAACCCCCCGCGGTTAGGTTAATGGGGGTAACCTAACCCCCCGTGGTTAGGTTTACTAGAGTAACCTAACCCCCCGCGGTTAGGTTAATGGGGGTAACCTAACCCCCCGCGGTTAGGTTAATGGGGGTAACCTAACCCCCCGTGGTTAGGTTTACTAGAGTAACCTAACCCCCCGCGGTTAGGTTAATGGGGGTAACCTAACCCCCCTTGGTTAGGTTTACTAGAGTAACCTAACCCCCCGCGGTTAGGTTAATGGGGGTAACCTAACCCCCCGCGGTTAGGTTAATGGGGGTAACCTAACCCCCCTTGGTTAGGTTTACTAGAGTAACCTAACCCCCCGCGGTTAGGTTAATGGGGGTAACCTAACCCCCCGTGGTTAGGTTTACTAGAGTAACCTAACCCCCCGCGGTTAGGTTTATGGGGGTAACCTAACCCCCCGCGGTTAGGTTAATGGGGGTAACCTAACCCCCCGTGGTTAGGTTTACTAGAGTAACCTAACCCCCCGCGGTTAGGTTAATGGGGGTAACCTAACCCCCCGCGGTTAGGTTAATGGGGGTAACCTAACCCCCCGTGGTTAGGTTTACTAGAGTAACCTAACCCCCCGCGGTTAGGTTAATGGGGGTAACCTAACCCCCCGCGGTTAGGTTAATGGGGGTAACCTAACCCCCCGTGGTTAGGTTTACTAGAGTAACCTAACCCCCCGCGGTTAGGTTAATGGGGGTAACCTAACCCCCCGCGGTTAGGTTAATGGGGGTAACCTAACCCCCCGTGGTTAGGTTAGGTTAGGTTAGGTTAGGTTAGGTTAGGTTAGGTTAGGTTAGGTTTTTTTTTTTTTTTTTTTTTTTTTTTTTTTTTTTTGTAGCGGCTCTGCTCCCCGAATATCCTTTCAGGATTAGATTTCAAGGGATTTATTTTATTTTCTTTACTGTCGTACCGTTTATTAAATTTTAATTTTTGCTACTTTTCTTATGCTAATACATTTCTCATTCCCTCTTATATTTAATCTATGTGTTTACAATATGGTTTATTTATTTTTATGTTTCCTCTATGGTTCTTACAAGGGGTTTTTTTTATGTCTTATCTATCTTATGTTCTATCTTATGTCCTATCTTACATTTCTGCCTCTTAAAACTATGTGCCTTTTTCATATCTTAAACTATTACAATTTTATCCCTACTTCTTATACTAATTTGCTTATTTCTATTGTTCATTTGTTAGTCTAATATTACATCAGTAATAGTGATAACAAATTTTATATATCTAAGTCTTATTTTTACTAATAACCGAATTACCTATTGTTAGACAGTAGGCGATAAAATCGTCTCTGAAATCCTTATTTCCTATCAAAATGTGGAGGTTGTCGAGGTCAATTTTTAAACCAGTCTTTTGTTGCAGATCGTATCGCAACCTTTCGTATTTTGGACATTCGGTAAGGAGGTGGGGGACGGTTTCTTCAGTGCTGGGGTCACAGTCACATGATGGACTCTCCCTACACTTGAACCGATGTAAGTATTGGGAGAATCCACCATGTCCCGTGAGGATTTGCGTGAGTATCCCTGCTGGCTGTATTTTCCGCACAAGGCGGTACGCGTCTCCGGCGCTGGGGAAAAAGATTTTAGTTACGGACGCGGTGTTGCCATTTTTATACCGTGCGTTCCATTTTAAAATGGAACGCGTGCGTAGTAACTGTTTTGCGTGGGAAACTGGGCACCTGTCGTAGTCCGACTTCCTCTTTGACGCCAGAGCAGCCTCTTTCGCCAGATCGTCGGCGCGTTCATTGCCTGGGAGACCTGCATGTGCTTTTATCCAGAACAAAGATACAACTTTGCCCTGGATAAATGCCTTCCGCAAGTTCTCCCTCGTCTCGACGGCAAGGGGGTGGAGGGAGCCATGGTTAACGATCGTCTCCAAAGCGGCCATCGAATCGCTGTATAGACCATAGCTCTTCTCCCTCCCCTTGAGGATCACGCCCGTTGCTTTGCATATAGCCAATAGTTCCGCCTGGTAGACGGTGCAGTACGCTGACAGACAAAACTTTTGGTTCCGGATCTCGGCCTCATCTTTCCACATGGAAAGTGCGGCTCCGACCTTCCCCTCGATCTTGCTGCCATCGGTGAAGATACGCACCGCCTGCACGTTGTGCCTATCCACGAGGCTCTGGTCTACCAGACAACCGAACTCTATGGCCATATGCGTAGCTGGGTGAGGAGTTTCTGCAAACCTAACCAAACTCTCGGTCTCTCTGTCTCCTAACTCTAGAAGGGGTGACCCTCTCTTCGTCTCATACAGGGCGGCTGCCTCCTGTATCCTGAGGTCGAGAGGCAGTATCCCCGCCAGAGTCAACGCCGAGTGTAGAGAGACTGTTCGATATGATTTGCAGAGCTTCTGGGCGAAACCCCTTTGCACTGAGTCCAGCAATTTCCGCACCCCGATCTTCTCGACTGAGGGAGCCCACGCTGCTGCCGCGTACATGATTACCGGCTCGACTGTCGCGACATAAATGAGCCTAATAACCTCAGGGTGTAAGCCCCAGTTAACTTTCGCAGCCCTAGAGAGTTGTTTATATATGTCCAGTGCTTTCGTCGTCTGATGGACTATATGCGAGTTGAAGGTTAATTTGTCATCAATTGTTAGTCCTAATATTTTAATCTCTTTTGAGAGAGCGATGGCGATGCCCCCCATTGTCAAGTGTGGGGTGTCATACTTCAATTTCCTCGTGAGGACCATAGCGAAAGTTTTGTGCGGTGCAAACTTTAGTTTGTTTTGAAGTCCCCATTGTTGTACATAGTCGAGCGCACTGTTTGCCTCTCCAGTTACTTCCGTAGCCGTGTCACCGTCAAAGACCATCACCACGTCGTCGGCAAAAGCCTGGACGTAGTGGCCCCTCCTCTCCAACTCTTGTAGTAAAGGGTCCAGCAAAAGGTTCCACAGGATTGGACCGCCGATTGACCCTTGCACACATCCTTTGTTTGTGTCTCTCACCGCTTCTTCCCCGGCGAATCTTACTCTGACTTTTCTGCGCTCCAGATATCTATCTAGTAGCCTCCTGATGTTTACCGGGCACTTTTCCTCAGCCAGACGGACTCGGATTGCTGGCCACCAGGCGCTATCGGAGGACCTTCTTTTCTCCCGCACTCGTGGGTCTCTTATGGATTATACAAACAATGGGGATTTTAGGGGGGGTGAGGTTGACAGGGTTGACCTCTGCAGTGACGAGGACGGTGTCAGAAATGACACTGTTCGTACCGGAAGTACCTCGCGTAACTCGCGTAGGGAAGTTGAGAGAGGCACGAGCGCGCTTCGGCGCGAAGTTTCGGGCTCCGGAAACGACGGAGATACCTTTGGCCTTGCCAAAGTGGCAAAATTGACCACTGGCAGAGGCGGTTTAAGGCAATCTCCCACACAACCAAGAACAAGCCCTGCCTTCAGGCAGATGACTACCGACCCACAACCCGGTCCTTCTAGACCGGCTGTGGGCGACAGACACGACGCGCAAAGTGCCGCGGCAGACCATCAGCCGGACACTATTGACGCCCAGGATGACGACGCCACCGGTCACTTCCAGCCCAACCCGCTTGAGGTTATGGTTGACCGGTTGGCAAATAAGGTACAAGAGGACGTCGACAAAATTTGCAAGATCGGCGCCTCCTCCTCAGTGGATCTCCGGCCAAGAGTTCGGATGGCAATCCAGAGCATCGCCGAATCCATCTCGGAGTCGGTCGAGGAAATGCGCGGCCAACTATCCTCTATCGAGAGCCAGGATAAAGAGGTATCCAAGCTGAGGCGTCTTTCCACCGCCACCTTAAAACTGAATGCGACCCTCCAAAAAGAGGTGTCGCTGGTGAGATCGGAAAACCAACGCCTCAGCAAGGACCTAGAGAAGCTGCGCTCGGAAGTCGCCACACTTTCACGAGCACCGAAGCGCAAAGCTCTACACCAGAGTTCTGGCGTCTCTACTGAGACCCAAACCGAGCTGCCAACACCGGACGCGACGCAACCAATTTCTGCCCAAATCCGCGAAAACGACCTGGAGAAGCTTACTTCTTCTATTCTTCGCCAGGTCGGCGATGCACTTGGTGCCAGACTGGAGGCTAGGCTAGAGGCCTTTGAGGCTCGCCTCCCTCCAGCTCCATTGCTGAGACCGCCCCTCGGGGCCCACACTGCTGCGAGTGCGCATGTTGCGCCGGTACCTCTGGCCGGCCCTAACAGCGCCCCGGCTAAGTCGCTGAAGGGGAAGGGAGTGGGGAAGAGGTCTAAGGCCTCCGAACCGGCACCCACCTCGACAGCGACCCGGATTGTCACACCCGCTCAGCCAGGCTGTTCTACCTGGTCTGAAGTGGTCCGCGGACGAAAGGGCAAGAAAGGGAAAGCCCCAGCCGCCCCATCCGCCCAAAGAGACACCGCTTCTGCCCAGGCACAATCCGGCAAACCAAAACCCGGACCGAGCAAGCCCAAACAGGCCAAACAGGGTGATTCCGCCCCCAAGGCGAAGAAGAAGCCCCCCAGGCTCCGCCCTCCCAAGTCGGCTGCGGTCGTCTTGGAGCTGACTGCGGAAGCCAAGACGGCGGGCAAGAAGCTCTCGGAGTTTCTCCGGGAAGCCCGAAGGGACCTTGGTCCCGACTGGGCTCAGGAAACGGGTCTCGTCGACCGACTCAAGCTCCGGCCCTCCCGGATGACGGGCAACAGCATCCTTGAAGTCAGGGCTGTCAAGGATAGCTCGCCCGGGGAGGCCGGCGAGAAGGCCGACACACTTGCGGCCGCCCTTATGTCCGTGTTCCCGCCTGGTGCGGTATCGGTGAGTCGCCCCGTCAAATGCGCGGATCTGCGCCTAATGGGCCTCGAAGAGAGTGCCACCGCTGAAGACATAGCGGAGGCCATAGCACAACAGGGTGGATGCGACAAAGCCCAAATTAAAGTAGGCCGGATGGGAGTAGGAGGATCGGGCGGCTCCACAGTCGTCCGCTGCCCCGTCCAGGCGGCCAAAACACTGGCCAAATTAAAACGTGTCCGCATCGGCTGGCTCTCCGTTAGGGTCCAGCTACTGCCGCCTAGGGCGCTGCGCTGTTCGCGCTGCCTTGGCGAGAGTCATGGCCGGGCCGTCTGCAAGGCCGCGGAGGATCGGAGTAACATCTGTATCCGATGCGGCCAGCCCGGTCATAAGGCCGCCAGTTGCGTGGCCGCGTACAGCTGCTGCCTTTGTGCGGCGGCCGGTCGCCAGGCAGACCATCGCCTGGGAACTCAATCGTGTCCGCGACCGAGAATCGCCAGGGAGAAGTCCTCGATAGCCCCTAGAGCGCGTTCGCGTTGAGGAACGAGGACCAAGCCAAGGGGAGCAGCCGTTTACGGTGGCAGGACGCAGAGGTCCGAAAGTCTCCCAGGTGTCCAGGGGTGACGGCGACATTGATGCCTCCCCGGTACTGGAACCGAGTGGGTTGCCGTCTTCTGACGGTCATGCGCTGCCATTGGGGCTCATGGGGTGGTGACCCCTGTGGGTTCTAATGGGACAGCTGTGCAAGAGGCGACCCGGGGGTTTTTACTGCAGAGCAGTTTCCCCCTAAAACAAAAAAAGGGTTATGCAGCGGAGTCACCTCCTAGAGCGACGGGGTGTTATTGGTTACATCCGGTTACGATCGGATGTAAGAAATAGCATCCTGTCCTGGTGCATCCCGGGCAACGGCGGTTAGCAATTTCCTTCGGGGATTGGTAGCCGACGGCTAAACTCTGCCAGTGTCGCTCCTTGTGCTGCTATGACTAGCATAGCGGCGCAAGGATGTGTTCACGAAGTACACCGTAATCCGCAACGGGCTACCGGCGGGACGGGGGTCCAGTTTACCTGGACTGCGAGGCGGAACCCTCTTTAAAAACTACCACGCGCGGCTCAGCCCGCCCATAGTCAGCCGTCGCTGACTGGCGGGTCGCCGGGCAACTCGTTACCCCGTGGGGGCCGAGGGCTGTCGGGGGCACTTCGTCCGGGCCGAGAGGAAGGAAAACCTCAATAAAAAACCCAGGCTTACCGTAACCGTGATCGAGATCGCGACCCTCGAAGGAGGTAACATGGAGGAGGCCGGTGAGAAGGCAGATGCCCTCGCCGCCGTTTTCGTCTCCGTGTTCCCTCCAACCGTCAAAGTCTCCCGTCCCGTAAAGACGGCCGATCTACGGCTAACAGGATTGGACGAGTCGGTGACTGCTCCAGCTCTGTCTGAAGCGGTCGCCAAGTATGGTGGGTGCTCGCCGGCGAGCGTCAGAGTGGGGAGGATCAGCCGTGGTGGCTCCGGTGACTCAGTCATTGTTAGCTGCCCGGCTGCCGCCGCCAAAAAGATAGCGCAGATGAAGCGCGTGTTAATAGAGTGGGTCTCGGTGAGGGTCACCCCTCTGAGACCGAGACCCATGCGGTGCTCTAGGTGCCTTGGTGTGGGACACGGTCGGGCGATGTGCAAGGCGGTCGATGACCGCACCAACACATGCCTTCGGTGTGGCGAGCCCGACCACAAGGCTGCCAACTGCGCGGCCGCGTTCAAATGCGCACTCTGTGCGTCTGCCGGCCGACAGGCCAATCATCGGCTGGGGACGGGCAACTGCCCCCAACCCAAAACCAGGAGAGGGAGACCCTCAGCTGCCCCGGAGACGCCTTTGCGTGGGGGCGCTGAGGAAGGGGAGATGTCGGTGGACCCCACCGACCGACGGACTGAGAAGTCCTGTCCTCCCCGCCAGCCCGCGCGGTTGAGATCCGTCTCCCGCAAATGCTAGGGCAGGTTGCAGACCTCGGAGTGGAGCCGAATTCGGGTCGTGCTGCAAGGCACAAGGGGCAACCCGGGGGGTTTTTACCGCAGAGCGGTTTCCCTCCTCAAAAAAAAAAAGGGTTATGCAGCGGAGTCACCTCCTAGAGCGACGGGGTGTTATTGGTTACATCCGGTTACGATCGGATGTAAGAAATAGCATCCTGTCCTGGTGCATCCCGGGCAACGGCGGTTAGCAATTTCCTTCGGGGATTGGTAGCCGACGGCTAAACTCTGCCAGTGTCGCTCTTTGCACCACTATGTTAAACATAGCGGTGCAAGGATGTGGCACGAAGCACACCGTAATCTGCCCTTTTCAGGGCGGACCGGGGGTCCAGTTTAGCTGGGCCGCGAGGCGGAAGCCTCTCTAAAAACTACCACGCGCGGCAGTGCCCGTCTATAGTCAGCCGCCGCTGACTGGCGGGTCGCCGGGCAAACCGTTACCCCAATTGAGGGGCCGGGGGCCGTCGGGGCATCTGTCCGGGCTGCGAGGAAGGACTACCTCAATAAAAAACCCATGTATACCGTAACCCGCCCTCACGGGCGGAGCGGGGGCCTTACGGGGCCGCGAGGGGCGAACCTCTATAAAAAACTGTAAAACCGAGCCGCTGTGGACGCTGGCGGCCCGGGCCTCCTCAGGGGGTGGACACGCAGGCGGTGGTCCGAAATGCTAGGCGCCAACAATAAGGAGGGGGGGAAGCTGCGCCCGCAAGCAGCCCAAAAACAATGTCTAGTTTCAAAAATACCGTTAAACTACCCCAGGTTGGTAAAGCTGGCCAAATAAAAAAACAGCCAATCCAACCCCCGACTTCGGTCGCGGGCAGGTCTCCCACGGAACAATGTTCCGCGTATCTGGGGGGGAGACCAAACCAGGCAAGGTCTTTGGACTCGGGGAATAAGGGGGGGAAATCAGGAGAAGGTGGTAGCTCCTTCGACGATCGCCTTAGAGGCATGTTCGGGGGCCCACCGAAGAAGCAGGAGGCTGCTCGTTTGCAGTCAGACGCAAGCACCAGTGCCGTTTCCTCTGGCGGTGCTTCCTCAGAGCGTCTGCTGAGAGCGGGTAGCGTAGTGGAAGGGAACGTCAAACTTTCGTTCCCGACAGGGAGTAAAGCCAAGCCTATGAAGGCGGTTGCGAGCACTAGCACTGGTTCATCCGGCGCTGCTCCTTCTGCCCGATCTGGCACAGGCGACCGGACTGACACAGATGGGGAGAGTGGAGACGACTCCGCAGGCAGCTACTCCCGGGCGGGCGATAAGCGCCGACTTCCCGGAGAGTATCGCGAGCCGGATCCCCCCACTGAATGCACTGACGAAGACGATGTGGAGAGTGACACTTCTGCTCATAAAGTGCAGAAACTGGGCCATGGCCGGAGAGGTCGTGCTCCCACACATGGACGTTACACGGGCTCTGCCCGCAACACACAAACAGAGACAGAAGTTGACGACCCTACTGGTGATATCGACCTAGAGGGAAAGCTCCGCTATGCTGAAGCAGCATGTGCTGGACTTTCCCAGTCTCCACTAGTTGGGACTAGCTTCGTAAGGGCCGAGGCTCCGGAGGAGCCGGACATTCTAGATGATACGGGATCCGTCCGAGATGTACACCGGAACATCTCCCCGGCCCCCTCGGACTGTGGCACACTCGTCCCGGACATACCATACTCCAAGCCGACGAGCGCCAACCGCCCTGACCTCAGCTCAGACATATACGCACGCATCACAGCGGAGTGCGACAAAATAATCCGAGTGAAAGAGCGCTCGAAAAACCTGAAAGGCACTTTTCAGAAGGCTCTTAAAGATGCTGCGGCCGCGATACGCGGTGAGGCGTGGAGTCTCGTGGGGAGGTCCCGCTCCAAGGAAAGTTACTACCTGGAGCTGGAGGTCGCCTCCTTACGCGACGAAATCGCCGCCGTGAAACGCCGTGAAGAAGAGTCCCACAAGCGTGAGGAAAAAGCCCGCAAGGAAGTCTCCAGGCTCCGCGAACAGTGCGGTGAGCTTGGAGGAGCTGTGAAATTCCTCAAGCAGGCCATTAAAGATGCCTACAAAGACAGGACAGAGAGAGCCCCTTACTTTCACGACAGTGACGTGGAATCGGAGTGGGCCCCACAAGATGCGGCGGTAGACCCTATACCGATGGAGACCATCCAAGAAGAGGTCCCTCGTCCCATTAGTGCCAGTCCTGCTCGCCCTGCCCAGGCAGACCTAGCGGATGTTGTTGCCCGCGAGGTCTTGTCTCAGGTGGGGCGAATGCTCGACGCACGTTTTGAGGACCTTGAGGAACGCCTGCCTCCAAGGCGACCGATGCGCCCCCCGCTCAACGCGGATGCTCAGCGTCCTGCTGCGACCCAGGCCACTGCACCAGTGGAGAGCGGGCCCAAACGGAAAAGGAAGAGGAAGAAAGGGAAAGGGAAGGCCCCGTCAGAGGGCCCCAACCCAGTCCCCACCCCCTCAACATCACAGGCTGCCCCGACCAGGTCCAGTTGGACAGAGGTCGTGAAGAAGGGCAAGAAGAAGCCGAAGAAACAAGGCAAGGGTCAGAGTTCCAACGCTCAGGCCCAAGCCGGAACTTCTTCGCACCCTGCAAGAACGGCCCGGCCTACCGCCACGTCCGGCGGTAAGAAGTCATCGCCAAATTTGGGGAACCCCTCCCGACTACGCGCCCCGCGCTCAGCTGCGGTGGTGATAGAAATGCGGCCGGAGGGAATATCTGCGGGCTTGACTCTGAAGAACTTTCTTCATGAAGCCAAGGCCCGAATTGATGTGTGGAACCTCGGTATAGGCGGCCGTCTTCGTTTTAAGACATCGGTAGCCACCGGGAATACAATACTGGAGATAGACGCCCTGGCCGGGCAGAGTGTGGACGAAGCGAATCAGAAGGCGGACGCTTTCGCCGAAAAACTCGCTGAAATCTACCCGCCAGGAGCAGTCAAAATCACTAGACCCGTCAAGTCGACCGACATCAGGCTGACGGGTCTTGATACGTTTGTTACGGCCGAGGAAATCGCTGAGGCGGTGGCCAAGGCTGGAGACTGTCACGTGGCTAACGTCAAAGTCGGCCAAGTGCATAGGAGCGGTACTAGCGGCGCGGTTATTGTCCGTTGCCCAGTTATGTCGGCTAAAAAACTGGCCAATAGTCGGTTTTGTGTGGGGTGGGTCTCTGTTAAAGCAGTACTGCTCAAACCGAGACCCTTGCGCTGCTCGCGGTGCCTAGGCGAGGGCCACGGCCGAACGAGGTGTGCTGCGGTTGATGACCGCAGTGAAACATGCCTTCGTTGCGGCGAAACGGGCCACAAATCTGCCGGATGCACAAAAACAGTCCGCTGCATACTGTGTGCCGAAGTCGGCAAAAACGACAAGCACAGACTGGGGTCACGTGACTGCCCTCAGCCAAAGAAGCGTGAGAAAACACGCCCCCCGGTAGAAGCCCCGGCACCGCGCGAGCGCGCAAGGGACTCCCGGGAGATCAGAGTGGAACGGGATCGGTCTCGCGATCGAAGCCCGATTCGCTCTGGCAATAGACCAGGAGGAACGGACGCGGGGGCGTCCGTAGCCTCCAGCTGATTGGTCTGAGTTGGTGCGCGCGGTGTACCCGCGCGCCACTCTGGAGAGGTACGGGCAGAGAGGACTGCCTAAGAGCGGGCTGAGTGACAGCAAAGCGCTACGAACGGTGCAAGTGATGGAGTCCGAATGGAATTGCCCTTGGCCGTCTTCGTAACACGCGCGAGAGGTACACGGAGGGTGGGTTTAGTGGGTATGGCCCGTTAAATAGGGCGAGTCCCACACAGTCCTGCGGTAGCTCCCCCGAGCTGCCGTAGGCAGTGCGTAAACGCATTCCCCCCGCCTAAAAAAAAAAAAAAAAAAAAAAAAAAAAAAAAAAAAAAAAGGTTAGGTTAGGTTAGGTTAGGTTAGGTTAGGTTAGGTTTCCCGCTCTTGAAGAGATGGATCATGTCCGAGAGCTGGCGCGCCAAGACATGGTTCAGCGCTGGCAAGTGAGCCTAGAAAGCCCTTCATACGGGCTATGGACGCTGGAGACCTTACGCCCTTGCCTCCCTGAATGGGTGAGCCGCCGCCACGGGCACCTCTCCTATAGGCTTGTGCAGGTACTGACCGGGCATGGGTGCTTCGGTCGCTACCTGCACAAGGTCGCTAGGAGAGAAGCGACACCGAGGTGCCACCACTGCGACGCCGCGGAAGATACAGCCAAGCACACGCTGTCCGAGTGCTCAGCGTGGGCCACGCAGCGTCAGTCGTTGGTGGCGGCGGTAGGCACCGACCTCTCGCTGTCGAGCGTAATCGCCGCAATGCTTGGCAGTGAGCAGGCGTGGGAGGCAACCGCCTCCTTCTGTGAAGAAGTCATGACAGAGAAGGAGGCGGCGGAGCGGGTCAGGGAAGAGGATGCTCAGGCTGACCCGCTCCGACGCAGGCGGTTGGGAGTTCGGAGACGGCGTTACAATCGCCTCCAGGCTCCCTGTGGACCCAGCGGCGATGGGGGTGGGGACCCCCGTCGACCGCCTTGCACGGGTCCACCCGTCAGAGGGGATGTCTCGAGGTTCCCGAGGCATCCCCAGGGCGTAAGGCCTGCACCGTAAGGTGCGGGCCACCGCTGGGGTGGCGGAGAGAATGCGATGAGCGAACCTCCGTTGCCCCCCGATAGCGGCACGATGGAACTCGAGGCTGGTTTTAGTGGGTATACTTGACGACTGGCGGCGACTAGCGCCCCCACTCGTCAAGGGAGTCCCACATAACCCGCTGCTGTCCCCACGGCAGCGGGTATGCGAAGAGCATTTCCACCTCGTAAAAAAAAAAAAAAAAAAAAAAAAAGGTTAGGTTAGGTTAGGTTAGGTTAGGTTAGGTTAGGTTTTTTTTTTTTTTTTTTTTTTTTTTTTTTTTTTTTTTTAAATTTTAATACACCTTCCTCCAACGTAATTGGAGACTTTTTTAAGACTATGATTTGTTTTATTCCTATTGTCTTTTATCGACTCTACCAGTTTATATTTTATATTTTCATATACTATACCGTTTACTATTTTACGCTATACTATACTACTTTACTATTTTATTTCCTATATTCTACTGTTTTATATAATACTTTTCTTCTTTTCGATATATCTATTTTCATGTTTTCTACTATTTTTATAACTAGATAAGTTTTCTTTTTACTTATATTAATCTTATGTCTTCTAATAATATTCTACAAATATTGTTTTAAGACATTATTTTCTTAAGCTAATTTTTATTGTATTTTTACTACTGATCCTTTTTTATCTACTATATTTTAAAAACTTATCTCTTTTTTTTGTTTATCATTAAAGTTGATATATTTTCCATATTAATGCCTTTGTCAGGCGTTGCTTTTCTCAAGTTACGCTTGACGAATGGGATCCGACACCGGTTATAATCAGGTCCTCGTCCGAAGCCTAAAGCGGTCTCCCTGGCTAGCTCGTCGGCTCTTTCGTTGCCGTCCATCCCCGCGTGTGCTTTTATCCAAAACAGATGGCCACATTTGTTCTGGAGAGACGACGATTTCGGGTTCTCATGGATATTAACTACTTGGGGATGTAGGCACGATGGGTTGGCGACGGTTTGTAGGGCTGCCATGGAGTCACTGCAGTCTCCAAACGAGGATCCCCGGCTCCGGTGTATGGCCTGCGATGCCCCTTGGATAGCCAGAAGTTCAGCCGGATCTACGGTCCAGTAGCGTGCGAGCACGAATTTTCGGGCTTTGGTTTTGGCCCCACTATTCCACCAGGATAGCGCGGCCCCAACCTTGCCTTCTATCCGGCTGTCGTCCGTAGATATTTGCACGTCAGCCTGTACAACTCGGTAGGGAATTTCGCCTTGGGTGCCCTCAGCAATATGCCACGGTAGATCGAGCCAGCCGGTCCCATTTGCGGCGTATTGGGCACTCGGTGCTGAATGCGTTGTGCTCGGTGTTGGGCAGCTTCGCTTTGCAGCAGTTGTGGCACGTTGGTGCTGCGCCCGCGAGAAGTTCTGTGCATTCAGACCTCATGTGTGGCCCACCGCAATGGCTACACAGATCGGCCGGCTCCCCGCAGAAACGCTTGCTGTGTCCGTACGCAAGGCACCTTGTGCATTGCACTAAAGGCGACTGGTCTTCAACTCTGACGCGCTGGAGGTCGACGTGGAAGAAACCGTTGCTAGTCGCGCGCACCCAGATCTTCGGGGAAACGGACAAGACGACGTCGCAAGTGTGCGGATTCCTTGCTCGCTTTCTATATTTTATTTTTACGCGGTCCTCCCCTTCTCCGAGGCCGCGAAAAACATCCCGGTTCTGGTTCTGGAGGGCTTTGAGGATATCCTCATCAGTGTTCATCACTAATACGCCCTTCAGAACCAGCAGTGGGTCTTTGTTCTTTACGTCCTCGACGTTGAGGTGGACCCCCTCCTGCGCTAGCCTTTTCTTGACCTTCTCCTTTTCCTCTACCGACTCAAATCCCATGATGACTTTCCTATCTTTGGCTTTCCTTACTCTTTCCACTTTCACCCAGCCTTCCTTCGCATCTACTGCTTTCCTTATTCTTTCTATCACTTCCTCTCCTGTCTCTGTTTCATTCCTCGAGGTGACTGCAACAGAGTGCAGGGCACCGGCCGTCGGTGTCACTTTCGCGACATGTTGGGCGGCCACTCCTGCATACGTCGCCGTCGTCTCGAGGGTCTCCCTTTTCTGAAGCAGCGTCTCCCTCAACTCCTCCATTTTCCTGTTATTTTCTCTAATTAGGTCCGAATGTTCCTCAATCTGTTTCGACAGGTTTACTCCTTCTGTGACTGAGAAGGTGGAATCGGCGGCTGATGGCGCCACCGATTCCATCGTCTCAGCCGCTTTTCCTGCACTATCATTTTTCCTCTTCCCCTCGTTGACCATCTCTCTCACAATCTGATACATCCTGTCGATAGCGGTTAGGTTAGGTTAGGTTAGGTTAGGTTAGGTTAGGTTAGGTTAGGTTAGGTTTTTTTTTTTTTTTTTTTTTTTTTTTTTTTTTTTTTTTTTTTGTAGCGGCTCTGCTCCCCGAATATCCTTTCAGGATTTGAGTTCAAGGGTTCATTTTTTATTTATTTTTAGTTGTCGTTCCATTTATTAAATTAAAATCCGCTTTGCTTTCTTACACTAATACAATTTCTTATCTTATAAGGTTTTGTTTATATAATATTTATTTCCAATGTTCATTTATGTTAAAGCTTACATACTAATTGGTACACAGGAGTTTTAGATGGTTCCATCTTATACCCTATAATACATTTTGTTAGACTTATACATCTATGTGCCTTTTTCATATTTTAATACTAATTACAGTTTTATCACTACTTAAACTAATTTGCTTAGATCTTAATTCTATTTGTTATTTTAATATTACACTAAGTAATAGTGATAACAAATCTTATTTATCTAGGTTTTATTTTTGCTTATTACTAATTTACAAATATTGAGACAGTATGCGATAAAATCATCTCTGCAATCTTTATTACCTATTAAAATATGGAGGTTCTCGAGGTCAACATTTAAACCTGTTTTTTGTTCCAGGTCATATCGCATTCTTTGATACTTAGGACATTCGGTTAGGAGGTGAGGGACGGTTTCTTCCTTACTGGGGTCACAGTCGCATGATGGACTCTCCCTGCACTTGAAACGATGCAAGTATTGGGAGAATCCACCATGCCCCGTGAGGATCTGCGTTAGCATCCCTGCTGGCTGTATTCTCCGTACAAGGCGGTACGCGTCTCCGGCACTGGGGAAGAAGATCTTCGTTATGGACGCAGTGTTACCTTGTTCATACCGCGCGTTCCATTTTAAAATGGAGCGTGCACGTATTACCTTTTTTGCATAAGATACCGGACACCGGTCGTAATCCATCTTCCTTTTACACGCCAGAGCAGCCTCCTTCGCCAGATCGTCGGCGCGTTCATTGCCTAGGAGACCTGCATGTGCTTTTATCCAAAACAAAGATACAACTTTCCCCTGGATAAAAGCCTTCCGCAGGTTCTCCCTTGTCTCGACAGCAAGGGGGTGGAGGGAGCCATGGTTAACGATCGTCTCCAAAGCGGCCATCGAATCGCTATATAGACCATAGCTCTTCTCCCCCCCCTTGAGGATCGCGCCCGTTGCTTTGCATATAGCCAATAGTTCCGCCTGGTAGACGGTGCAGTACGCTGACAGACAAAACTTTTGGTTCCGGATCTCGGCCTCATCTTTCCACATGGAAAGTGCGGCTCCGACCTTCCCCTCGATCTTGCTGCCATCGGTGAAGATACGCACCGCCTGCACGTTGTGCCTATCCACGAGGCTCTGGTCCACCAGACAACCGAACTCTATGGCCATATGCGTAGCTGGGTGAGGAGTTTCTGCAAACCTAACCAAACTCTCGGTCTCTCTGTCTCCTAACTCTAGAAGGGGTGACCCTCTCTTCGTCTCATACAGGGCAGCTGCCTCCTGTATCCTGAGGTCGAGAGGCAGTATCCCAGCCAGAGTCAGCGCCGAGTGTAGAGAGACTGTTCGATATGATTTGCAGAGCTTCTGGGCGAAACCCCTTTGCACCGAGTCCAGCAATTTCCGCACCCCGATCTTCTCGGCTGAAGGAGCCCACGCTGCCGCCGCGTACATAATCACCGGCTCAACAGTCGCTACGTAAATGAGCCTAATTACCTCGGGGTGGAGGCCCCAGTTTACCTTAGCGGCTCTAGAGAGCTGCTTATAGATGTCGATCGCCTTTTTTGTCTGTTGGACAATGTGCGAGCTAAAGGTCAACTTTTCATCTATTGTAAGGCCTAAAATTTTAATTTCCCTAGATAGAGCGATATCGATCCCCCCCATTTTTAGGCGCGGAGTGTCGTGTTTCAGTTTATTTGTCAGGACCATCGCGAATGTCTTTTGTGGTGCAAATCTTAGCTTGTTCTGTGCTCCCCACTTTTGCACGTAGTCCAATGCTGTGTTAGCCTGATTACTCACTTCCGCCGCCGTGTCACCGTCGAAAATCATCACCACGTCGTCGGCAAAAGCCTGGACGTAGTGACCCCTCCTCTCCAACTCCTGCAGTAAAGGGTCCAGCAAAAGGTTCCACAGGATTGGACCGCCGATTGACCCTTGCACACATCCTTTGTTCGTGTTCCTTACCGCTTCTTCCCCGGCGAATCTTACTCTGACTTTTCTGCGCTCCAGATAGCTATCCAGTAGCCTCCTGATGTTTACCGGGCACTTTTCCTCAGCCAGACGGACTCGGATTGCTGGCCACCAGGCGCTATCGAAGGCCCCCTCTATATCCAATGACACTAGGGTTACCAGCTTCTTCAGCTCAATCTTACCCTTGATTCGGTGTATTAGCGTATAGAGGGCGTCCTCGGTGCTTTTCTGGGGCATGAATCCGTATTGGCGAGTACTAAACCTCGGTATTAGGTGCCATTTCATCCTTGCTACTGTGATCTTTTCCAGGACCTTCCCCAAGACCGGCAAGAGACCTATCGGTCTATATGCCTTAGGGTTCGTGTAATCGTCCTTGCCCGGTTTTCTCAGTACCACGACTGTGGCCTCCTTCCAGATGTCCGGGAAGTGTCCGATCAGTAGACACTTGTTGAATAGGGCAAGGAATGCGTCCGGGTCCTGGTTGATAGCCCGGCTGCAGATGTCTGCTGTGAAGCCATCCGCCCCCGGGGCCTTCTTTGGATTGAAACTCCCTATCGCGGTCTTTAGCTCCATCTGGGTAAACGGTGGGTCATGTTGTTCATCATGACAATGTACGTTTACCAACTTCGCTGCTTCTCTGGTCCAGCGATGGTGTTCAGTGTCAGTCTCCTCCAGGTCTTGTGGGTAGAATGTCTCCGCTAGTAAGTTCGCCGATTCTGTTGGGTTTAAGTGTGCTCCGTCTTTGGTTAAGGTCATGTCTTCTACTCTCCTGGCGGTCCGGCCTATTACCCTGTAAATCCCCTCCCATAGGCCTTCTCGGTCTTGTTTGCTGCAGAACTCCTTCCAGCTGTCTATTTGGGCTTTCTTGGCTTGGCACTCGTACTCTTCTTTCTTTTTCAGGTACTCAGCTACCACTATGTCTCTGCGGTGCGGTGCCGCATTTCTGATCTTGCGCCTGAAGGTAGTGGTAACTTTTTTCAGCCTTGCGAGCTCGTCATTCCACCATGGGATCTTGAGTACCTCTGTACTCTTCTTAGCTGGCATGCTGGTCTTACACGCTGCAGCTATGGCCTCTGCGAAGTCTTTTGTGAGTTCCTCAATTTGATCTTGGTTGGTTAGGTTGTTGATATATTCAACAGTGATATTTTTTTGAAGCTTGGCCTCTTGCAATGTAACGTCGAAAAGATCCCAGTTAGCCTTTTTCGTGTTGTAGAGACGAGTCGTCCTTTGGACTCTCAGTCCTCTATCTTTGCGGAGTTTTATGTCGAAGGCTATGGCGTTGTGGTCTGAGCTCGTCATCTCCTGGTCTACCCTCCAGTTATCGACCAGATCTAATAGGTCTTCTGTGCAGGCTGTAATGTCTACTAGACTGGTGTACACCTTCGTACCCCTTACGGTGTTAAAAGTTGGCGTATCACCTCTGTTGAGTACCTGAAGTCCCGACTCTTCCAGGGTCCCGGACATTTCTACGCCCCTGTGGTCTTCTACGGTGCTGCCCCACCAGGTACTCTTGGCGTTGCTGTCTCCGCCTATCAGCAGTAATCTTGGGCCCAGCTCCTCTACGACCTCCCTCAGCCGTTCCAGGTATGGCCCGATGGGTTGGTCTGGTTCAAAGTAGAAGGACACCGCCGCGATTTCCCAGGCGCTGGTTCGGATCCTCACTGCGACTATATTGTCGCTAGTGAGTTTCGGGCACTGTGTGACGTCGAGATCGCCGTCAAAGACGACTATCGCCGCCTTCACAGTCCCATCTCCTACTGCTGCGTTCTGGAAGACTCTCGCCCCACGGTAGTCCTTCATTCTTCTCACCCCGCCCACATAGGGTTCCTGTACTAGCGCAAACGCCAATTTGCGTTTGCTGGCCTCCACCATGAGTTCGGTCGTTGCAAGTTGCTTGCGCTGTAGGTTCGCCTGGGCCACTGCGTAACATCTGGTGGGGACGCCTGCCCCGGAACGCGCAGGAACCACTTTAGCAGTATTGCACTTTGGCTCGTGCCAGTGCCTCCCACCTCCTGCGCACTTGGCACTCAGAGCTATACACGTTGTGCTCTGTTGCCTCTAACTTTGCCGCTGTGCAATTACTGCACTTCGGTGGTGCTGAAGTCAGCCAATCTGGGCATTCACTTCGCATGTGTGGCTCTCCGCAGTGTGTACACTTCGGAACGGTTTCCTTGCAGAAACGCCTTCCGTGTCCATACGCCAGACACATTGAGCATTGGACGAGCGGGGATTGGTCTGCAACCCGTATCCTTTGGATGTCGATGTGTACAACTTCCCTATCCATCATACGATTGTATATCTGCGGAGAGACCCTCAATATAATGTGGCTCATCAGTTGGTTCCTGGCTTTGCGTCTGAACTTGACTTCCATGCGGTCGTCCTTCACTTCGAGGTCACGAAACACACTACCGTTCTGGTTTCTCAGGGCCTCGAGGATGTCCTTGTCACTATGGCTCGATATAACATCCCTGAGAATAACCATTGGGTCCTGATTTTTCATGTCCTCGAAGTGAAGCCGATTTGAAGCGCTTTTCAGTCTCTCTTTTACTTTGTCGCGTTCCTCTACTGTTCTGCAGCCGAGTATAACCTTCTTATCTTTGACCTTTCGGACCCTTTCAACTGTAACCCATCCGTCCTTAGCATTGACCGCCTCTCTAACGTGCTTCATGACTTCGTCTCCAGTCTCCGTTTCGTCTTTAGAGGCGATAACGATGGAGTGTAAAGCGCTCCTTTCCGTCATCGGTCTCTTTGGAGGTGCTGATGCAACGTTCGCGTAGGTCAGTTGTTTCTGCGCGGTCTCTTGCTGTAGGGCGATGGATTCTTTTAACTTTTCCATTTCTTTTTGTGTTTTATCTATTTTCTCCCCTTGCTCCTTCAACATTCTTACGAGTTCCTTTCCCTCGGTTCCCAAGATCTCCTGAACTATCACTTTCGCTTTTTCCCCCTCCTTTTCCCCCCTCGCTGCTTTTTCATCACTTTTCTTTTCTTTTTCAGATCCAGTGTGAGCTGCTGCCTCCTCCTTCACCAGTTGATAGAGCTTTTCCACCGCCAGAGTGATCCCAGCCTTTAGGTCTGCCCTCAGGTTGCGAGAGTCACCAATGTGAGTTTTCGCCTTCTGAAGCCAGCCCCTGGCTTGGCTCACTCTGTCGGTGGTTTTAGCTGGCTCTGGTCTCGGTCCTGGCGACACCGTGAATGTCTCCGCCGAGACTCTACGCGTCGCTGCCTTGGTTTCCAGGGGGGGCGTCGCCCTCGCCTTCGTCTTCTGTGTAGCCGCCGGCAATGGTGCTGGGGCTGTCTTCCTCGGTGAGTGCGCCTGATCCGTCGACGTGCCGGGTTTGGGTTCGATCTTACCACCCTCCCATTCTCCAATACTACGCCTCACTCTGGAGGCCTGGGTCGGTGTTGTTCTTTGAGAAGGTCCTGCCTTCTCAACGTTAGCTTGTTGTCCCGGAGAGGTGGGGGGGGTCGTCATCGCTCCTCTTTTGGAAGGGGTTCGTGCCAAATACATTTTTAGAGGTGAGCCTTGTCTTTATGTAAATTTAAGTAAAATAAAATAATATAAAATATTTTGTTCAAAAGAACTCCGTAAACTTAAACTAGGAATACTGACCAATAGGGTCAGTAGTCACGAATTAAATCTAACACAGACAATTTAAATGTAAAATAATTTTGAAATTAATATAAATTAGAATAAAATAAAACAGTTATTATACGAGCAGATTTTAATATTTTTAATAATTTTATTTTTATGTTTCAGGTCCGAGGTGTCGTCGTAACCAGCCAGCAGAGGTGCTCCGGGTCGCAGGTATACCACAGGTAAGTCCCTAGTAGTAGTTGTGTAAAACTCTACTTTGACTCTATCTAGAGTCTAGTCAGTCGGTCAACTTTTGCACTGCCTACGGCGTTAAAACGACTAATTTTTTTAATTTTATATAAGAATTCTGCTCTACCTAGAGTCAGTAAACTTTGGATATAGAGTCCTTGGTTCACTGCCTCCTATCTTCCCCTCTCTACGATACCGAAAATCGCCAAAAATCGCCAAAAAAATTTTTTGGCTCTATCTAGAGTACCCGACTCTACCTAATCTAGAGCTCCTCCCTGTTCCCAACCTTTGACCGAAAACCCGGTCGAGATCCGAGGTCTGGTTCCCGAGTTATAGATTTTAAAGTGTTTTTAGAATCTATAGCTGGGACTTAGCCAGATCCCAACGTCAGGTCAGGGGTCAAATTAAGGGGGGGGGGGGTCAAAAATGTCCGGTCTGATACTACTCCCTATTCTATGCAACCGACCGAAAACCGTTCCGAAATCTGAGGTCCGGTTCCCAAGCTAACGAATTTAGCGTATTTCTAAAAATTTTTACTGGACTTAGCCAATTTTCATAAACAAGAGACTTAGAAAAATTTTTGGCCGAAAAAATTTTTTTTGAAAATTTGACCTACAGGTCTTCCTGGCACTTAGTCCGGTACTCCCCGTCAATCCGGGCTATATAAATCAAATCCCGTCAAATTTTGATAACTGGAACGGTATTTGTTGAATTTTAAAGATTTTTCTAGTTTTTATGAGTTTAGGACTTAGAAAATTTACGCCGAAAAGTGTTTTCCAAAAAATCTGCCTAGAGCTCTTTATCCTGTTTAGTGGGGTACTCCGCACCACTCCAGGCTTTGCTCCGAAAACCGCGTTAAATTTGGAATGTCTATACCCGATTTATAGGTCTTTGAATTAGCGGTTCCTCTAAAAGTTTTCTAAGTCCTGGGGACTTAGAAAATTTTGACTAAAAATATTTTTTCAAAAATCTAGCTAGGACCCTTATCCCTATGCTATCATGTACTCCTGTCCACCCCGGGCCTTATAAGACAAACCCCGTCAAGATTGGACAACTAGGACCTAATTTACAGATTTTATAAAAATTTTCCAAGTTTTAAGATCTGGGACTTAGAAAATTTTTTACCGGCCCGAGCACTACCTGTGTCCCGTTTATGTTCCTTAACTTTTTTATTTTTAATGTCGCGCGGATTCTAGCTACTGATCCAGACAGGCTACAAGTTACTCTTTCGAAGCGTGCCAAAAACGACCCTTTCCCAACCAACCCTCTCGACCAAAAAGGGGGGTGAAAGTTCCGTTAGCGGTGAAAAGGGGTGTTTTTTGGGCAAAACAAATATTAAAATATATTTTAAAAATCTTAAATCTATTTTTGGACGTTAATAAACGGTTAATCTGCAATCTAGTCAAAAATTGTGGATAAGGGTTGATAAAGTCAGCCCTTATCGAGTCGGGAAGTTTCGTGATTGCAAGAAAGTTTTAACAATTTTGATAACTAAAAATATAAATATTAGTCCTAAAATTATTTTTTCTTACTTAATCTATAGGTCCTATTTTATAACAACTATTTGTTATATAGAAAACAATGTTTGTACACTAACTCCTTATTTTTTATCAAAATGAACACAAAAATTTATAAGAATTTGCACAAATTTACGCTCCCTCTTCCCGAATTCCCGATTATTGTAGCGTAACTATGGGGTACGCGCGGGATTACTGTATATAATCTTATAGCCTATGAGATCACCTATCTATATCATAAAAGAATTTATTTTTAGCTTATCTGTAACTATGTCTAAATTCGAATTAAATCCGGCCGTAGGCAAAATTTTTCCCTTTTTGTGTTTACGTAAAAATATTTTAAAAACTACTTTTTTATTTTGAAAGCTAGGTTTACGAATTTTTGTCAAAAGTACTGTCTATGCTAAAAAATGATATCTACGAAGAAAAATTTTAAAAAAGTTACAGTACTAGGAAGTTATTAGCCAAAAAAAACAAATTTTAGTTAAAACCACGTTAAGCGTGCGGCTGGAATTTAATAAGACTTCAGGTAAAACTAACACTGTTTCTACAATTTTTGTCTTAAAATTAAAATGTTTATTTCACAGGATAGCCAACGAACTGACCTTTCTTCTTAATTTTTTTCGGGTGCTGTCGTCGCTGAAGATCCGAAGATGCAGTCCAGCGAAATCCGGGGTTGACTTTTGCCAAGTGCAAAAGGTCAATATCCTCGACTGAGTCAGTGACGCAGCCTCGTGATGATGTTCAGAGTGCTCGTCAGGGTGATCCGCTTCGACCTGTGAAACGTCAGCTCTGGATCACTGTCCGCTGCAGAGTTGGCTCCGAACCCTGGAATGGTTTTCCTTGATTTTCTCAGCCAAATGAGGTGGTAGAAATCCAGGGTTTCCACCAGCAGTTGAGGAGCAGTGAGGCGCTTCAGGTAATGTGGTAAAAACTGTAGGTCGTCGCGGTAGATCCTGCAGCGTTTGCAAGTTTGTACACTTTTTTACCAAAAATAACAGTTTTTTGGCTATAAAATACACAATATCACTCCGATTTCCACGCGGTCTTCGACGTTACACTCGATGTAAAGAGACGCGTCTTTTGATGTATCACAAGGTATATATTTGTGAAAAAATACTATTTTTGTGATTTTTTAGACGCGGAGCGGTTCAGTTTCGTGACGCTCGGGACGGCGGGCGGCTTGCGACGGTTAGGTTAGGTTAGGTTAGGTTAGGTTAGGTTAGGTTAGGTTAGGTTAGGTTAGGTTAGGTTAGGTTAGGTTAGGTTAGGTTAGGTTAGGTTAGGTTAGGTTAGGTTAGGTTAGGTTAGGTTAGGTTAGGTTAGGTTAGGTTTGGGGGGTAAGAACTGCAACCCCCCTCAAACAAGAGGAAAAGCGACTTTGAAGTCCAGAGAGGAGCGCCCTGTACGGTGCGAGGAGGCGGAAATGATCGATGGATAGTCGGCATACCCGTCTCCTCCAGGGGAACCTTAACCACTGCGCTGGGTCACAGGATCTCTTCCTCCAAACCCTTGCGCAGTGGAATATCGACGTTGCGGTGGCCTCGGAGCCGTATTGGGTTCCACCCCAACCGCACTGGTTGGGCAGCGCCAACGAAGACGTGGCAATCATCTGCCGAACGGGTCCCACCGCAACACCCCTGGTTCTAAGGGAGCGAGGCCCCGGGTATGTGGCGGCCAAATGGGGGAGATACGCTTTTGTTGGCGCATATTTCTCCCCTAATAGGTCACTATCAGATTTCGAGGCCTACCTTCGTCTTCTTGGTCCGGTAGTGAGAAGATTGGCGCCTCTTCAGGTCATCCTTATGGGTGACCTGAATGCAAAGTCGCAGGCGTGGGGGGGTGAGACCACCGATGTCAAGGGCAGGGCCCTTGAGGCTTGGGCAGCAGAGGTCGGGCTGTCTCTCTTAAATGTTGGGACAGCCTACACGTGCGTGCGGCCGCAGGGTGGGTCAAGGGTGGACGTCACTTTCGCCACCCCTGCCGTCGCCAGTCACGTGGTAAATTGGCGTGTGGTTGAGGAGGAGACCCTCTCGGATCACATGTACATTCGATTCGAGATATCTTCCTCCTCGGGCACTGCTGCCCCCCACCGGTCCGGCCCCTCAGCCTTCCCAAGATGGACAGTCACCAGGCTCGACAGAGAAAAAGCCGAAGAGGCGGCCATTGTCCAAGCCTGGTGTTCCAAGGGGGCACTGCCGGCTCCTGACTCGGACACAGGTGCCGCTTGCCTCCGCTCAGCACTGACGGCGACATGTGATGCGGCGATGCCCAGGGCCCGCCACATTCCCAATAAGCGTCAAGTTTACTGGTGGACCCAGGAGATAGCAGATCTTCGGGCCACCAGTAACGTGGCCAGGAGGGCACTCACGCGCCACCGCCGTCGCCACGGTCGTGACCTTGCAGAGGAGGGCCTCCGCGAGCGCTACAGGGAGTGCAAGTGGGCACTGCAGCAGGCAATCCTTAAGGGCAAAGCGGAAGCCCATAACGACATGCTGGAGGAGCTGGACGGCGATCCGTGGGGACGTCCATACCGCGTAGCCCGTAACAAGCTGCGCGGGCATACGGCACCAATCACTGAGACCATGGAGCCGGAACTTCTAGAGAGGGTAATTGGGTCTCTGTTTCCAGAGCAAGGAGACTTTCGTGCACCAACCCGTCCCCGTTCGAGGGTCCGACCGCCGGAGCCCCCAATACCCCTAGTTACAGTGGCTGAGCTGGGTGCCGCCCTTGACCGTCTTCAGGGTAAGAAGACGGCCCCGGGACCAGATGGGATCCCCGGCAAAATCCTCCGCTTACATATGCAAGTGGAGGAGAACGAGGACCGATTTCGGGAACTGTTCGACCTAATACTAAGGTCTGGACAGTTTCCGAAGGCCTGGAAGGAGGGCCGTCTTTGTCTGCTCCGAAAGGAGGGCCGACCTCTAGATTCGCCGTCCGCATACAGACCTATTGTTCTGCTGGACGAGGCAGGGAAGGTCTTAGAGAGGGTTTTGGTATCCCGCCTTGTCCGGCACCTAAATGATGTCGGCCCCAATCTCTCCGAGAGGCAATTCGGCTTTAGGGCGGGGCGTTCGACTCTCGACGCTTTGTCCGCCCTGAAGTCAACCACTGAGGAGGCCGTGTCCCGCGGTGAGAGGGCGTTGGCGGTGTCACTCGACATCGCCAACGCTTTTAATAGCCTACCGTTCGATGTGATAGTTTCGGCACTCCATCATCACGGGGTGCCGGCCTATCTCATTGAACTACTGGCGGACTACCTTCGTGATCGCCAGATCACCTACATTAATGGGCGGGGCGAGGTAGTCCGAAAGCCCATATTTCGCGGAGTCCCCCAAGGATCGGCCCTTGGACCGATCCTATGGAATATAGGCTACGACAGTGTGTTGCGCGGCACTCTCATCAGAGGGATGCGAGTGTTGTGCTACGCCGACGACACACTGGTCGTAGTCACGGGGAAGATCCTACCGGAGCTCTGTGTGCGGACTGAAGTGGCCACAGAAATGATTGTGGCCCGCATCAGGGCAATAGGACTGGAGGTGGCTCCCCAAAAGACGGAAGCCCTCATGTTTCATGGGCCTCGTCGCGGACCACCCCCTGGGGCCCACCTCAACATAGAGGGTGTCCGGGTGCGGATCGGGGCCCAGATGAAATATCTGGGTCTTATACTAGATGGGCGTTGGACATTTCACGCTCACTTTAGTGGGCTGGCCCCAAAACTGGTAGGAGCGGCGGCGGCTTTGGGCAGGTTGCTGCCCAACCTGAGAGGTCCCAGCATAGGGTGTCGCAAGCTCTACGCTGGGGTCATTAAAAGTATGGCCCTGTATGGGGCCCCTATTTGGGTTGGTTCTCTCGATCGAGAGAACCGCACGCTCCTACGTCAACCGCAACGCACAATCGCACTACGAGCCATAAGGGGGTACAGGACTGTCTCTTTTGGCGCAGCCTGTGTGCTAGCAGGGCTTCCCCCTTGGGAGCTCGAGGCTGAGGTCCTCGACACCGTCTATCGGTACCGGGTGTCGAGAAGACAAGCAGGAGAGCGCCCGGCTCCAGAGGAGGTTAACCGCGCCCGGCTTCTAGCACGAGAGGAGCTGATGCGGCGCTGGGAGGTCGACCTGGTGGATTCCCGCTATGGTGCTCGAACCATAGAGGCAATCCGCCCAGTCCTAGACCAATGGGTCACGAGGCAACACGGCTCCCTCACCTATCGCCTGGTGCAGGTGCTGACCGGACACGGTTGCTTCGGTCAGTACCTCTGCCTGATTGGTAGGGAGCCGTCCCCCGTGTGTCACGGGTGCGGCGCTGTGGAAGACAATGCTCAGCACACCCTACAAGTGTGCTCAGCGTGGGCTGAGCAGCGTCGTGCCCTGACCGCGGTGGTTGGGCCGGACCTCGACCTCCCCAGCATCGTGAGAGCGATGCTCGGCAGCGCGAGTGCGTGGGATGCCATGGTCTCCTTCTGCGAAGAGGTAATGTTGCAGAAGGAGACCGATGAGCGGGCCAGGGAGGAGGCTCCCGACGCCCAGGCGCTCCGGCGTAGACGGCCGGGGGGAAGACGGAGGCGTTTCGCCCGCCTCCTTCCCCCTAGGTAAGAGGTGACCAGTGGGCGAAGGGTCGGGGGACTCGACGCCCACACTGCACGGTCGCTCATGACTGGGGGCCTACCAAGTGTACTGGTAGGCCCCTCCAGCGCAGAAGGCCTGGCATAAGGCTGGGCCGCCATGTGGCGCGACGTAGTTGAATCCAAATGGGAGCCTCCGTCGCGTCACCACGGCGCAGAGGGTACACCGCAGGTTTTTAGTGGGTATGCTTGTCGGATGGCAGCCGCTCTGCTGCCATCCGACAAGAGAGTCCCACATAACCCGTCGTCTCCCCCGGGATGGCGGGTATGCGTGATGCATTTTCCTGCGTTAAAAAAAAAAAAAAAAAAAAAAAAGGTTAGGTTAGGTTAGGTTAGGTTAGGTTAGGTTAGGTTAGGTTAGGTTAGGTTAGGTTAGGTTAGGTTAGGTTAGGTTAGGTTAGGTTAGGTTAGGTTAGGTTAGGTTAGGTTTTTTTTTTTTTTTTTTTTTTTGAAATAAATGTACTACAAGATTTTTCAGTTTTAATTGGCCCAATGTTACTGTTTTCCAGGGCAGTTAAGTAATATAACAGTATATATTTGGAGTGATCGCTATGTTTTACGTCCTGCACCAAATATATTAAGAATGTATGTTTAAGAAGAGGGATATAATGTTAAGAGTGTGATGAGCCTATTTGTTTTCGTAATAGCAACTTAGGTTTTCAACCGGGCGGTGCTATTGAAATACACCATCCCAATTTGCCTGAGGCAAAACAGAAGTATATTGAAATTTATTTATTTCAATAATAACGTATCGAGATAAAATAGTAAATACAATGAGTAAAATATATTAGTAAAAAGTAATAAGTCGGATAGAGACTGTTTGTTTCTTAAGAACTAAGTATTAAACTAAGCAACAGAGTAGTTGAGTAATTCTAGGTTTTTTTTTTTTTTTTTTTTTTTTTTTTTTTTTTTTTTTTTTTTTTTTTTTTTCATGTTGCTTTACATTTAAAGATTATTATTGGTCAAAATACAGTGTAGCAAGTGAGTATAATCAACTAAACTTAAAATTATATGATGGCAATGAGGCATGAGTAGCCGTAAGAGCAAAATTAGTTGCTCGGATTAACTTAGGTATTTGTACAATATCAAAAACAATAAATTCGGATTTTTCGTTGATAACTTTTTATACATAGCTTTTAATTTTATTCAGAGTATGAAAAAGACTAAGCCTATATGTAAAGAATAAGTCTGCCAAATTTCAGAATTTTCTGAAAAATTTTGATTTTAATTATTAAATAACTTTTTCTCTGTGTAGTTTATTATGTGACAAAATGCGAAAAAGAGTAGAGCTATATGGTAGGAACAATATTACAAAATTTTGAAATTTGAAAATTTAGTGAGATTTGTTTGTATGATAATTTTCAATTTTCAGATTCGCAAGTTAGAAGTTTGAAACTGCCATGATTCACAGTTAAAATTAGTTATCAGAGAGAAAGAAAGAATGTAATCATTAACTTAGTCTAGTAAAGTAGTTAAATCTAAATTATAAGTTGCTTAGATATAATGTACTCTATGTATAGAGTTGATATTCGGCAAAGCTATATACATTATTAAAACAATAATAAACAATTGGGATGTGAGTATTTCAATGTAACAAATACTTGTACAAAAGTAGTGCGTAGAGCGCAGACAGTTGTGACAAGTAATGTTAATTATATAAACTATGTACAGTGATAAATTAGAAAGTAAAGCTAAATTAGAACTAAGTAGATTATATACAGTAAGCAATGTACAGTTATGTACAAATGTGGCTATACAGTTTGAGTAACTAATTAAACTAAACTTAGAAATTACAGTATGAGTGGTTTATATACAGAGGCTGTTGGCTACAAGCCTGATATGGTGTTAGAATTACAATAAAATTATGTACTAACATTTAGTGCGTAGGCTAGTATAATTAAATCAGTCGAAACTATAATGAAGTAATACTAGTAGAGCAATCAGTGTGTCGTAATTATGCTATTTTGCTTAAATATTAATTAAATCAGCAGTTGAGTAATTATAAGAATAGATCAATATGGTAACAAGACAGAGAGAAAAGGAGTATATCCATAGTAGTTCTAGGATGAGAGAGCTTATTCGTGTATAAAGAAGTCAAATTGGTAGCGAGATAAGAGCTTGAATTAATAACAAAGTCTAAGGAAAATTTAAAGTAAACTAGGTGCAAAATAGAGTAGAAGGAGATAAGCTATTGTCAAAGTAGTTGTATATTATTAAGTTGTGCACTGATAATATTAAATTAGCAGTGTTAGAAATTTAAATTTGATAAGTATATAAAAGTTGAAATTGAAATCGAATTACGTAAATGTTAACCGAGACTGCGCCACCTAGTGCGGGGCAGCGGTACTGAGGTCGCGAGGTTCATGGTAGTTACAAAATTTAATTTTATCCGCGAGTGTGGCGGCATCTGTTAGGAAATGGCAAAACTGTGTGTGTGGAAGGCGGAATGATGAGTGTTGTGTAATGTGTGCGCTAGAGGCGTTAAATCCGCGACGTAAGTTTTGTGGTGTGAAAAGATGGCGCTGCGAGCGTGAGTTTGAGCACGTCGTGTAATAATTAGTATGTAGTGTCTATTAATAGGTGAGTTGATCAAGTAAAAGTATATTAGTGGGTGATTAAAGATAAATGATGAGAGTATGTACAATGTTTAACGGTGACAGCAAGGGAATATTGTGTTATTATGCGAATTTGTAATGTTTGTAGTCGACCTCTGGTGATAATTTATAAGACTAGTTGCGTAATAATATGTGTGATTGATGCGATAACATAGATACAATTAAAGTTAAAATTTAAAATGGATGGGGATAAGTTTTCGGTTGACTTATGCCCCATCGCAATATATGATTAGTTTATCAATAAGAGGCTGATGCAATTAATGTATCAAAATAATGGCTAGAATAACTTACGTAATTATTGTGAGTATACGGTCGACCTCTGGTGGGAGATAGAATGACTAGCGCCACGGGGTTCGTGGCAGCCCGAACAGGCGTGCTAAGACTCGGGAACAAGTTTGCCATGCTATACGAAGTGGCGCTATGTGCACCTAGATATTATGTCGCATCGAAACCGATTGCAGCGTGATATGTATGTGATTACTTAACCATGACAAGTAATTAATTAATAAAGTATGTTTTAGTGTCGGCTGATGATTATTTACAATGCAAATATCAAAATTATATCGTGTGAATGTAGGTTGTGTACGCGAGTGAGGCGGCATCTGTTAGAGAGTGGCAAAACTGTGTGTGTGGAAAACGGTGTGGTGGGTGTTGTGTTATGTGAGCGCTAGAGGCGGTAAATCCGCAATGTGCGTTTTGTGATGTGGAAAAAGGTGGCGCTGAAAGCATAAGTAAGTGCGCGTGGTGATTATTATGTGATAACAATAGAATCGTGAATTAATCGAAGAGGAGAATGTTAAGTAATTAAGAGATGATACTGTGAGTATGTTCGTACAATATTTGTTACATTGTATGTGTGAGGTGACAACTAAGTCGAAGTTATTAGTAGACGAGTGATTGTATGTAATATACAGAGTTTCCGCTAGGGGCGTTGGGTTCGCGTAAAGGTATGAAGTTAATGTTACTATTTGAATAATGTGCGATTGTGTAGTAGGTTGTAGTGTGGTTTAATGAATTGATAGATATGATTGTTGATTGATATTATAAATCATTGGTAATTGATGTGTGTGTCTAACTATTAATGTGTGCAAAACTAGTGACATCTATGTAAGTTGTTGAGTTGTGGAGTGCAGTGTACTAAAGTGTAAAGTGTGTTGGGCGAGCGCTAGAGGCGGTAAATCCGCAGGGACGAGTTGTTATGATTAGTGTGGTCAGATGGCGCTACGGGCGTGAGATTTGATGTTTAATAATGTTGCAGATGACGTTAATTATGTGAATTAAAAATTGAGAGTTAAGATATAATACGATAGGAGGTTGCAAGTGTTTACGTGTTTTGTATAAGTAAAGGTGTCAATGTTCAAAGAAAGGATAGAGGCGGCATCTGTGTTGAAGCTATTAAATAGAGTGGTAGGTGTTGAGTGTCAATTGCCGCTGGGGGCGCTGAATTCGCGAGATGAAGGTGGAGTGTGAAGTTTAAAAGTGTGTAAATTATGTGGAAAGTGATGGCGTATTAATTATAAATCAATAAAATATAGGGTGATAGTGTATATTGTGTGACGGGCGTGATGTGTAATGTTTGTATGTGTATTGGTGTGTGCATATCTAGTGACATCTGTGTGAAGCGTCAGTGAAACTGAAGCTATTGGGTTGTGCTATGAGGTGTAAAAGCGTGCTTGTGACGTGCTAAGTGTGAACTACGTTGAGTAAAGTTTTGTACGGCGAGTGGTGTGTTGAAAGTGGTATAGGTGGCGTGTGAGGAGTCGTCGAGTAAATGAATGGGACAAATAGGTGTAAAATACGGAATGAGGGCTTAATGTTGTGTGGGATGTATTGAGTAAACTATGAAATAGATGTTGTGAATGTGTTTACAATATTATGATTGTGTGGAGGTGTAGATGGAGAGTATAATTAGCGATTTGTGTGAGTAGTTAATGCAAAGCGTAAGTCGTTGGGCTGTAAAAGCGTCGTAAAGGTGATGTTTGTGTGTATGAGGTTAGAGAGGAAGTTGTTTTGTAAAATGTGATAGTAATGTTAAAAGATAGATTATTGACTAATAGAGTAAGGTATGAGGTAGGTAATAGACAGAGATTCGAGTTTTTTCTAATTTTCAAGGGTGTTATTACGCTGACGTTCCGTGAATTTGAGATGTAAATTTAAGGACGCAGGGGTGTTTAAAATAGGAGAATGGGGTGTCAAATGAAAGGTATTGACCTGAAGGCTTACTATTGTGAGTATCATAATCATAAGTCTTGTGAATCGTGAGTAATGAGGAAAAGTATGTTTACAACTAAAAGGCCCGTTTGCCGGTGAATGAGAGACATATTGGCATAAGTATTATATAGAAGTGGTTACTTAGACATAGGTGAACAATAATGTGATAATTTTAGGTGATAAAATACGGTATTTCAGTAATAATGAGTGGGCGGGGCTTGGGGCGTGGCTTATTTGTATGAAGCAAATCGAGGTGATGAAAAGTGAGTAAAAGCGCATGGAAATTAGTGAGTGAGGTATGAAAACAGTGTGCAAAACATCCGTGAACATGTTAATGAATAGAGATTTAAAGAAAATGTACAAGAAGTTAGTTAAAACTCGATTTTTCTATGTCACGTGGTATAATGATAAGGACTGGCTAGTGTTGGGATGTAGTCGAGATGAGTGTCGACAAGTGGCACAAAAGTGTCAAGAGTGAGCGTTTGGTGGGGGCAGATAAAATATAAGAGTATAAATAAAATATTTAAATGTTTACTTATAAGTTATTATAAAGTTGTGTAGTGTATGTATGTGGACGTACCCAAGTGGATGAGAATGATTATGTGTTGGTGATGCAATGTTAATAATGTTATAACTAATAGATACAGTGAATTTGAGTGTGTTTATATGTAGTATGAGTATTGTAGGCGTTTAATTAATTTAAATTATGTTTAGATATTTAAATAACAGTTGTAATGTGAATGTTTTAATTAAGTGAGTTTTCAATTATTTTATATATTAAGTGTGTATAATGATTGTTAGAATGTGTTAGAATGTGTATAGATGTGAAGTGAAAATTGTATGTTGTCATCCATTACTCCTATAGGGAGCGCCCCCTAAGTGGGGCGTCCGATATGGGTCAGCACTAGCACGAAAGTCGAGTAAGTCACCGCACTATTACCGCGAGAACAATGGATACGATGATAGTGAGGGGACAGAGTCGATAGTGCACAAAGTGTCAAGGGTGAGCGGATTTATGTATGTATGTAAATGATGAGATGTTATGAGTGTAAAAAGTGTCAAGGGTGAGTGTTATGTAGTGAAAGTGTATGTGTAATGATAAGTGTAATGTGTATGATGTGTAAAATAAAAGATGAATTTATTAATTAATTACCGTAGTCGGTCCGGGCGCGGGTGCGCTCGGTCATAATGATGTGCAGCGGGCAGTTTTGTGAGGTGGCTGAGTGGCTGGCGGGCTTACCAGCTTTGGCGCAGTTGTGGCATTTCACTACGTTCTTGTTATTTTTAGCTGGACAGTCTATAAATGAGTGTTCTGTGGATGCGCAGTGTGAGCAAGCTTCGGTTTCAGTGCGACATTTGGAACGTAGGTGTCCATACTGCAGGCAGCGGTGGCATTGAAGTAGAGGGCAATAGTCACTAGCGGATACACGTTGGTGGTCTATGTTTACGCGTCCTAGTTTAGTCATTACCTCCCATATGGGAGGTGTGACCATAAGTATAGCGTTGTAGAGGCCGGGGTTGCGACGGTTGTTTTTCGTGAATTTCACGGTGATGTCTGTATCAGCTTTAAAGGCCTTAGTGATTGTGGGGTTCTGGCCGAGTAGAATGTCGGCAAGCTCGTCTTTGTTGGTGTCGCGTGCGATGCCCTTAAGGATCACCATAGGCTGTAACTTATTAAGTTTTTTCGCCGTAAGGGCAGAATTGGAGGCGAGGCGTTCCGCGGTTTCGTCCCGCTGCTCGAGTGTGTCGAATTCTACCCTTAGACGATTATTATGAATGGTCTGAATGCGGGCGGGTGCAAAGGTGGAGGTTTTGAAAGAGATGTTATCTTTCCAGATCTTATTTATTTCGTCTTTAGTGGCTGGGGGGTCCCCTGTCTTGGTCACAACGAGAATGTGTCCGCCTTGGGGCTTAGGTGGGGTGGGGCGTGCGGTAGCCTCAGCGTAGGTAAGTAAACCCGGGGCCGAAGAATGCGTGCTAGGTGTGCGCAACGCATTGCGAATTTCAGACCGGACGCAGTCCCTGACAGTCTCCCTGATGGTCTCAGGACTGGGGGCACTGGCCTTGGCCAGCTCCTCGCGAACCGCCTGCCGCACCTGGTCGATGCCAGGGGCCGCGTCCTTAGATGTTTTATCTGTGAAGCAGGGCGGTGGTGTGCCCGTAACGTAACGCTTCAGACCGCCCACATTCTCGTTGATCTCGTCGCGGTACTCCTTTTTCATACCACGCCCGCATTGTGCCACACAGTACTTGATGCGGTCTAGCATGCTGAGGGCTCCCTTGAGGAGGGCTCCCTCGTAGTCGAAAGGCTGCTTGGCAGCCGGTTGTGGTTGTGTAGTGGCTGTGGAAATGGATGGAGTGGAGTGGTGTTCCTGGCTGAGGCTGGAATGCTTAGCTTTGGAGACCGGGCGGTATGTGGTCTTGCCAGTCTTGCCAGACCTACCAGATCTCGTGGTTCTACCGGATCTACCAGATTTAAGGGTGTTGTCAGAGGGGGTGGGTGACCCACCATACGGGGAGAGGTAGGCGGTAAGGTCCCCGTAGTCACCATCGTACTCTTCCCCGTCCGACGAAGACATGTTTATAAAATTTAGCCGATAAAAATCCGTAGTGATAAGGCGATTTGAATTTGCCGCGCGGTTACGTAATTCGATTTTGAAATCGACTTTTTTGTTTGTGAATGAATCTGGCTGAAATTTTCAGGGATGTTGTGGAAAGATATAAAACTAACTTTAGCGAAGAGAAATTAAGTAAATATGTGCTGAAACTAAAGTTATAACTGAAAATAGCATAAATTGGCAACACTGGATGGACTTTAAAATGACTACTCGAAGGAAAATGCTAATAAAAACTAAACTATTGCACTTAAAAATCTAAAATTGGTACCTCTGGAAAGAGGAAGCTTCCAGCTATCTTCACAAATTTTTCAGGAGGTGGTTGTCGCTGAAGACTGCGAGATAATCTTCAGCGAAGTTCAGGTTGTGTTGAGTCCAGCAGTAAAACGTCGACAACTAAGCTTCTGGTGATGCGATTTCCAGTCTGAAACCTGGAGAGTGATGGGGGTGATGGTCCGCGTCGATCCCAGTAGCGCTTGTGGTGGTACCAGCTCCGGCTGCGAAGTTGACTTGGGGGCTCGGTGTGGTTTATGGTTGATAACTCATCCAATTGAGCCGGAAAAAATCCCAAATTTCGCAGGCAGTTGGAGGGTGATGTGGCGCGTCGAAGCGTGTACAAAAACTGGGGTGTCGTCGCGACAGATCGGGCAGCGTTCACAATTTAGTGTCACAAGTCACTGATTTTAGCGGTTTTCGGCCGATAACTCGAGAACCGTAAGTCCGATTTTCACGCGGTTTGCGGGATCGTCACTGGGGTAAAATTACGCGTCTTTTGATATACATTACACTGTATTTAGACGTAAAAAGACTATTTTTGCGATTTAAAGACAACGGAGCGTCGCAGAAACGTGGCGTTCGCGGCGGCGGACGGTGTGCGACTTGTTAGGTTAGGTTAGGTTTTTTTTTTTTTTTTTTTTTTTTTTTTTTTTTGTAGCGGCTCTGTTCCCCGAATATCCGTTCAGGATTAGATTTCTAGGGTTTTATTTGCCTTTTTTTATTGTGTCGTTCCGTTTATTTAATTTAAATCCGCTATATTTTCTTATTCTATTACATTCTTTCTTATATGCTTATTATTAAATCTATATATCTTATACTATTGTTTCTTTATTTTTGTTATATTCTTATAGGTTTACACACAGGGATCTTAACCAACTATCTTATATTCTATGGTGCCTTGTTCTGCGACTTAAAACTATATGCCTTTTTCATCTTAACACTATTTACAATTTTATTACAACTTTCCAACTTATTTACTTATTTCTAACATTTATTTGTTATTCTTATATTACACTCAGTAATAGGGATAACAAAACTTATATATCTAAATTCTTATTTTTACTTATAACTACAGTACAAATTTTGAGGCAGTATGCAATAAAATCGTCTCTACATTTTTTATTACTAATTAAAACGTGGAGGTTTTCAAGGTCAACTTTTACCCCCGTTTTTTGTTCTAGGTCATATCGCAGCCTTTCGTGCCTAGGACATTCGGTGAGGAGGTGGGGGACGGTTTCTTCTTGGCTGGGATCACAGTCACATGATGGACTCTCCCTACACTTGAACCGATGCAAGTATTGGGAGAATCCACCATGTCCCGTGAAGATCTGCGTGAGCATCCCTGCTGGTTGTATTTTCCGAACAAGGCGGTACGCGTCTCCGGCATTGGGGAAGAAGATTTTGGTGATGGACGCGGTGTTGCCTGTACTATACCTCGCGTTCCATTGTAAAATGGAACGCGCGCGTATTACCTGCTTAGCGTAGGATATCGGGCACCGGTCATAATCCGACTTCCTTTTCGAAGCCAGAGCAGCCTCTTTCGCCAGATCGTCGGCGCGTTCGTTGCCTAGGAGACCTGCATGTGCCTTTATCCAGAACAAAGATACAACTTTGCCCTGGATAAAAGCCTTCCGCAAGTTCTCTCTCGTCTCGACTGCAAGGGGGTGGAGGGAGCCATGGTTAACGATCGTCTCCAGAGCGGCCATCGAATCGCTGTATAGACCATAGCTCTTCTCCCCCCCCTTGAGGATCACGCCCGTTGCCTTGCATATAGCCAATAGTTCCGCCTGGTAGACGGTGCAGTATGCTGACAGACAAAACTTTTGGTTCCGGATCTCGGCCTCATCTTTCCACATGGAAAGTGCGGCTCCGACCTTCCCCTCGATCTTGCTGCCATCGGTGAAAATACGCACCGCCTGCACGTTGTGCCTATCAACGAGGCTCTGGTCCACCAAACACTCGAAATCTATGGCCATATGCGAAGCTGGGTGAGGAGTATCTGCAAACCTAACCAAACTCTCGGTCTCTCTGTCTCCTAACTCCAGAAGGGGTGACCCTCTCTTCGTCTCATACAGAGCAGCTGCCTCCTGTATCCTGAGGTCGAGAGGCAGTATCCCCGCTAGAGTCAGCGCCGAGTGTAGAGAGACTGTTCGATAGGATTTGCAGAGCTTCTGGGCGAAACCCCTTTGCACCGAGTCCAACAACTTCCGCACCCCAATCTTCTCGGCTGAGGGAGCCCACGCTGCTGCCGCGTACATCATTACCGGCTCTACGGTTGCGACATAGATCAGTCTGATGATTTCTGGATGTAATCCCCAATTAACCTTTGCAGCCCTAGAGAGCTGCTTATAAATATCTAGAGCTTTTTTCGCCTGATGGGCTATGTGCGAGTTAAAAGTTTGTTTATGGTCAATTATAAGTCCTAATATTTTAATTTCTTTTGAGAGGGCAATGGCGGTCCCCCCCATTGTCAAATGCGGGGTGTCGTATTTTAGTTTCCTCGTAAGGACCATAGCGGATGTTTTATGAGGTGCAAATTTTAATTTATTTTGAACTCCCCACTGCTGCACATAGTCCAGAGCTTTGTTCGCCTCTCTGGTCACCTCCGTCGCCGTGTCGCCGTCGAAGATCATCACCACGTCGTCGGCAAAAGCCTGGACGTAGTGACCCCTCCTCTCCAACTCCTTCAGTAAAGGGTCCAGCAAAAGGTTCCACAGGATTGGACCGCCGATTGACCCTTGCACACATCCTTTGTTCGTGTTCCTTACCGCTTCTTCCCCGGCGAATCTTACTCTGACTTTTCTGCGCTCCAGATAGCTATCCAGTAGCCTCCTGATATTTACCGGGCACTTTTCCTCAGCCAGACGGACTCGGATTGCTGGCCACCAGGCGCTATCGAAGGCCCCCTCTATATCCAATGACACTAGGGTTACCAGCTTCTTCAGCTCAATCTTACCCTTGATTCGGTGTATTAGCGTATAGAGGGCGTCCTCGGTGCTTTTCTGGGGCATGAATCCGTATTGGCGAGTACTAAACCTCGGTATTAGGTGCCATTTCATCCTTGCTACTGTGATCTTTTCCAGGACCTTCCCCAAGACCGGCAAAAGACCTATCGGTCTATATGCCTTAGGGTTCGTGTAATCGTCCTTGCCCGGTTTTCTCAGTACCACGACTGTGGCCTCCTTCCAGATGTCCGGGAAGTGTCCGATCAGTAGACACTTGTTGAATAGGGCAAGGAATGCGTCCGGGTCCTGGTTGATAGCCCGGCTGCAGATGTCTGCTGTGAAGCCATCCGCCCCCGGGGCCTTCTTTGGGTTGAAACTCCCTATCGCGGTCTTTAGCTCCATCTGGGTAAACGGTGGGTCATGTTGTTCATCATGACAATGTACGTTTACCAACTTCGCTGCTTCTCTAGTCCAGCGATGGTGTTCAGTGTCAGTCTCCTCCAGGTCTTGTGGGTAGAATGTCTCCGCTAGTAAGTTCGCCGATTCTGTTGGGTTTAGGTGTGCTCCGTCTTTGGTTAGGGTCATGTCTTCTGTTCTCCTGGCGGTCCGGCCTATTACCCTGTAAATCCCCTCCCATAGGCCTTCTCGGTCTTGTTTGCTGCAGAACTCCTTCCAGCTGTCTATTTGGGCTTTCTTGGCTTGGCACTCGTATTCTTCTTTCTTTTTCAGGTACTCGGCTACCACTATGTCTCTGCGGTGCGGTGCCGCATTCCTGATCTTTCGCCTGAAGGTAGTGGTAACTTTTTTCAGCCTTGCGAGCTCGTCATTCCACCATGGGATCTTGAGTACCTCTGTACTCTTTTTAGCCGGCATGCTGGTCTTGCACGCTGCAGCTATGGCCTCTGCGTAGTCTCTTGTTAGTTGTTCAATTTGGTCTTTGTTGGTAAGGCTGTTAATGTACTCAACATTGATGTTATTCTGAGACTTTGCCTCTGATAGTGTAGTGTCGAAGAGATCCCAATTAGCCTTTCTGGTGTTATAAAGACGAGTCGTCCTTTGGACTCTTAGTCCTCTGTCTTTGCGGAGTTTTATGTCAAAGGTTATGGCGTTGTGGTCTGAGCTCGTCATCTCCTGGTCTACCCTCCAGTTATCGACCAGATCTAACAGGTCTTCTGTGCAGGCTGTAATGTCTACTAGACTGGTGTACACCTTCGTACCCCTTACGGTGTTAAAAGTTGGCGTATCACCTCTGTTGAGTACCTGAAGTCCCGACTCTTCCAGGGTCCCGGACATTTCTACGCCCCTGTGGTCTTCTACGGTGCTGCCCCACCAGGTACTCTTGGCGTTGCTGTCTCCGCCTATCAGCAGTAATCTTGGGCCCAGCTCCTCTACGACCTCCCTCAGCCGTTCCAGGTATGGCCCGATGGGTTGGTCCGGTTCAAAGTAGAAGGACACCGCCGCGATTTCCCAGGCGCTGGTTCGGATCCTCACTGCGACTATATTGTCGCTGGTGAGTTTCGGGCACTGTGTGACGTCGAGCTCGCCATCAAAGACGACTATCGCCGCCTTCACAGTCCCATCTCCTACTGCTGCGGTTAGGTTAGGTTAGGTTAGGTTAGGTTAGGTTAGGTTAGGTTAGGTTAGGTTAGGTTAGGTTAGGTTAGGTTAGGTTAGGTTAGGTTAGGTTAGGTTAGGTTAGGTTAGGTTAGGTTAGGTTAGGTTTTTTTTTTTTTTTTTTTTTTTTTTTTTTTTTTTTTTTTTTTTTTTTTTTGGTAAAGATCAGTTTTGTGGATCTAATTTAAGCGCACAGAGCTCTTGGTTCACTCTGTGGCAAAAATATTGATTATTTTGGAGTTGAAGTGTTTTGTGTGGATGTTTTATTTATTGTAGTCTTTTAGGTGTGTAACTATGTAAGTTACGAAATTGTGAAAGGAGTTGGTGGTAACTTCCTTGCTTGTTATGGCTGTTAGGTTGTATGGGTCAATATCCAGCATTCGGCTGGTGAGAGAATGGTCAATTCTTTGTTCCTCGAAGCGAGGACAGTCTTGTAGAAGGTGCTTCCAACTTTGCCGGGATGTTCCATCACAAGGGCATTTATCGTCTGATGTAATGTGGAAGCGGGCGAGGTATTCCTTGTGATATCCATGGTTGCATAGGAATTGCGTTAAGGCGAAGACGGGTTTGACAATGCTGAGGTACTTTTGGGCTTCAGTGAATGAAGGCAAAAGGCCCCTTGTATACATGCAAGTGTTAGGATTTTCGTAGAGTGACTGTGCTTCCTGGGAGCATTTCAGTTTGTTGGAGTATTTTATGTGGCTGATTGGAATACTGTTAAAGTCTGGGGCCTTGTGTGCAACAGCGGCTTCCTTTGCCGCTACGTCAGCAGCCTCATTTCCGTCGAATCCGACGTGGGCCTTAACCCACGCGAATTCGACCGTAAGCCCAGCTGCACGGGCTTGATGTAGGCTACGGTGGATGCTGACGGCGAAGCGGTTGTGGCTGTTTGCATTTATGAGCTCGGTCAACCCAGATTTACAGTCAGATAGCACTATACACGGGGAAAGCCTTTTGGAAACGATATGCTCACATGCCCGTTGAAGGGCGAGCATCTCCGCCTGGAAGACCGAGCAGCAATCGTGGAGCTTAAGCTTCACTGTTGCCACTCGATCTCCAGATGGGTTGTAGGTGACGAAAGCGGCGCCGACCTTGCCGTCATGCTTGCTTCCATCTGTGAAAATTCGCCAGGAGTTATCGGCATCCATCTGCGCGAAGTCCGAGGTAGAGGATATTTCCTTGAATTCAATGCCTCTTCGCACAGATGGATGAGGTAGTTCAGATGGTTTGCAGAGTTGCTCCACTGGTAGGTCATGAGGCAGAAAAGAGGAGGTTCCCGAGAGTTTGGATGTTTCTACATCAGCTATGGCGGCGACTTTCGCAGGGAGTGGTGTGAGCTGCGCTAAGGTGATGGATGCAGCTGTGCTCACCGTGCGAAACCCTTGGATGATTTTTATGGCAAAGAGCCTTTGGAGTTGGAGCAGCTTTTTCGTGACGCACTTGTATCTTAGAGCCTTGGACCAGATTCCAGCGCCATACGTTATTATTGGCTCTATGACTTGGAGGTACAGTATCTTTATGTTGTCGGCGTGGACTCCCCAAGTTGGGCGAACGAAAAGGGACAATTTAGCGAAGATGGTTTTTGCTTTTTCGGTGATATAGTTTACGTGTTGTATAAATCGTAGCTTCCTGTCAATGATGAGTCCTAAATATTTTATGTGGTCAACAAATTGCAGTGGCTGAGAGCGCACATGAATGTTGCAAGAAGTAGCTTTGTCTGTGAAGGCGATTACTTGAGTCTTTGCAGGCCCGAATTCCAGCTTCACGCTTTCGCCCCACTCAACGATCTGATTGAGAGCGGTATTAATGTTGGATTCTAGTTGATGAATGTCCTTGTGATGTGCTACAAGGAGGAGATCGTCTGCATACGCCTGTAGACTGCACCCATCCGGCATCGGCGCATATAAAAGCTCATCTAAGATGAGGTTCCACAACATCGGGCCGATGACGGAGCCCTGGATGCAGCCGCGCGTCATGAACTTGCTGACTTTGCAGTCGGCGAAGTTAATAAGGACTTCTCGATCCTCCACGTAGGACAATAAAAGTTGGTACAAGTTTTGGGGGCATTGTGAGTCGCGTAGCCGTTTGAAGATAGCGGGCCACCAGGCGCGGTCGAATGCCGCTTTAATATCAAGGGAGACGGCGATAACCTGGTCTCCCTTGGACTTTGCGGCGTTGACGACATTAAGAGCGCTACTGATAGCATTCACGGTGGAGGTTTGGCTCTTGAAGCCGTATTGCCTTTGGGAACTGGAGTCAGTGGTGTTCAGGTGATGTGTGAGCCGGTTGGCGATTAAGCGCTCTAACAGTTTCCCAAAAACGTTAAGTAGGCCAATTGGCCTGTAGCTGGAGAGATTGGTGTAGTCACTCTTGCCTGGTTTAGGAATTATTTTTGCGACAGCCATTTTCCAGGTCTTAGGGAAGTGTTTTAGGCGCAGGCTGGTGTTCATAATTCCTAGGAGTTCAGAGGGGAACCACTGAGCAACCTGTAGGCATATGTCTGCCGTGAGGTGGTCCAGGCCAGGTGCCCTTTTGTGGTTCATGCCTCGGAGTCCGTCCATTATCTCGTTGAGAGTGAAGGGGGGATCAGTAGGTGTAGAGATCAGTTGTTGCATTTCTGCTCTAAGTGCAGTTTGTTCTGGAGTTGAGTCCGGTGTGTCCGCAGGAAAGAACTGATTTAGCAAGGCTTTGGCAGTGTCAGTGGAGTCCTTTGTAAAGGTGCCGTCATCTAGTTTAAGTGTTGCCGGAGCTAGAGTCATAGGGCGAGTCTTAATGAGTCGGTTGGTGACGGACCAGACGTCCTCTTTCTTTTGCCGGCCACAGAACTCTTTAAAGTGTTCTGTGGAGGCTGCGCAGAAGGCATCAGAGTATGCACGTCTGGCCCTGTCACGTTCCGCTATTAGTTCTTCTAGAGGTTGCTTGCGACGTACCGCCTTGCTGAGATCGTGATGGACTTTAATTGCAGCTTTTTTGAGTCTGTCAAGTTCCGCGTTCCACCATGGCGCACGCCGTGGTGGGGCGGTAGATCTTGGCAAGAGTTTGTCACAAGTGCGTTGCGCTGCCTGCGTGAACTTGTCCGTGTATTCGTTAAGGTGGTGGATGTTGAATTCATTAAAATTAGGATTGGTAGGTGTATATTTGGCCATTTCAGTGATAAAGGGGCGTTTGATCTCTTCCCATTTGATGTTGTTGCAGTTATACCGGAAGGTGGTAAGCTTTTTGCCCTGTACTGGTTTAAGAGTGTCCAAGTGTGCCTGGAATCGGATGGCCTCATGTTCACTGGCTTTGCAAACGTCAGCGTCCACCGACCAATCTGAGATGGTAATGTTCCTCGTGTCGCTTACTAGGGTGAGGTCTATAATTGAACTGCGAGGTTGTCCCTGAGTAACAGTGTTGAACGTTGGTGTATTACCGACGTTACAAATTTTTAAGTTGTTTAGGATCGCGAGGTCGTAGACTTGGTTGCCTCTGGGAGTGTTTTTGGTGGATCCCCAGGATGTGTGCCACCCGTTGAAATCCCCGCATACGAGATGCGTGGATCCAGCTGTGGCCCGAAGAAACAATTCGAGTTTTCTCATAACTTGGTTGTCGTCGTTACGGGGCTCTATATAGACTGAGGTTAAATAAAGTTTGTGGCCATTCTTATCTTTTGTCTGCACAATGCAGAGATTAGAGTCTGAATGTTCGGCGATGCCAATAGAGCTGAAGAGATGGTCTTTTACCAGAATACAAGATTTAACAGGAGGATTTGAGACAAATTGATGGGTTGTGTAGCCGGGTATGGGTTTGAGTTTATTTATGTTTGAGGTATAGGGTTCGGTAACGAAAGCGATGTCACAGTCGGTATTGGTTAAATGTAGGGTCAGTTCGTGTAGGGCATTTCTGCTCCTACCTATGTTTACCTGAGTGCAGTAGAAAATAGTTTTGGGTGTACGGATTGATGCTGTGTAGGAACTATGGGCCATAGTTAGTACGTGACATAATTTTTTCAGACATTGATTTTACTCGAGGACACTGGTTGGAAGTTGCACTATGTGAGGTATTAATTTTGGAGTTAGTATTTTTTGAGAACTGGGCGCAATTGTGACAATGGGATTTGTTTGAGTCTTTTTTATACGGGCAGGCTTGGTAGTTGTGGCCGGGGGCGGCGCAATGGGAGCAGATAGCGGTCTCCTGATTGCAGCGCGCCTTGGTGTGCCCAAACTGCAGGCAGTTATAGCACTGCAGTAGGGGCACATAATTCTCAGCGTGAACTCTCTGGTGATCCAGGTTGACCTTGACTGCCTCGGTGATTGTACGCCACACTTGGGGGGCGGCGAGCAGTACTGCATTATATAAGTCCTTATTTTTATTTGCTCTTTTGAATTTAAAGACCAGGTCGTCGGGCTTGGTGACAGCGTTCTTGACGGGCAGATTTTGGCCTTTGATCACCTCTACCAGTTCTTCTGCCGGAATCTCTGATGGTATGCCCTTGATGATGACCATCGGGCTGAGTGCTTTAGAGATTTCGGCTTTCACTTGGGAGTTAGGCTCGTTTATCTTTTTGAGGGTCGCTTCGCGCTGCTCAGCGGAGTCGAATTCCACCCTGAGTTTGTTGTTTGAAACAAACTTAACCGCGGCTGGTGAGAATGTGGTGTCTCTGAAGGAGACCGAGCTCCTCCAGTTTTTAAGTGTCTCAGCCGGGCTAAGGACGTTCCTTTTGGAGGCAACAATCAGGGCAGGTTTGGTTTTTAATAGTGGGGCGGGCTGCTTTGGGGCAGCCTTCTCAGTCCTGACGATTTCCGCAAAAGACCGGTTAGCAGAAGGGCCCGGAGTCGGAGCTTTGGGAATTTTAATTTTGGCTATCTCCTCCCTGATCGTTTGGCGGACCGCCTCGATAGTCGCGGTGTTGTCGACTATGGCCGTTGGAGCGACATTTGGATCAGAGAGTAGCAGCTTTTTGATGTCGTCAATGTTTTGTAGGATGGTGGCCTTGCATGTTCTTTTAATGTTGCCAGCTTCATTGGCGGCGACTTTGATGGCTGCGAGAAGGTCCAGAACCTTGGTGATGGTAGGATTCTGAATAGGTCTGGCAGTCTGTGGCGGTTCCCCAGAGTCGGATGGTGTTGGGGTTCCATAAATGGGTGAGAAGAACCCCCCTTCATCGTCTGAAGCCATTGCGACAGTAAGAAATTTCCGACCAAATCAGTTAAGTCTTGATGGTAAATGCGATAAGGGAGGGTGGGCGGGCAAACTTTTGCGGTTCCCGGCGTCGTAGACGGGCAAACGAGGTGTCTACGGATAGGTGGCGACAAGACGCACCCAACGGCGTGAAAATAATACAGGGTGGTCTTACAAAAATTTTACAGGGGGCGCAAAAATGTGAATTTACTAACTATATTTAACTAAAACAATTCTATAAACTGATATTATTGCGTTGAAGACGACGGCGCTATACTTATATGGCCCTAATAAGTGATACTAACTGAAGAAAAAATTAAAATCGGACCAAAATTGACAGAGTTGAATTTTTTTTGTATGGAGATTTACTATGAATTTATTAAAACTACGTAAGAGGCTATAACTAAACTAAATGGGATTATTTGACAGCTTTATAGCGTAAATATGACGGAGACTAACGACAGGAAGCGAATGAGTGCCCAAAAGTGTGAGTGTGATGTTTTCTAATAGGTATTTTGAGTTACTTTATATGTGAACAGGGCTTCACCACTATACCTCGGTACTGCGAATTTCGAAAGGAAAACCGGCAAACTTTTGCGGTTCCCGGCGTCGTAGACGGGCAAACGAGGTGTCTACGGATAGGTGGCGACAAGACGCACCCAACGGCGTGAAAATAATACAGGGTGGTCTTACAAAAATTTTACAGGGGGCGCAAAAATGTGAATTTACTAACTATATTTAACTAAAACAATTCTATAAACTGATATTATTGCGTTGAAGACGACGGCGCTATACTTATATGGCCCTAATAAGTGATACTAACTGAAGAAAAAATTAAAATCGGACCAAAATTGACAGAGTTGAATTTTTTTTGTATGGAGATTTACTATGAATTTATTAAAACTACGTAAGAGGCTATAACTAAACTAAATGGGATTATTTGACAGCTTTATAGCGTAAATATGACGGAGACTAACGACAGGAAGCGAATGAGTGCCCAAAAGTGTGAGTGTGATGTTTTCTAATAGGTATTTTGAGTTACTTTATATGTGAACAGGGCTTCACCACTATACCTCGGTACTGCGAATTTCGAAAGGAAAACCGGCAAACTTTTGCGGTTCCCGGCGTCGTAGACGGGCAAACGAGGTGTCTACGGATAGGTGGCGACAAGACGCACCCAACGGCGTGAAAATAATACAGGGTGGTCTTACAAAAATTTTACAGGGGGCGCAAAAATGTGAATTTACTAACTATATTTAACTAAAACAATTCTATAAACTGATATTATTGCGTTGAAGACGACGGCGCTATACTTATATGGCCCTAATAAGTGATACTAACTGAAGAAAAAATTAAAATCGGACCAAAATTGACAGAGTTGAATTTTTTTTGTATGGAGATTTACTATGAATTTATTAAAACTACGTAAGAGGCTATAACTAAACTAAATGGGATTATTTGACAGCTTTATAGCGTAAATATGACGGAGACTAACGACAGGAAGCGAATGAGTGCCCAAAAGTGTGAGTGTGATGTTTTCTAATAGGTATTTTGAGTTACTTTATATGTGAACAGGGCTTCACCACTATACCTCGGTACTGCGAATTTCGAAAGGAAAACCGGCAAACTTTTGCGGTTCCCGGCGTCGTAGACGGGCAAACGAGGTGTCTACGGATAGGTGGCGACAAGACGCACCCAACGGCGTGAAAATAATACAGGGTGGTCTTACAAAAATTTTACAGGGGGCGCAAAAATGTGAATTTACTAACTATATTTAACTAAAACAATTCTATAAACTGATATTATTGCGTTGAAGACGACGGCGCTATACTTATATGGCCCTAATAAGTGATACTAACTGAAGAAAAAATTAAAATCGGACCAAAATTGACAGAGTTGAATTTTTTTTGTATGGAGATTTACTATGAATTTATTAAAACTACGTAAGAGGCTATAACTAAACTAAATGGGATTATTTGACAGCTTTATAGCGTAAATATGACGGAGACTAACGACAGGAAGCGAATGAGTGCCCAAAAGTGTGAGTGTGATGTTTTCTAATAGGTATTTTGAGTTACTTTATATGTGAACAGGGCTTCACCACTATACCTCGGTACTGCGAATTTCGAAAGGAAAACCGGCAAACTTTTGCGGTTCCCGGCGTCGTAGACGGGCAAACGAGGTGTCTACGGATAGGTGGCGACAAGACGCACCCAACGGCGTGAAAATAATACAGGGTGGTCTTACAAAAATTTTACAGGGGGCGCAAAAATGTGAATTTACTAACTATATTTAACTAAAACAATTCTATAAACTGATATTATTGCGTTGAAGACGACGGCGCTATACTTATATGGCCCTAATAAGTGATACTAACTGAAGAAAAAATTAAAATCGGACCAAAATTGACAGAGTTGAATTTTTTTTGTATGGAGATTTACTATGAATTTATTAAAACTACGTAAGAGGCTATAACTAAACTAAATGGGATTATTTGACAGCTTTATAGCGTAAATATGACGGAGACTAACGACAGGAAGCGAATGAGTGCCCAAAAGTGTGAGTGTGATGTTTTCTAATAGGTATTTTGAGTTACTTTATATGTGAACAGGGCTTCACCACTATACCTCGGTACTGCGAATTTCGAAAGGAAAACCGGCAAACTTTTGCGGTTCCCGGCGTCGTAGACGGGCAAACGAGGTGTCTACGGATAGGTGGCGACAAGACGCACCCAACGGCGTGAAAATAATACAGGGTGGTCTTACAAAAATTTTACAGGGGGCGCAAAAATGTGAATTTACTAACTATATTTAACTAAAACAATTCTATAAACTGATATTATTGCGTTGAAGACGACGGCGCTATACTTATATGGCCCTAATAAGTGATACTAACTGAAGAAAAAATTAAAATCGGACCAAAATTGACAGAGTTGAATTTTTTTTGTATGGAGATTTACTATGAATTTATTAAAACTACGTAAGAGGCTATAACTAAACTAAATGGGATTATTTGACAGCTTTATAGCGTAAATATGACGGAGACTAACGACAGGAAGCGAATGAGTGCCCAAAAGTGTGAGTGTGATGTTTTCTAATAGGTATTTTGAGTTACTTTATATGTGAACAGGGCTTCACCACTATACCTCGGTACTGCGAATTTCGAAAGGAAAACCGGCAAACTTTTGCGGTTCCCGGCGTCGTAGACGGGCAAACGAGGTGTCTACGGATAGGTGGCGACAAGACGCACCCAACGGCGTGAAAATAATACAGGGTGGTCTTACAAAAATTTTACAGGGGGCGCAAAAATGTGAATTTACTAACTATATTTAACTAAAACAATTCTATAAACTGATATTATTGCGTTGAAGACGACGGCGCTATACTTATATGGCCCTAATAAGTGATACTAACTGAAGAAAAAATTAAAATCGGACCAAAATTGACAGAGTTGAATTTTTTTTGTATGGAGATTTACTATGAATTTATTAAAACTACGTAAGAGGCTATAACTAAACTAAATGGGATTATTTGACAGCTTTATAGCGTAAATATGACGGAGACTAACGACAGGAAGCGAATGAGTGCCCAAAAGTGTGAGTGTGATGTTTTCTAATAGGTATTTTGAGTTACTTTATATGTGAACAGGGCTTCACCACTATACCTCGGTACTGCGAATTTCGAAAGGAAAACCGGCAAACTTTTGCGGTTCCCGGCGTCGTAGACGGGCAAACGAGGTGTCTACGGATAGGTGGCGACAAGACGCACCCAACGGCGTGAAAATAATACAGGGTGGTCTTACAAAAATTTTACAGGGGGCGCAAAAATGTGAATTTACTAACTATATTTAACTAAAACAATTCTATAAACTGATATTATTGCGTTGAAGACGACGGCGCTATACTTATATGGCCCTAATAAGTGATACTAACTGAAGAAAAAATTAAAATCGGACCAAAATTGACAGAGTTGAATTTTTTTTGTATGGAGATTTACTATGAATTTATTAAAACTACGTAAGAGGCTATAACTAAACTAAATGGGATTATTTGACAGCTTTATAGCGTAAATATGACGGAGACTAACGACAGGAAGCGAATGAGTGCCCAAAAGTGTGAGTGTGATGTTTTCTAATAGGTATTTTGAGTTACTTTATATGTGAACAGGGCTTCACCACTATACCTCGGTACTGCGAATTTCGAAAGGAAAACCGGCAAACTTTTGCGGTTCCCGGCGTCGTAGACGGGCAAACGAGGTGTCTACGGATAGGTGGCGACAAGACGCACCCAACGGCGTGAAAATAATACAGGGTGGTCTTACAAAAATTTTACAGGGGGCGCAAAAATGTGAATTTACTAACTATATTTAACTAAAACAATTCTATAAACTGATATTATTGCGTTGAAGACGACGGCGCTATACTTATATGGCCCTAATAAGTGATACTAACTGAAGAAAAAATTAAAATCGGACCAAAATTGACAGAGTTGAATTTTTTTTGTATGGAGATTTACTATGAATTTATTAAAACTACGTAAGAGGCTATAACTAAACTAAATGGGATTATTTGACAGCTTTATAGCGTAAATATGACGGAGACTAACGACAGGAAGCGAATGAGTGCCCAAAAGTGTGAGTGTGATGTTTTCTAATAGGTATTTTGAGTTACTTTATATGTGAACAGGGCTTCACCACTATACCTCGGTACTGCGAATTTCGAAAGGAAAACCGGCAAACTTTTGCGGTTCCCGGCGTCGTAGACGGGCAAACGAGGTGTCTACGGATAGGTGGCGACAAGACGCACCCAACGGCGTGAAAATAATACAGGGTGGTCTTACAAAAATTTTACAGGGGGCGCAAAAATGTGAATTTACTAACTATATTTAACTAAAACAATTCTATAAACTGATATTATTGCGTTGAAGACGACGGCGCTATACTTATATGGCCCTAATAAGTGATACTAACTGAAGAAAAAATTAAAATCGGACCAAAATTGACAGAGTTGAATTTTTTTTGTATGGAGATTTACTATGAATTTATTAAAACTACGTAAGAGGCTATAACTAAACTAAATGGGATTATTTGACAGCTTTATAGCGTAAATATGACGGAGACTAACGACAGGAAGCGAATGAGTGCCCAAAAGTGTGAGTGTGATGTTTTCTAATAGGTATTTTGAGTTACTTTATATGTGAACAGGGCTTCACCACTATACCTCGGTACTGCGAATTTCGAAAGGAAAACCGGCAAACTTTTGCGGTTCCCGGCGTCGTAGACGGGCAAACGAGGTGTCTACGGATAGGTGGCGACAAGACGCACCCAACGGCGTGAAAATAATACAGGGTGGTCTTACAAAAATTTTACAGGGGGCGCAAAAATGTGAATTTACTAACTATATTTAACTAAAACAATTCTATAAACTGATATTATTGCGTTGAAGACGACGGCGCTATACTTATATGGCCCTAATAAGTGATACTAACTGAAGAAAAAATTAAAATCGGACCAAAATTGACAGAGTTGAATTTTTTTTGTATGGAGATTTACTATGAATTTATTAAAACTACGTAAGAGGCTATAACTAAACTAAATGGGATTATTTGACAGCTTTATAGCGTAAATATGACGGAGACTAACGACAGGAAGCGAATGAGTGCCCAAAAGTGTGAGTGTGATGTTTTCTAATAGGTATTTTGAGTTACTTTATATGTGAACAGGGCTTCACCACTATACCTCGGTACTGCGAATTTCGAAAGGAAAACCGGCAAACTTTTGCGGTTCCCGGCGTCGTAGACGGGCAAACGAGGTGTCTACGGATAGGTGGCGACAAGACGCACCCAACGGCGTGAAAATAATACAGGGTGGTCTTACAAAAATTTTACAGGGGGCGCAAAAATGTGAATTTACTAACTATATTTAACTAAAACAATTCTATAAACTGATATTATTGCGTTGAAGACGACGGCGCTATACTTATATGGCCCTAATAAGTGATACTAACTGAAGAAAAAATTAAAATCGGACCAAAATTGACAGAGTTGAATTTTTTTTGTATGGAGATTTACTATGAATTTATTAAAACTACGTAAGAGGCTATAACTAAACTAAATGGGATTATTTGACAGCTTTATAGCGTAAATATGACGGAGACTAACGACAGGAAGCGAATGAGTGCCCAAAAGTGTGAGTGTGATGTTTTCTAATAGGTATTTTGAGTTACTTTATATGTGAACAGGGCTTCACCACTATACCTCGGTACTGCGAATTTCGAAAGGAAAACCGGCAAACTTTTGCGGTTCCCGGCGTCGTAGACGGGCAAACGAGGTGTCTACGGATAGGTGGCGACAAGACGCACCCAACGGCGTGAAAATAATACAGGGTGGTCTTACAAAAATTTTACAGGGGGCGCAAAAATGTGAATTTACTAACTATATTTAACTAAAACAATTCTATAAACTGATATTATTGCGTTGAAGACGACGGCGCTATACTTATATGGCCCTAATAAGTGATACTAACTGAAGAAAAAATTAAAATCGGACCAAAATTGACAGAGTTGAATTTTTTTTGTATGGAGATTTACTATGAATTTATTAAAACTACGTAAGAGGCTATAACTAAACTAAATGGGATTATTTGACAGCTTTATAGCGTAAATATGACGGAGACTAACGACAGGAAGCGAATGAGTGCCCAAAAGTGTGAGTGTGATGTTTTCTAATAGGTATTTTGAGTTACTTTATATGTGAACAGGGCTTCACCACTATACCTCGGTACTGCGAATTTCGAAAGGAAAACCGGCAAACTTTTGCGGTTCCCGGCGTCGTAGACGGGCAAACGAGGTGTCTACGGATAGGTGGCGACAAGACGCACCCAACGGCGTGAAAATAATACAGGGTGGTCTTACAAAAATTTTACAGGGGGCGCAAAAATGTGAATTTACTAACTATATTTAACTAAAACAATTCTATAAACTGATATTATTGCGTTGAAGACGACGGCGCTATACTTATATGGCCCTAATAAGTGATACTAACTGAAGAAAAAATTAAAATCGGACCAAAATTGACAGAGTTGAATTTTTTTTGTATGGAGATTTACTATGAATTTATTAAAACTACGTAAGAGGCTATAACTAAACTAAATGGGATTATTTGACAGCTTTATAGCGTAAATATGACGGAGACTAACGACAGGAAGCGAATGAGTGCCCAAAAGTGTGAGTGTGATGTTTTCTAATAGGTATTTTGAGTTACTTTATATGTGAACAGGGCTTCACCACTATACCTCGGTACTGCGAATTTCGAAAGGAAAACCGGCAAACTTTTGCGGTTCCCGGCGTCGTAGACGGGCAAACGAGGTGTCTACGGATAGGTGGCGACAAGACGCACCCAACGGCGTGAAAATAATACAGGGTGGTCTTACAAAAATTTTACAGGGGGCGCAAAAATGTGAATTTACTAACTATATTTAACTAAAACAATTCTATAAACTGATATTATTGCGTTGAAGACGACGGCGCTATACTTATATGGCCCTAATAAGTGATACTAACTGAAGAAAAAATTAAAATCGGACCAAAATTGACAGAGTTGAATTTTTTTTGTATGGAGATTTACTATGAATTTATTAAAACTACGTAAGAGGCTATAACTAAACTAAATGGGATTATTTGACAGCTTTATAGCGTAAATATGACGGAGACTAACGACAGGAAGCGAATGAGTGCCCAAAAGTGTGAGTGTGATGTTTTCTAATAGGTATTTTGAGTTACTTTATATGTGAACAGGGCTTCACCACTATACCTCGGTACTGCGAATTTCGAAAGGAAAACCGGCAAACTTTTGCGGTTCCCGGCGTCGTAGACGGGCAAACGAGGTGTCTACGGATAGGTGGCGACAAGACGCACCCAACGGCGTGAAAATAATACAGGGTGGTCTTACAAAAATTTTACAGGGGGCGCAAAAATGTGAATTTACTAACTATATTTAACTAAAACAATTCTATAAACTGATATTATTGCGTTGAAGACGACGGCGCTATACTTATATGGCCCTAATAAGTGATACTAACTGAAGAAAAAATTAAAATCGGACCAAAATTGACAGAGTTGAATTTTTTTTGTATGGAGATTTACTATGAATTTATTAAAACTACGTAAGAGGCTATAACTAAACTAAATGGGATTATTTGACAGCTTTATAGCGTAAATATGACGGAGACTAACGACAGGAAGCGAATGAGTGCCCAAAAGTGTGAGTGTGATGTTTTCTAATAGGTATTTTGAGTTACTTTATATGTGAACAGGGCTTCACCACTATACCTCGGTACTGCGAATTTCGAAAGGAAAACCGGCAAACTTTTGCGGTTCCCGGCGTCGTAGACGGGCAAACGAGGTGTCTACGGATAGGTGGCGACAAGACGCACCCAACGGCGTGAAAATAATACAGGGTGGTCTTACAAAAATTTTACAGGGGGCGCAAAAATGTGAATTTACTAACTATATTTAACTAAAACAATTCTATAAACTGATATTATTGCGTTGAAGACGACGGCGCTATACTTATATGGCCCTAATAAGTGATACTAACTGAAGAAAAAATTAAAATCGGACCAAAATTGACAGAGTTGAATTTTTTTTGTATGGAGATTTACTATGAATTTATTAAAACTACGTAAGAGGCTATAACTAAACTAAATGGGATTATTTGACAGCTTTATAGCGTAAATATGACGGAGACTAACGACAGGAAGCGAATGAGTGCCCAAAAGTGTGAGTGTGATGTTTTCTAATAGGTATTTTGAGTTACTTTATATGTGAACAGGGCTTCACCACTATACCTCGGTACTGCGAATTTCGAAAGGAAAACCGGCAAACTTTTGCGGTTCCCGGCGTCGTAGACGGGCAAACGAGGTGTCTACGGATAGGTGGCGACAAGACGCACCCAACGGCGTGAAAATAATACAGGGTGGTCTTACAAAAATTTTACAGGGGGCGCAAAAATGTGAATTTACTAACTATATTTAACTAAAACAATTCTATAAACTGATATTATTGCGTTGAAGACGACGGCGCTATACTTATATGGCCCTAATAAGTGATACTAACTGAAGAAAAAATTAAAATCGGACCAAAATTGACAGAGTTGAATTTTTTTTGTATGGAGATTTACTATGAATTTATTAAAACTACGTAAGAGGCTATAACTAAACTAAATGGGATTATTTGACAGCTTTATAGCGTAAATATGACGGAGACTAACGACAGGAAGCGAATGAGTGCCCAAAAGTGTGAGTGTGATGTTTTCTAATAGGTATTTTGAGTTACTTTATATGTGAACAGGGCTTCACCACTATACCTCGGTACTGCGAATTTCGAAAGGAAAACCGGCAAACTTTTGCGGTTCCCGGCGTCGTAGACGGGCAAACGAGGTGTCTACGGATAGGTGGCGACAAGACGCACCCAACGGCGTGAAAATAATACAGGGTGGTCTTACAAAAATTTTACAGGGGGCGCAAAAATGTGAATTTACTAACTATATTTAACTAAAACAATTCTATAAACTGATATTATTGCGTTGAAGACGACGGCGCTATACTTATATGGCCCTAATAAGTGATACTAACTGAAGAAAAAATTAAAATCGGACCAAAATTGACAGAGTTGAATTTTTTTTGTATGGAGATTTACTATGAATTTATTAAAACTACGTAAGAGGCTATAACTAAACTAAATGGGATTATTTGACAGCTTTATAGCGTAAATATGACGGAGACTAACGACAGGAAGCGAATGAGTGCCCAAAAGTGTGAGTGTGATGTTTTCTAATAGGTATTTTGAGTTACTTTATATGTGAACAGGGCTTCACCACTATACCTCGGTACTGCGAATTTCGAAAGGAAAACCGGCAAACTTTTGCGGTTCCCGGCGTCGTAGACGGGCAAACGAGGTGTCTACGGATAGGTGGCGACAAGACGCACCCAACGGCGTGAAAATAATACAGGGTGGTCTTACAAAAATTTTACAGGGGGCGCAAAAATGTGAATTTACTAACTATATTTAACTAAAACAATTCTATAAACTGATATTATTGCGTTGAAGACGACGGCGCTATACTTATATGGCCCTAATAAGTGATACTAACTGAAGAAAAAATTAAAATCGGACCAAAATTGACAGAGTTGAATTTTTTTTGTATGGAGATTTACTATGAATTTATTAAAACTACGTAAGAGGCTATAACTAAACTAAATGGGATTATTTGACAGCTTTATAGCGTAAATATGACGGAGACTAACGACAGGAAGCGAATGAGTGCCCAAAAGTGTGAGTGTGATGTTTTCTAATAGGTATTTTGAGTTACTTTATATGTGAACAGGGCTTCACCACTATACCTCGGTACTGCGAATTTCGAAAGGAAAACCGGCAAACTTTTGCGGTTCCCGGCGTCGTAGACGGGCAAACGAGGTGTCTACGGATAGGTGGCGACAAGACGCACCCAACGGCGTGAAAATAATACAGGGTGGTCTTACAAAAATTTTACAGGGGGCGCAAAAATGTGAATTTACTAACTATATTTAACTAAAACAATTCTATAAACTGATATTATTGCGTTGAAGACGACGGCGCTATACTTATATGGCCCTAATAAGTGATACTAACTGAAGAAAAAATTAAAATCGGACCAAAATTGACAGAGTTGATTTTTTTTGTATGGAGATTTACTATGAATTTATTAAAACTACGTAAGAGGCTATAACTAAACTAAATGGGATTATTTGACAGCTTTATAGCGTAAATATGACGGAGACTAACGACAGGAAGCGAATGAGTGCCCAAAAGTGTGAGTGTGATGTTTTCTAATAGGTATTTTGAGTTACTTTATATGTGAACAGGGCTTCACCACTATACCTCGGTACTGCGAATTTCGAAAGGAAAACCGGCAAACTTTTGCGGTTCCCGGCGTCGTAGACGGGCAAACGAGGTGTCTACGGATAGGTGGCGACAAGACGCACCCAACGGCGTGAAAATAATACAGGGTGGTCTTACAAAAATTTTACAGGGGGCGCAAAAATGTGAATTTACTAACTATATTTAACTAAAACAATTCTATAAACTGATATTATTGCGTTGAAGACGACGGCGCTATACTTATATGGCCCTAATAAGTGATACTAACTGAAGAAAAAATTAAAATCGGACCAAAATTGACAGAGTTGAATTTTTTTTGTATGGAGATTTACTATGAATTTATTAAAACTACGTAAGAGGCTATAACTAAACTAAATGGGATTATTTGACAGCTTTATAGCGTAAATATGACGGAGACTAACGACAGGAAGCGAATGAGTGCCCAAAAGTGTGAGTGTGATGTTTTCTAATAGGTATTTTGAGTTACTTTATATGTGAACAGGGCTTCACCACTATACCTCGGTACTGCGAATTTCGAAAGGAAAACCGGCAAACTTTTGCGGTTCCCGGCGTCGTAGACGGGCAAACGAGGTGTCTACGGATAGGTGGCGACAAGACGCACCCAACGGCGTGAAAATAATACAGGGTGGTCTTACAAAAATTTTACAGGGGGCGCAAAAATGTGAATTTACTAACTATATTTAACTAAAACAATTCTATAAACTGATATTATTGCGTTGAAGACGACGGCGCTATACTTATATGGCCCTAATAAGTGATACTAACTGAAGAAAAAATTAAAATCGGACCAAAATTGACAGAGTTGAATTTTTTTTGTATGGAGATTTACTATGAATTTATTAAAACTACGTAAGAGGCTATAACTAAACTAAATGGGATTATTTGACAGCTTTATAGCGTAAATATGACGGAGACTAACGACAGGAAGCGAATGAGTGCCCAAAAGTGTGAGTGTGATGTTTTCTAATAGGTATTTTGAGTTACTTTATATGTGAACAGGGCTTCACCACTATACCTCGGTACTGCGAATTTCGAAAGGAAAACCGGCAAACTTTTGCGGTTCCCGGCGTCGTAGACGGGCAAACGAGGTGTCTACGGATAGGTGGCGACAAGACGCACCCAACGGCGTGAAAATAATACAGGGTGGTCTTACAAAAATTTTACAGGGGGCGCAAAAATGTGAATTTACTAACTATATTTAACTAAAACAATTCTATAAACTGATATTATTGCGTTGAAGACGACGGCGCTATACTTATATGGCCCTAATAAGTGATACTAACTGAAGAAAAAATTAAAATCGGACCAAAATTGACAGAGTTGAATTTTTTTTGTATGGAGATTTACTATGAATTTATTAAAACTACGTAAGAGGCTATAACTAAACTAAATGGGATTATTTGACAGCTTTATAGCGTAAATATGACGGAGACTAACGACAGGAAGCGAATGAGTGCCCAAAAGTGTGAGTGTGATGTTTTCTAATAGGTATTTTGAGTTACTTTATATGTGAACAGGGCTTCACCACTATACCTCGGTACTGCGAATTTCGAAAGGAAAACCGGCAAACTTTTGCGGTTCCCGGCGTCGTAGACGGGCAAACGAGGTGTCTACGGATAGGTGGCGACAAGACGCACCCAACGGCGTGAAAATAATACAGGGTGGTCTTACAAAAATTTTACAGGGGGCGCAAAAATGTGAATTTACTAACTATATTTAACTAAAACAATTCTATAAACTGATATTATTGCGTTGAAGACGACGGCGCTATACTTATATGGCCCTAATAAGTGATACTAACTGAAGAAAAAATTAAAATCGGACCAAAATTGACAGAGTTGAATTTTTTTTGTATGGAGATTTACTATGAATTTATTAAAACTACGTAAGAGGCTATAACTAAACTAAATGGGATTATTTGACAGCTTTATAGCGTAAATATGACGGAGACTAACGACAGGAAGCGAATGAGTGCCCAAAAGTGTGAGTGTGATGTTTTCTAATAGGTATTTTGAGTTACTTTATATGTGAACAGGGCTTCACCACTATACCTCGGTACTGCGAATTTCGAAAGGAAAACCGGCAAACTTTTGCGGTTCCCGGCGTCGTAGACGGGCAAACGAGGTGTCTACGGATAGGTGGCGACAAGACGCACCCAACGGCGTGAAAATAATACAGGGTGGTCTTACAAAAATTTTACAGGGGGCGCAAAAATGTGAATTTACTAACTATATTTAACTAAAACAATTCTATAAACTGATATTATTGCGTTGAAGACGACGGCGCTATACTTATATGGCCCTAATAAGTGATACTAACTGAAGAAAAAATTAAAATCGGACCAAAATTGACAGAGTTGAATTTTTTTTGTATGGAGATTTACTATGAATTTATTAAAACTACGTAAGAGGCTATAACTAAACTAAATGGGATTATTTGACAGCTTTATAGCGTAAATATGACGGAGACTAACGACAGGAAGCGAATGAGTGCCCAAAAGTGTGAGTGTGATGTTTTCTAATAGGTATTTTGAGTTACTTTATATGTGAACAGGGCTTCACCACTATACCTCGGTACTGCGAATTTCGAAAGGAAAACCGGCAAACTTTTGCGGTTCCCGGCGTCGTAGACGGGCAAACGAGGTGTCTACGGATAGGTGGCGACAAGACGCACCCAACGGCGTGAAAATAATACAGGGTGGTCTTACAAAAATTTTACAGGGGGCGCAAAAATGTGAATTTACTAACTATATTTAACTAAAACAATTCTATAAACTGATATTATTGCGTTGAAGACGACGGCGCTATACTTATATGGCCCTAATAAGTGATACTAACTGAAGAAAAAATTAAAATCGGACCAAAATTGACAGAGTTGAATTTTTTTTGTATGGAGATTTACTATGAATTTATTAAAACTACGTAAGAGGCTATAACTAAACTAAATGGGATTATTTGACAGCTTTATAGCGTAAATATGACGGAGACTAACGACAGGAAGCGAATGAGTGCCCAAAAGTGTGAGTGTGATGTTTTCTAATAGGTATTTTGAGTTACTTTATATGTGAACAGGGCTTCACCACTATACCTCGGTACTGCGAATTTCGAAAGGAAAACCGGCAAACTTTTGCGGTTCCCGGCGTCGTAGACGGGCAAACGAGGTGTCTACGGATAGGTGGCGACAAGACGCACCCAACGGCGTGAAAATAATACAGGGTGGTCTTACAAAAATTTTACAGGGGGCGCAAAAATGTGAATTTACTAACTATATTTAACTAAAACAATTCTATAAACTGATATTATTGCGTTGAAGACGACGGCGCTATACTTATATGGCCCTAATAAGTGATACTAACTGAAGAAAAAATTAAAATCGGACCAAAATTGACAGAGTTGAATTTTTTTTGTATGGAGATTTACTATGAATTTATTAAAACTACGTAAGAGGCTATAACTAAACTAAATGGGATTATTTGACAGCTTTATAGCGTAAATATGACGGAGACTAACGACAGGAAGCGAATGAGTGCCCAAAAGTGTGAGTGTGATGTTTTCTAATAGGTATTTTGAGTTACTTTATATGTGAACAGGGCTTCACCACTATACCTCGGTACTGCGAATTTCGAAAGGAAAACCGGCAAACTTTTGCGGTTCCCGGCGTCGTAGACGGGCAAACGAGGTGTCTACGGATAGGTGGCGACAAGACGCACCCAACGGCGTGAAAATAATACAGGGTGGTCTTACAAAAATTTTACAGGGGGCGCAAAAATGTGAATTTACTAACTATATTTAACTAAAACAATTCTATAAACTGATATTATTGCGTTGAAGACGACGGCGCTATACTTATATGGCCCTAATAAGTGATACTAACTGAAGAAAAAATTAAAATCGGACCAAAATTGACAGAGTTGAATTTTTTTTGTATGGAGATTTACTATGAATTTATTAAAACTACGTAAGAGGCTATAACTAAACTAAATGGGATTATTTGACAGCTTTATAGCGTAAATATGACGGAGACTAACGACAGGAAGCGAATGAGTGCCCAAAAGTGTGAGTGTGATGTTTTCTAATAGGTATTTTGAGTTACTTTATATGTGAACAGGGCTTCACCACTATACCTCGGTACTGCGAATTTCGAAAGGAAAACCGGCAAACTTTTGCGGTTCCCGGCGTCGTAGACGGGCAAACGAGGTGTCTACGGATAGGTGGCGACAAGACGCACCCAACGGCGTGAAAATAATACAGGGTGGTCTTACAAAAATTTTACAGGGGGCGCAAAAAATGTGAATTTACTAACTATATTTAACTAAAACAATTCTATAAACTGATATTATTGCGTTGAAGACGACGGCGCTATACTTATATGGCCCTAATAAGTGATACTAACTGAAGAAAAAATTAAAATCGGACCAAAATTGACAGAGTTGAATTTTTTTTGTATGGAGATTTACTATGAATTTATTAAAACTACGTAAGAGGCTATAACTAAACTAAATGGGATTATTTGACAGCTTTATAGCGTAAATATGACGGAGACTAACGACAGGAAGCGAATGAGTGCCCAAAAGTGTGAGTGTGATGTTTTCTAATAGGTATTTTGAGTTACTTTATATGTGAACAGGGCTTCACCACTATACCTCGGTACTGCGAATTTCGAAAGGAAAACCGGCAAACTTTTGCGGTTCCCGGCGTCGTAGACGGGCAAACGAGGTGTCTACGGATAGGTGGCGACAAGACGCACCCAACGGCGTGAAAATAATACAGGGTGGTCTTACAAAAATTTTACAGGGGGCGCAAAAATGTGAATTTACTAACTATATTTAACTAAAACAATTCTATAAACTGATATTATTGCGTTGAAGACGACGGCGCTATACTTATATGGCCCTAATAAGTGATACTAACTGAAGAAAAAATTAAAATCGGACCAAAATTGACAGAGTTGAATTTTTTTGTATGGAGATTTACTATGAATTTATTAAAACTACGTAAGAGGCTATAACTAAACTAAATGGGATTATTTGACAGCTTTATAGCGTAAATATGACGGAGACTAACGACAGGAAGCGAATGAGTGCCCAAAAGTGTGAGTGTGATGTTTTCTAATAGGTATTTTGAGTTACTTTATATGTGAACAGGGCTTCACCACTATACCTCGGTACTGCGAATTTCGAAAGGAAAACCGGCAAACTTTTGCGGTTCCCGGCGTCGTAGACGGGCAAACGAGGTGTCTACGGATAGGTGGCGACAAGACGCACCCAACGGCGTGAAAATAATACAGGGTGGTCTTACAAAAATTTTACAGGGGGCGCAAAAATGTGAATTTACTAACTATATTTAACTAAAACAATTCTATAAACTGATATTATTGCGTTGAAGACGACGGCGCTATACTTATATGGCCCTAATAAGTGATACTAACTGAAGAAAAAATTAAAATCGGACCAAAATTGACAGAGTTGAATTTTTTTTGTATGGAGATTTACTATGAATTTATTAAAACTACGTAAGAGGCTATAACTAAACTAAATGGGATTATTTGACAGCTTTATAGCGTAAATATGACGGAGACTAACGACAGGAAGCGAATGAGTGCCCAAAAGTGTGAGTGTGATGTTTTCTAATAGGTATTTTGAGTTACTTTATATGTGAACAGGGCTTCACCACTATACCTCGGTACTGCGAATTTCGAAAGGAAAACCGGCAAACTTTTGCGGTTCCCGGCGTCGTAGACGGGCAAACGAGGTGTCTACGGATAGGTGGCGACAAGACGCACCCAACGGCGTGAAAATAATACAGGGTGGTCTTACAAAAATTTTACAGGGGGCGCAAAAATGTGAATTTACTAACTATATTTAACTAAAACAATTCTATAAACTGATATTATTGCGTTGAAGACGACGGCGCTATACTTATATGGCCCTAATAAGTGATACTAACTGAAGAAAAAATTAAAATCGGACCAAAATTGACAGAGTTGAATTTTTTTTGTATGGAGATTTACTATGAATTTATTAAAACTACGTAAGAGGCTATAACTAAACTAAATGGGATTATTTGACAGCTTTATAGCGTAAATATGACGGAGACTAACGACAGGAAGCGAATGAGTGCCCAAAAGTGTGAGTGTGATGTTTTCTAATAGGTATTTTGAGTTACTTTATATGTGAACAGGGCTTCACCACTATACCTCGGTACTGCGAATTTCGAAAGGAAAACCGGCAAACTTTTGCGGTTCCCGGCGTCGTAGACGGGCAAACGAGGTGTCTACGGATAGGTGGCGACAAGACGCACCCAACGGCGTGAAAATAATACAGGGTGGTCTTACAAAAATTTTACAGGGGGCGCAAAAATGTGAATTTACTAACTATATTTAACTAAAACAATTCTATAAACTGATATTATTGCGTTGAAGACGACGGCGCTATACTTATATGGCCCTAATAAGTGATACTAACTGAAGAAAAAATTAAAATCGGACCAAAATTGACAGAGTTGAATTTTTTTTGTATGGAGATTTACTATGAATTTATTAAAACTACGTAAGAGGCTATAACTAAACTAAATGGGATTATTTGACAGCTTTATAGCGTAAATATGACGGAGACTAACGACAGGAAGCGAATGAGTGCCCAAAAGTGTGAGTGTGATGTTTTCTAATAGGTATTTTGAGTTACTTTATATGTGAACAGGGCTTCACCACTATACCTCGGTACTGCGAATTTCGAAAGGAAAACCGGCAAACTTTTGCGGTTCCCGGCGTCGTAGACGGGCAAACGAGGTGTCTACGGATAGGTGGCGACAAGACGCACCCAACGGCGTGAAAATAATACAGGGTGGTCTTACAAAAATTTTACAGGGGGCGCAAAAATGTGAATTTACTAACTATATTTAACTAAAACAATTCTATAAACTGATATTATTGCGTTGAAGACGACGGCGCTATACTTATATGGCCCTAATAAGTGATACTAACTGAAGAAAAAATTAAAATCGGACCAAAATTGACAGAGTTGAATTTTTTTTGTATGGAGATTTACTATGAATTTATTAAAACTACGTAAGAGGCTATAACTAAACTAAATGGGATTATTTGACAGCTTTATAGCGTAAATATGACGGAGACTAACGACAGGAAGCGAATGAGTGCCCAAAGTGTGAGTGTGATGTTTTCTAATAGGTATTTTGAGTTACTTTATATGTGAACAGGGCTTCACCACTATACCTCGGTACTGCGAATTTCGAAAGGAAAACCGGCAAACTTTTGCGGTTCCCGGCGTCGTAGACGGGCAAACGAGGTGTCTACGGATAGGTGGCGACAAGACGCACCCAACGGCGTGAAAATAATACAGGGTGGTCTTACAAAAATTTTACAGGGGGCGCAAAAATGTGAATTTACTAACTATATTTAACTAAAACAATTCTATAAACTGATATTATTGCGTTGAAGACGACGGCGCTATACTTATATGGCCCTAATAAGT